>JASDFA010000012.1:4375000-5000000 GCA_035772735.1 Datura wrightii | reverse complement strand
AAGCTAATAATTGTAAAATCTTGAACGACGATAAATCAGATGACAAGAAAAAAACTATAAAAGAGACTTTATGATATGTGTTTGGTCAATTGACCTACATATAAAAATTACTAATACAAAAATATTCTAAAGTATAAAAAAAAGACTTTATGATATGCGCTTGGTCAATTGACCTACATATAAAAATTACTAATATAAAAATATTCTAAAACTATTGAGAGAATAAATCTCCCTATAAACAATACTCTCTAAACGACTACCTTGTGGATACTATTGTGTTATGTATGAGAAGAAATGATCTTCTAATTATAGAAGTCCAAACTTGTCTCAAGAAAAGGATAGCTGTGGTAGAGTCGTTATCCACAAAGAACACTTATTCTATCAATAAATCCTTTTTGAAGTAAAAAACACAATTATGATGTAGAATTCAACTAAGTAGAAATTCAGGACAACACGTTTGAGTACATGTTGGTACCATTAGAAAATATAGTGAATTTGCAGTACTTTTTATTTTTATTTTGTATGATATTGATTTGAGATGAGCTTAAATAAAATAACATGATCAGTGAAGATTTATATAACCAATCTTAATTTGCTTGAGGTCGAGGTGTAGTAGTGAGCATCAGGAAAATGAATGTAAAGTCAAAATCATTTAAGCAAGAGGGTACCTATACTGAAAAGTGTGATTGATGGGTTATGCCTAGCGGAGATACTCCTATCTGCATTAAACCATCAAAGGTCTTGTCATGCATCTCAAAGCAAATACTTACTTAAGATAAAGGACGTTAAGGTCATATTCACATATTATTATATGGATTTGCTTGTGCTCAATTGATCCGCGTATAAATTAGGGAATGAGTGATCTAACGAGATAGGTTACTTGCATCACATCCTCTTGAATTGCAGCTCGTCGCAAATGTGGGATATTTGAGTTACCCTTTTTATAGAAATATTACTTTGGGAGTACTTGGTGAGGCAATGCCATATTTTGACTCAACCATTCTCTCACCTCCACTTTCACTACATTGTCCCCTTTCAATGACTACACTCTTTATAGGACAATTAGTGTCCTCCTCCTACAGGAGTAAAGCCATTTGTGTATTAGTAAAATGTTCTTATCTCCTATTGCATTGCCTCTAGTTTCTGTTTTATAGTGAGCCCCTTTGCTTGTTGATTTGCTCCTTGCTAGATTTCTCAATCTCAACCTGATGTGCACCTTTAAATTGTGACACCGCGTATAAAAACTCTTGCATACGTCACTGCCAACAAGAAGAGTTGGCATATCGAGACTAAGAAGGTAATATATTTTAAGTGGTTAACTTAACCACGTAATGAAAACTTAAGGACACGGACAAAAGCATTTTTCAAAATTTGAACTAAAAGTGTCTAATAAAAAAATACTTTATCGTGTGTGTGGGTGCTCAATTGGAACAAGTTATAGTTCCAATATCTAAATAAAATATAGTAATAAGTTTCAGAGATCGTCAAATACAACAAGAGAAGATCTTTAAAGTCTCTAACAACTTTCATAGATTCATTAGTAAAATCAAGCTTATCATTGACTGAGATAGTCAAAGCAAGATAATTTACAATAATCTTGATGCTTAAATGAAATTAAAATACTATTAAGACTTTAATCTATTTTCTTAAACTAATAGGTTAGAGAGCCTAAGAGATTGTAAGAGTATGACTCTATCAGTTGATGGGCTCACTTGCAAGACCACTTCATAACCATCACCAAAATTTCCCATTCCTTGGTCCAATAATTGCCAAAAAAGCCCACCACCACATGGGCCTCCATTTTTGGCACAATTAAAAATGGTTCCATATATTTTTCCAAAATATTTGTCCCTCTTTGCAACACTGAACCCTGTGGTATTTGAAGACATGCCAAACTCTGCAATAAGTAGAGGCTTTTTCAACAATTTGGAGTCATTTATATGGGCTTGGATCCATTGTGAAGCCCATTTATCTTGGGCCGCTGGAGTTGAACCTAGTAGCCTGCAATCCAAAAATTAATTACACATAACAAGTTCATAACAAATGAGACTAATAGCCTAGAAAATAGAGCAATTTACTTATAAAAACAAGTTAAAACACACTGATTGTGTAAATACTTTTTACACTACTTATATATACAATCTAAATCCATTTACAGAAATACCTTTGGTAAAACTCAACTTTTTTTCGATTGAAAAAAGACACAATCCTATTTTACAAACAATTAAAGCAATAAATAATGTCTCAATTCATATTCGTGTTTCACCAGTAACATATTCTTCCATTGATATAAGGTTCAGAATATGAAAGAAATAAGTACTTTCACGACTCTACCACCCAGACAATTCTGTTCCACTTGATCCCTCTTTCGTGCCTACATATCTTTCCGGCTAAGGAATGAGAAATCATTCTCCTGTTACATGAATTCAATTTTCATTTCATCTTGAAAAAATTCATTTCTTTCAATAATGTTTTTGTCATTTGATCTAATAGCGTCGCGTTAGATAAGACCATATTTAAGAAATACTGATAACTTTGAGCAGCAAATAAGTAAGAGATTTAGCCAACATAATTGACCTATCGGACTCTAAAGAAAAGAACCACTTATTTGAAAACTCGAACATTTCAAATCAACTATATGAATTTTCACTAACCACACATAGATATAAACAGGTGGGGTGGGGTGTGGGGGAGTTGAGAGGGTGCAAAATTGTATGTGCATGAAGAAAGAGGGTATTAGAGATTATGTACCATTGATCAGGGTATATATGAATTGTGGTAAAATCAATTCCTGGAATTTGATTGTTGGAGGTGAAATCAGTCCCAAATTCCATAGAATAAGGGTTGTAATGTTTTCTTCTATTCCCATAAAATCCTTCAAGTCCAATCTCCAACAAATGATTGCTATCTATTGATTTAAAGTGTCCCGCCATTTCTGTGATCCAGTTCTACAAAATATAGATAAAAAAATTGAAAAAGATATTTATTACTTTATCATGATTAAGTTTTGGTTTAATCATGATAAATTCATATAATTAAAGATAAGTATCGAGTCTCAATAAGTTTTAAACTTATGTATACATATTAACAGGAGGAACTATATATAAACAAATGACAAAGTGATTCAGATACGTAATTATCTCAGAATATAATACCTGTATGGTTTTTCCAGAGAGATCAGATGTGCAACGAGGCTCATTCATTAGCTCCCATGAAAGAATGGTTGGATCATCTTTATATGCCACTTTCGTTATTGTGTTCACTCTTGTAAGCACAACCTTTATACAAAAAATAAATCAAATAATAGTTATGAAATTTATGGTTCCTACATCAATTTCAGAATAATCCTATAATAATAACTGAACTCGCTATCAAGCATTTATAAATATTTAATAGATTTCATCATCATATATATAAGAAATGTATAAAAATTACTAGATTCACATGAACTCGTAACCGACAGTCTAGATGTGCCCCAGTTTACTATTTCACATTTAAAAAAAAAAGGACTAAAAGATAATAATTGTACAAAACAAATAAGTAAAACATCTGATTAATTTATCAACACAAAATTTATTTACCTTGACATGATTTTTGTAGAACTCTTTGACCATAGGATTAGTGAAGAAATCATCCTCACTTGTTAATTGCTGCCCTCTTTGCCTTGCCCATTCTACATATTGTTTCTTTCCTCCTAATGCTTCCCAATTGTTAACTAATCCAAGAATTAAGTGAATTTTATATTTTTTGGCTTCTGATATCACAAAATCCAATCCCTGATAAACAAACAAAAAAAAACTTAAAAAGAGGAAAAAAAAATATATATATATAGCACCCAAAAATATTGAGTAAAAGACAAAAATGTTTATTATATTGAGTATTTATAAAATTACCTGAAACATTTGCTCGTTGTAAACACCAGGCGCAGACTGTAAGGATCTAAAACCACCGTCAGTAAAAGCCCAAGTTCTTGCAACATTCATCTTATACCTAGACGCTTGTTGAAACGTAGTTGTAACTTTATTTCTTGTTGATGGATCAGAAGCCATATACATTAGCCAATAAGCATTAAATCCATTCAAATAAAATGGCTTTCCTTGTAATGCAAAATGAGTTCCATCTGTATAAACAAAATTAGGATTTGAAGAAGCTTTTATAGGCTTGCTAAATTCACCTAGGAATATTGTCAAAATAGCTACCAAAATGAAGATGAATGAGTTTTTCATCAACATTTCTTTAGAAAATAATTTGAATAGAAAAATAAACTGATTTATTCTTGGTGTTATACTAATGTCTTGTTTGCTATGTTTATATAGGTGAGAAAAAATTAATTTGAAAATTTTTAAAATAAATTACAGATAAGATTTTAGCATTATAGTCAATCTCATAATTAATGAATAATAAATTGCTATAAATATTATAGTATTGTGATAAATTTATTTTTGACCAATACTAATGAGTTTCCTAGATAAGTCCCCTCTTTTTAAATTTATAAAGTTTTTCCTCTCAATTGCAAGTTGTCTAAGACACAATTCCCTTAAATCCAAAATTTATTTATTCAATATAATATCCTAAAAGTGAGAAGCTTCGTAGTTAAAAGTTGGATTACGAATTTACCCTTCAAAAGTTAAGTTGAGCGATTATTTTATCTTTGAAAAATACCTATAATTATTCCTTAAAATCTCTAACAACTTTCACAAATTCATTAGTAAAATCAAGTTTATCATATACTAAGATAGTCAAAGCAAGATAAATTACAATAATCTTGATGCTTAAATGAAATTAAAATACTATTAAGACTTTAATCTATTTTCTTAAACTAATAGGTTAGAGAGCCTAAGAGATTGTAAGAGTATGACTCTATCAGTTGATGGGCTCACTTGCAAGACCACTTCATAACCATCACCAAAATTTCCCATTCCTTGGTCCAATAATTGCCAAAAAAGCCCACCACCACATGGGCCTCCATTTTTGGCACAATTAAAAATGGTTCCATATATTTTTCCAAAATAATTGTCCCTCATTGCAACACTGAACCCTGTGGTATTTGAAGACATGCCAAATTCTGCAATAAGTAGAGGCTTTTTCAACAAATTGCAGTCATTTACATGGGCTTGGATCCATCGTGAAGCCCATTTATCTTGGGCCGCTGGAGTTGAACCTTGTAGCCTGCAGTTCAAAAGTAAATAAGACAAGTTACTTATTACGACAAGTTAAAACACACTGATTGTCTTACTACTTTTTACGCTATCTGTGTATAAAAGCTAAATTCAATTTGATTGATCTACAAATGACAGAAGTTTCTATTTTTCAAACAATTATAACAATAACAATGTCTCAATTCATACAAGTTTGAATCGAACTATATGAATCTTCACTGATCCTACATAAACCGATGGAGGAGGAGTGATAGAGATTATGTACCATTGATCAGGGTATATATGAATTGTGGTAAAATCAATTTCCCTAATTTGATTGTTGGAGGTGAAATCAGTCTCAAATTCCATAGAATAAGGGTTGTAATGTTTTATGCTATTCCCATAAAATCCTTCAAGTCCGATCTCCAACAAGTGATTGCTATCTATTGATTTAAAATGTCCTGCCATTTCTGTGATCCAACTGCAAAATATAGATTCAAGAAAAAAAAAGATATTTATTACTTCATGTGAACTATAAATAAATGACTGAATGATTTAGACTCGTAATTATCTTCGAATATAATACCTGTATGATTTTTCCAGAGAGGTCGGATGTGCAACGAGGCTCATTCATTAGCTCCCATGAAAGAATGGTTGGATCATCTTTATAGGTCACTTTAGTTATTGTATTCACTATGTGTAAGCACAACCTTTATACAAATAATAATAAAAAAAAAATAATTACGAAATTTATGATTCCTACATTAAAACTATACATCATAATAACTAAACTCTCTATCAAGCATTTATAAATATTTAATAAATTCTTTCAATCATATATATAAAATATGTGTAAAAATTATTGGGTTCATGTAAATTCATAACTGACCTTCTAGATTTGTTCCTGCTTATCGTTCCACATAAAATAAAATAATAAGGACTAAAAGATAGTAATTTTACAAAACAAATAAGTAAAACATCTCATTAATTTATCAACAACAAAGTTTATTTACCTTAACATGATTTTTGTAGAACTCTTTGATCATAGGATTAGTGAAGAAATCATCCTCATTTGTTAAGTTTTGCCCTCTTTGCACTGCCCATTCTACATATTGTTTCTTTCCTCCTAAAGCTTCAAAATTATCAACTAATCCAAGAATTAAATAAATTTCATATTTCTTGGCTTCTGATATCACGAAATCCAAACCCTGATAAATAAAAAAAAAACTTAAAAAAGAGAAAATATATACCAGACGTGAGATTGACGTCAACTCTCACTCTCAGAGTCAAAGCTTTGATATTGTTTTTAATTATGTTTTGTAATTTATTTCAAATAAAAGTGTGTGCATAGTAATTAGTTTAGAATTGATGTTCACTAAGGAAGTAAATGGGATGATAATAAAATCAATAATTTTTTTTGAATACTTTAGTTTTGACTAAATAAATCAAAGAGAGTGACATTTTTCTAATGATTAATGAAGTTATATTAAATATGAATTTTTACAATAAAAATTAAAAGTGAGATTACAACATATACGATCAAACCTCTTTGTAACAATAATTTTATCTGATCCAATTTCTTTTGACTTAGGGATGTGCATCTGATTTTTCAGTTTTTGATTTTGAAAAAGGTTTCAGACAATCTAAACCAACTATTAGTATCACAAAATTGAATCCATGATAAAAAGAAAAGAGACAAAAAAAATTATTATGTTTTATTAATTTATTTCAAATAAATGCGCATAATTAATTAAATTATCAAAATTCATAAAGGAAATAACTTGGATGAGAATAAAATTAATAAATTGTTTTGAATACTTTAGTTTGACTAAATAAACCAAATGTAATAATCATAAGAGAGTTTTATTTTTTCTTCTTAAATAAATGAGATCTTTAAGTATGATTCTTTATTAATAAAAATAAAACATGAGATTACAAGAATATAATTATAACCAAACAAAGCGTTAGAGAGGGCTTGACGAAAATAACAAAAGAATTAACTCGAAGGGTATTATATATTTTTAAAATATTGAAAAAGCTGAAGAAAAGAGTATCTATTTTACTCACATCATAAATTATTGAAGAAACGTATGGAGGAGTAACACTTAGAATAGTGGTTCTCGAACGAATGATTCATTCCTCTATAAAACAAATAGGAAAAGTTATAATTCTTTAGCATCTATAAAATTACCTGAAACATTTGCTCGTTCTAAACACTAGGTGCAGACTGTAAGGGTTTAAAATCGCCATCAGCAAAAAGCCCAAGCTCTAGCAACATTTATCTTATACCTAGAAGCTTGTTGAAATATAGTTGTATGTTTATTTCTTGTTGATGGATCAGAAGCCATATACATTAGCCAATAAGCATTAAATCCATTCAAATAAAATGGCTTTCCTTGTAATGCAAAATGAGTTCCATCTGTATAAACAAAATTAGGATTTGAAGAAACTCTTATAGGCTTGCTAAATCCATCTAGGAATATTGTCAAAATAGCTACCAAAATGAAGATGAATGAGTTTTTCATCAACATTTTTTTAGAAAATAATGTGAATAGAAAAACAAATTTGAGAAAAAAAAAGAGAGAGAGAGAGAGAGAAAGAAAGTGATTTATTCTTGGTGTTATACTAATGTCTTGCTTGCTATGTTTATATAGGTGAAAAAAAAAAATTAATTTTGAAAAGTTCATAATTAATGAATAACAAATTACTATAGGATTTCAACATTATAGTCAAGCTCATAATTAATGAATAACAAATTACTATAAATATTATGGTAGTGTGATAAATTTACTTTTGACCAATACTAATGAGTTTCCTAGATAAGTCCCTTCTTTTTGGATTTATAAAGTTTTACATCCTAATAGCAAGTTGTTTAAGACACAATTATTCCCTTAAAATTTAATTGTTAAGACATATTTCCTCCGCTCCATTTTAATTATTACAATAAGATTTGCACACACATTAAAAAAATTAATTAGTGTGGTAATTTGACTAATATAACTCTATTAATTTTTTGAAAACATGCAATAATAATTCTTTTAACATTTTAGAATGACTTTAAGTACTAAGGGTAGAATAAAAAAATATGGACAATTATATCTTGAATTTTGAAAATAACAAATATTTTGGAACGACTATTTTTAATATACCTAACAATTAAAATGAAACAGAAGGAATATGTTGTAAGGGGAGTGGAAATATCACGATTCAAATTTGAAGGCTTAGTGATAGGTACCCAATTAAGTGAATTCATAATCATATAATTACGACATGATTCGTAAGTTAGAATTTAACTCATATTTTAGGGTAATATAAAACATAGCTTACTATAAATAACAACATATGATGCACCCTAAATAGTGCAAGGTCTTAAGTAATATATAAACACTATAATAAAAATATTTTAAAAAGTACTGCGCGATAGGCCCATGTAATAAGAATTGTCTAGAAAATTGGATAAAAATATAGTAAACGATACGATCCTGGAAAGCTCAATGGTGATAATGACCCAAGTTGGAGGCCGTGGATTGGGATATCCCATATGGTTAGTTATCCTGTCATATATATGAGATAACTTATCCCATCATTATGGTATAAATAGTGGGATAAAATAATCCGGGACCAACTAATACTCCTTACCAAACGCATGATTAAAATACTCTTGCATTTTATTCAGTTTTCCTGCATACCGAATGCTCCTTAGTCTCTTAGCTTAGAACCTATCTTGGATAATTTAGGATTAGATTTCCATATATGAGTTTATGTCTCTCTTCTTAGATGTTTACTCCGGATATAACCAAACTAAAATAGACCCGAAAGACCAAAAAATGACTTCCTTCATCGCAGAGTATGAGACCTACTGCTACAATGTGATGTTATTGGGACTAAAAAATTGCAGGTGTCACCTATCAAAGGCTAGTTGTTGAGTTATATGGGTCGACCACCTTACTCAGGACCAGGTCCCTCTATCAGGTTACACAGAGGCAGAGACACATGTACACGAAAATACAACAGTAAGAAGAAGACACACGAAGTTTTACGTGGAAAACTTCCTTGCTCACTGGAAGTAAAAAACCACGACCTACCTCGTAGGATTTCTCAAACTCCACTACTAGATCTGAGCAACAAAAGTTACAAAACCTAGTACACAACTAAGAGGTTAACCTCCTAACCTCCCATTTGTAATACCTCTATTACAAGACTTCAATATTCTCTACTTCAGCTAAAACTCAACTGAAATACAAGGCTAACTCTAGCCAAAATGTCTACTAGCTCTAGCAGACCAAAACGAGAAAAACAACTCATGAAAAACAAGAAAATAAAACTTGTACGAAATACAAGGTTTCTGTTTTGCAGTGCACTTCTTCTCCTTCAATGGCAGCCTCAAAACTTGAGTTATTTTTCTTTGATTCTTGCTGTGAAACAAGGAAACAATGGCTGCCTTTTGAGAGAAGAATAAGCTTATTTTTTAGATCAATTTTTCTGAATGATTTCTCTTGATGGAAAGAGTTGTTGGGTTCTATCCTTTATATCTTTTCAGCTTCCTTTCATCCACATGGGTAGAAGGAGAGTGTATTGATGATACCCACTAGCCACATGGATAAAAGGAGCCTAGGATGCTGCTATGATTTCATGCTGTGCTGCTGCGCACTTCTGCTCTCACCAACTGACAGCCAAAAAGCAAACTTTCCAACTGTAAAGTCTTTTCCCGTCCAGCTAAAAAATGAGTCACACCAGCACAAGGGATCAGGTCCCTATGTGAGGTTGACAGCATCAAAACCAGTAATCTAACAATTTCCCCCTTTTTGATGATGACAACCTTGACAACCTTCTTTGCACATTTTATCTAACACACTTCACAGTATTCCCCCTGTCAGCATAATTCCCCCTGTCATTCAGCATAATTCCCCCATAATTCCCCCTGTCTTAGTATCTTCCCCCTTTGGCATCATAAAAAAGAAAAGAACAGTAAACCAAGACAAGAATGATTAGGTGAGTTAACTCATGGCCACTGGGGCAACACTGACACTAATGGAAATAAGAAAGGCAGAAAAACTAATAGACAATAAGAACAATGCAACAGCCAACCCCTGCAATCAGAAAAGCATTACATTATCACTTAGCATAACATACCAAAAGAGAATCATACAAGAACTGTCCATAATCGTGGGAAAGAGAGCAAAACAGGAAGGAGATAAAAAAAAATAGGAACATCATTTTGGGTCGGGTGGTCTGTGGAAGAGGGCTGAGAGGCGATCATTGAAGGTTTCATGGGCAGTAAGCAATTTCCTAGTCAAGTCCTTGACCTCAACCTTCAGAGCTTCATTTTCTGCTTTGAGAGGATCATTGGTAGTAAGCAGTTTTTTGGTTTAAATCCTTAATCTCAGCCTTTAAAGCTTCATTCTCTTCCTTGAGAGCAGAGATGGTGCCAGGGTCCTCTACTGGGTGCGCCCTCAGACGAACTATTTCAGCCTCCTTTTGGACAAGCAGAGCAGTGAGCCATTCTATCTCCATATTGGACTTCTCTTGCGAGGCAATTAAGTCCGACACTATTGACTGACTCTGTGCCCCTCCGCGACGCATCACACATTCACATTCTTCCAGCGTCGAGAGGGTAAACATCTGCTTCTTTGACCCTACTATCCCCGAACCGCATTCTACACCAAAAAATTCAAAGACTTTGTTTAGCGGGAATCCATAAGCTAGACCATGCTTTCCATCTTTGACATGCATTATTTTGTGTATGTGATTGATCATCACACCAGCCAGGCTTATGGGCTGAAATGTGCTGAGGGCTTCCATTAGGAATAGATCTGCAACTCCTGCCACAGTCCTCTTCTCTGCCCTTGGTAGAAGTACTTTATTTACAAACTCAAACAGCAGCTGATACACACCCTTCATTTGTTTCTTGAGAACTCTCTCCCCTGTGACTCTGTCAAGCTTGGCAATCATGGAAATAAAACGCCTTTGCGCACATTCTCCATCGACAGACCTAATCCCTCTATTAGGAACCTTAAGAATGGAACTGAGAACCTGCTCATTTATCATGAAGGTGACTCCACTCACCTTGCTGTAGATCTTAGTACCATTATCAGCAAATTCCAGCTCATGATAAAATTCCCTAACCTCATTCTCATGTAAAACAGGAACTGGAGGAACAAATAAGTGTCGCCAACTTTGGTAATTGACCATTTCCACCAGCTCAGCCATGCCTTCCATGTCACAAATTTCAGGATCAAATACCCTGCCCCGTAACACCTTTTGGTTCTGCAAGATAAGCTGCCTGGCTTCCCTGGACAGCTCAGTAGACTCATTGGTCCTATCTCTGGAAGAAATCTGGTGAGTAAGAGATGGAGGAATAGGAAGTTTGAAGAGGTTATTTGCAGAGAGCAGTTTAAAGAGGTGAGAGGAAAGATGGAAGGTGGAAAGGGTTTTAAGAGGGGTTATGACACGTCTAATCAGAGAGACTTTTGAACTGGATGTAGATATAACACTTACTTTATGACCGGATACCGGAAGAAACAAGCGGGAAGGGCAGTTCTTACAATATTCTCAAGATATGTTTATAAGTGACAAAGTAATACTGACCTGATAGGACCTGGTCCCCTTATGAGGTTGAACAGGCAGTCCAAAGTCCCTGACTTGTCTAAGTCCAGCCTTCCTTACATCCACCATGCGTGTATACCTAGGGAGGTATAGAACTGAGTTAGACGCATCCACAACAAACTAGCAAGGATACCTGCATTCAGATCATAGCCAAAAACGAGAGTCAACACTTAGACAGAGAAGAGGGAGAATTTAATTCATTTTGATTAAGCCCAGCCTTAATCTGTTTTTATCAAACTGGTCCCTATTCAAGGCTTTGGTAAAGATATCTGCAATCTGATCTTCTGTCCTGCAAAATTCCACACGAATATTTCCCTTCTCAACATGGTCTCTAAGAAAATGATGTCTGATGTCAATATGCTTAGTCCGCTTGTGTTGTACTGGATTCTTAGCCATATTCAGAGCACTGGTGTTGTCACACATCAAAGGGACACACTCGGTCAGGACTCCAAAGTCTTCCAGTTGCTGCTTAATCCACAGTAATTGAGCACAACATGAAGCAGCAGCCACATATTCTGCTTCAGCTGTTGAGAGTGCCACTGAATTTTGTTTTCTTGATCCCCAAGAGACCAGTGAAGAACCCAGAAAATGAGCCATGCCTGAGGTACTTTTCCTATCAACCAGGTACCCAGCATAGTCAGCATCAGAATAGCCAATAAGTTCAAAGGAACCTCCAGATGGATAGAAAAGGACTAAATCAGAGGTCCCCTTAAGATATCTGAGAATTCTCTTAGCAGCCTTCAGATGAGATTCCTTAGGACAAGCTTGGAATCGAGCACACATACCCACACTAAACACAATATCTGGCCTGCTGGCTGTTAAGTAAAGCAGGGAGCCAATAATGCCTCTGTACATAGTTTCATTTACTGGAGGACCGGGTTCATCATTATCCAGTTTTGAAGCAGTCCCAATGGGAGTGTCAATTGGTTTGGCACTTTCCATATGAAATTTTGTGAGCAGGTCCTTGATATACTTCTGCTGACTGATGGTTGTTCCAGCTTTGTCCTGCTTGACCTGTAACCCCAGAAAGAACATAAGTTCTCCCATCATACTCATCTCGAATTCACTTCCCATGAGCGTTGCAAAATCCTCACAGAGTGAATCAAGAGTGGCTCCAAATATAATGTCATCAACATAGACTTGAGCAATAAGCAGATTTCTTCCTCTTGTTTTGAGAAAAAGAGTGTTGTCAATTCTTCCTCTCTTAAAACCATTATCAAGAAGAAATTTTGATAGTCTTTCATACCAAGCCCTTGGAGCCTGTTTCAGTCCATACATTGCCTTGTCCAGCTTGTATACATGATGAGGTCTATCAATATCCTCAAAAC
Source organism: Datura wrightii (assembly GCA_035772735.1). Taxonomy (NCBI): domain Eukaryota; kingdom Viridiplantae; phylum Streptophyta; class Magnoliopsida; order Solanales; family Solanaceae; genus Datura; species Datura wrightii. The sequence goes on along the minus strand of JASDFA010000012.1, from coordinate 4,986,928 downwards.
CAGGGGGTTGTTTCACATACACTTCTTCCTTCAAGTACCCATTTAGGAAGGCACTTTTGACGTCCATTTGAAACAATTTAAATTCCATGAAAGAGGCAAAGGCAATCAGCATGCGAATGGCTTCCATTCTGGCTACTGGAGCGAATGTTTCATCATAATCAATCCCTTCCTCCTGGTTGTACCCTTGAACAACCAGTCGAGCCTTGTTTTTGACTGTGACCCCTTGCTCATTTAATTTGTTCCTGAAGACCCACCTGGTTCCTATAACAGTTCTATCAGATGGTTTTGGAACCAAGTGCCAGACTTTGCTTCTTTCAAATTGATGCAGCTCCTCCTGCATAGCATTCACCCATTCCACATCCTTCAGTGCCTCCTTGATGTTCTTGGGCTCAATCTGTGATATGAAGGCTGATGAGGCAAATGTGTTTCGAGTTTTGGATCGGGTCTGCATTCCTGAGTCCAATGGAGACATTAAGTTGTCAAGAGGATGAGAAGATTTGTGTTTCCAGTTAGATCCCTTTACAACAGATTCTTCAGAATTGGAACCAGTTCCAGCAGATTCTCCAGAATTGGAACCAGGTCCCTCTTCTGGGTTGCCTTCTGCATCATCTTCCTTTTCTGCCTCCTCTTCTCTGATGTTTTCTGTTGCTTCATCATGAGAGGTCTGATCTCCATTCTGCAGGGAGTTCTTTGTGATGTCAGGTTTTTTAGATGAATCATGATTGACATCATCTCTTTGGAACAACCACAGTTCCTCAAATTCGTCCTTACCCAGTGCTTCCGTGCTCTTCAGCTTCCCATTTTCATCAAATACGACATGGATGCTTTCTTCAACACACTGAGTCCGTTTATTATAGACTCGGTATGCTTTGCTATTTAATGAGTATCCTAGAAAAATTCCCTCGTCACTTTTGGGATCAAATTTTCCTAGATGGTCCTTGCCGTTGTTTAGCACAAAACACTTGCATCCAAAGACTCTAAGGTAGTTCAGCATCGGCTTCCTTTTATTCAGCAGCTCATAGGGGGTTTTTCCAAGTAATGGCCGAATTAGACACCGATTGACCACATAACAGGCCGTGTTGACAGCTTCTGCCCAGAATGACATTGCCACTCCTCCATCTATGAGCAATGTTCTAGCAATATCTGCAAGAGTTCGATTCTTCCTTTCAACTACTCCATTCTGTTGTGGAGTCCTGGGAGCAGAAAAGTTGTGACTGATTCCTTTGGCAGCACAGAAAGCTTCAAATTTGGCATTTTCAAATTCAGTTCCATGATCAGACCTGATCCCTGCAATGTTGCAGTTCAGCTTCACCTGAATTTGGTTTGCAAATGACTCAAAGGTGGGGAATGTTTCATCTTTAGTGCGAAGAAACATCACCCATGTATATCTTGAATAGTCATCAACAATTACAAGGATCAGCTTCTTTCCTCCACGACTTGCAACCTTTACAGGTCCACACAGATCCATGTGTAGTAGCTCCAGGGGTCTGGAGGTGCTCACTTCCTTTTTGTTCTTGAATGAAGACCTGGTGTGTTTCCCTTGAACACAAGCATCACAGATCTGACTCTGAGCAAATTTCACCTTTGGGAGTCCTCGAACCAGGTCCTTGGATACTAGCTTGTTGAGAAGAACAGAACTTACATGTCCCAACCTTCTGTGCCACAAGGTAGCTTCATCCTCCACCACGCTTAAGCAGTTAAGCCCATTTCTAGCAGCTGAATCAAGATCAGCAACATACATGCTCTTGCATCTGTTTGCGGTCAAAACAACTCTTCCTGATTGAAGATCTGTCACTGTACACTGGTCTGAAACGAATTTGACTTCATTTCCTTTGTCGCAGATTTGTGAGACACTCAGGAGGCTGTACTTCAGTCCATTTACATAGAAGACATTTTCTATGGCATGGGCAAGTGTCTTTCCAATCTTCCCAACACCAAGAATGTGTCCCTTTTTGCCATCCCCAAAAGATACTGAGCCTCCCTGATATGCCTTGAGTGAGAGAAAATTGTCAACATTTCCAGTCATGTGCTTTGAGCAGCCGCTATCCATATACCATTTTCGACTGCTTTCTCTCACTCCTTCCTGCACATATAGATTATAGATTAGACTTGGGAACCCATTTCAGCTTGAGTTCCCAGTACCGAGACAGAGGATAAATCAATTTTCTTTTGGACCACTCAGGCAGCCTGATCTGAGACATTTTGGAACCAGGTCCCCTTATGGTCCCTAATTCTCCTTTACTAATCACCGTCTTTCTTAAGGCTGCTTGCCTCGATACACAGTTAGACTTAAGGTGCCCATTCCTACCACAGTGTGTGCACAGCAAATTATCAGGATTAGATCCATATTTACTGTGAGGATTATAAGGAGGACTACTTTTCTTATAACCTAACCCTTCACCGGAGTTAGATCTTTGTCCGGTTAATTTTTGTAAGATCTGTGAAGAGGCATTCCATTTAAGCGATCTCTCAAGCTCAGCATTCAGTTGGATCGCATTTTTCTCAAGCTCAGTGTTTCTTTTCATTATTACAGTGAGCTCATCTTGTGACCTTTTCAGTTCAGCTTCGAATTCTTTTTGAGCATTTTTCATGTCACTAGTCCCTCCCTTTTTAATAAAGGCATTTTGCTCATTGACTAGCTCTTGACATTTCTCTTCTAGTTCTGCCAAACTTGAGATCAAGTTCGCCTTTTCTAGCTCAAGTTTATCTATATATTGATTCAGACTTTCCTTTTCTTTGGTAAGATCATAAAAAGAGTCAATTAACACACAAGCTAGCGACCTCAATTCTTTCCCATTATAGTCTTTTAGATTCTTTTTAATGTCAAGGAAAGTTACCTCTTCATCTTCATCTCCATCCGAATTTGCCATGAAGGCAAACATTGAGTCAAAGGGTGAGTCATCATCCTCCACAGCCATCATAGAAGCATCTTTCACAGCATCCTCCTTATCAGATTCATCTGAGGAGTTCCCCCAAGTAGCTAGAGCTTGCTTGACTATATTGTCGGCTGCAGCTCTTCTTCTGAACTTGTCAGGGACTCGGTCCTTCTTCTGGGCCTTTTCGGCAGTGGTTCTCAGATACTCCTTGTAATCCATCTTATGCATCGGACAGTCCTTGATAAAGTGACCTGGTTTGCCGCATTTGTGACACAGATCATTGTAACCAGGTCCCTTGTTCGAGCTTGTCCTCCTAGGAAGGCTGCCACTTCGCCTAATCATTTTCTGAAACCTTCTTGTTAGGTAGGCCATATCTTCATCTTCTTCGCTGGAGCTTGCTTGAGCTCCTTTAAGAGCTAATCCTTTGTCCTTCTTCAGCTCACTCCTGCTCTGGTCCTGCTGCCTCTTGAGCTCATAGGTTTTTAAATTGCCTATGAGTTCATCCATCGTGAGGACTTCCAGATTTCTAGCTTCAGTGATCGCATCAACTTTACTCTCCCAAGACTTGGGGAGGACACTGAGTACCTTCCTGACCAGCCTGCTTGGCTTGATCACTTCTCCCAAACAATAGAGCTCGTTAGTGATGGACGTGAGTCTGGTATGCATCTCTTGAATAGATTCACCTTCCCTCATGGAGAACACTTCGTATTGAGTGGTAAGCATATCCACTTTGGACTGCTTGACCTGACTGGTCCCTTCATGAGCGGTTCTGAGACAGTCCCATATTTCCTTTGCAGTCTCACAAGCAGAGATTCGATTATATTCATCCGGACCAATACCGCAAACAAGAAGCTTCTTAGATTTGTAATTCTTTTCTATGAGTTTTCTGTCATGATCATCAAACTCCTTTCGGGTTTTGGGAATAGAGATGGTTGTCTCTCCTTCCTTTACGGTTTTCATTGGCACATAAGGTCCATCCAGTACCACATCCCACAGCTCACAATCTTCAGCCATGATGAAATCATGCATTCTTGTTTTCCACCATCCGTAATATTGGCCATTAAACCTTGGAGGTCTGGTAGTAGACTGTCCTTCTTCTAAATTTGGTGGTGCTGCCATATTTTACAGGAGTCTTTCTAGGTGTTAACCTTTTAGAAAGCACCTGCTCTGATACCAATTGTTGAGTTATATGGGTCGACCACCTTACTCAGGACCAGGTCCCTCTATCAGGTTACACAGAGGCAGAGACACATGTACACGAAAATACAACAGTAAGAAGAAGACACACGAAGTTTTACGTGAAAAACTTCCTTGCTCACTGGAAGTAAAAAACCACGACCTACCTCGTAGGATTTCTCAAACTCCACTACTAGATCTGAGCAACAAAAGTTACAAAACCTAGTACACAACTAAGAGGTTAACCTCCTAACCTCCCACTTGTAATACCTCTATTACAAGACTTCAATATTCTCTACTTCAGCTAAAACTCAACTGAAATACAAGGCTAACTCTAGCCAAAATGTCTACTAGCTCTAGCAGACCAAAACGAGAAAAACAACTCATGAAAAACAAGAAAATAAAACTTGTACGAAATACAAGGTTTCTGTTTTGCAGTGCACTTCTTCTCCTTCAATGGCAGCCTCAAAACTTGAGTTATTTTTCTTTGATTCTTGCTGTGAAACAAGGAAACAATGGCTGCCTTTTGAGAGAAGAATAAGCTTATTTTTTAGATCAATTTTTCTGAATGATTTCTCTTGATGGAAAGAGTTGTTGGGTTCTATCCTTTATATCTTTTCAGCTTCCTTTCATCCACATGGGTAGAAGGAGAGTGTATTGATGATACCCACTAGCCACATGGATAAAAGGAGCCTAGGATGCTGCTATGATTCCATGCTGTGCTGCTGTGCACTTCTGCTCTCACCAACTGATAGCCAAAAAGCAAACTTTCCAACTGTAAAGTCTTTTCCCGTCCAGCTAAAAAATGAGTCACACCAACACAAGGGATCAGGTCCCTATGTGAGGTTGACAGCATCAAAACCAGTAATCTAACACTAGTAAACCAGGAGGTTTACATTGACGATATGATAGTAAACTTGGCTCAGTTTGAAGACCATCCCAATCGTTTAAGGGACACTTTCTCCATTTTACGAAGAAAAAATAGGCCTCCGTCACTCATATAAGTGTCAGCTTTACGCCCATATGTTGCACTAGCCAATGAAACCTCTTCGCTCCATTATTTATACATGGTCATTCATGAAGTGAGGAATAGATATATCACAAGCCTTGGGTCAAGTAAGATTTTTGTTGGTTCTCACTGATTGCTTTTCAAATTGGGTGGAAGTAGGTGCATTTGCAAAGATTCAAGAGGAAGAGGTAACATACTTCTTATACATCACATAAATTTCTTAGAAAAATTTATTTGTTTATGAAAATATTCTCAATCTTATTTAATAGAAAAGTGATTTTAAAGAACATTAGAGATATTTTTGTTATTTTTATTATTTTATTTCATAATAATTAATCTCCGTATTATTATTGTGCTCTCTAATAGGATTAACTTATCTTGAATAATTTTTTTTTTTTGGAAAAATACACTATAGAATTAACTTATCTTGATGTTTTTTTTGGAAAAGTATACTATATATCTATGTAGTTTTGATAATTCACAAAGTCGATGAAACAGGTCTGTTCCAAGTGAGTATAAAATTTACTATCTAAAGAAGTTGACATGACAACAGTAAATGTTCCAATAAAGATAAGTTGCACGTATCAAAATATGGTTAAGCCATGTCACACAATCTCAGTGAAATAAACATGTGCTAAATTAAATTGAAGTATTGGAATTCTACTACAATACTAAATAAATTGAAGTATTCGAATTCTACTACAATACTAAAGAAAAGAGTTTGACTCGAAGAAGGAGTCTCACTTGAAGTAGAACTCTAAGTGAAGAAGAGTTTGATTTGATGGACACTTTGAAGTGAAGAACAACTCTCTGAAGAGTTGAACATGTGTTGATTTGTAAGAGTTGGAGTTTGATTAAAATACAAAGGAAGCCAAAAGATAGACTTGAAGAAGGACTCCTACTTGGAGTAGACTTCTAAGGCGTGCAAAAGTAGTTGCTGCAAAAATGTTGAAGAGTTGTATATATATAGAAGTGTGACTTGTTAAAGCAACTCGTGCACTCACAAAGAGAAAAAAAAAGAAAATATGTAAAGAGTGAGATTTTGCAACATTTGAAGTGTGAAGAAATTCAATTGACGAACTTGGTCCTCCTAAAGTGATAGGATAGAGTTAGCAATCTTGTACTACGAGTTGGTCATTGAGTTGTAATTGTTGTATTCTTAATTCAATGAGTTATAAACTGAATTGAGAAGAGTTGGTCGTCAAGTATTGTTACTAGGAAGACATTGTTGCTGATTAGGAGATTGAACAGTTAGGAATTAGAGTTTATAATTTTTTAGATTACAAGAGTTGCAATCAACTGTTTGAAGAGGCTCTCTGAAGTTAGTGAAGTTGGAGAAAATCCTGTACATGTCGTGGTTTTTCATCTTTTGAGCCGGGTGTTTTTCACGTAAAAATATGACTGAAATATGACTGAGCAACAAGCTATTAGCCTATACTTTTTAATAATAGAAAGATTATGCACCTTAGGGAGTAAGGTTATTGTAGTACAGTTTACTGCTTTATACAGTTTACCTGTTGCAAAGGAGCCTTTAACTACATCACATACTTCCTGTTTTATTACCAGCCAAGTTCTCTTGAAAAAGAGAGCATTATACCCATCCATTCCTGAAGCTTTATCATCCCCAATAGCATATGATCCTTCATATATTTCTTGTTTAGTAACTTCTGCATATAAGTTTAATTGTTGAGCATGATTCAGTAGTGGTCCCGATTTCATTGTCTGTTTATTCACTACTGGTAAGGTTGAGCAAGTGAGTGATTTATAAAATCTTATAATCTCCTCTTGTATATGCATCTTTTCTATCAAATTTCTCCCATCAAGTGCAGTCAAGACCATTATTGCTTTTTTGCTCTTCCTTTCCTTCATAACTGCAGAAAAATATTTAGTGTTAGAATCCCCTAACCTCAGCCAAGTTTCCCAAGACTTCTGCTGCAGAATGCTTTTTTCAATTAAAGACCATTTCTCTAGTTGCACCAATACTGCCTTTTCCTCTATCAACAGTTGGTCTGAATGTTGATTGATCAGTTTGGCCTGAATAACTCTTAAATTGTCTCTAGCCTGACCTATTTTGTCAGAGATCCCTTTGAATTCAGTATTGTTCAGCTGTCTAAACTCAGGTCTAAGTGCTTTTAATTTGGACCAAATATTTCTCATAGGATCAGTGTGAAACTTTTGGGACCAAATCTGCTTTACAATGGTAAAAATTGTCATGATCTGCCCAAACATTAAAGAATTTGAAAGGGACTCTAGTACAATTAATGTCATCCTTCAGTGTAGTGATCATAGGAGCATGATCTGAGATACAAGGCAGGCTATATTCAATTTCTAGGTGCCCACAGTTGAGCATGTATTCATCATTACTAAATGCTCTATCTATTCTATTGTGAATCCTGTCTGGTCCTTTCTGTTTGTTTGACCAAGTGTAGTTTTCACCACTCTATTGTAGTTCAACTAAGTTTGCTGCATGAACACAATCTACAAAATTATTAATTTCATGATTTGCAACTGGAGCACAATTCATTCTGTCCTGTGGATCAATAACTGCATTATAATCACCCCAAATAATACATGGTTTATGACAGGTCAATGCCTTGAACTGGTTCCACTATGTTATAGCCATAAACTGTTGTCATGAAACACTCCATTTGTTTCCCTTTGACCAGTGACTGAAAAATTTGAGCATCTTGAAGCAGCATTGTAATATCATATATATTTAGATCCCATAGTATCTAAATCCTGCTATTAGCAGCATAGTTGTAACAACAAGTTAAAGTAAGCTTTCCATCCAGATGCAACTCTATTAACAAAAAGTCTACTTTATTCCCCTTTACTCTAGTTTCTATAAGACAAACTACTTTGATATTCTTCTCCTTTATAAGAGTGGCTAACTCTTTTTGACCCCTTTAATATTCCAAGCTAATCAGGACATCCAGATGAAGTTGAGCCTCTTATAATAGGAGGAATAGTAATTTCTAACTCATTTGCATTAGCTTGTAGTCCAACGAAGCCATTCTTGACTGCAATTCCCTTTGCATAACTCATCTCTCCACTTGTAGCTTGTGTTGAATGCTTATCTTTCACAACTTATCAAGGTGTTAATTCTTCTTTAGTACCTCTGCGGTAGGTATAGACGGGAGTATCTCAGGAATACCAATCTCAGCCTTGTGACTTTGCTGTGGCTTAGTTGCTTGGTCCACAACAATACCTGTAGTCTTTTGGGGTTGCCAGACTTGTTTCATCTTTGGTTTTCTCTTTTGCAGAGGAGGGTGACCTTGTTTCTTACCATCTTCTTTAAGATTTCCAGCACAATCATGTATTTGAGACATGACCCACAAATGGAGGATTACAATCAAAACCCAACAGGCTGTAGAAACACATTTCCATTAGGATCAATCATTGCTATCTCACTAGGCAACTGTTTGGTGATGTTTACTTCAATTAACATGCAAGCATAGGAAATCTTAGACTGTTTTGCAGTGCATTCATCTGCGTACAAAGGAATTCCTGTAGCACTAGCAATATGGCTAAGGAATGCTCCACTCTAACAGTTCACTGGCAAGTACGGGAATCTAACCCAAAGTGGCATCTGAGTCACAAATTTAGCTTGAAAATCAAACTTCGGGGACCATAGTTTTAGGATCAAAGGTCTAATGTTGATTGTCTATGGGCCAGAATAAACTACTTCATTGAAACCTAGCCACATAATATCCCTCTTCATAATAAAATAATTCTATCATAGTGACCTTACTCCACGCCTGTTTTATATATCTACTCATGTAATTATAACCAGGTGCATCCCCAATTACATAGACAATCAATGCACATTTCCATTTTTGAGTCTATGGTTCTACATCAGATTTTGCCAATTTTATCATCACATTACCATTGACTACTTCCGGAGTAATATAAGTAAGAGTTACACTATTAGCAGCAACTCTATTACCTGAAGAGTCTTGCCCATGCTTCCTCCTTCTGTCATTTCAACGGAACAGTAAGCTCAGGTGGATCAACCACCACAGGTATAGGTGTCACGACCCCAAACAGGCGGGTCATTCGGGCACCTACATGGACTCTACCCGATAGGAGAATCCTTGCGAACCGTTACCCTTAGTACCCAATTTCTCATTAATCAACAACAACTCCAAATAAAAAAAATAAAAATACAAACTTCCCAAAACTGTGACTCTCCCAAAATCTAGTCTAGACAGGTCCAAGAGCTCTAGTAGAAATACATGACAAAACAAATGACACAACTTCGTCTGAGAAGAAGGACACGGAAGCTGATGCTGAGTACCCTTACTTATAGGATTTTTTGACCCTTCTTAGTGAGGTATATCAATTAATAAAGCCTACTCGCTATCTCGCGGTATCTCACTATCTTTTGTTTAAACCTGTTATACTATCTTCCGTCACCCACAAAACCAATTACAACAAAACATTCAATCGCAAATATGGATTAACTAATTCAAGTATGCACAAAAGTCATCAAAACATAATGAGGGAGTCGATTTCCCCCAAACATTAAAGTACATACACATACCTGTCCACATACCATGAATCTGCCATAAGATATCATACCTGAACCATATATCCATATACAATATTTCACACATGTTTCTCACCTCAACATGAATCATGTCGGTATATCCTGTATCACACTTATATACCTATACCTTTCTGTCTTTGCAGCTGTATGTATAATTAACTATACCCGCATATTCTCTGTCTCACAATCATCCATCGGTGATATGCTGGGCACACACTTCCATCACATCACTGTACACATATGTCAGGGGTTTTTATACTTGCCCTTCTAGTCATGACCTGCAGGGGACTCTAGAAATCCATGTATCGTACACCCAGCCGTATGAGTCCTTTATCATACGTCTGTGTACTCATATCCGTATACCTAACCGCATGGTCTTTTAGCCATACCTGTCTGTGTACTCTCTCATACCGCTCGTCCGGATACTCACCTTGGGCATGAGCCACTCAAGTATCTAATCCTCATTCAGAGTTTGATTGTACTAACCTGTTCATCTGAGTTCTTTATCTTTTACCCCCAGGCCTCACATTCACTATCATATCAATGATTTACCCTTCGTATCATCCATTATCTCAGTCATATGTTCGTTCGATACTAACTCATCCCTCAATCTTGGGACATACATCATAGCACAATAAATAATAAATCACATGCGACAAGAGTTACATATATATATCAACGAGTACAATCATATGCATAATTCCCAACCCAATATCGTACCCAAATAGTAATAATATCAGTTATATTAATACATTATAAGGAATTACAACTTGGCCCGCTCGCTGGTTTGGACGCCACTGCAACGACATTACTGCCGCCACAACAATCTCGCTACAGCGGTACGATAACTGCTCCAACGGTATTATTGGCAGTTCTATGACCAGTCTTCTTCCCAACCTCTTCCACAAATCGTTCCTCCCCATCTAATGTCTCATTCTCTATCATGCCCACTAGCATGAAAGCAACATCTTATCAAGCTTATTTTAACCATTAACTTTTCACGGTGCAACTATCAACATGAACAATATTCACCAACACAAACAATACAATATTAACCGCAACACATTCAGGTCATTACGTAAAGTATAACTTCCCTAATTCATGGGCTTCAACTCATGTTCTATAATAATCATAACCTAATAATCATTCGTTTATTGCATCTTTTAAATATGATTTACATGATTAACCGTTCAAGATTTCAATTCCAAAAGAATGACCCTATAATTCTATACACAAGAAAATATATTTTAACAACAATGCCAGAAGGTTAATCTACATGCAATTGATTCGGTCCCACATACACCCTTGAGCATAAAATAATTATTATTGCCATCTCTCCCCGAGGGATTATCATATTATGGAGATATCATTACCCCTTTTTTAATTTGTTGATCCTCAAAATCTCACCGATTTCAATTAATCGACAATAATTTATCTAAGTTTTGATCTTATCCATCAAAAGCATATCAACTGTACGCATATATATGTTTAGCTAATCAAAGTCTAACACAACAGTGAGTAAATCATAGCCTACCTGGACGTCAAACTATCGTTGAGACGTTTCCAATTATATGCTTGTCTCGATTTCTCGAGTTCTTGTGGAAAATCCTAGCCATGGAGGATGAATCTTCACCTCCTAGCCCTTCTTCTTTTTCCCAAAAGTCTGTTCCCTGCTTTTGGGCATTTTAATTAAGCCCTTTTTGGAGACTTGATTTTTAAAATCGTAAATAGAATGGGATTGCGGAATTCTCATCCGCGTCATCTGTTGAAGCGAGTCCATTTACCGCTGCAGCAGTTCCGCTATGGCGGAAAGCGTCCTGCCGCAGTGGACACAGCTTGGGTCCACTCGATTGTTATCCAATCCATTCAACTTGTTCATCTCGCGCCCTCTATTTCTCGGAGATTTTATTTTAAATTTCTAAAAAATTATATTTATTCGCTCTTGGTTGGTCGAGGAGCTATAACGGCCGAGCGGGAATTGGTGTATTAGCTTTAGCTCTGAGATCTGAGTGCACAATGGACCACTACCAGCTGACTGTCTTGCATCTAGAGGTGTAGCAGTTGCTCATTCCTTCGCATGCAGTAAAATCGAACTCTGGGGAGATCGCAATTGAGTATCTCGGGCAGATTGTGATTCCTTCTGTACCCCCGCTCGACTTTCACAGATGTGAAAGTTCAGCATACTTGCAGCTCCAGCTTACATAATTTTCCTTTGTCTGCCTCGTCCCCTCTTCTCTGCCATGGACAACCTCGATGCAAGTTAGCTTAAACTGCGGCGAGAACAAATGAGAGAGAGAAGATTATTTAACTATTAAATCCTTATGGAAGATATTTTCTTCAAACTACTGGCTATTCCTATTAGACACCTTTTTCTAATTAATGAAATCAAAGTACTTCCTATTGCTTTTTAACGCTATTGATATGTGATTATTTTATTTTAATGAATTAAATTCACACATGATTAATTATGTAAATGCAGGTTGTGTATTTGATTCATATAAAGCTTAATCTCAAATAGATTATCTATTTATCCGAGGAGATATAATCATATCATGATGTTCAACAAAACAAACTCTAATTGCTATATTTTTAAATCATGTTGAGATAATAACTATTCATGAAATCAACTGAGAGTCTGTATGGTTGAGATCAATGACAATATATTTTGCAATTATGTGGTCTTAATTCTTTGAAATAAAGATTTCAACAATATTGTATGAAGATAATACTGCCTGCATAGTTCAATTGAAGGGAGGAAATATCAAAGGAGATAGACATAACACATTTCACTGAAGTTCTTTTTCCCTCAAGATCTTCAACAAAATGGTAAGATAGATATTCAACAGATCCGTTCAAATGTTAATCTTGTACATGTATTTACTAAGGCATTGTCATATACATTTGAGCAACTGAAATATACGATTAGAATGCGTCGTCTCTGATATATCAAGTAAAGTTTTTATCAGGGGAGTAAAATATGCACTGCATTCTTTTTTCCTCAACTAAGGTTTTGTTTTAATTGAGATTTCCAGGTAAGGTTTTTAATGAGGCAGCACTCAATGCATATTACAAGACATGTGTACTCTTTTTTCTTGGCTAGATGTTTTTCCACTTTGTTCTTCCTAATAACGTTTTAACGAGGCACATTATCTATAAAAATCTAAGTGGGAGTATTATGAATACAATGAATTAAAGTGACTGTCTATCTAATGCTTATACATCACATACATGCACTTATATTCATGTGTATCTATTTAATATATAACTTCATCCTTTGCCTTTGAGTATATTTGTAAGTATAAATAGAGTATTTTTAGCTCATGAAAAGAATACACTTGAAAAAGAGAAAAGATCTCTCCCCTTTCTCTATCTTTTGTCAAATATATCTTGTTTTACATTATTCCATTTGCTATCAATTTCCAACAGTTACATAATTTTTTCCATCCAATCAAAATGACCCCGTTCATTAACTTTTTTATTTTTTCTTTATTTATTTTTATCCTTTAAGGCATTTGATTTATAATTTTAGTTTGTATTTTCTCTCAATTTGCTGGACCAAGAGATTTGTATCATTGTCGTATCAGTATATTATTTTTAACTGGAAAATTTTAGTAACAGTTGATTGGCCATCTGAATTTATATCTTATGATGAGAGTTCAATTTCCCACTTCGTAATTCCCTTTCCTTATTTTTTTTTTATAAATATATATATATATATATAAATTTTTATGGCTACGCGTTTGTGGTGAATAAATTATATATAGACTTTACCTTGCAAGGCAACAATTGGGAAATTGTAATGGATTAAAGTATTTCAACCGATTGCCTAGAAATGAGTACCGAAATCAACTATCGAAATTCTAAAATTTGTTCCCGAATACCATTCCTAGTACCGATTATACAACTACCAAAATTTTTTATTCGGCTCGGTAATTCGATTTTTCATTATTTATGTTTATTTCTATCGCTATTAAAAAAATAAAAATTAGTGACCGACAATTGCGAACAATCACTCAAAGGAGCAGAACTTAAAGCCTTTACTTTAACGTAAAACGCACTCTGTAGTTAAACAATATCACTAATTCTATTTACTGACGGATTAGTGATAACTTATCAAAATTTTGTTAGCTATGAATCAATAATAAAGTTTGTAACTAATTCCAATTTTTTTACGATGTACCTAATAATGTTTCCCAGAATTCTTTTTAGTCCAAGAAGTTATTATCGACAACACATAGTTATTTGGTTGCATCACACACTTCAACATTAGGTCTTGCTCGTCCATACAAGTTGTATTATTTTTTCTAATGAATTACTTGTTCATTATACTAAAAATAAATATTTAGTTTTATTTGTTCAATTTAGAAAATTAAGAGATAATTTATAAGTTAGTTTCTAATTTACCCGTATTATAGTCATTTCTCAATATATTTTTCAAAGGTGATATAGTAAAATTATCATTTCAATTGCTTCTTACACTCTGTTTGGATGGTTGTTACATATTATTTCATAATATATCGTATTGTGTTGTGTTATACTGTATTATTTAAATGAATACAATATTTAAATAAATTCTATTATTTTTCATCATTAAATAATGTCATACACCAACAATTTGAAGGATGTACCTACAAAAAAAGTAGGGTACAAGGTAGAACCATTATAAAAAGGTAGGGTAAATAATAAAATGAGATTATTAAATAATAAGTAAAGATAAAATTTTAAAATGGCAACGACACGATCACATCTAATCAGTCGTTACACAAAACGTAACTTTTCATCGTGTTGCGTAATGATAGATTTAACTATACGATGCAATAAGATTTAAGTAATAATTAAAACAAATACTGTATTTAAACTAACGACACCATATGATACAATAGGTAACAACTATCCAAACAAGTTGTAAGGAGTGTGTCTAAGTCAATACTGATTAAGTAAAAAAGGACGGAGAGACTATATACTAAGGACTATATATGTCAAGGGATATATCAAGGACCAAGATGATCCAATTCCAAAAATATAAGGGACCATTTTAGCCATTTTCTCAAAAGTACATATTTTCCTGATTTCCCTCGAACCATAATAAGGGAAATATTTTTTCTTCCATTTCTCTTCCAAATAAGAAACGCAATCTTGAAAATCCAGCGCCGGCGACGGTCTATCTCCGGCGAACTGGGGACTTCTTTCTCATGGAATCAATCATCGTACAAACCCAACCATTGCAATTCATGACCCCAATTACTTCAAAATTCATCCCCGCAATACGATTTACTGCTTCCGCTGTAGCATTCAAGCTCTTCTCAGCTTCATCTTCAGCAGCCATTACCACAAATTCCCCTGTCATAGAGCAAAACCTATCTCCTGAACCAACTACTTCTCCAAGAAATGGAGCTGCAAAGGCTAGGGGTAGTAAAGCAATTCTGGAAGCTCAGCTGAAAATGGACTGGTTGGAGTCTTTGTCTTGCCCATTTCCATATACCAAGCCTTTGAACACCGGTTGGGTTATTGGGGTTGATCCAGATACTTCTGGTGCGTTGGCACTCTTGAAACCAAATCAACCTCCTCAGGTAGTACAAATTTTAAACTTCATTTGTTTGTTATAATTGCAACCTACAATCCCTTGGAATCCCTGCATACCTAGCAAAAAAAATAAGGGCACAATGTAAGAAAAAGATACATAAGGTGATGGCAATTATCTGGTATTAAGTTTGGTCATGTTAGTACAGTTTACTTTAGGTCCAAGGTTAGCTAGAAGAACTTTAGTCTTGAGGGAGACTTATATATCAATGAAAAATGTAGAGAACTTCTAGTGCTATGAAAATAGTGATTACAATATTACAATGGGACTGCAACATGTTTGGGACTGAGGCATCATTGTAGTTGTTGTTGTGTTATAGTTGCAACATGCAGACCTGACCCTTTCTATGGGCTAAGCGGTCATTGATGGATATCGTTCGACTTGAATTCAGCTTTATTATTTTGTTATAGGTTTGCAACAGTTCCGATGTTTCCTTTGCCTTGTTTTCCATAGTTCAAGAACCTTTTTAACTTTTTTTTTTTAATAACCGTGGTATCTGGACAAACTTGCATGCATCTTGACTAATTTCATAGGGTCAATACTACCTCCCACCACTATAAATACCAGGTAACTTTGTCTATCAAGGCTCGGACACATAAGAAGAAATCACCTAGTGTTTTTGCCTCCTTGGAGATATGAACCTGAAGTCTCATGGTTCTCAACTTACTTCATTAACCGCTAGGTCCAACCCTTGGGTGTTTCTTTTAACTTCTTCTATAAGAGAGAGTTGTACTATGTTCTTCCACATTTATTTGTTGCTCTTGAGGAGCCAAAATTAGATGTTGCTTTCATCGTTGATTACTATTTGCATGTCGGGTTGTCTATTCTTCTAGCATTCGCGGGACCTTATGGTATTTAAGACAATGTTATATCTAGCAGTTGTACCTTTTTTAGATATACATAAACTTTTAATCTTTTCTTGACAGTACCAGTAGTAACATAGTTCTTTTCATGCTTTGAGTCCAGGTTCGCTGTCTTAGGTGGTTGGTTAAAATTTTGAAACTGCAACTAGTTATTGCCGAGACAAGTGAGGGCTGCTCTAGTGATAAGAGTCACTCTGTTTCTAACCATTAGGTTGGTAGTTTGAGTCACTGAAGATGGAAAAGCAATGGGTAACTGCAGCTGATGCTCCTGGGGTTTGTGTGGGGTTGGGTAAACCAAATAACTAATAGTTGCTGATTGGAGCTTTTCTCTGTTAATTGTTCAATAGAGTTACGTGAGTTTAAAATGTATATCCATCAATCTCAAACCAAAGAAGGAAAAAGAAAAGGAAGAAAAAGATCTTGTGCTTTACTTGTTCACTGATTTACTAACTTCTAAATCTGAAGTAAACTTCTCATTGACTTCCTATTCCAATCTCCAGGTGTTTGATTCTCCTCACTTGAAGGTACTTGTTGGCAAAGGAGTGCGGAAACGCTTAGATGCAAAAGCTATTGTTCAGTTGCTTCAAAGTTTTGAAGCTCCTTTAGGTACAACAAAAGCTGTCATGTTGGAAGTCTTTCAAATCTCTGTTCTTAACTTCCTCAGTTATCTGTTCTGAACTGTGCAGTAGATTCTGCTATTTCCTGAGATTTTTGTGCTAGTTTGTCCGTCTGGCATTGAAGGTGACAATGCTCTCCTTTTCTTTTTCCCCTTCACCAAGAAACTAAATACTAATACTTGTTTTCCTGGTATATATTTTGTTAATGGCTGTCCTGTTTTGTGCTTCTGGATGTCGTTGTGGGCTGGGGAGGCGGTTGATGTATCTCTTATATGAATTCTGTTGGGTTTGCAAAGATTCTTAATCATATTATATAAGTTAATCACTTTTGCAGGATAAATATGAATGCCATCAAAGTAAACTCTTCATTGATTCTTCAGTGCGCTAACCTGGTTGTTTGAATGAGTTTCCTTTATGCTGCATCCATATAACATTGCAAGGAGTGATGCATGTAGTATTGGAGAGAGTTTTAGTGAAAAATTGATATGGATGAAGCTGGAATGAAGGATTTTAGTTGATCATTCCCTCCCCCCCCCCCCCCCCCCCCCTTTTTTTGGGCTTTTTTATTGGAAAAATTGCCATTTCAGAAACAGTTTTACAGTTTTTGATCTGAGGAAGGCATTGTACTCATAAAGCATAATCCTTTTTATTTTCTCGTGTCATCTGTAAAATAAATGTATGTGTACTGAGACATAAATTCATCTAGTTGAACAAATATGATAGATGGTGAGATGTCTTTTTTCCTAACCTCATCCTTCGGACCATTATCTTGTGGTTCAAATAATTCCTTAGGCTGAAGAAGGGTGGGAGTGCTTGGCTTTGAGAAGCTGTCTGTCTTTTCTTGGAGTCACATAGATGATTAGAGACTGCCAATTCCCTTGTTGATATAGTGGAGTAAGACAGGCCATGATGGAGCAGGATGGATATTGAGCATTCCTCCAGCCGATCCTAACTAGTTGGGATCATGTAGTGTAATTGTTATGGTCTTATCAGATTTAGTTGAATTATTAAATTTTCTATCTGATGGTTTCTCAACTGGAATCCTCAGAGGCATATTAGATTTTTTTTTGGATAAGTACGTAGAGTAAGATGAGATATTTCATTTTGTTTTCAGGAACAACTGCGTATATTGAACAATCAACCCCGTATCCACAAGATGGTAAGCAGGTTAGCCAAATTATTAACAAGAATGCCAGTATGTACTGCCACTAGCCTATCAATTTTATTCAAATGTTGATAGCTATTTTCATGTCCACTTGCTCTTTAAAACTTGTGCCATCAAATAATTCTGCATTGGTGAGAGCGTTTATTACTTATAACATATGCATATACACTTAGTGGCCATACATTTGCGTCATATCGATCCCTTCAAAGCTTCACCAGATAGATCAGTCAACTATGTGCTCATGGCATTATCAGCAACCAGCATCTATTACTTTGGACTTGTTATTATGCTAAATAGGTGGAAAGACTTTTATGAAATAATTGTATTAAGGCTTTATGCATTGCTAAGGCATTTGGAGGTCCTTTAGATTTTTGTGCTCTTTATTGGTACAGGGTCGGGGGTGGGTGGGTTTAGGTTTCTCAAATATTTGGAATTTTCCTTTTTGATTCTGAATTTGTGATGTTTTATTACTCTATTCTGTAAGGTAAAGGCGGGTTAGAAAGTATATTGTTGCCGGAAGTATAGGCATCATACATTTTTCACCCTACATGATTTAAGCAATCTAAGTATGTACTTATTCAAAAAAGAAAATTTGCATCATTAAACAAATGGGATGAAGCTGAAGAAACCACAAGTTATGTGTTCCATTTTCGTTGCATAAACTAGTCAGAAAATATTAAAATGCTATCTTCCATTACCTTTTTTTAAGGTTGGACTAAATTCAACTGACGGGAGTTCTGAGTTCCTAAAAGTAACTATAAGTCCAACTGAAAAAGATAAAGTAACTTCAAGTCTTTGCATAAAAGAATGTACAACACATACTGTTTTTTTTTTTGGGATAAAGGTAACAATTTTAAATAAATATCTAGCACAAAGGCTGTGCTAGGAGCCATCTTTACAAACTTTCTAAACAGAAAAAACGCCCAAGGGTAATTCTTTGTTATTCTTACAAAGATTATATAATGCCTAACAGAGATTCTACGTCAATGTACACCATAGACTGTTGAGTGCTGAATAACTTCTTTGTCCTCCCCCAGCCCCACCCCTAAATTTTGGCTTAATGAATGCTAAAATGCTAAATACTTGTTGGCCATTTACCTTCTTGGAACTATCACCATTTTGTGGATAGAACTTGTCTAGTATATTTTATTTGTGTTTAATTTTGCTGGACACTATTATCAATATATCTTTACTGCATCAAGGGATGGTGGAGTGGGGGATTCGGCTATGGATTATGGATTGGCTTGTTAGTTGCATCCGGATTTTCCGTCACTCCAGTGCCATCAAGTGCGTGGAAGAGTGAGTTTCAACTTACAAGAGAACGCTCAAACAAGGTTATTAAAGTTCCTGCAATTAGTGTAGTTGAACATAAATACATACTATCCTCATAGATTGGATTTACTTTATTATTTCAAGTCTTTTGCTGTTTTCCTTTCATTAACTAAAAAGTCCCTCTAGTTAGATTTTTCAGTTTTGTACTTGTTTTCTCTCTTGCAGTTTTGTACTAAGAAAAATTTCTTGCGAAATATCAGCATCTGCAGATTTCCTTGAGTCATCATCTAATATCTGTTGTTCAATTAATTTTCGTTGCAGGATTATAGCAGGGAAGTAGCATCTTCATTGTTTCCCTCTTTGAGTTCTTTGTTAAAAAGGAAGAAAGATCATGGTAGGTATACTTGAACTTCATCTGCTAAGCATTTCTATTTCTGAAGAAAGATCCACTGCTTCTTATTTTTTACTGGTTTGTATAACTTGTCAACCAAAAGGAATCATTTCAGCAGACTATTCATCTATCCAGAAAGGGAGTACAACAGGCAGTGACATGTTGATTCTTGTAACTGTTCATGGTTAAATGAAAATAACTGATCAGGAGTATCTCTCTCTAGGAGGGATTGATCTTTAAAAAAAGGAGAAAAAGAATTCTCTTATACTCAACCTGAACTTTTTAGTTGTGGATGATGTCCTTAAATTTGACATCAATTTTTGACATTCAATATTCCGAGTAACTTTTCCAAGATACCTTGTTCTAAGTCCTTGCTGTTCTCTGGCTGTAAGATTGCAAACTTATTGTGTCACATTTTATTTAATCATTTTCTTATAACCGAGAAATTCGCTATTTCCAGCTGCAGAACTTGGTTGATAATGGGTCTGCCCTCTACCCTCCTCCACTTAACTACCAGACTTTGTTCATAGCACAACTCTAATCCGTGACATGTGCTTATCACACATCCTGTGTATACTACCTTTACCATTGAACGAAGCTCTAAGGGCTTCACATTTTAGTTGATCTTATATAATGACTTTGTATTCCTTGGCTATTATAGACGTGTTAACTTCATCTTGATCTTAAGCACTTCCAGTTGGTGATATTCCAGAAAGGACCTTTCTCTTGCAAGCTTTACTGAACACCAATCTCAGAATTTGTATCACATAACAATCCTTTATCATCTTTTGGCCTCTAAATCAATATTTCATATCCTTAATTAACAGATGTTTCATCAAGATCTTATTTGCTAAATAGGTTTTTTATGTGTCTTTACGCCATCTAAATGTTATTTCATGATTCTTTCTTAACCTTCCAGGTCGAGCTGAGGCTCTTCTCATTGCTGCTTATGGCAAAGGCATCAAGATAAATTCTGATTCTCTTTGTGCCATGGAAAATTAGATCCCTTAGCAACTGGAGAAAAGCTGGTCAAATGAATTCCATCTTTTATCAACTCCCAACGCTTAATTGTTGTTGGCGTCATCCCTTTGGACGAGGCTTTTCAATCAATTTGATTTTTTCCAACTGACTCCATGAAATCTCAACGTAAGCATTGGCGAAATCGAACTCATGATCCTTTCTGTGTGAACTTATCTGTCAGTTCTGTTGCAATGAAGTCTCTTCATCTGGATTGTAGGATGAGTAGTGTAGATGCCTTGTTAATCACATTCTAAGGAAAGGGGAATTACAGACCTTAATTTCTTGTGCCTATATTGGTTTTATCATTGTATTGAATGCACATTTAGCATGAAAGACTCTTTATGTATTTAATTTCTTTCACATGCATATGAAATGGTAATTCATGTCTCCTTTATGAAAAGTTGAAATAGTTGGTTGTGTTTGGAGGATTGATGGGTAGTTACGAATGCTGGAGGGCAGCTTTTTATAGCGGGTGCTTTGTGCGGTAACTTTTATGTTTATGTCTTGTATTAAGGTAGAACTAACGTTGCGTATATACGTCACCCTCCTCAGACTTCACTTGTGAGATTGCACTTGATATATTGTTGCACATGTATAATGGCATCCAACAATAGATTTGCGGTTTCGGTAGAATTCGGTGTTTTAGCATAAGAATATACCAAACCAATCCGTGTCATTTCACACTTAAAATGGTATGTTTTGAACATTTGAAGTGGACGAACAATCAAAGTGTGTAATCGAGTTTC
This sequence comes from Datura wrightii, assembly GCA_035772735.1. Lineage (NCBI taxonomy): Eukaryota > Viridiplantae > Streptophyta > Magnoliopsida > Solanales > Solanaceae > Datura > Datura wrightii. The sequence goes on along the minus strand of JASDFA010000012.1, from coordinate 4,965,663 downwards.
ATCCCTAGTTTTTACGGGATCCCTATCTACTAAAATTTGAACTTTCGAATCCCTATCTACTAAAATTTGAACTTTTTGATTCCGGCAAACGAATAATCATTGAGTCCTCCTCTTTTTGGACAACACATACAAAGAGATATCATGTATCCGATACTTAAAAACATTTTTTAGCATGACAAAATATCATCTCTGCATCCTAATTTATATTTAATGACTATATACTTTATCAAGATTAAAAATTGATTTACATTATCTAATAACATAAATTTTCTAAAATATTACTAAACTTTTATCTGTTCTTAAGTCGGAGTTCACTTAAAACAATCAATTAACATTAGTAGAACCCAATTCATGGGTTTAATTAGTTTTGTGGATGGTTACTCAATTTTCATTGTATTGTATGAGAAGCGGAGCACAAAGATGACAGAGTGATGGCGTGAGGTCTGACTCAGTATCTTTCCCTCTTTATGAGCTGGTTTACTATCATTATCCGTAGCTTTGAAGACGCATACGCCAAAAAAAAAAAAAAGCCAATAGACTTTGATTGCCATAAATACTTGATTGATTAATGTAGGTGACACACAATTGATCTCTAGATAAGCTAATTATGAGGTGATAGATCATGTAGAACTCAGTTCTGGGCCAAAGAGGGCGAGATTATTGAGTGTGTGAATAAAATTTCATATTAGTAATTAAAAAGAAAAAAAATCTTAAAAATGTGAGGATCTTATGAAAAGCAAACTTTATCCAAAACGAACAATACCATATCAGATAAAATTAATATCAAATTACATACTATATTAGATAATATATATTGAGTATTACACTAATTGTCTATTCACTAATAACATTAGTGCTCACTGCAATTGATATATTTTTCTTTTTAATAATGATAGTACTTGTTTGGTTGTCCATTTTATTTTTTCCATTAGTGGGATAACTAATTGCTTATATGAGGTGGAGATAATTCAAATTAATTGCAAACTTCACACAATACCTAAACAATCAAGTAAGTGCTAGCTGATGTCACCTTCAAGCATTTTTTCAAATTCATTTCTTTTGGAATTTGCTTTTTTGTTTTGTTCTATTTTATTTATTTTTATTTTTTTCAATCATATACATTATTATTATTTTTTGAATTCGTACGTAACGAGAGCTTTAATATATATATATATATATATGAAGCAATTTTATTTTTCTTCAAGTTAATCAAATTGTTTGGCCAAGTGAATCAGATTTTAAAGAATCTGACCTAAAGAGGCCGGTTAAATAATTTTTAAAAAAATTGAAAAATACTAATATCGAGTTTATGAGGTTGGAATAAATTTTCAGAAAAATATAATGACTTGATGAGTTTGGAATATATTTTTAAAAAAAAAATAATATTTATGACCTCGTGAGGTCGGTAAATATATATATTTTAAATACACTGATCTCATGCGGTCGGTTTTTATATAAAATAAAAATTAAATGAAGTCGGTCTTTTTTCCAAAAAAAAAAAATTTGAAGAGTATAAATAAAATAAAATGAAGTCTTAAACCAGCCAACATCAATGATCTAGTGGTAGACGTGTATCCTACCATCCCAAAGATCGATCTCACGAGGTTGATATTTTTTAAAAAAAAAAGAAAAAAAAACTTATCATGACCCACGTTTGAGACGATTTTTAAGTCGCTTTTTAACGAAAATCGCTATCGTGAGATGGTTTTTTTTTACGTGGATTTTTACTGTTTTATTAGTAGTGGTAGTCGAACAAAATTGCATAATATGTTCAAGTGGGACTTTGGGGAGGTTTTGACTCTATCCAATATGCCTTCTGCCAAACACATTTGACTCCTTCGTGGTATTATGCCTAATAATCCCTTGATTTGAATTTATTTGTTTGATTTTATTTTGATAGTGGTCGTTATTAAAAATTGAGATTTTTCTCATCGCGAATCAATGGAAATTTATGTTATAAAATATGATTTTTTATTCATTTTCCACTGAATCAGCTCAGGGAAAAACATATAGTGGGAAGTAGATTCTCGTGTGAAGTTTTCTGATTTTTCCACGTGAAAAGTGAAAACACTATTATTTTTTCTTTTCTCATCGATTCAATTAGAATATATGTGGGAAAAGCCAATTAAAATTTTTTCCAGTGGAAAATTTCACTAGAAAGATGGTGATTTTTTTAGTAGTGCACAGATTTAAAAGAATTAAAGAAAACTTTTGAATCTTGTGGTCTTAAACTAAAGATAGATAGAATATATTAAAATGTCATTTAATCATGTCGTCTTAAACATATCTAAGTGAAAAGCTAAAATTGAAAAATTATCGAAAAAATGAAAGAGATATTCTTTTTGACACAGACAAAAAAGTAAAATTAAGATAAATAAATTGAAATAGAGCTAGTACATAAACTTTTAACTCATAACATAATATATAAATGAACCTTTCAATAGTGCCACAGTGCCATTATCTTTAAACCTTTCAAGATTCAAACAAAGAGAAGTGAACTGTTACATTCTATCCAATTTCTGTACCAATTAAAGTATTGCTTTTGTGATATTTGCATAACTTTTTATGCATATATTGAGTTTCTTCTTTATACAAATTTAGAAAGCTGACAACCTCTGTATAGATGAGTCCAAGGTAAGTGTCTGTGTTCTGTTTTTTTTTTCCTTCTCTTTTTGCTCTGTGATCAAATGTATGTGCATAATCTCATTAAGGGTCTATTTAGTATATTCTTCAGTTTTCTTAAAGATTTTTTTTTTTTTTTTTGCTTTCTGGGAATTTCTTTTTTGGAAGATGATTACATGTTTATTTATAATGAAAAGAAATGAGAAGGGGTAAGAATTGGGGGGGGGGGGGTTTGAGTGATGTAAGGTACATAGTTTCCGTTTTGTGCTGGTGGAAGGTAGCAAGTGCCGGATGAAATAGTTCAGGTGCATGACACCACTTGTATGAAAAAGGAGACATGGTTTCAGTCCTGATGTTCTGGTGTTTGATCATCTGTCTGATGTATACTCGGGGGCGGATCTAGGGTGGTGGGAGTGGGTCCCAGGAACCCAACCCGATATTAATATTGAGAAATCTATTAAATGTATAAGAAATATTTGTTGGGAACCCAGTAAATAAGTAGTCACTTGATCCAGGCATCCAGCGTTAGGAATGGAACTTGTTTAACCTTTGTTATGGGAACCCATAAGCATCAAATTTTGAATCCGCCTTTGTTATACTAGTTTTGAGAAATTTTCGAGAAAGTTTAAAGCTTTATTCTAATTTGGATCAGAAACATGCCAGAAAATTTTCTTTTTTCCATTATTTTCTTCACTGTTCCTCTACTTACTGAATAAAAGCATGGTATAGTATATATTGGTTTTTAGATGTCATTGAAGTGAGTGAAAACCATGGGAAATCGGAGTTTAAAAGAGAAAAAAAACGCTAGGTGATTTCTTCCAATCTAATTAAGTATTGGTGGTCGAGTTATTCAATATCTCTGGTGGTGGGAAATAGAGGTACACCAGTAGAATAAATGAAGAGGTGTGCGAAGTTGGCCCAGACACACTTTTTTGGGTGATTTTGATGAGCATAGTTGGCTAGGATGATTCACACCAGCGTCGTGGTCAATAACATCTTATACCTCTTATAGATATAAGGAATTTCGCAGTTTCTTACTTTCTTTTGTCTTAATTTGTACTAAATTTGAACTCAAGCTGCCTTTGATGATCATTTGATATCTAATTTTGGAGCTTGTTCTGCCTCTGATTTATTTCGTGAACGTTGATGCCTCGATTCTTTTGTTTGTTTTAATTGAAGAGGTTTCTCCGCGGGCATTTCACTAAATTCTCCTGATTCAATTTTGGAAAGAATTCATATTGAGGATTCTAGTAATGGTGGCCAAGGAGGAGAAAGAAGCTTCTTAGTTTACCAATCCAATTTGCTTGATGAAGTCTCAAGTCCAGTTAGAAGAGAAGTAGCTAACAGGTGTTTTTTCGTAGAGTTAATGATCAAAAACACACTTGAAATATCATGATTTTTGAACTATCAAATGTGCGAGATTCCTACCTGAATTATCATCAAATGCTTATCGAAATATACCTCAATTATCAGTTGCTCACCTTTCCTACCTGAATAATGGTGATATTTCAAGTAGGAAAAGTGAACAACTGATAGTTGAGGTGTGTTTCGATAAACATTTGGTGATAGTAAGAAACTTGCACACCTAATAGTTCAAGTATGAAACTCGAAAAATCATGATACTTTAGGTGTGTTTTTCACCCTCAACTCATTTTCTTATTGTGGATTCTTTTTTCTTTTTGTTCAGTGGGGAATTCTACTGTTTCTAATTTCTATCAAATTTATTTTTTACTTGCTTCAGATCTTTTGCCATGAAGGTTGTAAACAGAATTGACGATGATGTGGAAAATGGGAAGTCGGAGATCAAAGAGAAGTCAATACGCAATAACATGATCGTCACTGTACATAACAAGGCGCTGCTATCCGGAATTGCATACTGCATTTCTTCCTGCAGCATGATATTAGTTAATAAATATGTCCTTTCCAGCTATAACTTTGATGCAGGGATATCCTTGATGCTCTATCAGGTACCTTTAACTAATCTTTTATACTACTATTTGATAAAGTCCATATTAGGTACTTAGGTTGAGTGTTGAGAAATAACCTTTCAACTTGTTTTGCAGAATTTTGTCGCGGTGGTGGTTGTTTCTATGTTGAGCTTCTTCGGTGTAATTTCTACAGAACCACTCACGTTGAGGCTAATCAAAGTCTGGTTGCCTGTTAATGTTATATTTGTCGGAATGCTTATCACAAGTATGTTCAGGTATAGCTTACTCTTTTTTATATGGGATTACGACACAAAAACACACCTGAAGTATCATGTTTTTGGCGAGTTCATATTCTAACTATCAGGTTTTTGCATTTCCTACCTGAACTATCACCAGCTATTTATCAAAACATACCTTAAAGCTAACTAGGCCAAGTGTAAGAAGGGAATTTTAGTTTCTAGCAAGCTTCTTATTTTCATCTTCAAAAATACCAGCATCACCAACGTCAACTCCTCCGAATTGTCATTTTGAATATAGATCATTAGATGTTAATTTTAGCAAATGGTTTGCTTTTACTTTCACTTGAGATTTCGGAGGAATACCTTGCTCATAAAATTACTTGTGATTGTCATATTTCCCTGCAGTCTGAAGTACATCAATGTTGCTATGGTCACTATCCTGAAGAATGTTACTAATGTGATTACTGCTGTTGGCGAAATGTATATATTCAACAGACACCATGATAGCAGAGTGTGGACTGCTCTTTTTCTAATGGTATGCTCGTATCTTAAACAGGATCCTCGCTGTCAGCACAATTCTTTCTATTCTTTCATCGTCGTCTCAACATTTTGTACTTGAGGAGTCATTCTCTCTCTTGTCGTGTATGAGAGACTACACAAGTGCATTTCTTAGTCTTTCATACAATGATTTCTAGCTCAACAAGGATCGAACTGTCTGCTGATTCGTTCTCTGTATCTGCATCATAATTCATATATATCACCATGCTTCCACAGGCTTTTTGACATGTTCTCTGTAGGATGTACTGGTTTTCATATGCCAAAGGGACGCCTATGCAAATATCCGCCACTATTATGTTTTACCATCCTAAGCCAATCGCACCAATATCACATTTTACCAATGCCATTTTTGCTTGTGTCTATGTTTCTTCTCCCTTTTAACTCTTTAGTAAAATCTAGAAGAAAGCAAGTAATAATGTCTTTATTTTTAGTCATAGTATTACTCTTCTGGTTTCTTGTCCTTTGAGTTTGGTTACCATCTGTTATTTTTTATACTTCGATTACCATATTATCTTGTTGTGATTACTGTTGAGGATCTATCGGAAACAGTCTCCTCCACCTCCAAGATAGGGGTAAGATCTGCGTACATCCTCCCCCAAAGCCCACTTTGTGAGATTACACTGTTGTTGTTGCTGTTGTTGTTGTATGATTAAAGATCTTTGGCACTAGAGATGCATATGCTGGAGCTAAATTTAAAACATGATGTACTATAGTAACTTTGTAGTTTGCTATGTAGATTGTTTCAGCAGTCTCTGGAGGAATTACAGACCTTTCTTTTCATGCCACTGGTTATTCCTGGCAGATTATCAATTGTTTCTTGACAGCATCATATTCTGTAAGTACATTCTTTTTTCTTGTCGTTCAATTTATGTTATTATCTGTTGTTTCTTGTACTTCGACTATCATATTATTTCGTTGTAGTACTGTTCTGTTACTATCTGTTGTTTCTTGTTCTTTCGTTACTTCCTTTTCTGGATTGTTTTGGACTGTTTTTTCTTGAGCGGAGGGTCTATCATAACAGTCTCTCTACCTCTGAGGTAGGGGTAAGATTTGATTACACCCTACCCTCCCAAACCCCACTTTGTGAGATTACACTAGGTATGTAGTTGTTGTTGTTGTTGTTGTAGTAGTAGTACATTCTTTTTTCTCGATACTTTTCCTTGTATTCAGATATTTATGTGTGTGCTCGACGAAGTGATGAGTCAAGGTTAATGCAGTTGTATTGCTTCCTGTTTCTGCACTTTAGTTTTGTAGTTTTGATCACTTTCCAGAAAACAAAATTCTGATAATTTTGTTCATTTCTTGCATTGACACAATGTGCAGCGTCTATTTCTTTTTGTATCCTATTTTTTGTTTTCCCTGCTTTGGAGTAGGATCGAGCGAGGAAGATGTAAAACAGTAGTCATTCTAGTATAATGCAGGGAATTTTTATCGTCTTAACTACGACTGCTTGCTTCTTTTTCCCACCTTTCCTAGATTTAAAACTTACAAAGCATCTTCTTGAGGTTAGTATACTTTCCTGTTTACGGGTTCCAAATTAATATGTACACAATACGAGAGAATGCTTTATTTCATATGGTTTGAGAGGCTTAGTCATATTTTGGAGCTGGCAGAAATGATTCCTTTCGGAGAACAAATTGTTCAAGGATCCAGACTGAAGTCTGTTTGTTTTGGACAGTTAAGCAGAAGTATATTGAACTTGCTGAAAATGTTGTTCGGATAATTATCAGTACTATGTGAATGAGAATTGTAGTTTCTAGCCATCATATTCTCCTTTATGTCGATAATGTTAGAGACAGCAAGTGAATTTTGATAATCGAGAAATCCCTTGTGAATTAGCTGGAAAACGCCAATTGTGCTAACGGGTTGGAAACTCGGAGGAGTATGAGCCCGCCCCTCTACCTTACTCCCACTTAAAATACCAAGTTTCAGGCAGTGGTAAGGTTCTAACTCGTGACATACGCCTCATCCACACTTTACATGCTCTGTCATTACCACTTAAACAAAGCCATAGGGAGCAACTTTACCTCATTTTCTTCGCGAATCCAGCCAGTCTTGCTTGTAAAACTACCGCAGCTTCTTGAATATTTTACCTGATTGCCTTGTTAACACTTTTTTCCGAAATAACAAGCAGTTAAACCTGTCATGTTCTTGATCTTATGGTGCAGTTGACTCTACGTAGAATCATGGACACAGCGAAGCAAGTGACAAAATCAGGGAACCTGGATGAATTCTCAATGGTTCTGCTAAATAATACCCTTTCACTGCCTCTAGGCATTCTCCTTGTACTATTGTTCAACGAGGTCGATTATCTTTCCAGGACGTGAGTTCTACTTTCTTACCATACCACGTACACTCTTCGTTTATTTATGTTTACGTTCTACTGCTGCACATGCATACTCATCTGATGTTTGGCATCACATTGAGATTGAAAAATCGAAAAACCACTTTTCTGGTTCTGACTTCTCTCATCTGGAAAATGTTTGTCTGTTTTTGTTTGATGTTACCCTCTATTTTAAGAGTTAAAAAGGAGATGTTGAAAATCAAAATTCTTACGCGGTTAACGTCTTCCCTAAATCTGCAGTTTGCACCTTCATAAAGTGCTGGTTAGTGTTTAATTAGTTGATCTAGTTGTTAAGCTGTAAGAGTTGAAGAAGTGCAGAGCTCTCACGATCTATGTTGCATGGACTCTTCAAAAATGTCCAGGGGTACGTGTCAGGTCCTCCAAAAGTAGTGCATTTTTGGAGGATCTTACACGAATGTGACAACATTTTTGAAGAGTCCAAGCAATATGATATCTTCATGTGCCATTAATATTTTTTGTAATATAACTTTTGGTACATGTACTTTTTTAAAAATTTTTGACAGACCACTATTACATTTGCCAACATTCTGGATGGTAACAACCTTGAGTGGATTTCTGGGCTTAGCTATTAGCTTCACATCAATGTGGTTTCTTCATCAAACAAGTGCCACTACATATAGGTATGATAGTCATATTTCTTTTGTTTTGTAATAGAAACGCCACTTAACTATGTCTATAACACTCACTCAACTGGCCGAATGCCTCGTTTACCCTCTAAATTCATGTCTTCTAAGCTTACATGGGATACCTTTAGAACATTTAGATCAAACGTTTTTCTTTTCGTTTTGGAAAACTAAACATTTTGGTGCTTGGTTGGCAGCTATGTTGCTCAAACTCTCCAAAAACTGTTGTGCCGCACTCGTGTCAGATCCTCCAAAAATGCACTACTTTTGAAGGATCTGACATGTATCTGACGAAATTTTTGAAGCGTACGAGCAACCTAAGTTGGCAGCTTCTATATCAGATTGATACTTTTTCATTTACTTGATTATTCAATGTCATCATTTTTTAATCTTGACTTTGCATTCTGCAGCCTTGTGGGATCACTAAATAAGATACCTCTCTCTGTTGCTGGTATTCTCCTTTTCAAAGTCCCAACTAGTCTTGAGAACAGTGCCAGTATATTTTTTGGTTAGTAGTCAGTACCAACTTTTTTTAGAGTTAATGATCAAAAAACACACGTGATGTATTACGATTTTTTGAGTTTCATACTTGAATTATCAAGCGTGCGAGTTTCCTACCCGAACTATCACCAAATGTTTATCAAAACACACCTCAACTATCATTTGTTCACTTTTCCTACCTGAACGATGGTGATATATATTTCAAGACCGGAAAAGAGAATAACTGATAGTTGAGGTGTGAAACTCGAAAAGCTGTAATACTTCAGATATGTTTTTCACCCTCCACTCAATTTTTTTTCTTTTATCAATTGAAGATGTGCTTTGTTCAGTTAGCCAAGAACAATCATGAAAAATTATGTTTTGTAAAACAATTTGCAGGCCTTTTGGCTGGAGTGTTTTTCGCCCGAGCAAAGATGCAGGGGAAATCTCAATCCTAAATTGTTGAAAACCTTTTCTTTTTACGTCTTCGTAGATTAACCTTTGATGTGAACTGTAAAACATGTTGCATAGTCATGACAACATAATTCTCTAAACATTGAACACTAGTATATGGATATAGAAGATTCATACAATCGAACCAACTAGTTTGGGATTGAGGTATAGTTGATTGATTCATCGATGAAGCGATCTAACATTTTCCTTGTCATTGTATACTTGAAGAAATGAAATTGATCACCTGATAACTTGCTAATTGTGATGCAATTTTTTTACTATAGTCCATTGGGTCTTGCACTTCAATTTGTTCTAATTCATTTTATTGTAATAGAAGGAATTCATGTTCTTGATAAGGTTACTTTTGTACTATTACAAACTTCAGGGAGGAGGTTACGTACCGTAAAGTAAGGGATCGTTTGGTTGCTGGTCGGGAAGGGAGTTATTCATGTATTAAAACTAGCGGGGCTAATATTAAGTTTTATAGCTTTTAAGTTGCTTTGGCTAAAATTCAACTGAGAAAAATCCATCTAAACTATTACTTTTTCATGAGTTTCACGCCTCAACTATCTATTGTTCCTTTTACCTACCTAAACTATCACATAACTTTTGTATTAAAACACACCTCGATACTGAATTGGCCGAATTTTATACCCACTCGACAGCATCCGCGTGTAGGTCAACTCAGCATTGAGGTGTGTTTTTTAAAACAAAGGGAGTGATAGTTTAGGTAGGTAAAGAAAACAATAGATAGTTGAGGTATGAAACTCGCAAAAAATGTGATAGTTTTTTTAGGTGTGTTTTTTTACCATTAACTCAAATTCGGAACACCAAGTATGATGTTTTGTTTTCATTTTACAATCCTACAAAATAAATAAGTATTAATTATGTGTCAATTTATATATTATATATTATCTATAAAAGATAGAAAATTAAATAACCAATACATGGATAAAATAATTGAAATGACAAAGTTACCCTTTGGAGAGCAAGAATAATGGAGGCGATTCCTTTTCTCAATCTATTAGAGACAAAATCAATGAACTGAAATGTATTTCCTTGAATTTTTAAGGGTATAATTATAAATAAATATTATATGTAAAAATTATATAATTTATATTAGTTTTAAATACAATAAATATTTAAAAATATATTCGAGCATTGTAACTAAACATTGTATAACTAAATTATTCGGAAATTATAGTCTTTGAGGTTATAATTCTTGGATTAATTTATCCCGCATGAGATGTGTAAAATAATTTCAAGTTTGATGGGATGAGACGGAATATCAAAAATTAAGCTTGAGATAAAATTTATACTGTGTTTGACTAACAATATAAATTTATTTTGAAATAAATTTATATCGCCAACCAAAAATATATATAAATTTTATTCCAAACTAAATCTTAAAATATTCTACCTTAACCCGCGTACCAAACAAGCCCCAAGTTAACTAGAGTATGACACCATCTCCTTGATCCAAATTAGATACACATTTAGTCCATAATTCCTAGCTAAAATTGCTCATAGTTAACGAAATTTTATGATGATTTCATTACTCAGAAAAATAAAATTAATAACAAAATTTACTATACAACTATAAAATTTGTCTGTAGTCAATTTTTTTTTTTTAAAAGTATAATATCATCACGTCAAACATATTTCTTTTATATTAAACTTTGCGTGTACATGATACTATCTATTTCTTAAGTTCAACCTATTCAATTTGGGAAAAACTTACCTAGCTATCCATAAAAAATAAAGTATTTATATAAAAATATTTTTTTACTTTGATGTCTCTAAAATAATTATACAAAATATTACATTTTATATATTTTTTTTCGGCACTGACATCATGCTGACGTCAACGCTGCACTTTTTCTTTTTTGTTTATCTGATTGTTACTATCATAGTATTACTTTATTTCTTTTTCTCTCTCTTTCTTTAATTTATTCCTTTTTAAATTAATTTAAGTTTTTGTGACTTTTTTCTTTTTATTTTTTTATTTTACATTTTTAATAAAAAAATAAATACACTAGCTAATTATATTTAAACTAATAAAAATAAATAATTTGATTACAATAAGAATTAATTTACAAAAAATACTAAAATTAATAGTTTATTTATTAAAATTAAAATTAATAAAAATATTTTTTAAAAAAATATTATTTTTTTTCAAATTATTGTTCTTGTTTTTCACCATAATCTAATTTCATGTTCAAATTTGGCTCATTTTCTTTTCATTGTTCAATTTTTTATTTATCTACTCTTTTTTTTCTTTATATTTTTTTCTCTATTTTTTTTTGAAAAAAATTCTCAAATTATATTATTCCTTATTTCTTTTACCGAAATTTCACTTTCAAATTTGGTTCTTTTTTTTTTCCTGCTTTTTTTTTCATCTTATTTATTTATTTTTTAAAAATTTTTTTATATAATTCTTTTTTTCCCATAATCTGATTTCATTTATTTTTTTTATCTTTTTTTTAATCTACTTTTTGTATTTTTTTAATTTCATTGAGGTATCTTCTAGTCCTTCAGTGAACACTCTTCAGTCCAGCATAATACCATCACAATATATTTATATATAGATATGGTATCATGAAGGACCATTTCAGTCTTTCAATAAAATATTGTTTAGCACTCCATGATACCATCACGATATAACTATATACTTGCATGGTATCATGGAAGACTGTTTCAGCCCTTCAATAAGACATTCTTTAGTCGTTCATGATACCATCATAGTATATCTATATACTAGCATGGAATCATTAAGGTCGGCTTCAGTCCTTTAGGGATAAAATCCTCAGTCCTCAGTGATACAATCATAGTATGTCTATATACTGTCATGGTATCATTTAGGTCTGCTTTAGTCATCAATAATACCATCACATTATATCTATATACTAGTGTGATATCATTGAGGTTTGCTCCAGTCCTTTAGTGAAACTCCTTAGTCCTCCATGATACCATCACAATATATCTATATATTGTCATGTTATCATTGAGGTCTGCATCAATTCTTTAATAAGACACTCTTCGACCTTCATGATACCATCACAGTATACCTATATAATATTATAGTATCATTGAGGTCTTTTTCAGTCCTTCAGTGAGACACTCCTCAGTCCTCTATGATACTATCACAATATACCTATATAATGTCATGGTATCATTCAAGTCTGATTCAGTCTTAAATGATACCATCACAAGATATCTATATACTGTCATAGTATCATTGAGATTTTCTTCTGTCCTTCATTAAGAAACTCCTCTGTCCTTTATGATACCATCATAGTATATCTATATAGTAACATAATATTATTAAAGTATGTTTCGGTATTTTAGTGAGAAACTTCTCAGTCTTCAATGATACCATCACAATATATCTATATACTGTCATGGTATCATTGAGGTTTGTTTCAAATCCTTCAGTGAAATACTCGTCAGTCCTATATGATACCATTACAACATATTTATATACTGGTCTAGTATCATTGAGATTTGCTTCAGTCCTTCATGATACCATCATAGTATATCTATATATTGCCGTGGTATGATTGAGGTCTGCTTCAATTCTTCATCGAGACACTCCTCAATCGTTCATGAAATCATCATAGTATATTTATATACGGCCATGTATCGTTGAGGTCTGCTTCAATAAAACACTTTTCGATCCTCTATGATACCCACGTAGTATATATCATATACTGACAATAAAAATAAATTAAAAAATTAGACAAAAAATATAACAAGAGAAAAACAAAAAAAGGAGCCAACAGGAGAAAAATAAAGTAAGAGAAAATAGAACAAAAGAAGAATATGAAATGTAAAAAAAGGAACAAAAGGAAAATGACATTAATTATTGGAAGAAAGAAACCAAAATAGTCTTGTTAGTTCAATAATTGCTACTACTATGAGGGTGAATTAATTGCTACTAAAAAATAAAATAAAGACAACAAAAAGAAAAAAATCATAGTCTAATTTTTTTTATATTTTATTCATCTAAAAAAAATTTGATTAATATTTTTATCATTTAAAAAAATAGAGATAGAGAAAGAAACAAAAAAAAATAAATAAAAAGAAGATAAACTAACAAAAATAAAATAAAAAGAATCAAACGTATAAACAGGAAAAAAAAAAGAAAACAAAATGAGAAACAAGAAAATAAATAATAAAAAAATTATGAAAAAATATCTCTAATAAAAGATAAAAAAGAGATAAAAGAATAAAAATAATAAATGAAAAAAGGACAAAATAATAAATAAAAGTACAAGAATAATAAATAAAGAACAAAGATAATAAATAAAAAGATAAAAAAGAGAGGAAAAATGAACCATGCTCCAGCAGCCTAGCGTGTAAATAAAGGGATAGTTAGGGTAAATAGTTTAGCCCAAATGAATATTAATGAAATTAGTATAAAAAAGTCAAATTAAAATAATTAATTTACCTTTATGAGATATTTTGTGTACTATTCTCTTAATTTAGTTTATCGTGAGTCTAATAAAAAAAATAAAATAAACCAAATGGGTCTAATCAAAACAGTAAGAATAAATAGCCTCTCGAATCCGGTTTGGTTATAATTGGCCAGTTGAATAAGTTTAAATGACCGGGTATTTTAATTCATATACGTGGATAATGAAATAATCAATAGGGCACTGTCACGTCATTTTTTTAAGCTGAGGTTTGGGCTGTTTATTTTAGAAATAAATATGAGCGAAAAAATAACTATAGAGATTAACTGAGCGTAAAGATGAATGAAACTAAATAGGTCGGGGCAATTTTAGCCCTTTTCCCTTTTTTTTTATAAAAAGAATTGTATAATATTCTAACTATGAACACATGTCAATCTGATCATAAAAGATATATATAACTTTTTTTTTTGAAAAATAAAATAATAATTCTTTTAATTTAACAAATTAAAAGTAATTCAAATTTTCCAACTGAAAAGAAATTGAGAAAGAAAAATAATCTTCCATTTCTTTCTCTTTTCTTTCTTCTTCCATTTTTACCTTTCCTTTCTTTTCTTTTTCCTTCCAGATTTTCAAATCAAAGCACTGATACAACAAACAGTGTTAACAAATTTGTCAAAAAATCTCACACAATAATTCACAAATCTGACCAAAAGGCAAAGGAAACTTTGTCACAAAAATCTGAGGAAGCAAATGGAGACTTTGTTATGAATCTGATGAGAAAGCAAATGAAAATCTGATCATAAAAGGTAGATTACTTCGTCACAAATCTGACGAAGGGCAGAGAAAAACAAAAATTAACCCATTTTATACGGCCATGGACGAGTTAGAATTCCGACGACTTCTCGAACGCTTCCCAATCGTCCGATTTCGAGATTATCACGTAAACCTTTTTTTTCCTTTGTGAATCTATTTACCCTGTTCTTATTACTCGTGTCAAAATCAATTGTTTATTGGATTTTAAAATGGTTGGACTTTGCCGGAATTTATTTTATTTTTTTGAAAAAGGAGAAAAGATGAATGTTTTTCCCCTCAATGCCCCATTTTGTTTCTAGCTTCCTTTTTGTGCTTTTGGGCGGCTTAAGGTTTTGGTAAGTTTGTATATAATTTAACTTTTTGATACCTGCTCCTCCCGCCAGCATAAGTGATCCACCAAGACTTGGATAGATGAGAAGAAATAACCTAGTATTTTTTTTGTAATCTAAGGTCTCATGATTCTTAACCTACTTCGTTGACCACTAGGCCACATACTTGTATGTTTGCTCATATAATTTTCTTTTAGATGATGGCGGTATTCCACGGGAGCTTTGCAGTAACTAGTAAAATTGCTGTCATGTGATCAAGAGGTCACGGGTTCAAGCCGTGGAAACAGCCTCTTGCAGAAATGCAAAGTAAGGTCACGTACAAAAGACCCTTGTGGTACGGCCCTTCCACGAACTCCATGCATAGCGGGAGCTCTAATGCACCGCGCTGCTCTTTCTTTTTTAATTTTTTAATTTTTTATAATGGTGTTATTCGGGTTAGTGGTACTCTCTAGCACAGGTATTGGACAGATTTGTCCATCAAGGTTTAGGTAGACGAGAAGAAATCATCATGCTTTTATTTTTTTTGTCTACTATAGTTTTTACCCACTTCATTAACCGTTAGGCCACACCCTTGGGTGCTAGCTGTTGCTGATAAGTGGAGTAGACATGTCAATGTAGGAGGTGTACTTTTTTTTTTGAATCCAGAGCTTGTTGAAGCAATCTCATTTTAAATTTATCATTTGTAGGTTATATTTTTTCACAAGATAGAATTTTTTAAGCAGTACCAAGCTGGTACTGAATTTCTAGTTTGTAAAATGAATTAGTTTGTTAAAAAACAGTACGAAGATGACTTATAATCTGTTTGTTACAAGAATTAGTTTGTTATATAGCTTTATAGTAGAAGGGCTTACTTTGTGCACAAAGTGCTCCTCAGCTAGTGTGGGATCGGAGGAGAGTGGATGAATACCTATGAAATCTTTTCCTTGCATTTATGCAAAGAGGTTATTTTCACACGTCGAACTATTGATATACAACTCACTGTAGGAGCAATTCTACCACTTTGTCTTGGCTCACCATTACAGTTTGTTACTTATTTTGCAATGATGAAGTAAAATTATTTTTGTTAATTGTTCTGAGCCTTGCAGAATTTGGCTTTACATGTGCTCTCGTGACTTGAATTAGGATGCTCCAATATGTTTGTTGATCTTCGTTGTTCTAAATTTTGATATAATTGAACAATAAGTGAAGGCCTATACATTTTTTTAATCCCATATTGGGGTTATGGAAGAAGCATTTGGAAGCAGGTTGTCTTTGGGGATTTATTCTTAAGGATATTTAGGTGGATCACACAGGCCAATGTAGTTCCTCTATGTCTATGCCTTTAGTACTGATATGTGATTGATCGTTGATGGTCATTAATATGTAGGTCTCTTCTGTAGGCCAACTCCATAAGATCAGTTATAGTCTGAACATATAGGTCTTCTTCTATCTATATCTTTTGGAGAAGAATATTGTCTGATTCGATGATGTATATAGATATTGTTCTGTTTTTAGTGATAAGATTAATGAGCTGATTTCATGACCTTTCTTCTTGGTCATATGTTTTCATATGCTTCTATGCATCATATCTATTTTAACTAAGAAAGGAAGATACAAAAGGGAGTTACTAGTTGAGGTGACCTACATTAACCTTTGTTGATAAGGATGCAAGTAAAGAAGAAGTGAAACGAAAGGAATTCTAAACCCACAGCATCTTGGGCTTGCTTAAATTTGTCTTGAGATGGAGGAGGTATTGTTGAAAGTGAAAACACAATTCATCACCTTACACCTATATATGAGCCTCTCATGTGAGATGCAAAGAATAAATTCAAGATAACTAGGGTCCCCATCCGTGTCACATTCCATGCCGATCATCTTGTTCTCATCCAACTCCTGTATAATTAATTGTTCTCCCCTTCCCTGTTGTTGTATGTTAGCTCCTTATTTCCATCACTTCTTTTTGCTTTTCGATATCCTCTTAACTCCTGAGTCTCATCTAACTTGTGCTTATCTCACAGATTGATTCAGACATATCAAAAAGATCAACCTCTCATTCAATAGAGAAAGAGGAGGTAGAAGAGAAACTTTTCCACGTAACGTTATCTTTCTTTCAGTTCTCGACTTTATCTTCCTAACAGTAAAAGTTGCATCAGGAAAGGCAATGGAAAGAAGCATGGAGTCAGGGACATAAACCAGAGACTGGAATTCATGCAATGCATCGAGGTGGTATAGATTCTATCAATTGTTTTGTTTGGAAAATGACCAAAGATCACCATTCTTGACCATTTATAGAACTTATTTGTTACACAACTTGCAAAAAAGCTGTTTAGTGTTGTACTATTAAAGAGTGAAAAGATACAAAACAAGTGAAAAAAGGAGTACCGGGTTCCAATATTTGAGAATGAAGAAGTATTTATAATTTCGAGAATCATCGTGGAATTAAACATATGAGTCAAGGAAGAAACTTTGGGATTAAGTGATAGAATATAGATTTAGCGACATGATAAAGGTGATGGAGAATCAGTTTGAAGTTGTCCTAGATCTTCAGCAAAGATTGTATTCCTCTTAAGAAAACTGATGTAAATTTATGGGGGGAGAAGAAGGATCTCCACATAAATTTCAATGACTTAGAGAAATTAAATAATAGAGTGTCAGTGAAAATGTTCCGCAGTGTTCTTGGAAAGAAAAGAATTAATATAAATATAGAAAGGCAATAAAGGATGTGTAAGAAAGAGCAGTAACAAGCATGAATAGGAGGAGACTGAAAGGATTTTCCACAACAATAGTTTTACAACATCAATCTGCCTTATGCCCGGGTTGTTATTGTGGTTATGGTTAAGCTACTCAACAATATTTAAGATGAACTAAATAATCAATAATATATAGGCTGACATTACATGGCACATACTTTTATATAATGATAATGTGTTGATTGATAAAAACTAGGGGCTACCACAAATAATTGACTTAAAAGTACTTTTTCTATCTATGAAGTACGATGAAGTGAGTCAACAAAAAGTTGAGACTATTGTGTTAGCAAATAAGGATATTGATGTAGGCTGCCTACATCACATCCCTTAGGGGTGCGGTCCTTCTCCGGACCTGCGTGAATGCAGGATGCTTAGTGCACTGGGCTATCCTTTTTTAGAAGACAAAATATATGCATGTTAAGTTTATCCCAAATGGAAGAAAGAAGGAGAGTGAGATAAGATGAAAATTATGGGCCTAAATGCTGACAATTTCAATAATCAGGTTGAAGTCTTTCAGTAAAATGTCATGACATATGGAAAGTAGAACAAGTAGAATGACTGAGATGGAGGAGCGTCACATAAGTGCTATGAGATAAGAAGGCAACTAAAACATAAAAGAGAAGTTATGAGATTGCTAGTTTTATATGGGACATAGTGTTGAGCCCTAAGGCCAAAACACAAAAAAATGGATGTCGTAGAAATACGAATGTTAGTATGAATATACAAGCATACAAGGTTAGAAAACTTAAATGATCATTCCAGATATAGTGTGCAAGTAACATATATAGAGTTTAAAATAAGAGGAAGTCATTTGAGACGATTTTTGCATTTCATTTATTGACCTCTGAATGCACCAATCAATATGTGCAATTCTATGATGATTGATGGAGCTAATAGGGGCCGAGTTGGATCTAAAATCACACAGAGGAAAGTTTTCTCAAATGAATTGCAACTTTTCAAACTAAGTTTACATTTAGCGAAGAACATAACACAATGAAGAAAAGGATATATGCAGGCGATACAAATTAGTTTAGATAAAGATATAGCTGTTGTTGTTAGATTGTTACACTTATAAGTATGGTGTTTTCAAGACTCTTTTCAGTTTGGCTAGAGACTTGTATCCTTATGCAAAGAAATAAGTGTAAGATTTGTATAATACATAATTTCAAAGACAGATTATTTAATAATGGAATAAATGGACCTGGATGGAGCAGAACATATATAGAGGATTTATATAGCCTGCCCCAAATAGTATTGATTGACCGAATTTTCCTTTACTGAGTATCTTTTCATGGAGAAAATTTTTCTGACAGTTTCCCGAAGTAACATACCTATATCTTTTGTTCTCAGAAATGTTTCCTTAGCACCCTATTTATTTTGATCCTTGTTACAAATCAATGGTACTTAAGGTTTTTAGCTAAATTCAGGTTGATCAGTGTGAATTCTTAATCTATATTGAGCTCGCCTTGATGGTGAATTCTTAACCCTTTGTTAAAGGTTTAGTAATTGTATTGACTTAAATGTTACAGGTCCATTTTGGGGCAAAGTGAGAGAAGCTGCTGAGAAAAAGGTGAGTTGTGTTATCATCTTTTGCTGTATAGTGATTTCAAGGGTGATCATGAACAGTCTTCCTAATCACATGTTATCAGATGTTGATGTAGCACCAGAAGAGAGGAGACAAAAATGGAAAGGAATTGAGAGATATAGGAGAAGAGAATTTAAAAGGAAAGGAAAGATCAATACATAAATTATTCTTCATTAAGTGTTGTCCAAATCTTCTCAATGAAATAAAATAAGGTTAAATATATAAAAGAGGAATCCTGAACTCTCAGATATTGAGACATTGAACTCTCTATGTGACTAGAAGAATAAGGCCATTTGGAACTAATATATAAAACTGCTTTTTAACTAAAAGGTAGGAATATTTATACCTTAATAATAATAGATGAAACATTTTCTCTGACTAAGAGATGACATTCTATAGTTTATTTCTAACCAAAACATTGAAAAAAAGAATATAAAATAATATTGCAACATCTTATTTAGCTACACCATAATTCTTTGTTTAGAGATGACTTTGACTCAAAGATGGACTATTGCAGACTTGACCATCCATGTGCATGTGCAAAACTTTGTTGGTGGGAATTTTCCAGTCATAAAGGAGGTTTATACCCTGCAATGCAGAGGGTGATTAAGGAAGTGGTTAAATAACTCTATTTTGGATAGCAATTGGATGACCCATTTAAGTATACGAGTAGTATTTAAAACAGGGGAGGGAGTAGCCACGAGGTAAAAGAGCTAACTTTTTTTCACCAACTAGGACAGTTACTGGATAACAAGTTTGCATATTATATAGAAAACGGAATGATGCCACAATAAAAGATAGTTTCGCTTCTTTCGATCAAATTTTGAAAGGTCAGAGGATATTGGTGGCTACAATAATTGCCTAATAAGCTACTCAGCAAACTATTCAAGTGATTAACATGAAGAACAGACTCTGGTTCTCCACTACGAGTTCCTAAGCTTACTTAAAGTATCCTAGTTTGGAAAGTCACATGTTGAAGCTTTTGTGAGTGAAATTGGATTTGATACATCTCACTAAGGAATATATTTATTGAATCCGTAAGAAAGCTGATAAAGAATGCTTAAATTAATCGAACTGTAATGAAGATAATCAAATCGATTGTTTATTGATTGAATGATGTCTATCACCGTACAAAGTAGTTTCATTTATACATACAAGGTCAGCCATTAATGGACCTTAACCACTACTGTGTCCCTAACTCTATCTCTAAATTTTATACACGACTTAATTTGTAGCATTCTGGTAACCTACTTATTGGGTTATTCCCGTTACATTTCAGCTAATCATAATATTCTCATGTTCAACCGATCTTGTTTGCTTACACTCTGACAGTTGGTGGTTCCTTGATTTAGTCGCACTATGATAAGAACTATGTTTGATAAAGTCAGCAACAATAACTTACCTTGTTTATTTAGGAGGGCTATTGATTTTATTTCTGCATATCATCTGGCTGGACTTAGCTCATTTGTTGAAGACCTAATAAGTCATTAACTCACCTACCCAGGCCCAATCTTGTATCTAGCCCGATTTGATGCCCAAAACTTTTGTATTAATTCAAGGACAAAAGTATTAGTGCTTTCTAGAAGGATATTCTAGTTATAGTTAATACCTATTGCCTTAGAGGAACAAGATTTGAGCCGAGGGTCTATCGAAAATCTCTATCCACAAGGTAGGAATAAGGTCTGTGTACACCCCACCCTCCCCATACCCTACCATGTGGGATCATATACTGGGTATGTTGTTGTTGCCTTAGAGGAAATGATATAACAACAAGATACCCAGTGTAATCCCATAGGTGGAGTCTGGGGAATGTAAAGTGTATAAAAACCTTACCCCTGCCTCGTGGATTTTCCATGATATGATTGGAAAAATCATGGAAATGTTCTTGGATATTGTGTGTACTAACATTTGAAGACTGCCTTCATCATTATCTCTGGTTCTGCAATGCAGTGAAGGAACTAACTTATTATGAATTGGGAGAAATGTTATTTCATGGTTCAAAGAAGCATAATTCTCGGACATAGGGTTTCCACTTAGGGCATTGAAGTGGATGTGAAAAATGTTGAGCGCATTAAGAAGTTGCCACCTCTTACTTCAATACATTAGGAGTTTCGTTGGACATGCTCGATCCCATACACGATTTATCTAAGATTTTTCTAAAATCAAAAGCCATCCCTAATTTATTAGCAAAAGATGTTAAATATGAGTTTTCTGATGAATATTTATATGCATTTCAGATCTTGAAGGAAAATCTTCTTGCAGTTTTAAGCGCTCAATCAGGAGTCCAATATGATCCCAGTGAGGACGTGATGATGGCTGCTCGACACATTGCTGATCAGAGGCGGGTTTCAAGTGGTGCAGGTCCATCTCATATACCTCGCTCTTCGGACCATGCATCATCATCAATACCAAACCGAATGACATGTGTTGAGGAGAATTTAGATCACATACTCCATTTTCAAGCCTATCAGGTGAAGCACAATCAAGCAGTTGCTGAAATGCTGCGAGCTATGGCACTTCACCATGGAATGAACATGGATAAGTTTCCTTCTTGTCCTTCATATATGCCCCCAAGGGACAAGGCAGTGCTCGACAATGATGACGAGGACGACGACGATGATGACGAGGACGAGGACGAGGACGAGGAAGATGAGGAGTGACACACCCTATTCAGGAATGCTTCTTTTTCCAGTACACATCCCTGCCTTGAAAGAAAAAAAAATAGTGTGGAAGATCATTTTTGTTAATTTTGATTGATAAATAGCCTGGAAGATCTCTAATTGGTTGCATCTCAAGGCAAAATTTTGAGATCAGTCACAATGTTATAGTTGTTATGGTGGCAAGAGAAAGGGAATACAACAATAGTCTTTCCCCATTCTTTTCCCTTTTCATTTTTGTATACAGCTTTTTGGTCCCTGGGGGTGGGGGGTGGGGGATGGGTGGTGGGGGGGTGAGGAACTCTGTTTGGTAGGGAAGGAGGTGCCAAAATTTATGAATAGCACCTCCAAACTTGTAAAGTTATGTAACAATTTTGATGAGGAAAATTGCTTCTTCTTTGTTCTCTGCTTAGCAAACAACATCTCCTCCCTCTTAACCCTTTGTCTTTTATACATTGCAAATTTTACAAAGTAACTGTATTGACTCTCATCTTGTACCTTTGCTATTTTCTCAATTTTTACTCTCATGAGAGTCACAACTTTGAATTGTTTGAAATTTCATAGTCAAATATAGAATTGTTTTGAGAGAGTAGTGTAAACGTGGTAGCTTTCTAGCAGTGTTTTCAAAGCTGTTTCTGGGGCGAGCTTAAGGAAATAAAAGATGTCTGATTCATAAAGCTTAAACTTTAGAATTTGAGGCATAAAGCTCGGGCGTAAAAGTGTAAGTCCCGGCATTAAATTTGAATTTTATTATTTTAAAAGTATTTTGCTAAATCTTAGGGAAAAAGTTTAAATATGTCATTGAACTTTCAGGCTTAATTATACCATTTGTTAATAGTTGAACTCATTCATGCCACTGTCGTGACTCAAAGTGCCTATTCATGCTACTATTTTTAACAGTTCAAAAGTTGATTTTGCAATACCATTTTTCACACGTGTCATCAACTAAACGGGCCACGTCACTATTTTTAAACCATCAAAATAAAAATAATCGAACAACTAAAAATAACTCACTCCGACATTATACCCGTCCCACACCTTTTTTTACCCAAACCCCACCCTTACGATAATTCAATCCCTAACCCCAACCTTCTTCTTCTTCACATCTCATTTATTTTCTTTTTAACAATTCCGATTAAATTTAGCAATTAAAATTTAGTAAAAATATGTGATGGAGACCAAAAGCATTTACTTTTTGACAAACTCAAAGGATCAAAACCACTCATTTTTAGCAAACTTCAGGATCAAAACTGGACAAGTGATATTTAAAGGGATTATTTTGAACTTGCTAACAAAACCCCTTTTTTTTTTTGTCATTTTCTGGGAAGATCTCCAATGAAGAGGGAAAAAAAAGGAAGACACCAAGAAAAGCAGCAGCAAAATAGTATAGAGAGAGAGGGGTTTAGTTATGGGTTTCTCTACAGATAATCTAACTGGGATTATTTTGGCTCTTCGTTCAAGTGGGTTTATTGGGGCAAGTTTTATCATCAAGAAGAAAGGTCTCAGAAGAGCTGCTGTTGTTTCTGGTGTCAGAGCTGGTTTGTGTGTTTTTTCTTTTTTTCAATTTTGTCATGAAATTTTCAAAGTTGTCATTTTTTTAAAACATGGGTTTGAAATTCTTGGTTTCTTTTAGGTGTTGGTGGATATTACTATCTCTTGGAGCCTCTCTGGTGGATTGGAATGATCACAAGTAAGTTCTGTTCCTTTTTGTTGCAATTTTCTGCTCTCTGATTTTGCATTTAGTCACAATGCTTACAGATTTAAAATTTGCCATTAAACTTTTCCGATTTTGTTTCATACTTGCTTACTGGTGGAAGTATGTGTTTGAATTCAAATTTCACTGCTAATTTTATATTGAAAATGAAATACTGGCCGCCTTCCCCGCAATCCACCTGTTCACTCTGTGGTGCTTTGAGGATGATGTAATTGTAGTCGTCTTGTGATCAGAAGTGGATTTGGGATTTAAGTTTTACGGGTTCAACTTTTAAGACTTAGCAGTGAACCTACTGTATTTTTGTTGCAATTTTCATGAATTTTCAAGCATAAATTTCAGCCATTGTTGAGAAACTTGAGCTTTCTTCATGTTTGAACTTTTGGTGCTTTTAGTTGTGGTGCTCGACTCACTTGAACCACTTACTCGCTGAGAATAATTACAAATCTCGTAAGAAAAAGGGCTCTGATACTAATTATTAGTTATTTTCAGAATGAAAAGATATCAGAAACACATACAAGTATAAGCAGTGGAACTACATTTTTATTAACCTCTTCAGGTTACATTAATAAAACCTGAAAAAAACAGTAAAAAATACGATCCTAACAGATTAAGAGAATTATTAATATTAGAATTAACTCCTAAATAATAGGAATAAATGGTTAACAACTAATTTGACTAGGTCTTATTGAAAACTAAGACAGTAAAAATAAATTTACTGCAGTTCAAAGGCAAATTAACTTGTACTTTGTTATCGCATACCCCATGTGCATTTAAAATAAATAATCAAACTTTTGGATCAAAATGTCTATTCCAACTAATTCAAAAATATATCAAAATTTATAAACAACCAGAGAGTACTAAAAATGAAGTCAAGTAATGTGAATAATCATAACTCAACTAAAAACACGTCTCTGAAGTCTATATTGGAGTATTAAGGACAAATGTACAAGACATAGATTTTCTAGCTTATCCCAAAATAAATATTGGATAAATGAATAAAAAATTTCAAATTGAAAGAGAAGAAATTCCACGGTCAAGTGTGGAACTCACTAAATCAACTTCTGGAATAAAACAACCTAGCTCGTAACCTGCTCGTCTATGAAATCTGCGTCTACGTAGGTTAGGTTTCACAAAGAGAATGTCAGTACACCACTAGTGGTACTCAGTGAATCTTAACATTCTTCTCACTGATCTTGAATAGAAATATGTGGGTAATGAGGGGATAAGAGAAGAAACAAGTCATAATTCTTCCTAAAATATCGTACAACGGTGAAGCAGGAAAACAATTACTAAAACTTATAGTTTAGTTCATTAATTCATTCTTTTCACTTTCTTTTAAGTTATTTCAGTTGATTGAATTTTTCTTATTTCCGGCGGTGGCAATTAGTAACCTTTATACAGTTATTCATGTCCCTTTATACGGCCATCAAATTTTTCGTGCCTTATTATGATAATATTGGCAACCCTTTGTAGGACTACTTGTGACACTTTATACGGTCACCTTTCATATATTTGTCTTATAATGGTAAAGTTAGTAACCCTTTATACAATTACGCGTAATCTTTTATACAATTATCATTTATATTTATATCTCATTATGATAAATTAGTAACCCTTTACATGTTACTTATAACCCTATGTAAGGTTACCATTATTAAAATTTGCAATAAAGTTTTAAGATTTTAACTTTATCATAGCCATTGCATAAGAGGGTACATCATGACTTTCATCACTATGAAAGAGAAGCACACAGTTCTGAAGGCTCACCACCTTAGGGCATGACTAAGAAAAAAAAATTAAGAATAATTCTTTAACTCACTTCAAAATTTTAAATTCAATTCACTTCTTTAAGTTCCAAAGTATTCAACAACTCACAATCTACAAATATTAGAGCTAAGATTATAAAGACATTATTAATTTAATTTATCAAGATTGAACTAAGTCCTAAATCATGAATTGCTCCATATAAGCTTTACTACTTTCTTTGCTAACCTTTATTTTTCGAAAACAAAGGGATGAGCACAAGAAGATTCTAAGTAGTAATTTGAACATGCGATTGTAGTTTGAAATCATGAGATGAAATCAGTATTTTTGGACATGTGATTTTATCTCATGATTTCAAATTTTCAAAAAATATTGATTTGGAATTTCAAATCATGAGATGAACTTTTTTAAATATACAATTTTACCCAAAAGTTTATATTTTATGAAAAAAAATCTACCATTTTATATATACCAACAAACGGCTCAAAGTAACAATGCTAATTCGTCTTCTCGGTCATCTGATCGAGAAATGCATATTCAATGTGAGGAGATTGTCCGTACTATGTGGGAGAATTATATTAAAGAGTAATACACTACAACTCATGTTCAATTTTACTTTTTATTGAACTAAAGTTCGATCAATGTATGTTGTATTTTTTTAGAATGGTGTTGTGATAGTGTATCAATACTTTATTATGAACTTTTATTTATTTGGTAAGATTGTATAAGAATTGGAGAAATATTTGATAGTTTTTACAACTTATGGAATTTTTATGTTCATGAGAAAAAAATACAAACTAAGAATTTCAAATTGCATGTCCAAACAAAACTTCAACTTTAATTTGTATGATTTTATATCATGATTTCAAATTATAATTTCATCTCGTATTGTCAAATGTACGCTAACACTGGGAAGCCATTTCTTTGCTGTAACTTTTAGTTCCATGGCATTCATTTTGAAGAATTTATTAGTAAGTTGCTTATAAAATATTTTCAATGATAGATAACACTGCTTACCATAATTAAGATTTTTTTTTACAACTTAAAGTGTTAGAAAGATCTCTCGTGTAATTATCACTTATATTTGTTGCATTAATTTCAATTGATAGACAAAGATCTTTTCCTTCATTATAAATTTACCTTATGCACATATAATATGGAATACACATATAATATACATGTTCAAACGACAGCATAACTGCACAATTCTTGTTCTTGTTAGGATAGGGACACACACGAGTACCTGGTTTTTAGTGTCTCAGCCCAAGTACATTTCAGCGGGATAAAATTTCTCGCTTTTAGATTTTGTAAGAGCTTTTGGATTGGTGTTAGCTAATTCGAGTTCTTCGAAGAAGGAGGAGCACTTGGTTACCTTCCTAAGTGCAGTGACTAAGATCCAAATAGATCATTTGCTCCTTAGGAAAGCTGATAGAAGACTGTGTAAAGATTGTAAGATTATCCCGAATGAGAATCTTACGACTCAACATAATTTTTAGTAATGGATTTGGAGTTCTTGAGAGGGAGGAGGAAGAGGGTGGTGGATGTTCGCTACAAACAAATGGGGTGGCTTGACTATGGCTAGTACTCTGGAGATGGGGACGAAGTTGATAGATATGGGGGCTTGGGAGAGTAGTGGGCAGATAGTATGTGGGATAGGATTGCTAGTTGCATCAGGGAAGTGACTAGAGAGGTGTTGGGAATCTCTAAGTGTCGTTTGGGTGGGTGTCGAGGGGACTGGTGGTGGAACGGAGATGTCCAACAGAAGATGGAGGAAAAGAAGGTGGCGTATGTGAAGTTGGTGGAGAGTAAGGATGAGGAGAAGAAGAAGATGAATCGGGAAAGGTATAAGTAGGCGCGAAAAGAGGCGAAGTTTAGCGGTTATGGCGGCAAAACATCAGCTTTTGAACACTTGTATATCGAAATATTTCACATGGAGGAGTGTGCATCTTTATATTGGGTGTTCTTCCATTGTGCGATCCGGCGGCTTATGTGCAACTTGTGGCCCACGTAGACAACAAGGGAGGGGATAAGAAGTTGTACAAGATGGCCAAGGTGAGAGAGATGAGGGCTCATGACCTGGACCAAGTGAAGTGTATCAAGGATGAGGATGGCAAGGTGCTGGTGGAAGAGGCACTTATAAGACGTAGATGACAGACGTACTTTCACAAATTCTTAAACATAAGAGGGGACATAGATATTGTGCTGGGGAAGCTGACGCGATTATGGGTACTGTAGGCGTATAAGGGTTGAGGAAGTTAAGGTGCTGTTCATAGTATGTGTGAGGTTAGAGCGATCGAGCCTGATGGATTCCAATGGAATTTTAGAATAGCACAGGCAGGGTAGGTATGGAGTGACTGATCAAATTGTTTAATGTCGTTTTCAAGACGGATAAGATGCCCGATGAATGGAGATGGAGTACTATGCTTCTGTTGTATAAAAACAAGAGCGACATTCAGAATTGCAATAACTATAAGGGTATCAAATTGTTGAGCCACACTATGAAGGTTTGGGAAAGAATGGGGGAAAGCAGAGTGAGAAGGGGTGTAACATTTTTCGAGAATCATTTCAGCTTCATGCTGGGGCGCTCAACTATAGAAGCCATTTATCTCGTGAGGAGATTGGTGGAGCAGTATAGGGAGAGGAAGAAGAATCTTCACATGGTGTTCATCGACCTTGAAAAGGCTTACGACAAGGTCCCGAGGGAGGTTCTTTGGATTTACTTGGAGGCTAGAGGTGTACTGGCATCGTACATTAGGGCGATTAAGGATATATATGATGGAGTCAAGATTCGGGTAAGGAAGGTGGGAGGAGACTCGGAACTTTCCAGTATCAATGGGGTTGCAACAGGGATCGACACTTAGCCCATTTTTATTTGCTTTGGTGATGGATACATTGACACGAGGGGATCAAGGAGAGGTGTCATGGTGTATGCTATTTACGGATGATATAGTTTTGGTTGATGAGACTCGCAATGACATAAACACTAAGTTGGAGGCTTGGAGACAAACCTTGGAGTCTAAAGGATTTAAGTTGAGTAGGACCAAGAGAGAATAGTTTGAATGTAAAATCAGTGACGTGTGGCATGAGGACGATATAGAGGTGATGTTGGATACACAAGTTATCCAAAAGAGAGAAGGTTTCAAGTACCTTGGGTCTATTATCTAAGAAAGTGGAGAGATCGACGAGGATATTGCTCATTGTATTGGTGTAGGATGGACGAAATGGAGGCGCGCATCCGGTGTCTTGTGCGATAAGAAGGTGCCAGCAAAGCTTAAAGGCAAGTTCTACACAGTGGTAGTTAGACCGACTATGTTGTATGGAGCGAGGTGCTGGCCGGTCAAGAACTTTCATGTGCGAAAATGAAGGTTGCAGAGATGCAGATGTTATAGTGGATGTGTGGGCATACTAGGAGAGATAGAATTAGAAACGATGATATCCGGACCAAGGTGAGAGTGGCTGTGGTGGAGGAAAACCGTGTGAGGCGAGACTGAGGTAGTTTGGACATGTGAAACAGAGGTGTTTGAGTGTCCCAGTGCGGAGACGTGAGAGATTGACTCTGGATGATTTTAGGAGAGGTAGAGGTAGACCACAGAAGCAATGGGAGAGGTGATTAGAAAGGATATGGCGCAGTTGCAACTTATCGAGGACTTGACCTTAGATAAGAAGGTGTGGAGTACATGGTTTAAGGTAGCAGAGTAGTAGGTTGCAGTGTGTTGCAATGTTTTCGCCCTTATAGTTTCTTATCTTCCGATGTTTGTTATTAACGGTTGTAACTTGTATCTTGGTTAATGGATTGTTGTGTAGTTTGATGTTGTTTCTAGTTGCTGTTTTGTTGTTGTATGTTGTTTCTTGTACTACTGTTATTGTTTTCGGGACTATTTTTTTGTAAGCCAAGGGTATACCGGAAACAGACTCTCTACCTCTGAGGTGGAGGTAAGGTATGCGTACATTCTATCTTTCCCAGACCCCACTTTTTTGGGACTACACTGGGTTGTTGTTGTTGTTGTTGTCTTTTTAAAGGATGGTCTTGATTTTTTGGTATTGCTTTATAATATTTTCAAAAAATAACTTTCCCTTTAGAAAATTCTCTAGACAAAACTTTTGTTACCAATCAGGCAATAGTTGTGGACATAAATTAGTTTTGCTTATAAGGCAAAAGTGTTAATTATTTATTTATATGTGGACTTAACATTAACTTATTATCATATTTTAGCAAAACGGATTGAATGTTACTAGTTGGTCGACAAGACGCAGGCCATGTATTTATGTGGATTCCATACGGGACTATATGATCATTTCATGTAATAGGTGTGGGTTGGTAATAATGTAAACCTATTCAAGACCAATGAACATGTAACGGGGAAACACACTAGGTTAAGGGTTTTAAGCTTATAAATATGAGGTTAGGTACTCTATCCTAGCTTAATCTAAGATGTTTTTTCGTAATGTGTCAGTCGTCATAAGCTAAAAGAGCGGAAGACATAGCCTAGTTCATCTTCAGTAGCGCATTGCTATGGCGGAAGAAAGTACGCACTTCTTTTCGCATATTTCATTATATTATCGGTGTTCTTAATCTATATGATTATTATAATTGTGTTTCTTGATTTGTTTAATAATTGGCATCAAAGCATATTACGTAGATTATGAACCCTACTAATCGTTCAGTATTACCATTTGAATCCTTTCGTGGTCTTAAAGACCCATTTGCAATCAACAATCTTATGACCTTTAGGAAGTTCCGCAAGCTCCCACACGTTATTCTACTGTAGACCTGCTCAATTAATCATAATTTTTGTCTTATAGGTAAAAACTAGTACTTATGTCTGATGAGCAATAGAGAGAAAACTTTTGTTACCCATCAGACATAACATTTTATCTTTTGCCTATAAGACGGAAGTTCAAGATATTTCAATATATAGTGAACTTGCCTTAAGTGATCATAAGTTCTGTCTTATAGGCAAAAGTTAAAAGTTATGTCTGATGAGCAATATATGTTCTGCTCGGTGAATTTTTAAATTAAGATCATTTTTAAAAAAAAAACTTGTTAAGCAAAAATAAAAATTTAAAATCAAACACTTTTTGGAGACACCACGCGTAATTTCATGCATTAAAACACTTCAAAAATGAGGACCAATTATTTTGGCATGCAGATATTTTTATCAGTCAATATTGCGAAAAATAGCACCGACGAGTTTGAATTATGTGGCGCAACAATCAAATTTCTAGCAGCCTCCATTGACTGTGAAATTGGTATCTATGGGGTTTTCTCAAATTCACTTTTTTTTCAAGATGGTGTATATTAATTGAGTGAACGGTCAAAAATATATTTGTAGTATTTAGATTTTTTAAAGTTTTTTAATCTAAATTATCATGCGTTTATTTTTTTATTTGAATTATTATCAAATGTTTATCAAAACACATCTCAACTATCAGTTGCTCGCTTTTTCTATCTGAAATATCATCCATCGTTCAGATAAAAAAAATAAAAATGTAATAGGGCGTATCTATGAGGTTTTTTCGGATTCACATAAATTCATGCTCCTCTCTCTAGATTATGTATAGTACTATTATATTTTTTAATATATAATATTATTATAATATTTTAATATACAACCATAATATATTGTGAAACTCTCTAAGTAGTTATTGATAGCACTTTTTGCATTTTAATTAAATTAATTTCTAGACACGTGCATTACACGTATGTTTCATATAAGAGTGTTTGGATTATTTCGATAGAAATATTGAAATTGTATGTCTTTTTTTTTTTGTTTCTTAAATCTTAGATGTTCCTTTCAAAACTTTAAAATTTTGGCTTTCTTTTCAAACCTTTCACATTTTCTCTCTGCTTCAATCCATTTTATTGTATTCCATTAAGTTTTCCTAATATATGATCCACATATATCTGAATAGCTAATTCATACAAGGAACGTAAACTATTAAAATTAATTACATGATACATGAGAAGAAAGAAAAGGTAAAAGATCATGCACGAGAGGGACATAGAGTTATGTTTTGGGAATTTTGAGTGTGAAGCATTAAAGTGTTAAATTTTTGTTCTAACTTTTATTTGTTTATTATATTAAAAATACATTTTTACTTTTACTTGGAACTTTTAGCGTATCAAAAGAAAAAAATTGACGAACTAGTAATAGTTTAAAAATTCTCCCCATCCAAATTTATGTGATAATTTGATTGGACAAGGAGTTTTAAGAAACATGGAAGAACTTTGGAACGTTTCAGAAAAACAAAAATTGATTGACAGGGTTGGTTTTTTTGGACCGACTTAGACCGTCGGTTTTCCTCCCTTAGCTTTTGCATTGTCTTTAGTAGTGAATATGTCATTCTTTTTTAGATTGACTAAAAAGGAAAGTGCTTCGTATAAATTGAAACACATAGAGTATCTCTTTTTCAAATTTTACCCTCATCATTAATTACTAATCCCCAAATCATTTTTCAAGATCTATGAATAAACATCATTAATATGAATATTGTGGTAAAATACTTAAGTCAATTATTATTTCTCAAGAAGCGTGCAAAATTCAAACTCAGACAAGTAAAGACAAATGATGGGAGTATTATGTCATACTAAATTGCTTGTCTAATTTTTTCTTCTTCAGGTGTTGATATTGCAGAAAAATGCATAGGTCACATTAATTTGTGAAGACAAATACCATTTCTTGCCAAAACGAAAGGCCTATAAAAGAGCAAATATATGCAACAACACTATATATCAAGGCAGATAACCCTCTCAAAATATATATGATGTTCATCAACTTCTTTTCCATTTTCCTTTTTGTGTCTTTCCTCATTTTGTTGATGAAATTGAAGAATTCCAATAGCCAAATTAGCAAAAGATTGCCTCCTGGTCCATGGAAATTACCTTTACTTGGATCCATGTTTCATTTACTAGGTGGACTTCCACATCATGTCCTTAGAAATTTAGCCCAAAAATATGGACCAATTATGCACCTTCAACTAGGTGAAGTTTCTCTTGTTGTTGTTACTTCTCCTGACATGGCTAAACAAGTACTAAAAACTCATGACATCGCTTTTGCATCTAGGCCTAAGCTTTTGGCTGGCGAGGTACTATGTTACAATGGGACCGATATTGTCTTTTCCCCCTATGGTGATTACTGGAGACAAATGCGTAAAATTTGTATCTTGAAATTGCTTAGTCCCAAAAATGTGAAGTCATTCAGCGCTATTAGACGAGATGAAGTTGTTCGTATGATTGAATTTTTTCGATCATCTTCTGGTGAGCTAGTTAATGCAACAAAAAGGATTTATCAGTTCGCGAGCTCTATGACTTGTAGGTCAGCATTGGGAAAGTATTCAAAGAGCAACACGAATTTATACTACTAGTTAAAAAGGGATCACGTTTAGCAGAAGGTTTTGATGTGGTTGATATATTTCCATCACTAAAAATTCTTCATGTGCTAAGTGGAATGAAGGGTAAAATTATGGATGTACACCATAAGTTAGATGCCATTCTTGAAAAGATCATCAATGAGCACAAGAATAGTAGTGAATTAGGAGATGGTGAAGGTTTAATTGGTGTAGTGTTAAGACTAATGAAAGAGGGAGGCCTTCAATTTCCAATCACCAATGACAACATCAAAGCGGTAATTTTTGTAAGTATTTATACTTCATAATCTTCTTCTCCTCTTCCTCCTTCTTAAAGTGGTTGTCATTATTATTGTTATTCCGCTCTTCGTGTAATTATTCTTTTTTTAGCCCGTTTCAAAAAAATATTTATTAATATTGTGACTTGCTCATAAATGAAGGACATGTTTTCTGCGGGAATAGAAACTTCATCAACAACAATTGATTGGGCCATGATAGAAATAATGAAGAATCCAAGTGTACTCGCGAAAGCTCTAGTAGAGGTAAGAAATGCTTTCAAAGGAAAAGAAATTTTTGATGAAAATAATATCGAAGAATTGAAATTTTTTATATAAACATTTAAATTAAAGACGGTACCTATTAGATATCTGAATTCAAAATCACTATGCCTGCCTATTGATAGTAGATTTTATGGCTAAATTTCTTTTAAAAACTATTTACTTCCCATAATTTCATATATGTAACTTTATGCTAAGTTTAAATACCAAACTAATTAATGTCCGATATAAATTTATATGTAAAATCTTTAATATTCAAATAAGACTTACATATTTAGAATCTAAATAAAAGTATCATAACTGATAATAATAGCCAATAATTCAAAATATTTTTGAAAGTATTTGATAAAGTCATGATAAGAAAATATATGTTTTGCTTCTTCAAATAGTGACTAAGACAAATAAATTGAAATGGAATAATATTATGAGAAAAAAGTTACGTCAAGATTTTTATAAACAATGAAAAGAGAAAAACTTTAGTCATGTGATTGATTAGCGATACTACTAGTTGGAATTTCTTTTTAGAATAAATTGATTTAAGAAAAATGTTAACAATCTTACATCTAAAAAAAAATTAGAAAAATAGACTTTAAAAAAAATTATATTAAAAATATTTTAAAAGAAACGTAAAACCTCCTAATAAAATTTTGTTTTATGTCACTACTTTTATTAAGTCATTCTGATCATGATATTATGACTTTTGAGCTTAAAATAATAATAATATTTTTTTGAGTAA
Source organism: Datura wrightii (assembly GCA_035772735.1). NCBI lineage: Eukaryota > Viridiplantae > Streptophyta > Magnoliopsida > Solanales > Solanaceae > Datura > Datura wrightii. The sequence continues at coordinate 4,931,749 of JASDFA010000012.1, read as the reverse complement.
ATAGACTTACAAAAGCACCCCCGCTCCCCCCTCACTATACGTTTGATGTAGCTCTTCAAGCTAGAACATATTTAATTAGCTCTCAATTCTATAGCTGTTAAACATTGGTTATAGGTCTTTTTTCTCTTGATTCTTTGCGTGAGGTTACTTTATGCTTCTTAGATAGAGGGAAGGGATAAAAGTACATTTAAGTTATCATGATTTTTTGAGTTTCATATATGAACTATCATGTACGTGAGTTTTCTATCTGAACTATAGATTATCAGATATGATCGAAATACACTTAAACTATCAGTTTCAACCTAAACGATGATGATATTTCAGGTAGGAAAAGTGAGCAATTGATAATTGAGATGTGTTTTGAGAAATAATAATTCAGATAGAAAAAGTAAACACTTGATAGTTCGCATAAAAAACCTCAAAAGACCTAAACACTTAAAGATATATTTTTTACCTTTTACTCTCTAAGATACGAGGAGTTAGCACCGCGAAGATTGCTCATTGTCGCCGGTGACAAAAGTGGGATTCCCGAGCGTATTAGGGCGAAATGGTATAAGGAAGAAATAAGGATAAAAAGTTTCAAGCACTTAGAATAAGTGTAGCACTCATACAATGCCATGTCAGTAGCTGATGTCTAATAGGCACAATTTAGCTTCTGTTCAAGTGTGATGTTAGGATCACTTAATAAGCGTCGTGGATATGTGATTTTATTTCGTAATTTGAAATTATAAAATAAAATTAGTGTTTGAATATGCGATTTTATCTCATGATTTCAAATCAACAATAATAACAATCCAGTGTAATTCTACAAAATGGGATTTTGGGAGGATAGAATGTACGCAAACCCTACCTTCAGCTCAGAGGTAGAGAGACTGTTTCTAATAAACCCTCGACTTATAAAAAAACAATCCAAAAAAATAGCAGTAAAGGGGGCTAATATACTATAACAAAATTTCAATTGGTAACAACTTCAAACTACACAATAGTGCACTAACTAAGATACAAGTCACAACACTTAATAACAGATATTATTAGACAAGAAACTATAAGGGCGCTAGACCTACTACTAAGGGCGAAAAAACAGTGCAACACATTACAACCTACTACTCTGCTACCCTAATCCACGTACTCCACAACTTCCTATTTAGGGTGATCAAGTCCTCGATAAGTTGCAACTGCGTCATATCCTTTCTAATCACCTCTCTCATTGCTTCTTCGGTCTACCTCTACCACTTCTAAAATCATCCATGGCCAACCTCTCACACCTCCGCACTAGGGCACTAGGCACCTCCTCTTCACATGTCCGAACTATCTCAGTCTCGCCTCACGCATTTTGTCCTCCATCATAGTCACTCCCACCTTGGCCGGAATCCCGAATTCTCAAAAAATCTTGATTTGAAATTTCAAATCATGAGATGAACTTTTTAAAATATAAAATTTAACCTACAAGTTTATATTTTGTGAAAAAAAAATTCACCATTTTATATATACGAACAAACGACTCAAATTAGCAATGTTGGTTCGTCTTCTCGGTCATCTGATCGAGAAATGCATGCTCAACTTGAGGAGATTGTCCATACTATATGGAAGGAGTATATTAAAGAGTAATGCACTACAATTCATGTTCAATTTTACTTTTTATAAAACTAAAGTTCGATGAATAAATATTGTAAAGTTTTTTAGAAAGACTTTGTGATAGTGTATATTGATTGATCATGAGTAGTGATGCTTTCTCTTATGGTCAAAATTAAATCAACTCTAAATAAGAATAAAAATTAAATTTTATTCCAAATAGGATTGAAAGTCAAAAGGAAATAGGATTAGGCCATTGATCCTTTGGTGAGACAACATGGGCAACGACCCAACAAACTCCCCCTCCATCCAAGAGGCTAAATGGATCTTTAAGTAGAGGAACCGTGAATAGGTTTCATGCCTGTCAAATTTCTACAAAACTTAAGCGTATCTACAACCACCACTTTCATTAGCACATTTGAAGGATTGTCATTGAGTTATATTTTCTTAACCTTAAATAATTTCTCTTTCGCGATCATTCTTATGCAATGATATCTTTTACTAATATGTTTGGTCCTAAAATGAAAATAAAGTGCTTGATAAGACAAATAACATATTGATTATCATAAAATAAGATGAACTTTAACTGTTCAAAGCCAAAATCTTTAATAAATTCCTTCATCCAAAGCAGTTCATTAATACCTTCAGTGAAAATAATATATTCAGCTTTTGTAGTAGATACAACAATACATTTATGTAGTTTAGAATAAAAAAACAACTCCTTTGCGAAAATGATCAAATAATCAAAAGTGGATCTTGAATGATCCAGACTAATCTCCAAATTAAAGTTTGTGTAACAAACATGTTCAGACTTGCCACTATCAAAGCACAACTTCATATCTTGCATGCATGGCTTCATCATAACTTTTATATTCTCCTATGCCAGTAAAAAGTACATATATATTTTTGGAGAATAACATGTTGATTTTTTGCTCTCCCTATTAGATCTTCTACGAGATGTTTCATGAGCATTTGAATGTAATTATCCGAGCAGGAGTTGATTCTAATCAACCGCAACATCTTCAAGTGAAGCATCTATAGGATCTACACCCTAATGATAATTTTGATCTTGATCACCATCTACATTAATATTATCTTAGGTTCCTTTATGTGCAATAAATGCAGTAGTAATAGGAATTAGATAAAATCGACTAAGCTCTCATTATTCTAAGAATTTGTTTACTCAATTTTGTCAATATCTTTAATAGTTTGGTCTTCAAAGAATACAACATCACAACTTCTAATAAATTTCTTTTCAACTGGATTAAAAACGATATCCTAACTCATCTTGATCATAACTAATGAACATGCAGTTTTGACATCCAGCTTCAATATCTCAATTTTAGAAACACGCACACAACTTTTACACATAAAGACCTTCAAGTGATTGATCATAACTAGAAATACTCTTAAAAAATCAAACTTTGTTTGGGACATCACCATTCGAAGAAAATGTAGAAAACAAATCGATAAAATAAGCAACAATGTTAAATGCTTTCATCTAGAAGAAATTAAAAGTGTAGTCTCTGAAAGCATACATCTAACTCTCTCGACTAGATGTATATGAATATGTAAGTATAACATGAAAATAGAAAAATGCTTTACAAAAAATTTAGTTATTATAGTAAAATTTTAATACTAATAATAATATAAATAACGATATATATCAAAACATTTTTAGAATTTGAGTTCTAAAATAAAAATGATATACCATGAAACCTAATGACCAATTTTTGAAAACCAAAAGAAATAAAAGATTTATGAATTTAAATTATAAAATATGTTACTATTGAGGATCATTTTATGGATTATGAAATATTCCTTTTTTGTTTTTTTTTAAAACAATATGAAATATTCTTGTCTAGAATGAGGAGACAAAGTTAGCCCTTTCTTCCTCAATTCTTCCATTTGAATATTCTGTCCCAAAACCCTAAAACCCTACCGGACGAGCAGTGACACCATTTCCACGCAACAATGTCGGACATCCCGCCGGAAGTAATCAGTGAAATGCTTTCTCGACTTCCAGTGAAGTCATTGCTGAGATTCAGGTGCGTATCGAAATCATTCAAAACCCTTATCGACAGTCCTAAATTCATCCAAGCTCACTGCAAGCAACAAGAAATGAAGCCAAGCTCAGATCTGAAGCTTATTCTCAAGGCTCATAACAAGGCTGACAACCTTTTCTCGCTTGAATTCACTTCAATCGCCTCGACCCGACAACCAAAAGAGCTTGACCACCCACTGAAGCAGCTCTATGGACCAACTCAGGTACTGGGTTCTTGTCGTGGGTTGTTTTTGATATCTAATAGCATGAATGACAATGGTGTGTGGAATCCGTCTACTAAGAAGTTTAGGAAACTGCCCATTTGTCGGTTTAATCCTCCGAGAACTCCAGGGGGACATGGTCCAGGGTTGGCCCAAATTTGTGGTGGTTTTGGGTATGTTGCTTCTGCTGATGATTATAAGGTGGTTACAATAGCTCAATGGTACCACCCTGATGATAAACCTTCCTTGGTTTCTGAAACAATGGTTTATAGTTTGAAGTTGGGTGGGTGGAAGAAGGTTCAGGATTGCCCTTACTGGTTGCTGAAGGAAGATAATGGCACGTCTGCTGGAGGGGCATTGCACTGGATTGTTACTAAGGAACCAGCAGCATGTTGTAGCCCTTTGACTCTTATTGGTCTTAATCTTGGAAGTGAGAGGTTTCAGCTGGTGCCATTTCCAGAGAATTTGGGCAAGCCATTACAGTTGAATTTGGCAGCCTTGGGAGACTGCCTTTGCTTGCTTTCAGGTCACATCACTTGTACAAATAAGCATCATGTGTTGGATCATATTGACATATGGATGATGAAGGACTATGGAGTGAAACAGTCTTGGGTTAAGTTGTTTTCAGTTGAGCAGTTAGAGGGTCGTCAACATTTCAATTTCCTGAGGCCAATAGCATATTCAGTGGCTGGTAGGGAAGTTCTTCTGGAAATGGATAATAGAAAATTTATTTGGTATAATCTTGAGAAGAAGTCGCTCAGACATGCTAAGATTAGTGCTGGATTGGACTCTTTTGAATCCTTTGTCAGTTTGGGAACACTTATCCCTCTATATGGCGGTGAGAATGAAAAGGATAAGAAGAAAGGGATTGAGGAATGAGATGACTCGGTGGCACAGGAAATCAAATTGGAGCTCTGAAGCAACTTTTAGATTATAGAGGTAATTGAAATGCATGTTTTATCTTATATTACTTTTTATTGTTGCTTCTCCTTGGCAATAGACACTTACATGCTTTATTTGATCAATTTGTTACTAGCTGAATATGGGGAACAAGAGTGTTACTCTAAATCCGGATTCTCTTTTCCAGTGTGATGGAGGAACACATTATAAAGTAAAATGTTTGGGGGGCCTATGAAAGGATCTTGCTGATATGTTACACCCTACAGGGAGTAGTGCAACTTAATTCTGCATTTCACTCTAACTTCTAAAAGTTTGGAAGTTGAGATTGTGGTATCTTAGTTGACTACTTTTTCTGGTTGTCTAATCCTGCCCTCTCAATTATAAAACTCTGTCATAATTTGGTCCAAGCTAAATTCAAAAATCATCTAACTGGATCAGCTTCCTTGTCCTTGGAAGAAAAATTAACTCAGTCTGTGATTGACTTCTTATGAAATTACAACTTGGGATGTGTAAACTATGGCTCATTGACTCTCTTGTTGTTCTTTTAGTTCCCTATTACTTCTTAGTGTCACTGACAATCCATCTAGCCTAATCTTGTTTCCAGTTGACTTTTCATTTAAATAGACATCAAGTCAAAGACATTTTCTGAAATCATTGAATAGTTAAATATTATGAATCCTCTACATGATTGCATCCTTCATGTATTTTATAATTTTTTCGCTTTTGTCATCGTTTTTCTTTTAAATTTTATCCTAAATTTAACTTTGATTGAAGTCACCTACCTTAGAATGTCTGATATGGAAACAGAGTTTGGATTTTAGTAGTTGGGTATTTTTTAGTACATGTCATTTCGCTGCATAGTCTTGCTTCCATTGAGGAATTGAAGTTGGAACTTTAAAACAATCATGGAGAAGTTTAAATTAGAGTATAGAGGCCAGTGAAATGCATGTTTCTTCTTATATGAGAAACAAGAATATAGGTCTAAATCCTGATTCTCTTTTCCTAGTGAGATAGGGGAACGCATTATAAATTAAAATGTTTTGGGCACTTGTGATCAATGAATCTTGCTGATATTTTATAGGAATAGTTGAACTTAATTCTGCTTTTCACCTGGCTTCTAATGGTTTGGAAGTTTAGATTGTCTCATCTTAGTGGACTACTTTTCTGGTTGTCTGATCCTGCCTTCTCAATTATAAAACATTGTTGTATCTTTTCTCCAAGATAAATTTGAAAATCATCTAATTGTTTCAGTTGCCTTGACCTTACCGGAAGAAGTGTGTGCTTTGACACGCTAGCTATTACAGCCTAATGCTTTTCATGTACAATTAAGGCCCCTTCCCTGCCTGCCACATCCCAATGCTCTTTTATGTAACATTGAGTTTACTCGTTTGTACTGATCCCTCAACGCTGTTCATTATATAGATATTGTTGTTCTTGCAGGGGGGGAATGCTATTCAGTTTAAGAAGGGATGAAGAATAGAGAAGCCGTTTCTGTTTATCTCTGGCTAGTTAGCGCAATATCTGACATTTTCTTTTGTTAACAAAACGAATTGTTGTTGTGGCTGGAAAACTAATATTGTCGATGTAAGTGTTGCGTTCTTCTATCTAATCTAGACATGTGTAAAAACCACCTGATGAAATGTGGTGCTATTAGTATTAACTAGTACTAAGTTATTTGAATCTTCACCTATGTATCTAGTTGCAGTCTTTTTGGCTGTTGGAAACTTATGGTTAGCATATGACCAATATTTTGCCTGCTGGTTCTAGTAATGTTAATATTTGGTGATACCATTGAGGATTTCTTTTTGGGTTTTTGACTATATTGATGGAAGGAAACAGAGAAAGAAATGAAAAAGCTTATTCTAATTGGTTGTTTTGTTAATCTTAATCTAAGTTACATGGACTCTTTCACTTTTGATGCTGCGCTCATGTCGGATTCTCCAAAACTACACTATTTTTTGAGAATCCGACGTACACCCGTTGACATTTTTGAAGAGTCCGAGCAACGTAGATCTTAATTAGTTCTACTTGTGTTAATCTTAGTTTGTTTGTGTCCGTATTTTCATTTCGTAGAGAAATTTGGACTCTCCACTATCTTATATTACTCTTCTTGTTGTTCAGACAATACGTTTTAGACAAGAGGGAGTTGCTTGGATAGTAAGCACCCTTCACTTCTAACCTAGAGGTTGTGGGTTCGAGTCACCAAGGGAGCAAAAAAAGGTGGTGCTCCTAGGGATGGGTTAAAAAGAAAAAAAGACAATACGTTTTATTAAGACATTTGTTTGTACTAGTAAGTAGCTCATGACTTGTAACACGAGATCTCTCGAGGTATATTGGTCTTTTCCCATTTTGACTTTAAACTTCTATTTTTGCGCTTATTGCTTGCTTTCGAACTTATACATGCCATTTTAATCACTAAAATGAGAATCGTATGCTATCGAGTTTGCTTAACGGGTTAGGGTTAGGTGTCATCGCGGATTAGGTAAATCGACCATACGTGACATGAGTAAGGCTTACTATTTGATGGTGCCATAATTCATTTATTATTGTTGTAACAAGAGATTATGGCCCTTGGCATGTTGGGGTTGACAAACAAATTAAATAAGGGAGGTTTTTAAAATCGTTCAACATAAAAAATTACGTTACGTAATTACATTATCAATTTATATAATATTATACGATATTTCTTTTGTTCTATTTTAATTGTTAGGATAAGATTTGCACACTCATTAATAAAAAAATTAATAGGGATGGTAGTTTCACTAATATAACCCTATTAATTTTATGGAAGCATACAAAATAATTCTTTTCACATTTTAGAATGACTTTAAGTACTAAGGGCAGAATTTGAAAGATATGGTCAATTATCTCTTGAATTTTGAAACTAGCAAGTATTTTGAAATAACTATTTTTAGTATACCTAGCAATTAAAATGGAAAGTATCATATATTATATTAGGAGATAAAACATTATATACAATGTAATAACTTTGTATAAAAATGTATAATAAATATAAAAGATGTTTATATATAAATATGGATTAAATCAAATAACATACTCAAAATATGAACTAAAACGTATAAATATTTCTCCCGTTAAATATTAGGGTAAGTTTTCCATTATATATAAAATTAATGGGTTGTTACAAAGGATTTCTGCTTTCAGTTACAGGTATATTATAAGAAATTTATACACAAACAGTTACCTTTTTTTTTTTTGAAAAATAATATTTATATTAATTTAAATAAAAATAGTATACGTAGGATCGTCGTGATGTATCGTTAGAGCAATAATACAAAAATGACCCATATGGTCATTACTCACGATATTGGCAATATATGACAAAAAAGATGAAATGGGCATTGTATCGGTTTGCGCAAGACAAAAGCTTATTTATATTGGGTGTATATATTTAATATATAAAAAAATGATATGTGTTATTTTATTAACTATAATTGTTTATATTTAACTGTAGTTAATTATTATATATTTAAAAGAAGACTTATAATAAATGCTAGTTTATTTTTTATGATTATCTTAACTATATATATATTTTTATGTTAGTTTTTACCATTTACGCAGGTAAGAGTAGTATATTAATTAGCAGTATCACCTTTTAAAAAGAGAAATAATAAAAAAAGTTATGGTGGTTAAAACTCACAACCTTAATAAAGAATTTGAAAATCATAATCAATTGAGCTACATAGCCATTTTGGTTTAGGAGTGTCACTTTACACAATATATTCTCTATATTTATTTTTATTTTTTAATAATACATACATATTTGGTAAAAAAAATTCAACCAAGCAGTATCACATGACACTCCTCGGACCTTATTAAATCCGCCCTGTATTGCCCAATCCTAATCAACATTTAACATTGAGGTTGCAAACAGTGGCGTAGCCAGAAAATTCACAAAGGGTGTTCAGACTTTAAATAGTAAGTAATTTTTTTGATGACCAGATGCGGCAAAAAAAAGTAAAAATATGTATTTAACAGTTCAGATAATTATTTAACATAGCTATTAATTAAGATTTCTCTTTTATGTGAAGGGGGATTTATTAGGAATGAAACTTGATAAATAAGGCGTACTTTTGATTTTGACTTTTTCTTTAAAAAAAATTCGGGAATTGTAGGGGATATATATATAAATTTTGGGTCTAACTAGCTCAATCTCGAAAGGTAGTTCATGAGGGGAGGATTGTGCAAGTTTATATTAAGAAGACTACTTATCTCTTTCTCATTCGATGTGGGTCTCTTCAACATGTTTCCTCATATTTTTCGTGGAAAATATTAGCAAAAAGGAATTTTTTTTGTTGTTTTCCCAACGAATTCCGTTGGAAAATCCGTGCAAAAAATGACCAAAATTTTCTCCGTGAAAAAATTCAATTTTTCTAGGTTATGAGTTCGATCCGTAAAAATAATTACTAATATTTTATATTATAATAAATTATTTATATTATTTCTTTAGGTACGATCTTTCTCAAACACGAAATACTCAGTATATCGAACTTTCTATTAATATCAAAGTTCCTGCAGCTGTTGTTGACATTCTTCTTATCATATTCTGTTGCTTGGTTACTAAACACTTCAGTACTAGCTGGATTGACAAGTTATAATTATCATATTGTCATCTACAATAATTAATCAAATTAAAATAAAATTGGTTACCTCATTTTGTTTTATAAGTCAATTGAATTATTTCTAAGAAGAAAACTCAACCAATAATAAACAAAAAGACCTACTATTTTGATCAAAAGACTGAGAAAAACAAAAGTTCATAAAAAAAAATTGTCTTTAATTACTACAAAACCCATTTGTAAAAGAACTCTATTAAAAAATAGGCATATGCAAATAACTTTTTGAAGAGTTTTCTGGTTGACAATTTTCAAAAACTTGTGCAAGTGCGTGTGTATATATATATTATAACATATTTAAAATCACACATTTTAAGGACGTGATAACTATATAACTGTTATAATATTTTTAAAATTTTAATTTTTTTTTTGAAATTTCCTTTGAAATATTGAGTACATCGTGTAATGAAAAACAACCACAAAATAAGAAAAATATCAAGTAATATTTGTATTAAGATGATAAACTGTCTATATTACACTCCTTAAAATATGATTTTTTTCTGAATTAAATCTCATATAAATACGAAATAATTTATACACCGTGCTGTCCGTCAGCTGCTGTTGACAGTCTTCTTATCATGTTCTGTTGCTTGCTTACTAAGAACTTCACTGGGATTGGAAAGAAACATAATTATCATATTATCTCCACAATATATAATTTGTCGATTAAAATAAAGTTGCTTATACCTCATTATGTTCCAAAGTCAATTGAATTATTTCTGAGAAGAAAACTAAATAAAAATACTGTTTTGATCAAGACTATTGAAAACCAAAGTTGCTAAAAAAATATACTCTTATCGTGTCAAATTAGTTGTTATATTTCGTTTTTCAAATAGTCAAATATGTAAATTTTGTCAACATTTTAAAATATAGTTTTTTATTGTATAGACTGACATGAGAAAAACAACAACACATTTACTATGTCCCAATTTATGTGACACACTTTCTTTTTCGTTGGTCCTAAAAAAAATGACACATAAATTAGGATGGAGGGAGTACTAAATATAGAAATGTGTCATTTTTTTTGGAATTGACCAAAAAAAAAGTGTGTTATATAAATTGGGACAAATGCAGTTACAATTTAACTTTAAAAAATACATTCCACCCCTTAATGAGATGATTTATAGCCACATAAACATTTGTAATGATTTGCTTTAGATCACAAATTTCATAAGCCTTTCCATATTTATTAAATTTCATATCCAATTAAATTATATCATATAAATTGTGACGGACAAAATATCATTCCTATTTGCCTTAACAACAAAACCCATTTGCCAAAAAAAGAGAACTCTATAAAAAGAGGCATATGCAACAACTGTTTGAAAGAACCTATAATTGAAACACCACACCCCCCCCCCCAAAAAAAAAAAAAAAAAATCCCCCACCCTTTCTCTCCCAAAAATGGAGTTCTTCAACTTGGTATCCATTTTCCTTTTTGTATCTTTCCTTTGTTTATTGAAGAAATGGAAGAATTCCAATAACCAAATTAGCCAAAGATTGCCTCCTGGTCCATGGAAATTACCATTTGTTGGAAGCATGCTTCATATGGTTGGTGGACTTCCACACCGTGTTCTTAGAGATTTAGCCAAAAAATATGGACCAATTATGCACCTCCAACTAGGTGAAGTTTCTATTGTTGTTATTTCTTCTCCTGACATGGCCAAACAAGTACTAAAAACTCATGATCTTGCTTTTGCATCTAGGCCAAAACTTTTGGCCTCCGAAATTGCCTTATATAATTGTTTAGATATTGCTTTTTGTCCGTATGGTGAGTACTGGAGACAGATGCGCAAGATTTGTGTCTTGGAAGTGCTTAGTACCAAAAATGTTCGGTCATTCAGTTCGATTAGACGAGATGAAGTTCTTCGTATGATTGAATTTTTTCAGTCATCATCCTCGGGAGGTGAGCCAGTCAACGTAACAAAAAGGATTTCTCTATTCACGAGCTACATAATATGTCGATCAGCGTTTGGGACGATACTTAAGGAACAAGACGAATTTATACGAGTAATGAAAAAAGTGACATTATTATTGGGAGGTTTTGATGTGGCTGACATATTCCCATCAATGAAATTTCTTCATGTGTTAAGTGGAATGAAAGGTAAAATTATGGATGTCCACCATAAGTTAGATGTCATTCTTGAAAACATCATCAATGAACACAAGAAAAATCTTGCAACTAGTAGCAAGAACAATGGTGAATTAGGAGGTCATGAAGATTTAATTGAAGTACTTTTGAGACTTATGAAAGATGGAGACCTTCAATTTCCAATCACCAATGACAACATCAAAGCTATTGTTTATGTAAGTACTATATATATAATGCAAAATTCTTCTCTTATTATTACTTAAGCATATATACTCTGGGGTGTGTTTCGTACGAAAGAAAATATTTTTCACGAAAACTTATTTTCTTGAAAATAAATGTAGGACATGTTTGCAGCGGCAACAGAAACAACATCAACCGCAATTGATTGGGCCATGGCGGAAATGATCAAGAATCCAAGTATATTTGCCAAAGCTCAAGCAGAGGTAAGAGAAGCCTTTAGAGGAAAAGAAACTTTTGAGGAAAATGATATTGAGGAGTTGAAATACCTAAAGTTAGTTATTAAAGAAACTTTAAGACTTCATCCACCGCTTCCACTTATGCTCCCAAGAGAATGTAGGGAAGAAGTAGACATAAATGGCTATACTATTCCTTTGAAAACAAAAGTCATAGTCAATGTTTGGGCTATCGGAAGAGATCCAAACTATTGGGATGACGCAGAAAGCTTTAAACCTGAGAGATTTGAGCAAAGCTCGGTGGATTTTACTGGTAATAATTTTGAATATCTTCCCTTTGGTAGTGGAAGGAGGATTTGCCCCGGAATATCATTTGGATTAGCTAATATATACTGGCCTTTGGCTAAATTATTGTATCACTTTGATTGGAAACTCCCTGCTGGAATTGATCCAAGTGATCTTGACATGACCGAGTCAGATGGAGCAAGTTGTTTTAGAAAGAATGATCTTTACTTGATCGCCACTCCCTATCAACCTTCTCAAGAGTGATTCAATGGCAGAAGACTTTATTTTAAGAAAAAAATTGAAAATAATATTTTTCATATTAATAAAGGATTGACCTTATAAATCTCGATATACGTTACTCCTCCCTCCTCCTCCTCTTGCTTTTAATTTCTTTCTTCTTATGGTGTTTTTATGCATTCACTATTTGTAACATATGTTTCTTTGTTATGTAGTAAATGTATCATCATACTTATCTACATCGAATGCCATGTAAAATTTTTCTCAAGAATGTCAACGTTTTATTTTAATTTCACCATTTCAGTTTTGCTCTTAAAGGATATTTTTAGAATATCATATACATATTTAATTTAATTTTAGATCATAAAATTTAAATTTTTTCTTTACATTCTTAATTTCTTGCCTAATCATTATATATACACATGTTGTTCAATCACAAGTTTTAAAAAATTCTTTATATTTTAAATTTTGTGTTTAATCAAATTATATACATGACACATAAAATGAATCGAGGGAGTATATACCATTATCTCTCTTCTTTTTTAATAAAATAAGAATATAGATTTTTATTGGCGAGTGAAGAAGATGTCCGGTGGGAGTCACAATCAATGAAAGGGACTCAATTGAATTTCCTTCATTCAACATGGTACCGCGTGAATTGGATAGAAACTACTTTGTTTGTATATATATAAATTTTGAATTTCATTAAGATACAAAAAAGAAAAAATCATTATAGTGGTTAATATAGTTTTAAAAAATTATTTTAGATTTCATAGTCGAAAATTTTGAATTCCCTTATTAAAAAAAAAAGAAATGGAAACAATTATAGGAGAGTACAATACATGAAGCCATAGGATTAATCTAGTCAAATTGGCCTATCTTTTTTTTTCTTTTTTTCCAAATTGGCCTATTAATTTCTGTTAGGTAATAAATTCATTTAAGTGTACAGATGTTGAATTGAGTATTTAAAAAATAAAAATAAAAAAATTATAAAAAAAAAAGACTTTTCTTGAAGTGTCTTTATGAGAAGGGGCCAGAAAATGAAAATTGTTGTAGGGGTTTGAATGATGATATTTTTGCCAATATTTTAAACATGATTATAACATTGTGTGGGGGTAATGAGTGACATGTGTCATGCCCTTTCTATAAAGAAGTAGTCCTGCCGTCTAGAGGAGTCTTAGGTGCAAAGTGGAGCAAACGGATGAATTAGATTATGACACGTAGCTAAAATTTATTTTATAAATAAGCAGTTACGTGTTTGGAAAGAAGTGTTGATGCTAAAAATAAGTTATTGATGTGTCTGGTATAAAAGTGTTGTTGAGTACTTATTTTGAGTCAAATGACTGAAATGCCCTTAAAGCTGTTAACTCTATAAAAAATAAATTATTATGATATCTTTATTTCTAAAATAATTAAAATTAAAATTAATAATATTTTTATTTATTTTTATAAATTAATTATTTAAATTATTTTTAATTTTAAAAATATATAATTTAAATAAGATCAGACAAATCTCCCTTTTTACTTTTTATTAGGAGTATAGTTCTATTTTTTATTTGTAAAATCAAATATAATAATTTAAATGAATTAATACTACCTCAATTTTTTTATTTTTAATTATTTTTTTCTAATATGCACAAAAAAAATAAATTTTGTCAAAGATTTAAGTGTCTTTGCTTTGTTTAAAAAAATTAACAAATTAATTGTATGTTTTCATTTTTAAACTATGAACGAGTGAGTTATAAATAAAGTTCGAGAAAAAGAGAAGAAGCGAAGAAAAACAGAGATTTTCAGCGCACTGTGGAGAAGTACAAGATGTGGCCACTCCAAAGAGAACAATAGAAAAATTAGGTTTTTTATTTTCTTGAGGGTAATTTTGAAATTAGAAAAATAGTATGAGGATAAAAAAGTAAATTTGTTGGTCAAACATAATGACTCATAAGCCAAAAAATAAAAAGTTGGGTTTCACCAACTTTTACTTTTCAGCTTATTAAAAGCAGCTTTTAACTTTTTTTAAGCACTTTTTGATTTAGCCGAACACTCTAAAAAGCTAAATACTGCTTATAAGTTGGTCAAACCAACACAGGGTCTTAGTCATGTGCTACTGAGTAGTCATTTTAGAATTAGCGTGTTGTCTTTTCACACTAGGGCATATGTTTGGTTTTTTGATCTATAAAAGAGTCCTTTCAAAAGAGAGAGAGGAAAAGAGGACTCGCTTGAAATTATTATTGTTGTACTCTGATACCAGAGGCGGATCCAAGATTTTAAGTTTGTGGGTTTTCAATAAAATAAATTAATAAGGAATATTGGCTTATTTATTTTTTCGTTGTCTTTGTTTTTTTTTTTTAAAAATGAAAGAAAATGTGAAAAAATGAGTTAAAAGAAAAGAACAAGGGGCGCGTCCAGAAGGATTCGATCCCACATAGCAGCCTTTTTTGGTTATGAATTTCCATCTGAAAATAATTATAACCTTCAAATATTTTTTTAATATATTTATAAAATTTGATATAGCGGGTGTGGATTCTCAAAAACTCAGACCCGCTATTGTAGATCCGCTCCCGTCTGATACGGAAACCCACATTTGCTACTGCAGATCCACTCATGTCTGATACCAATTGTTGCACTCTGATATCAATTGTTGTAGAAAGATTGTGGGTTAACTAGCACTCAATTAGACATAAAGCAAATAGAGAAGAAAAATAACACACATTTAACGAGGTTCGGTTAAGCCTATCCTTCAAGTAGAAGCAGAGCGACTTTTCCACAATGAAAGAGAAGAAGCGTACAATGCTTATGAATCTCCAACTACAATCCCTATATATAGATCCCAAGTAGTTCCAAACTTATAAGAGAAAGATTCTCTCAATCTTACAAGGACAATATATTTTTCTTTCCTAAATCTATTAGGACAATAAATTTCCTACAACAAATAGAGATTATGGATTTTTTAACAATACAAGAGAAAAAATCAAAACATACTTAACAATTACGAGCTCCATTTTAGGATCCTAATGAAAGAAGGAACTCCACCTTTTCCTCCCTTTTAATTTTCTTTTCTTGTTAGCAGTTTTATATTTTTGTACTCGATCTCTACTTTATTGGTTCAACCAAAAGATAAAGAGTTTAATCGACCTTAATTCACTTGCCTTTAGCCCCTTTTTATAGTTCCACCTTTTCCTCTCTTTTAATTTTCTTTTCTTGTTAGTAGTTTTATATTTTTGTACTCGATCTCTACTTTGTTGGTTCAACCAAAAGATAAAGAGTTTAATCGATCTTAATTCACTTTTCTTTAGCCCCTTTTTATAAATTCTAATATTATCAGAATGACGATTTTTCAAGCAAATAATTTTAGTAATATTTTTAAATTATTACAAAATATAGATAGATTTTTACGTTATATCAGATTTTTACTGTATATATATGTACTTACATATGTATATAATGTATGCATTACTGTATATATGTACTTACATATACATAATACATACATATATATAGACACTCACATATAACATACATACATATGTTGTATGTATGTACGACGACTAGTGTATGTATGTATATATGCCCACTAAAATGTGTATGTATGATATGTTTTTAAAAAAGAAGGACAAAATTATAAATTGCACCCTCTAGTTTTGAAAAAAAATCATTTACACATTTAAATTAATCGAGCTCTACCTCCATTAATTCTTGTTGAAGTGTTCAGTTGTCCAATTGAGGTGGAATAAGAATCTATTTAGTACTCTAGTTGAGATAAAATAGGAGTGTTTCAAATATTTATTTCAACTGCTTCAGTGAATGGAATGATACCAAATGAAGCTTGGAGTGGTATAAAACCATCAATTAGACATCTAAAGGTGTTTGGTTCATTGTGTTATACTCATGTACCAGCTGTCAAATGGATTAAGCATGATGAGAAAGCTGAAAATTTTTTTAATCGGTTATAGCTCTATCTACTTTTCAAGATTTAAACGAAGACTTGGAGGCAGAAAATGATGAAGATTTTTCTGTTAGAGGCACTAGACCATTGGCTGAAACTTATGAATGATGTAATCTTATTGTCCGGAAACCTTCAAACTTTCAAGATGCCCGCAAGATTGAATAATGGAAACAAGCGATGAAGGAGAAAATAACCATGATTGAGAAGGAGACATAAAAATTCATTGACAAACCTGAAAATAAATAAGTTACTGGAATGCAGATGGATCAATCAATAAGCACAAAGCAATGTTGGTCATTAAAGATTATTCTCAACAGTCTAGAATTGATTAATCGGATACTTTTGCACCTGTTACAAGGATGCACACTATCAGAATTTGATTGCATTGGTAGCACAAATAAGGTGGAAAATCTATTATTTTTAGATGTTAATCTGCCTTCTTGAATGATTTTTTAGAAGAGGAAATTTATGTAGCTACACCCGAAGATTTTATGGTTCAAGGAAGTGAAGGTAAGGTGTATAAGGTTCAAAAAGCTTCTTATAGATTGAAGTAGGCTTCAAGGCTTGGTACAACAGAATTGATGTTCAATTGTGCAATCAAAATTTTCAAAAAAGTGACAATGATCTACACATTATATAAAGACACTCTGTAATAATGGTTTGTTAATTGTTTCTTTATATGTTGACGATTTGCTTGTTACAGACAGTAGTGAGCAAGAGTTGCAGAAGTTTAAAGTGAAAATGGAGAAATAATTTGAAATGTCAAATTTGGCCGAGATGAATTATTTTATTAGGGCTGGAAGTATACCAATCAGAGGCTGAAATTTTTCTCAATCAGCAAAAATATGCTTTGAAGATTCTGAAAAAATTCATAATGCAAAATTGCAAACCAGTTCCTATACCATTGGTTATGAATACCAATTTCTCAAAGAAAGATGGAACCAAAAAGTGTGATGCTTCATTTTATAGAAGTTAGAAGTTTGATTAGAAGTCTCTTATACTTGATGGCTTTAAGACCTGATTTAATGCGTGCAACTAGTTTATTTCAAGATTTATGCAAGTCCTAGCGACATTCATTTTGCAGCTGCAAAAAGAGTGCCTAGGTACTTAAAATGTACTATACAACTTGAAAATATGGTTTACGCCGATTGAAAAAGGTGTTTTGCTTGGCTTTATTGAAGTAATTGCGCCAAAAATATTAACGATAGGAAGAGCACTACTGGCTATGATTTTTTCTTGGGTTTTGGTGTGTTTTTATAGAATCAAAGAAGCAAGAAATAGTGTCGCAATCCACTGCAGAGGTAGAGTATGTAGCAACATCTACAACAAAAAATTAGGCTATTTGATTAAGAAAAATATTGAAGGATCTTGAAATGAAATTGCAAGTTGCAACTAAGATTAAGTGTGATAATAAATCAACAATTACATTTGCAGAAAATTTGGTACAACATGGTAACAAACCATATCCTTGTCAAGTTTCATGCCATTAGAGACATCGAGAAAAACAAGAAAATCTAGTTTTTTCATTGTTGTTTTGAGGATCAACTCATTGATATATTTATCAAAGTTCTTTGCAAATTCATTTGAAACTCTTCGTGGGCAACTTAGAGTCACCAACAAACATCTCAAGGAGGAATGTTAAAGCATTGAGATATTTCTTGTTATTATTATTATTATTATTTTTAGTTTAGTATTATATTTATGAAATTCAGTTGTTTAGTTGAGGTAGAATAGAAATATATTTAGTATCCTAATTGAGATAGAATAAAAGTCTTTTAATTATTTATTTTTATGATGTGAATGAATAAAACAGACAGAATATTTTGATTCTCGTATATTTTCTTCTTCTCTGTAGAAATAACAGTTCTCTCTCCAACACCTTCCTTCTCTTTCTTCTCCTTGTCATTCTAAAATTAAGAGCTCCTAATCTCCATCATCTAATTCTTTTAATATTTTTATATATAAAAATTCATATATCATAATAAAAAATTGGTTAGAAAAGAAAAGCTCAATTTATATTTATTTCTTTAAATTATCTAACTCAATTACCATTCAATTGGAAACAAGAAAAAGAAACTAAAAATTCTTCTTGCAATGGAGCAGACCCGATTCTATTTCCAACAATACATTCAATTTAATTCGACACAAATAAAAGAGATAAATTTCGAAAATTGATAATTTGATAAGATGATAATTTTAAAAAAAATAATGATAGTGATTGATAACGAATTTGGTGGTGGGTGATAAAAAATTGTGGTGGGTAGTGAAGAAGAACTAAATATGGTGATATGGAAAAAAATATTTTTAAAAATATGAGAAATTATTAATGTGAAAATGACATAGCGATGATATGGCGATAATTGTAATAATTTAAAAATATTACAAAAATAGGTAATTAGTAAACTTAAATCATTATTTAACGTTAGTTTCCCTATGGTAAAAGGATGCTCGCAATAAAATTGGTGTTAAATTTTAGTGCAAATTGAGGGGAGGTTAAAATATGTATTAAGCATGTTTTACTATGTGTATCATCCCATAACCATAGGAACATCTTTCATATGCCATACTAATTGTGTTGTTTAATTATATTGCTTTGTCTCCTTTTTCCTTCGCTAATTAAAAGCTTACGAAGGTTATGACTTTCTCAATTGTTTGATTTGAAATAACATGATGCTTAAAACATATAATTGGACTTTATTTAAGGATTTACAGAAGTTCGTGCAAAGTAGATTTATATTACAGTAGCTTGAAACCATAATATAACTCTTAACTAGGTTGATAAGGAGTCATGACCAAGTATAGATTACTCTGTCTAGCACAAGTTACTCCTGCAGACTCAGTCAAGTCAAGATCACTTGGATTGATTCCACTAGGAAGTTTCCAATCAAAGTGATACAACAATTGAGCCAGTGGATAATACACATTAGCTAAACCAAATGATATCCCAGGGCAATTCCTTCTTCCGCTACCGAAGGGAAGATATTCAAAATTATTACCAACAAAATCCACAGAGATGTGCTCAAATCTTTCAGGTTTAAAGCTTTCTGCGTCGTTCCAATATTTAGGATCTCTTCCGATAGCCCATACATTAATCATAACTTTTGTTTTCAAAGGAATAGTATGTCCCTTTATGTCTACTTCTTCCCTACATTCTCTTGGGAGCAAAAGGGGAAATGGAGGATGGAGTCTGAAAGTTTCTTTAATGACCAACTTCAAGTATTTCATTAGTCTTAACAATACACCAACTAAACCTTCACCATCTCCTAATTCACCATTGTTCTTGTGCTCATTGATGATCTTTTCAAGAATGGCATCTATCTCATGGTGGACATCCATAATTCTACCCTTCATTCCAGTTAGCACATGAAGAAATTTCAGTGATGGAAATAAGTCAGCTACATCAAACCCTTCCGTTAAACGCGATCCCTTTTTAACTAGTAGTATAAATTCGTCTTGCTCTTTGAATGCTTTCCCAAATGCTGACCTACAAGTCATAGAACTCGCGAATTGATAAATCCTTTTTGTTGTATTAACTAGCTCACCAGAAGATGATCGAAAAAATTCAACCATACGAAGAATTTCATCTCGTCTAATAGAGCTAAATGACTTGACATTTTTGGGACTAAGCAATTCCAAAATGCAAATTTTACGCATTTGTCTCCAGTATTTGCCATATGGGGAAAAAACAATGTCGGTCCCATTGTAACAGAGTATCTGGGCAGCCAAAAGCTTAGGCCTAGACGCAAAAGCAAGGTCATAAGTTTTTAGTACTTGTTTAGCCATGTCAGGAGAAGTAACAACAACAAGAGAAACTTCACCCCGTTGAAGGTGCATAATTGGTCCATATTTTTGAGCTAAACCTCTAAGGACATGATGAGGAAGTCCACCTAGCAAATGAAACATGGATCCAAGTAAAGGTAATTTCCATGGACCAGGGGGTAATCTTTTGCTAATTTGGCTATTGGAATTCTTCCATTTCATTAACAAAATGAGGAAAGACACAAAAATGAATAGGGGAAAGAAGTTGAATAAGTGCATATTTTGGGGGAGGGTTATTTGGCTTGATAGTGTTGTTGCATATATATGTTCTTTGTAGATTTTTTGTAGTGTCACCATCCCCTTTTTATGTGTGGACTACAAAAATTTGAGTGTTGTCTCTTATATGCAGTAGTAAAATAATATATATGGCATGTGATTTTTTTTATAACCGACAACTTTTCAATTATGGCACATGATTCAACAAATAGTGGGCTCCCTTCCTCATTTATATATTAAATTTTTGTTCAATATTTGAATTACGGATTACGAAATTAATAATTTTAACGAAAAGGAGCTAAAAATGCTTTCAATTTATTCAATTTAGTTCATCATTGTTCCCAGTTAATCTATTGGTTCATCAATGATTCTATAATTATTTTTTGACTCATATTTTTTTCTAAAATTAATGGCTCCAAGATCAGCTAAAATAAAGATGACGTGGCAGTGTCCTGTTGGTTCTTTTATTAATCACATATATGAATTAAAATACCACTCATTTAAACTTATTCAACCGACCAATTATGACCGACCCGAATTAGCAGGCAGAAAAAAGAAAAAAGAAGCGAAATGCAGAAAATAATTAGGAACAATTGATAAAAAATTTAAAAGAAAAGAAGATAATTAAGTTACCAAAAATTTTCTTTAATGAAGTGTACATTTCTAATGATAAAAAATAGAGAAAAATATTCTTAATTTTTTTTAAAGAAGAATATTAAAGTAGAAAAAAAAATTAGCGTGGCGATTGTGTTGTCACGACTTTTTTTTTTTAATTTTTCCTTAAGATTATGTTTCACTTTAAAATTTTAATTTCAATTTTAATATTACAAGGATAGTTCGATGAAAAAAACAATCATAGTTTAAATATAAATTTATGAAATACTTCCTAATTAGAATTATATATTTTAACTTTAGATTTTCTTATTATAAGATAAATTTAAGATATTTTCAATTGTTGCAAACTTATATTTTTGATTCTTTCTTTTAAAAAAATTCGTAAGTCTTTTGCGGCCTAAATTAATATTATTTGATTATAAAATACAATTGAAGATTTTTTTTTTAGTTGTACACTTAAGATTTTAATTTTTATTTTTAAAATATATTCATAAATTAAGTAAATATTTTTATAACCATGCGAAGCGCGATAAAATTTAGTGATATATGTGTCCTCCTCCAAAAGAATAGTAATATATAGTGGCATTTTTGTGGCTTTATCACCCATCTGCCTTCATGACCCTTTTGTTTATTTAACTTATGAGCACAAGCTTTTTAGCACTCCCTACATATTGTATAACCTCTCTCAGTGCGTATACATTTTTCATTCATTTTCTAATCATTTTCCTTGCCGTATTACATGTGAAATTACGGTCGAGTCCATTGGACTCCAACTACCGCATTTCTCGAGTACGACAAGGCCCAACATATTTCTTGAGCCAGCCCCTCCGAAGATTCACTTCTCGTCAGACGAACACAAAATAAAGTTAGATAATTTGCTTTAATCATATAGATGGGTCAAAACCCGCAACTAACTTTTTTATTGCTTTTATTTTATTTTCTGCCCTTCTATGTGAAATACTACATTTTAAAATTTATTCTTTATTAAATGTTAGATGAATTCTGAGTAGATAATTTGAGTTGAGTTGAGTTGCTAAAACAAATTTCACCTTTTTTTAAAAAAATAATTATAATAATAATAAAATAATGGCTATATTTGCATCTTTTCTTTTAAATATATAAAGTGGCCATAACCGATTTCTCTTTTTGATTAAATTAGCTCTTGGATTCATAAGTATTTTAAAACCAAAATTGATGAGATCGGTCTCAAACACATGGTTTGTCAAAGTTCTTTAAAAATGAAATGTTGATTCAATTGTTATTTTCTGAAGAAAAAAATAATAATAATTTGAATCAGCTAAAGATAGAGATTTTTATCCTAGTTAAAATTTTCTAAGGCGAAAGTTTACGAACTTTATGATAAAATCACTTGTTGCTAATTAACTTAAAAATTCTTCATATTTTTTGAGTTATAAGCAAGTAGTTCCACTAACGGATTGAGAAATTGAATTATACATATAATTTAAAATCTCGATAAACCGTATACATTCAGGGATAATCCCTTTTCAATTAGCTAAATTATGAGTTAATTCGTAAATTGAATTAACTAATAATTGGAATGCTAATATATCTAAAAATCCTTTTTTTAAACATAGTAATATCATTTTTAGCCATAAGTTGTTTTGGAATTCGCCGGTTAACCGCATTTGCGGATTTTTAGAAATGCCTAATTCCTTCTTCGAAAAATCATTGGAACCCTTACCCTAATTCTGATTTTAAATAAAGATTTTCTTAAAATACCTGTAAAATGATTTTTCTAATTTCTATAATAATTAGGTGACGATTCTATTTTAAAAATAAATTAACGAGTTATAAAATATTTTTAATATAAATTTAAAACGAATCGTAACAAAAGTTATAAAAAAGAAAATTAATTCAGCCTCTCTTTTATGTCAACCTAATTTATACTTCACAAGTTAAGCTCTACTGTTAAATCAAAGTATTGAGGATACTACAAAATCCTACTTGATTACAAAGGATTTTGTAGCACTAATTGAATTCTATACATATCAAGAGGATTTTTTAAAAAAGAATATAAGAAGGCAAAAAACTAAGTAAATAAACATATACAAAAGAGTGAAGTGGTCTACGACATTTATCAATTGGAGGTGCACAGTGTAAGGATAATGTGAAGTAGGAGTAATTTGAGTGAAATTCTATTTGTATATATTTGCTTATTGTTAGGAATTGACTTAAAAAAGTCAGTGTAGTTATTTTTAGATTAGGAGTTCTTAACAGTGACAATATTGGAATTCTATTATCCAATAAACTCATGTATCAATATATTGACGTATCAATGTAATGAATTGTGAGAAGGTTTAGAATCATCTTTTACATGGTATTAAGAGCCATTAGAGGTTAAATCAACCCAATTTTTTTTTTTTCGAAAAACAAAGAGATCAACAGTTTTCATTGGTAAGACCAACAACTCTTCTATGACGTCCAATCTATCTACAATCTCATCTTCTCCAAACTTGTCACATCAATTACCTGTGAAACCCAATTTTTAGATGATACCAATACCAAACCTAGCCTGAGGTATACAGTTTGATTACATGAAGACCAACTTATTTTAAGTTGGATTGTTGCTTATGTTTCAGAAAGTATCCTGCCTCAATTGGTCAGAGTTGCGACTGCTCGTGCAGCTTAAGACAAACTTGTTTCTGCATATGCTTTAGGATCAAGGCCATATATTCGTGAACTCAAGACACAGTTGCACACTTTACGTCATTATAATTGAGTCGTATGACCAAAAGCCAAAGGGAATAGCAGATAATTTGGCTGCATTGCAGCACCCAGTTCACAATGATGATCTGGTAGAATTTGTTCTTGCTGGACTAGGACCTTCCTATCGTCCTTTTACCAGGTCTCTTGAATCATGTCAGGAGGAAATTACTTTTGATGCATTGTATAAATTATTGTTGAATGAAGAACGATAATTAAAAAGGGATGAAGCCCTTACTGTCATTGCACCTACAACACAATATACTCAGAGTTCTTTTTCTACCACCCGTGGACGTGGTAGAGGTCGAGGAGGTCAAGATTGTGGATGCTCATCCAATTAAGGATTCCAACTGTCTCAAAATCATGAGTTTCAGACTTCATACCAATCTTATTCCATCTCAAGCTTCAGATATGCCTGAAATTATTTGTCATAATTAATTGTTAAGGTAAAGGTCATATTGCACATGTGTGACCATCTCCTAGGATTAACAATGACAACAAAGTTTCTGGACCACCTGTTTTCAATTTTGCAAGAACTCCATCTCCACAAATTGGCTAATAGATAGTGGCACCAAACATCATCTTACAACTAGTCTTGATAACTTGGATATTCAGTGAATACCTCTAGAGGAAGTTACCATAGGTAATGGTTCCAAACTTCCTATTTCCCACATTAGTAAAAGCTCAGTTGTTATATATAGAAAAAAATTAAATCTTGATGACATCCTACGTGTTCCAACCACTACCCGAAATTTATTTTCCATTAGTTCTTTTGCTAAATCTAACCAAGTTTCAGTTGAATTCTTTCCTTATCATTTTTTGATTAAGGACTTGGCGACGAGGGGCATACTTCACACATGCCTGAGTGAAGATGGATTGCATTCTCTTCCTGCACTGAAGTCATTTGCACCTGCTTCTTGTGCTACATCCATTGGGGTTTGGCATGCTCGTTTGGTTAATACATCATATTCTACCGTTCATCAAGCATTGTCGTTAGCAGCATCGTCCCTTCATTTAAATCTTCTAATTTATGTTCTACATATGTTATTAGTAAGAGTCATAAAATTCCCTTTCGTGAGTCTAGTTTTCAGGCTTCCAGGCCTTTAGATTAGTTTGTTCAGATGTATGGGGTCCTGCTCCAATTGTTTCTAATGAAGGGTATCGATATTATATGATTTTCTTTGATCGCGTTAACAAATATACATGGATTTATCTTATTCTTTTTAAATTTGAAGTCCGTTTAATATTTATGCAATTTCGTACAATATGAATTTGCGAGATTTGATCGACCGTCTCTGTTCTGCCCCAAATTTTGGCTGTGCGCAGCCTAAAAGGCCTAATGATGAGCTCCCTATCACTTTATTTCATCGGCATCACCATTTTTCCCATAAATGAGAATTTACGATTTTTGCGATTTTCAGTGTGTTAGCCCACGTATTTTTCGAGATTTGATTGACCGTCTCCGTTTGGTCTCAAATTTTGGCTATGCGCAACCTACAAGGCTTGGTGACGAGCTCCCTATCACTTTATTTGATCGGCATCACCATTTTTCTCATAAATGAGAATTTATGATTTTCGCGATTTTCAGTGTGTGCTGGCCCACGAATTTCTCGATATTTGATTGACCGTCTACGTTCGGTCCCAAATTTTAGCCGTACGCAGCCTACAAGGCCTCTTGATGAGCGCACTATCACTTTGTTTGATCCGCATCACCATTTTTCACATAAATGTGAATTTACAATTTTTCTGATTTTCCGTGTGTGTTAGCCCATGGATTTCTTGAAATTTGATCAACCGTCTCCGTTCGACTTCAAATTTTAGCTGTGCGCAGCCTATAAGGTCTGGTGACGAGCTCCTTATCACTTTATATGATCGGCATCACTATTTTTCGCATAAATGAGAATTTACGATTTTTGCGATTTTCAATGTGTGTTAGCCTACGGATTTCTCGAGATTTGATTGATCGTCTCCGTTCGGCTCTAAATTTTGGTTGTGTGTAGCCTTCAAGTCTGGTGACGAGCTCCCTATCACTTTATTTGATTGGTGCTCGGCTTGTACTGCTCGTGGTAATTTATATTAAAAACCGACACGCAAGTGCACGTGGTCAAACAAGTAATAAAGTGGCTAAGTAGCCAAGTATCGATCAAAGGAGGCTCAAGATACGTAAAATTGCCTAGTTTACTATATTTCTATTTAACTTCTAATTATGATAACAACAATGTAACCAATAGTTACTTGAGTTTTTGGTTTCTAAACTATATATACTACAATTAATAACAACTATTTACTTGTGAATTTAGACAATGGATATGAACATGCCAAGGTTAAGAACAAGTAATGAACTTGATAATCATGATAATTTGGTTAATCTCTTCTTCATGTTGCTAGCCAAGAACTTTTGCCTAGAAATTAAAACTCTCGTATTTAATTTCACTTTAGAATCATAAACCATCCGTCTACATTTCTGTGATCAAATGCAATTTATGACCTAGCACTACAATTCCGGTTCCTAAATTGACTAATACGGCTTTCAAGTATATTTCTATCAGGAAAGCACATCAAAACCCAATTTTCCCAAATCAAGTTAAGAACAATACCCTATTAATTCACAACTTTCCAATTTCTTGCTCTCTCGAGTGAAATTGGACTTTTTAGATATACATTAATGTTGGCCAATCACTAATGCAGTAAAAACAAGAATTAATAGAACAACATTAAAGAAGAAGAATAAAACCATATCAATTATAATCAAAATTCATTACACATGTTCAAAACCTCAGCAAGGAAGGGAATTAGCCACTCATTCTTGGATTGATCATCCTAAAATGAGTGTAAATCATACGTACAATTGATAGAAAGAAGAAAAGAAGAGAATAAATCCCTTAGCTTTTTCAATCTTCAACTGCTACTAACCCACGTTCCTGCTCTCCACTTCTGAACTCAGTCTAAAAACTAAAAACTCATTAAAATAAATCTAAGTGTGCTATTTATACTATTGGGAAATTTTTTCCGGAATAACAAGCAACGTGTCACGGAGGCCAACGCGGAGCACTGCCTACGTGACACGGCGTGGACGCGGACCTTCACTGGAATTTCCAGGGTCCGAAAAATTAACCTCAACGTGGCACGGAGGCCATCGCGGAGGCCTATCTCCGTGCCACGGAGCTGACGCGCAGGCACACTGGAAATTGCCATTTTAATTCATGTCCAGGCAGTGTGCTACCGCGATGGTAGCGTGGCACGACTCCATCGCGGAGCCCCTATAAAATATGCATTCCAAGGTCGTTTCCACGCTCGCATCCAAGTCCAACTCCGACATAGTTCCAACACGCATTTTAGCTCCTAAAAATCACATTTACCTGCAAAACAAATGCTAATCATGTTGGTTAGTATAAATTCGCATTTTATTACTAATTACATGATATTATATACACATTGCACAACAAACAAGGTAAAAATGATACGTTTGAGTATCACCTGGGCATATAAATCTGCCCAAGATCAATTGGCATCACCATTTTTCATATAAATAAGAATTTATTATTTTTGCGATTTTCGGTGTATGTTAGCCCACAGATTTCTCGAAATTTGATCGGTCGTCTCAGCTCGGCCTCAAATTGTGTGTTTTAGCCCACAGATTTCTCGAAATTTGATTGGTCATCTCCGTTCGACCTCAAATTTTGGCTGTGCGCAGCCTACAAGGCCTGGCGACGAGCGCCCTATCACTTTATTTGATCGACATCACCATTTTTTACATAAATGAGAATTTACGATTTTCGGTATGTGTTATCCCACGAATTTCTCAAAATTTGATCGGTCTTCTTCGTTCGAACCCAAATTTGGCTGTGTGCAGCCTAAAAGGCTTGATGACGATCTCCCTATCCCATTATTTGATCGGCATCACCATTTTTTGTATAAATTAAAATATACGATTTTCGCGATTTTCGGTATGTGTTAGACCATGAATTTCTTGAGATTTGATTGACCGTCTCCATTCGGCACCAAATTTTGACTGTGCGCAGCCTATAAGGCTTGGTGACGATTACCCATATCACTTGATTTGATAGACATCATTATGTTTTGTATAAATGAGAATTTACAATTTTTGTGACTTTCGATACGTGTTAGCCCACGAATTTCTCGAGATTTGATTGACCGTCTCCGTTCGATCTCAAATTTTGGCTGTGCACAGCCTACAAGGCCTTGTGACGAGTACCATATCACTTTATTGGATCAGCATCACTATATTTTTATTAAATAAAAATTTACGATTTTCGTAATTTTCTGTGTGTGTTAGCCTATTAATTTCTCAAAATATGATCAGCCGTGTCCGTTTGGCCTTAAATTTTGGCTGTGCGCAGCCTACAAGGCCTGGTGATGAGTTCCCTATCACTTTATTTAATCAACATCACCATTTTTCTCATAAATAAGAATTTACAATTTTCTCAATTTTCGGTATTTGTTAGCCAACGGATTTCTCAAAATTTTATCGGCCGTCTCTGTTTGGGCCCAAATTTTGGCTGTGCGTAGCCTACAAGAGCTGGTGATGAGCTCCCCATAACTTTATTGGATCGACATCACCATTTTTTGCATATATGAGAATTTACGATTTTCGGTGGATGTTAGCCCATTGACTTCTCGAGATTTGATTGATCATTTCCGTTGGGCCCCAAATTTTGGCTGTGCGTAGCCTGCAAGTCCTGGTGACGAGAGTTCCATCACTTTATTTGATTGGCATCACCATTTTTCTCTTAAATGAAAATTTATGATTTTTGCGATTTTCGGTATATGTTAGCCTACTGATTTCTTGAAATTTGGTTGATCGTCTTCGTTCGGCCTTAAATTTTGGTTTTGCACAGCCTACAAGGTCTGGTGACAAGCTCCCTATCACTTTATTTGATCGGCATCACCATTTTTCTCATAAATGAGAATTTATGAGTTTTGCGATTTTCAATGTATGTTAGTCCACGGATTTCTCAAAATTTGATCGGACTTCTCCGTTCGGCCCCAAATTTTTGTTGTGCGCAACGTGCAAGGCCTAGTGATGAGATCCCTATCACTTTATTTGATCAGTATCACCATTTTTCTTATAAATGATAATTTGCGATTTTCGCAATTTTCTGTGTGTTTTCGCCCACGGATTTCTCAAAGTATGATCGACCGTCTCCGTTCGGCCCAAATTTTGGCTATGCAGCCTACATGACCTGATAATGAGCTCCCTATCACTTTATTTGATCAACATCACCATTTTTTATATAAATGAGAATATACGTTTTTTGAGATTTTCGGTGTGTGTTAGCCCACAGATTTCTCAAGATTTGATTGACCATCTTCGTTCGGCCTCAAATTTTGGCTGTGCGTAACCTACAAGGCCTGCTGACTAGCACCCTACCACTTTATTTGATTGGAATCACCATTTTTTGCTTAAATAAGAATTTACAATTTTGCGATTTTCGGTATGTGTTAGCCCACAAATTTCTCTATATTTGATTGACCATCTCCGTTCGGCCCAAAAGTTTGGATGTGCGCAGCCTACAAGCTCTGGTAACGAGCTCCCTATCACTTTATTTGATCGGCATCTCCATTTTTCTCATAAATGAGAATTTATGATTTTTGCGATTTTCGGTGTATGTTAGCCCACGAATTTCTCAAAATTTGATCGGCCTTCTCCACTCGATCCCAAATTTTGGCTATGCGCAGCCTACAAGGCCTGGTGAAGATCTCCCTATAACCTTATTTTATCGGCATCACCATTTTTCTCAGAAATGAGAATTTGCAATTTTCGCAATTTTCTGTGTGTGTCAGCCCATGGATTTCTCGAAATATGATCGACCGTGTCCGTTCAGCCCCAAATTTTGGCTGTGCGCAGCCTACAAGGCCTGATAACGAGCTCCCTATAACTTTATTTGATTAGCATTCCCATTTTTTGCATAAATGAGAATATACTATTTTCATAATTTTTGGTGTGTGTTAACCCACAGATTTCTCGAGATTTGATTGACCGTATCCGTTCGCCCCAAATTTTGGCTATGCGCAGCCTACAAGGCCTGGTGACGAGCGCCCATCACTTTATTTGATCGGCATCACCATTTTTTTTACATAAACGAGAATTTACGATTTTTGCGATTTTTGGTATGTGTTAGCTCGCGATTTTCAGTATGTGTTACCATTTCTCGCTTAAATGAAAATTTACGATTTTCTTAATTATCTGTATGTGTTAGCCCACGAAATTCTCGATATTTGATTGGACATCTTTGTTTGGCCCCAAATTTTGGTTGTGCGCAGCCTACAAGGCCTGGTGACGAACTCTCCATCACTTTATTTGATCAGCATCACCATTTTTCTCATAAATGAGAATTTAGGATTTTCGCAATTTTCTGTGTGTGTTAGCTCACGGATTTCTCAAAATTTGATTGGTCGTCTACGCTCTGCCCCAAATTTCGGCTGTGTGCAGTCTACAAGGCTTGGTGACAAGCTCTCTATCATTTTATTTGATCGACATCACCATTTCTCATATAAATGAAAATTTACGATTTTTGCGATTTTCGGTGTGAGTTATAGCCCACAGATTTCTCAAGATTTGATTGACCGCCTTCGTTTGACCCTAAATTTTGACTATCCGCAGCCTACAAGGCCGGTGACGAGCGTCCTATAACTTGATTTGATCGGTATCACATTTTTTCGCTTAAATAAAAATTTACGATTTTGGCAAATTTTTATGTGTGTTAGCCCGCAGATTTCTCGAAATTTGATCGATCGTATCCGTTCAGCCTCAAATTTTGGCTGTGCGCAGCCTACAAGGCCTGATGACGAGCTCCCTATCACTTATTTGATCGGCATAATTTTTTTCTCATAAATGAGAATTTACGATTTTTTGAAATTTTTGGTGTGTTAGCCCACTAATTTCTCAAAATTCGATCGAATGTCCCCGTTCAACCCCAAATGTTGGCTGTTCTCAGCATACAAGGCCTGGTAATAAGCTCTCTATTACTTTATATAATTCGCATCACCATTTTATGCTTAAATGAGAATTTACGATTTTCCTAATTCTCGGTGTGTGTTAGCCCACGGATTTCTCGAGATTTGATTAACCGTCTCCATTTGGCCCCAAATTTTGGCTGTGTGCAGCCTACAAGGCCTAGTGACAAGCGTCCTATCACTTTATTTGATTGACATCATCATTTTTCGGTTAAATGAAAATTTAGAATTTTCGCAATTTTCTGTATGTGTGCGCCTACAGATTTCTCGAAATTTTATTGGTCGTCTCCGTTCGACCCCAAATTTTGGCTATAAGCAGCCTACAAGGCCTGGTGACGAGCTCCCTATCACTTTATTTGATCGGTATCACCATTTTTCTCACAAATGAGAATTTACGAGTTTCAGTGTAATAGCCCACAGATTTATCAAAATTTGATCGACCGTCTCTGTTCGA
Source organism: Datura wrightii (assembly GCA_035772735.1). Taxonomy (NCBI): domain Eukaryota; kingdom Viridiplantae; phylum Streptophyta; class Magnoliopsida; order Solanales; family Solanaceae; genus Datura; species Datura wrightii. The sequence continues at coordinate 4,900,599 of JASDFA010000012.1, read as the reverse complement.
CCTAAATTTTGGCTGTGTGGAGTCTACAAGTCCTGGTGATGAGCTCCCTATCACTTTATTTGATTGGCATCACCATATTTCTCATAAATGAGAATTTACAATTTTCGCAATTTTCGGTGTATGTTAGCCCACAAATTTTGATTGTGCGCAGCGTACAAGGCCTGATGACGAGCGTCCTATCACTTTATTTGATTGGCATCACCATTTTTCACATAAATGAGAATTTACAATTTTCAGTGTGTGTTATCCCACGAATTTCTCAAAATTTGATCGGTCGTCTCCATTCGGACCCAAATTTGGCTGTGCGCAACCTACAAGGCTTGATGACGATCTCCCTATCACTTTATTTGATCGGCATCACCATGTTTTGCATAAATTAGAATATATGATTTTCGCGATTTTCGATGTGTGTTAGCCCATGGATTCTTCGAGATTTAATTGACCGTCTCCGTTCGGCCAAAAATTTTGGGTGTCCACAGCCTACAAGGCCTGGTGACAATCTCCCTATTACTTTATTTGATCGACACAACCATTTCTTGTATAAATGATAATTTACGATTTTCGGTGTATGTTAGCCCATGAATTTCTCGAGATTTGATTGACCGTCTCCGTTCGGCCCCAAATTTTGGCTGTGCACAGTGTCCAAGACCTGGTGACAAGTTCCCTATCACTTTAGTTGATCGACATCACCATTTTTCATATAAATGAGAATTTACGACTTTCGCAATTTTTGGTGTGAGTTATAGCCCACGGATTTCTTGAGATTTGATTGATGCCCTCCATTCGGCTCCAAATTTTGACTATCTGCAGCCTAAAGGCCTGGTGACGAGTGTCCTATCACTTTATTAGATCGGCATCACCATTTTTTGCTTAAATAAAAATTTATGATTTTCGTAATTTTCTGTATGTGTTAGCCCACTAATTTCTCGAAATTTGATTGGTCGTATCCGTTCGGCCCCAAATTTTGTCTTGTGCAGCCTACAAGGTCTGGTGACAAGCTCCCTATAACTTTATTTGATCGGCATAATTTTTTTCTCATAAATAAGAAGTACGATTTTGGCAATTTTCGGTGTGTGTTAGCCCACAGATTTTTTGAAATTTGATCAGTTGTCTCTGTTCGGCCCCAAATTTTTGTTGTGCGCAGCCTACAAGGCCTAGTGACGAGCTCCCTATCACTTTATTTGATTGACATCATAATTTTTCGCATAAATTAGAATTTTTAATTTTTGAGATTTTTGGTGTATTTTAAAGCCCACGGATTACTCGAGATTTGATTGATCGTCTCTGTTCCACCCCAAATTTTAGTTGTGCGCAGCCTTCAAGGCCTGCTGACGAGCTCCCTATCACTTTATTTGATTGGCATCTCCATTTTTTCCATAAATGAGAATTTTTGATTTTTGATGTGTGTTCGTCTACGAAATTATCGAGATTTGATTAACCATCGCCATACGGCTCCAAATTTTGACCGCGCGCAGCCTACAAGGCCTGATGACGAGCTCCCTATCACTATTTTTTATTGACACCACCTTTTCAGTTTTCAATTTTCGCAATTTTCAATGTGTGTTAGCCCACGGATTTCTCGAAATTTGATCGGCCTTCTCCGTTTGGCCTCAAACTTTGACTGTGCGCAGCCTACAAGACCTAGTGAAGATCTCCCTATAACTTTATTTTATCGGTATCACCATTTTTCACATATATGATAATTTATGATTATCGAGATTTTTCGTGTAATTTAGTCCACAGATTTCTCGAAAATTGATTTGTCGTCTCTGTCCGGCCCCAAATTTTGGCTGTGCTCAGCCTACAAGGCCTACTAATGAGTGTACTATCACTTTATTTGATCAGTATTACCATTTTTTGTGTAAATAAAAATTTTCTATTATCGCGATTTTTAGTGTTTATTAGCTCACAGATTTCTCGAAATTTGATCGACCGTCTCCGTTTGGCCCCAAATTTTGATTGTGCATAGCTTAAAATTCCTAGTGATGAGCGCCCTATCACTTTATTTGATCGGAATCACTATTTTTTTGTCATAAATGAGAATTTACAATTTTCGGTGTATGTTAGCCCACGAATTTCTCGAAATTTGATTGACCGTCTCTGTTCGGCCCCAAATTTTAGTTGTTCGCAGCGTGCAAGACCTGCTTACGAGCTCCCTATCACTTTATTTGATTGACATCACCATTTTTTGTATAAATGAGAATTTATGATTTTTGCATTTTTTGGTGTGTGTTAGCCCACGAATTTCTCGAGATTTGATTGACCGCCTCCGTTTGGCCTCAAATTTTAGTTGTGCACAGCATAAAAGTCCTGGCAACGAGCGCCCTATCACTTTATTTTATCGGCATCACTATTTTTATATAAATGAGAATTTTCAATTTTAGCGATTTTCGATGTGTGTTAACTCGCAAATTTCTCGAAATTTGATCGGTCGTCTCCGTTCAGCCCCAAATTTTAGCTGTGCGCTTCCTACGAGGCCTTATGATGAGCTACATATCACTTTATTTGATCAGCATCACCATTTTTAGCATAAATGAGAATTTACAATTTTCGCGATTTTCGATGTATGTTAGCCCACAGATTTCTCGAAATTTGATCAGTTGTCTCGTTTGGCCCCAAATTTTGGTTGTATGCAGCTTACAAGGCTTGGTGATGAGAGAACTATCCATTTATTTTATTGGCATCACCATTTTTTGCATAAATGAGAATTTACGATTTTCGCAATTTTTGGTGTGTGTTAGCCCACAGATTTCTCGAAATATGATAGACCGTCTCCGTTCTGCCCCAAATTTTGGATGTGTGCAGCCTACAAGGCATGGTAACGAGCTCCATATCACTTTATTTGATCAGTATCACCATTTTTTGCATAAATGAGAATTTATAATTTTGCAATTTTTGGTGTATGTTAGCCCACAGATTTCTCGAGATTTGATTGACCGTCTCCGTTCGGCCTCAAATTTTGATTGTGCACAGCCTAAAAGGCCTGATGACGAGCTCCTTATCACTTCATTTGATTGGCATCACTATTTTACGTATAAATGAGAATTATGAGTTTCTCGATTTTCGATGTGTGCTAGCACACGGATTTCTCGAGATTTGATTGACCGTTTCTATTCGGCCTCACATTTTAGCTGTGTGAAGCCTACAAGGCCTAGTGACGACATCCCTATCACTTTATTTGATTGGCATCACTATTTTTTGTATACATGAGAATTTACGATTTTAGCGATTTTTGATGTGTGTTAACCCATAGATTTCTCAAAATTTGATCGTTCGTCTCCAAATTTTACCTGTGTGCTGCCTACAAGGCCTGATGACGAGCTCCCTATCACTCTATTTTATCGACATCACCATTTTTTTCATAAATGAGAATTTACGATTTTCGCGATTTTCGCCCACGGATTTCTTGAGATTTGATGATCGTCTCCGTTTGCCCCAAATTTTGGTTGTGCGCTACCTACAAGGCCTTATGAAGAGCTACCTATCACTTTATTTGATCAGTATCACAAATTTTCTTAATTATGAGAATTTACAATTTTCGCAATTTTCGGTGAATGTTGTTAGCCCACGGATTTCTCAAAATTTGATCGGTTGTCTCCATTCGGCCCAAATTTTGGCTTTATGTTGCCTACAAAGCCTGGTGATGAGAGCAATATCCATTTATTTTATCGGCATTACCATATTTTTCATAAATAAGAATTTACGATTTTTGCGATTTTCGATGTATGTTAGCCCACGATTTCTTGAAATATGATAGACCGTCTCCGTTCGGCCCCAAATTTTGGTTGCGCACCCACAAGAAATGGTGACGAGCTCCATATTACTTTATTTGATCGGTATCACCATTTTTTGCATAAATGAGTATTTATGATTTTCGCGATTTTTGGTTTATGTTAGCTCACAGATTTCTCGAGATTTGATTGACTGTCTCCGTTCAGCCTAAAATTTTGGCTGTGCACAACCTACATGGCCTGGTGAAGAGCGCCCTATCACATTATTTGATCGGCATCGCCATTTTTCTTATAAATGAGAATTTACGATTATCGCGATTTTTGATGTGTGTTAGTCCACAGATTTCTTGAAATTTGATTGGCTATCTCCGTTCGGCCCAAATTTTGGCTCTGCGCAGCTTACAAGTCTTGGTAACGAGAGCCCTTTCACTTTATTTCATTGGCATCACCATTTTTTGCGCAAATGAGAAATTACGATTTTCGCGATTTTCAGTGTATGTTAGCCCACAGATTTCTCGAAATTTTGTTGACCATCACCGTTCGGCCTCAAATTTTAGTTGCGCGCAGCCTCCATGTCCTGGTAACGAGCTCCCTATCACTTTATTTGATCGATATCACCATTTTAGCAGAAATGAGAATTTACGATTTTCGGTGTATGTTAGCCCACTGATTTATTGAGATTTGATTGACCGTCTCCGTTCGGCCCAAATTTTGACTGTGAAAAACTTACAAGGCCTGTTGACGATCTCCCTATCACTTTATTTGATTGGTATCACCATTTTCGCATAAACGAGAATTTACAATTTTCGCGATTCTCGATGTGTGTTAGCCCACTGATTTCTTGAGATTCGATTGAACGTCTCCGATGGCCCTAAATTTAGGCAGTGCGCAACCTACATTGCCTGTTGACGAGCTCTGTATCACTTTATTTGATCGGCATCACCATTTTTCGTATAAATAAGAATTTAAGATTTTAGCAATTTTAGGTGTATAATAGCCCACAGATTTCTCGAAATTTGATTCACCATCTCAGTTCGGCCCCAAATTTTGGCTGTGTGGAGTCTACAAGGCCCGGTGAAGAGCTCCTTATCACTTTATTTTATTGGCATCATCATTTTTTACATAAATGAGAATTTACAATTTTCTCAATTTGCATTGTGTATTAGCCCATGGATTTCTTGAAATTTTATTGGCAGTGTTCGTTCGGCCCCAAATTTTGGTTTTGCGCAGCCTACAAGTCCTTGTGACGAGCTCCCTATCACTTTATTTGATCGGAAATTTTTCGCATAAATGGGAATTTACAATTTTTGCGATTTTTAGTTTGTGTTAGCCCATGAATTTCTCTAAATTCGAGGGCTAACACACTGAAACATGGGCGCACTATGCCAGTATCGGTAGACCGACTGACATCGGATGTCACATGCTGACCTATGCCGAGACCCAATTCCCCTCGATCAATGCCGAGCGAGCGAAAATGTGAAAAGAAACACTTATGCTTATCCTTATGCCATAAAGACAATGCTAGAGATTGGTGGTGGTAGTGCTGGCCTACCATGGTCGCTTGCAGTGGTGGTGTTGGTTGTGGTGGGTCATTAGTACCATTTATTAAATTAAAATTATAAATAAAATTGGGGAAGAATGTTAAATGACTGTATTACAGTTTTAACAACATTATGTAAGATCTCATCAAAAGACTTGCATCTTGGCAGTTCTTATTTTGTGATTCATGGGCTAACACACACCGAAAATCGTGAAAATCATAAATTCTCATGTATACGAAAAATGGTGATGCCGATCAAATAAAGTGATAGGTCGCTCGTCACCAGGATTTGTAGGCTACACACAACAGGGCCTGGCATACGAGGGAGGCTGATGCAGTGGCAGGTACATATGTTGTTGGTTTGACTGCAGACCAACGAAGGAAGGAGGAAGAACACAATCAGGAGTTGGCTCACATGCGCACATCATTGGATTTTCTGACAAAGCATATCCTGGGAGCAGGAGCTAAAACGGTAAATGCAGTGGGAACACAACGAAGGGAGCAGGGAGCAGGACACTCTGATTCTGAGGAAGAGGAAAACTCCTAGATAGCCAAGTGGCGGGTTTCCGAGCCAACGCCAAGCGTCTGTACAAGACAATTGGCGCCAAGGTTCTGAAAATCAAGGTCGGAACCAATACAGGGACAACTACAATAGGTATGGGTTTAGAGATAGGAGCTGTGGTCGTGAGCGAGAGGGAGAATGGAGAAGGAATAACGAATACCACAACAACCGGGATGGGGTCTATGTGCCTCCTAACGCACGAGAGGGGGAGGCCAGACAATCAAAGTTGGAGAGTATGATGGCTGAAATGTTGAAAAAAGGTGAGTTCCACGGATGATCAGCTAAAAGAAATTCGAAGTGACTTATCTAGCATGGGTCAGAAATTGGAATATCACGCCACCGCCATCAAGAAGATAGAGCACCAACTTGGGCAACTGTCGGCATCAATGAACCCTAGGCAAAAAGGTACACTTCCTAGCAACACTGTCCAGAATCCGAAAAATGATGCTCATTGCATGGCAGTGATGACTAGGAGTGGTAAAACCACAGTTGACCCCTCATTTCCTGCTGAAGTTGAAAGGAGGAAAGAGAGTGTGATTGAGCAAGAAGAGATTGGTGATGAGACACAACAAGATGAGTTGCAAGAGTCCCCTAAGGAATGCGACATTTATTAGGGGAAACTCTAGCGTAAAAGGCTATCTCAAGACCACTGCCACCATTCCCACAGAGGATGAAGAAAAAGTCGGACAACGGTAAGTTTCGAAAATTTATTTCAATGCTTAAATAACTTTCTGTGAATATACCGTTGGTTGAAGCACTAGAGCAGATGCCGGGATATGCAAAATTCATGAAGGACCTGGTGACAAAGAAAAGATCTATAAGTTATGAGCCGGTTGACAATGTCCATCATTGCAGTTCCATAGCAACAAGAGTCTTAGCTCAGAAAAAGGAAGACCCAAGTGCTTTCATGATCCCTTGCACCATTGGTAGTGTCGAGTTCGCAAGGACACTATGTGATCTGGGAGGTAGCATTAATCTAATGCCCTTGGAGGTCTTCAAGAAGCTAGGATTAGGAGCCCCCACACCAACCAACATGCGACTACTAATGGCCGATAGAACAGTAAAGAAACCGGTGGGCATCCTGGTCGATGTGTTTGTCAAGGTTGATAAGTTTATATTCCCAACAGACTTCGTGATCTTGGATTGCGAGGTCGATTATGAGGTCCCCATCATCCTGGGGTGACCATTCCTCGCTACTGGGAGAGCTCTAGTGGATGTGGAAGCTGGCTTGTTAAAATTTAGGCTACACAAAGAAGAAGTTACTTTCAACATCTATCGGACTATGAAGCAACCAAAGGAATTTAGTGTGATCTCAACACTTGAAGATGAGTATGAGTCACTTGATGAATTCTGAGTAGCCAAGAGACTTGTGTCGTGCCGCGACGTTAAATCAGGCACTTCTTGGGAGGCAACCAAGTGGTAGTTTGGTGAAATCTGAGTAACCAGATCACCTGTATCGTACCGCGATGCTAAATCAAGTGCTTCTTGGGAGGCAACCCAAGTTATTGATCTAATGTGTGCTCAGTGTGCTGGGAAATAAAAACAGGTGGCTGAAAAATCTGCTGCTACAGGATCTCAGTACGACTCGTGGTAAGGTCCTATGAGTCGTGTTAGCAATGGTGGTAAAAAGCAGAGTAAATTCTAAGCAAAGTATGACCTACGACTCATCCTACGATTTGTACCTGGATGGTACGAGTTGTAGGATGCTATCGTAGGTCAGCAGGTAAGTTCTTTGAAACTAAAGTCATTACTGGTCGAGAACGATTCGTAGGTCGCTCCTACGACTCGTAGTACGAGTCGTGACGGGTTAAATTGACCCGATTCGGCCCAAAATTTTAAATTGGCCCTCACCTACTTAAACATCAAACCCAGCTAATTTCCCACGTTAAACACTTCAAAACCCCAAAACCCACGACTTGAGAGCCTTCGTCCCAACACCTGTAGACTCCCATCATCAAGAGAATAGGCTAGAAATTCTTGCTCTAACTGAGTATGCGAAGCCCTCACAGTTTATTTCCAGTCTATGAATTATGAATCAAGTAAGTAATTTACATCCTAAATTCTTAATGCTTGAAAGTGAACGTGAAGGGCGTCGAAACCCATAAGAACCACTGGGTGTTCTTGAAAAACAATGGGTAGATGCAAAATGCACTAACTCGACCGAAAACCCAATGGAAATCGATTGAATTTTGGCCCTATAAAACCTAAGGGGAGTTACGGGTAGGGGAGGATTAAGTGGTGTAAAAAGGAAGGGTACCTAATGCTAGACCTAGGGGAAAATCTGAGTACCCAAAAATGTGCAAAACAAACAGTTACACACTGAGAAAAAGAGTTGTAAAACTACGCTGAAATAGGGTATGTAGCACAGTACGGGTCGTAGGTTTAAATTATAAATCGTACTGAGTGCTCGTACCACTTATCTTGGAAAATCAATTTGGGAAGCCCATCCTACGACTCGTGGAATCGACCATCGGGTCATACCATGAGTCGTGGTGAAAATAAAAATTTGTGCAAAAATGGGACTTCGTCAAACGACTCAAGGTACAGATCATACCTCCATGGTACGAGCTATACCTAAGAGTTATAGGGCACCGTCAGGGCTTCTCACGAGTCGTACCTTCGAGGTACGACTTGTACTAGAGACCCGTAATGAGATACTGAATTTCTTGTATCTAATTTTTCTTTCTCAATAATGGAATGTTATCCTCTTTCTCACCAGGTACAATGACATATAAACACAGGGCTGACAAAACACAAGCCCACAGGCAATTGATAGATTAAACAACAGAATCAGAGTCAGATCAGGCTGGGGATTCACCTAGTGGTTCACTTGAGGATTATCAAGTGGACACCTCAGATATAGATGGAACAAGAACCACTAGGAAAAGAGCAAGGGCCCAAGATGAAGAAACCACGACCATATCCGCTCAAGCGCCCCAGTCTAAAGAGGGAGCTAGAGAGGAACAACAAAGACCGGGAACCGACTCCAACACTGAGGAAGGGTCAGAAGGGACCCATGATGATGCAAAAAGCAGTGAGGAAGCAGTGGAGGAGGAGACCCCTGCCAGAAAGAACAGAATAATGCGGTGGATAGTGCCGGGTGCTAAAGAGATATATGAATAAGGTTTAGCTCTCACCACCAAGAACAAACCAAAGAGAAGCGTCCAAGAAGAGCCTCGGATCCTAACTAATTCATTGAATGAAGTTGAGGAGATGAATTGTATTTTTAGCTTCTATGGGTTAGATTATAGCCAAGACTCCTTCACAATACACAGAGGAGATCGTCAGGGAGTTCTACGCCAACTACTTGGCCACAATGGGGGAGAAAGCAAAGGAGGGCCAAAAGATAAAGGAGCAGCCATGCTTGGAGAGTGTTATAGTTCGAGGGCGAGTAGTTGATCTTTTTGACTGGACTATTGCACGGATGTTATATGGACCTCAGTTCAAACCATCAAGGTTAACACCCGAGTATGATTACAGGGTGGAGGCAATGAATCAGATTAGGAGTTTGAGCAGGGGTGAGCGACAGAGGCAACTGCAATGGCTGGTAGAAGTGATAGTTGAGAATAAGGACAAGGCTGAGTGGGTGGCAAGTGGCAACCAAGTGTCAAAGAATTCATTGAATTTTATCGCAAATCCCTGTTGGACATTGGTGAGGAATCGACTAGCACCCACAGTCAATGATAACACGCTGAGTGTTGATAGAGCGGTGTTGGTGGCATGCCTCATGTCCCGCAACCCTCTTAACATCCCGAGGATCATAGCCACCAATATACAAGACAGGGCAGTGGAATTAAGTACTACTATTCCATTCCCAAGCCTTGTATACAGTTTGTGCAGGGAGGCGAGAGTACAATGGTATGATGAGAGATTGATTGGAGGCCAAAGAATTGCTGATATAGGACTTATCTGGGATGAGATGAACCCGATAAGAAGATCCAGAATGCCCACAGCCATCCCAGCAGCTCAGCTAGCAGGGGACGTACAGGTGAATGTCCCAAGTACTCAGGAGCAGAGCGAGACACCAGCTACAGATGTCGGTCATTTAGAGTCAACTCCCAGCACCAAAGCTGCACCACTGCCCAGAGTACAGACGCAGACTCCAGCAGGGTACATCTTGGTACCGCAGGATTTCCTCCAAAAGGTGGCAAAGAGATTGACCATGGCCGAGCGCAAAATTCAGGCTATGATGGAGAATGTAAAGACATGGGTCAAATCCGAGATAGATACAGCAGCTCAGGTCCTTCATGCCTGCCTGGATAGTTTTGAGAGCAGATTTAACTTGAGGATGGTGGAGCAGTCAGACACCGACAGTCTCCGTGCGGAGTTGGGGGCTCTTCGGAGCCAAGTGGTTGAGTTGGTTTTACGGCAACCAATTGTTATAGCAGCCCCCACTCTTCTGTACTTGGATGCAGAGCTTGATGAGGATATTGACTTGGCAGCATACTGGGGGCCAACTGCAGCGGGTGATAAAGGCAAAAGGAGAGTTGTTGATGATGTTGGTGAGGAGAGTGTGAAAAAGAAGAGAAAGAAGGAGAAAAGAGAGCGCAAGCGGGCTAGACAGGAGAGCATGCTAACTCATGAGGAGCATATGACCGAGCTGCATGATAGAGTTAGAGGAGCGGGAAGCTCACCACAGCTCAGCCCGAGCTTGCTAGTGGCCATGACCCTTCGGGTGAGCCACATTCATCCTCGATTTCCATGGAGGCCGTTCAAATGGCTACGGTCACTGAGAGGGGTACCACTACCCCCATAATTCCCCCATTGAGTGCTTCGGCCATCTCTAGCGCCACGAGGAAGATACAACCTTCGCGAGACGACAGAGGCGAAGTCTGAGTAGCCACAGCTATTGTCCCTTTTCCTTTCAAGCTTATATTTTGTGCTTCGGGGACAAAGCTCATTCTTTAAGGGGGGGGGGTGTACTTGTATTTTTGGGACATTTTTGGTTCGCATGAGGGTTTTTCTTGCCGTGTTTCTTTTTCCTCAAACATGCGATCTAGTAGAACCGGCATGTGTTAGGATTTTTTTTGTTTTTAGTTGTGATTTTTGTTTGATTAGAAAGTAACTTAGGAATACACAGCCATTGAATATGCACTACTTTTTTTGTTTTTGAAAAATTGACCTTGTTTAAAAATTTTTTGCAATGTATTTGTGACAACAATGCATGATTTATGTGGATCATTTTATGTCATTTAGTTATTAATAGTGCTAGTCTAGTTAAGCCATGTATGAACCAGATAGGTAAAGTAAAAATAGTTCATGTACCATGTGTGAGTGAGGTCTTAGTATTTGTTGTGGTATGTTGTTGAAGATCTAAAACTTGCCTGGTTGGTCTCTGCATAGGTTGAGGATGGTTGGTTAGGAGATAATTATAGGCCATTATCACGACCCGAGAGTACACCTGGATCGTAGACACGGGACAAGAAGTCCCGAGAGACCCCAAGTCAACCCATGGCGTGAGCATAACACTAATTTATTCAAATACAGCGGAAAACTTAACTCATAAATCGTAAACTAACTGAAAAGCATATCATAAGAGATAAAGGAACAACACTACAAGATCCAAATATAAACGGCCGAATACTACACATAAGTTTGAAAGACTCTAATCATAACAGACGGGTTGAAGGGACAAGACCCCAACTAAGCCAAACAATCTGAAAATATAAGATAAACAAGGTCTGGACATGAAGCCCTCAAATTGTGAGGACTTACCACTGAAGACTGAGCGGAACTTGGCGCAAGCTAGGGACGATGCTGAACCTGCGAACCGGGTCCTGAAAATATGTGGGTCAGTACTTGAAAAGTACTGCATATGTAAGGTATACAAAACAAATTTTTGGTGGTAGTGCTGGCCTACCATGGTTGCTTGTCATGGTGGTGTCGGTTGTGGTGGATCGTTAGGATCAGTATTTAAATTAAAACTGTTAACCGAATTGGAAAAAATGTTGAATGACTATGATAGAGGCATATTTTGAGAAAATTGGCTCCGACAAACTGCCTTGCGACAGTTTTTCCAGATAGATCTGGAAAAAATACACAAAATAAAAAAAAATCAAGTAAAACGGATAATCCAGCCCAAAGTTATGATCATTAAGATAATGTGCCACTAATGAACTGTTTTTCTGGAGATTATATTACAGTTTTAACAACATTATGTAAGATCTCATAAAAAGACTTGCATCTCGGCAGTTCTTATTTTGTGATTAAAGGGCTAACACACACCGGAAATCGCGAAAATCATAAATTCTCATTCATGCGAAAAATGGTTATGTCGGTCAAATGAAATGATAGCGCGCTCATCACCAGGCCTTGTAGGATGCGCGCAACTAAAATTTTGGGTCAAACAGAGACGTTCAACCAAATCTCGAGAAATCTGTGCGCTGACATACACCGAAAATTGCGAAAATTATAAAGTCTCATTTATGAGAAAAATAGTGTTGCTGATCAAATGAAATAATGGGGCGCTCGTCACTAGGCCTTGTAGGCAGCTCGAAGCCACAATTTGGGGCCAAATAGAGACGGTCAATCAAATCTCGAGAAATCTATGGGCTAACATACACCGAAAATTGCAAAAATCGTAAATTTTCATATATTTGAAAAATAGTTATGCCGATGAAATAAAGTGATAGGGTGCTCGTCACCAGGGTTTGTAGGTTGAGCACGACCCAAATTTGGGGCCGAACATAGACGACTGATCAAATCTCGAGAAACCATGGGCTAACACACACCGAAAATTGCGAAAATTGTAAATTCTTATTTATGCTAAAAATTGTTATGCCAATCAAATAAAGTGATAGGGAACTCGTCACCAGGCCTTGTAGGCTGCGCACGGCTAAAATTTGGATCCAAACGGAGACAGTCAATCAAATCTTGAGAAATCCGTGGGCTAACATACACCGAAAATCGCGAAAATCGTAAATTCTCATTTATTCAAAAAATGGTTATGCTGATCAAATAAAGTGATAGGACGCTCGTCACCAGGGTTTGTAGGCTACGCACAGCCAAAATTTGGGGCCTAACAGAGACTGTCAATCAAATCTCGAGAAATACATACACCGAAAATCGCAAAAATTGTAAATTCTCATTTATGCAAAAAATAGTTATGCCGATCAAATGTAATTATAGGGAGCTTGTTATCAAGGTTCGTAGGTTGTGCACAGCCAAAATTTGAGGCAAACGGAGATGGTCAATAAAATCTCGAGAAATCGTGAGCTACATACACCGAAAATTGCAAAAATCGTAAATTCTCATTTATGCGAAAAATAGTGATGCCGATCTAATGAAATTATAGGGCCCTCGTCATCATGGTTCGTAGGCTGCGCACAACCAAAATTTGAGGCCGAACGGAGTCGGTCAATCAAATCTCAAGAAATCTGTGGGCTAATACACACCGAAAATAGCGAAAATCATAAATTCTCATTTATGAGAAAAATGGTTATGCCGATCAAATAAAGTGATAGGGATCTCAAAACCAGGCCTTGTAGGCTCTACGCAGCTAAAATTTTAGGGTCAAACGGAGACGATCAGTCAAATCTTGGGAAATCCGTGGGATAACACACACCGAAAATCGCGAAAATCATAAATTCTCATTTATACGAAAAATGATGATGCTGATCAAGTGAAGTGGTAAGGCGCCCGTCACTAGGTTTTGTAGGCTGCGCACGGCCAAAATTTGGGGCCTAACGGAGACTGTCATTAAAATCTCGAAAACTTCCTGGGCTAACATACACCAAAAATTGCGAAAATCGAAAAATGGTTATGCTGATCAAATAAAGTGATAGGGCGCTCATCACCAGGGTTTGTAGGCTGCGCACGACCAAAATTTGGGGCCAAACGGAGACGACCGATAAAATCTCGAGAAATCCGTGGGCTAACACACACCGAAAAGTTTGAAAGTTAGCAACATAGGCGCACTATGCCAGTGTCGGCAGACCAGCCGACATCGGATGACACATGCTGACCTATGCCGAGACCAAACGCCCCTAGATCAATGCCCAACGAGCGAAAATTTAAAAGGAAACACCTATGCTTGTCCTTATGCTATAAAGACAATGCTAGAGATTTTGGTGGTGGTAGTGCTTGCCTACCATGGTTGCTTGTCATGGTGGTGTCGGTTGTTGTGGGTCGTTAGGACCAGTTTTTAAATTAAAACTGTTAATCAAATTGGAAAAAATGTTGAATGACTACGATAGAGGCATATTTTGAGAAAATTGGCTCCACCAAACTGCCTTACGGCAGTTTGTCCAGATAGATCTCGGAAAAATTAACAAAATGAAAAAAAAATCATGTATAACGGATAATCCAACCCAAAGTTATGATCATTAAGATAATGTGCCACTAATGAACTCTTTTTCTGGCGATTATATTACAGTTTTAACAACATTATGTAAGATCTCATGAAAAGACTTGCATCTCGGCAATTCTTATTTTGTGATTAAAGGACTAACACACTAAAAATCGCGAAAATCGTGAATTCTCATTTATGCAAAAAATGGTTATGTCGATCAAATGAAATGATAGCGCACTCGTCACCAGCCCTTGTAGGTTGTGCGCAACTAAAATTTTGGGTCAAACGGAGACGGTCAACCAAATCTCGAGAAATCCGTGGGCTAATATACACCGAAATCGCGAAAATTGTAAATTCTCATTTGTGCGAAAAATAGTGATGCCGATCAAAGGAAACGATAGGGCACTAGTCACCAGGCCTTGTAGGCTGCGCACGGCAAAAAATTGGTGCCAAACGGAGATGATCAATCAAATCTCGAGAAATCTGTTGGCTAATACACACCGTAAATCGCGAAAATCGTAAATTCTCATTTATTCGAAAAATGGTTATGCCGATCAAATAAAGTAATAGGGTACTCGTCACCAAGGTTTTTAGGCTGCACACGGCCAAAATTTGGGGCCTAACAGAGACTATCAATCAAATCTCGAGAAATTCGTGGGCTAATATACACCGAAAATTGCAAAATAGTAAATTCTCATTTATTTGAAAAATAGTGATGCCGATCAAATGAAATGATAGGGCTCTCATCATCAGGGTTCGTAGGCTGCGTACAGCCAAAATTTGGGGTCGAACGGAGATGGTCAGTCAAATCTCGAGAAATTAAAGGGCTAACACACACCAAAAATTACGAAAATCATAAATTCTCATTTATGCGAAAAATGGTTATGCCGATCAAATAAAGTGATAGGGCGCTCGTCACCATTCCTTGTAGGCTGCGCACGACAAAAATTTGGGGCCTAACGGAGACTGTCATTCAAATCTCAAAAAATCTGTGGGTTAACATACACCGAAAATTGCGAAAATTATAAATTCTTATTTATTCAAAAAATAGTTATGCCGATCAAATAAAGTGATAGGGCACTCGTTACTAGGGTTTGTAGGCTGCGCATGGCTAAAATTTGGGGCCAAATCGAGACGACCGATCAAATCTCGAGATATCTGTGGGCTAACACACACTGAAAAGTTTGAAAGTTAGCAACATAGGCTCACTATGCAAGTGTCGGCAGACCGGCCGACATCGGAGGACACATGTTGACCTATACCGAGACCCAACACCCCTCGATCAATGCCCAGTGAGCGAAAATTTAAAAGGAATCACCTATGCTTGTCCTTATGCTATAAAGACAATGCTAGAGGTTGGTGGTGGTAGTGTTGGCCTACCATGGTCGCTTGCTATGGTGGTGTCGGTTGTGGTGTGTCATTACGACCAGTTTTAAAATTGAAACTGCTAACCAAATTGGAAAAAATGTTGAATGACTGCGATAGAGGCATATTTTGAGAAGATTTGCTCCGCCAAACAGCCTTGCGGTAGTTTGTCCAGATAGATCTCGGAAAAATTAACAAAATGAAAAAAAAATCATGTGAAACGGATAATCCAACCCAAAGTTATGATCATTAAGATAATGTGCCACTAATGAACTCTTTTTCCGGCGATTATATTAATGTTTTAACAACATTATGTAAGATCTCATCGAAAGACTTGCATATCGGCAGTTCTTATTTTGTGATTAAAGGACTAACACACTAAAAATCGCGAAAATCGTAAATTCTCATTTACGCGAAAAATGGTTATGTCGATCAAATGAAATGATAGCGCACTCGTCACCAGCCCTTGTAGGTTGTGCGCAACTAAAATTTCGTGTCAAACGGAGACGGTCAACCAAATCTCGAGAAATCCGTGGTCTAACATACATCTAAATCGCGAAAATTATAAATTCTCATTTATGCGAAAAATAGTGATGCCGATCAAATGAAACGATAGGGGGCGCGTCACCAGGCCTTGTAGGCTGCGCGCAACTAAAATTTGGGGTCAAACGGAGACGGTCAATCAAATCTCAAGAAATCCGTGGGCTAATATACACCGAAAATCGCGAAAATCGTAAATTCTCATTTATTGAAGACATAGTTATGCCGATGAAATAAAGTGATAGGGCGCTCGTCACCAGGGATTGTAGGCTGAGCACGGCCAAAATTTGGGGTCGAATGGAGATGACCGATCAAATCTCGAGAAATACGTGGGCTAACACACACCGAAAATTGCAAAAATTGTAAATTCTCATTTATGCAAAAAATGGTTATGCCGATCAAATAAAGTGATAGGACGCTCGTCACCATGCCTTGTAGGCTATGCACGGCCAAAATTTGGGTCCAACCCGAGACGGTCAATCAAATCTCAAGAAATCCATGGGCTAACATACACCGAAAATTGCAAAAATCATAAATTCTCATTTATTCAAAAAATAGTTATGCTGATGAAATAAAGTGATAGAGAGCTTGTCAGCAGGGTTTGTAGGCTGAGCACGACAAAAATTAGGTGGGACGAACGGAGACGACCGACCAAATCTCGAGAAATCCATGGGCTAACACACACCGAAAATCGCAAAAATCGTAAATTCTCATTTATGTGAAAAATGGTTATACCGATCAAATAAAGTGATAGGGCGCTCATCACCAGTACTTATAGGCTACGCGCAGCTAAAATTTGGGGTCAAACGGAGACAGTCACTCAAATCTAGAGAAATCCATGGGGTAACACATCGAAAATTGAAAAAATTATAAATTATTATTTATGCGAAAAATGATGATGCCGATCAAATGAAGTGGTAGGGTGCTCGTCACCAGGGTTTGTAGGCTGCGCGCGGCCAAAATTTGGGGCCTAACGGAGACTGTCATTCAAATCTCAAAAAATTCGTAGGCTAACATACACCGAAAATCGCGAAAATCGTAAATTCTCATTTATGCAAATAATGCTTATGCCGATCAAATGTAATTATAGGGCGCTTTTCATCAAGGTTTGTAGGCTGCGCACAGCCAAATTTTGGGGCCAAACGGAGATGGTCAATCAAATCTCGAGAAATCTGTGGGCTAACATACACCGAAAATCGCGAAAATAGTAAATTCTCATTTATTTGAAAAATAGTGATGCCGATCAAATGAAATGATAGGGTTCTCATCATCAAGGTTCGTAGGCTGCGCACACCCAAAATTTGGTGCCTAACGGAGACGGTCAGTCAAATCTCGAGAAATCCGTGGGCTAACTAACACCGAAAATCGCGAAAATCGTAAATTCTCATTTATGCAAAAAATGGTTATGCCGATCAAATAAAGTAATACGACGCTCATCACTAGGCCTAGTAGGCTACGCGCAGCTAAAATTTCGGGTCAAATGGAGACAGTCACTCAAATCTCGAGAAATCCATGGGCTAACACACCGAAAATTGCAAAAATTATAAATTATTATTTATGCTAAAAATAATGATGCCGATCAAATAAAGTGGTAGGGCGCTCGTCACTAGGCTTTGTAGGCTGCGCGCGGCCAAAATTTGGGGCCTAACGGAGACTGTCATTCAAATCTCAAAAAATCTGTGGGCTAACATACACCGAAAATTGTGGAAATCGTAAATTCTAATTTATTCAAAAAATGGATATGCCGATCAAGTAAAGTGATAGGGCGCTCATCACCGGGGTTTTCAGGCTGCGCACGATAAAAATTTGGGGCTAAACGGAGACGATCGATAAAATCTCGAGAAATCCGTAGGCTAACATACACCGAAAAGTTTGAAACTTTGCAACATAGGCGCACTATGCCAGTATCGGCAGACCGGCCGACATCGGATGACACATGTTGATCTACGACGAGACTCAACGCCCCTCGATCAATGCCCAGTGAGCGAAAATTTAAAAGGAATCACATATGCTTGTCGTTATGCTATTAAGACAATGTTAGAGATTGGTGGTGGTAGTGCTGGCCTACCATGGTCGCTTGTCATGGTGGTGTCGGTTGTGGTGGGTCGTTACGATCAGTTTTTAAATTAAAACTGTTAATCAAATTGGAAAAAAATATTGAATGACTGCGATAGAGGCATATTTTGAGAAAATTGGCTCTGCCAAACCGCCTTGCGGCAGTTTGTCTAGATAGATCTCGAAAAAATACACAAAATGAAAAACAAAATCATGTAAAACGGATAATCCAGCCCAAAGTTATGATCATTAAGATAATGTGCCACTAATGAACTCTTTTTCCGGCCATTATATTAATGTTTTAACAACATTATGTAAGATCTCATCAAAAGACTTGCATCTCGACAGTTCTTATTTTGTGATTAAAGGGCTAACACACATCGAATATTGCAAAAATCGTAAATTCTCATTTATGCGAAAAATGGTTATGCAGATCAAATGAAATGATAGCGCGCTCGTCACTAGGCCTTGTAGGCTGCGCGCAGTTAAAATTTTGGGTAAAACGGAGATGGTCAATCAAATCTTGAGAAATCTGTGAGCGTTATACACCGAAAATCGCAAAAATTATAAATTCTCATTTATGCGAAAAATAGTGATGCCGATCAAATGAAATGATAGGTCGCTCGTCACCAAACCTTGTAGGTTACACGCAGCTAAAATTTGGGGCCAAACAGAGACGGACAATCAAATCTCGAGAAATCCGTGGGCATACACCGAAAATCGTAAATATCGTAAATTCTCATTTATTCAAAAAATAGTTATGCCGTAAAATAAAGTGATAGAGCACTCATCACCAGGGTTTGTAGGCTGAGCACGACCAAAATTTGGGGCCGAACGGAGACGACCGATCAAATCTCGAGAAATCCGTGGGCTAACACACACCGAAAATCGCAAAAATCGTAAATTCTCATTTATGCAAAAAATGGTTATGTCGATTAACTAAAGTGATAGGGCACTCGTCACCGGCCTTGTAGGCTGCGCACGACCAAAATTTGGGGTCACACAGAGACGGTCAATCAACTTTCGAGAAATCCGTGGGCTAACATACACCGAAAATCATAAATTCTCATTTATTCAAAAAATGGTTATGCCGATCAAATAAAGTGATAGGCGCTCGTCACCAGGGTTTGTAGGCTACGTACGGCCAAAATTTGGGGCTTAAAGGAGACGACCGATAAAATCTCAAGAAATCTGTGGGCTAACACACACCGAAAAGTTTAAAAGTTAGCAACATAGGCGTACTATGACAGTGTTGGCAGACCGACCGACATCGGATGACACATGTTGACCCATGCCGAGACCCAACGCCCATCGATCAATGCCCAACGAGCAAAAATTTAAAAGGAATCACTTATGCTTTTCCTTATGCTATAAAGACAATGCTAGAGATTGGTGGTGGTAGTGCTGGCCTACCATGGTCGCTTGTCATGGTGGTGTCGGTTGTGGTGGGTCATTAGGACCAGTTTTTAAATTAAAACCGTTAACCAAATTAGGAAAAATGTTTAATGACTGCGATAGAGGCATATTTTGAGAAAATTGGCTCCGCCAAACCGCCTTGCGACTGTTTGACCAGATAGATCTCGAAAAAATACACAAAATGAAAAAAAATCATGTAGAACGAATAATCCACCCCAAAGTTATGATCAATAAAATAATGTGACGCTAATGATCTCTTTTTTCGGCGATTATATTAATGTTTTGACAATGTTATGTAAGATCTCATCAAAAGACTTGCATCTCGACAGTTCTTATTTTGTGATTAAAGGGCTAACACACACCTAAAATCGCGAAAATCATAAATTCTCATTTATGCGAAAAATGGTTATACCGATCAAATGAAATGATACCGCATTCGTCACCAGGCCTTGTAAGCTGCGCGCAGCTAAAATTTTGGGTCAACCGGAGACGGTCCACGAAATCTCGAGAAATCCGTGGTCTAACATACACCGAAAATCGCGAAAATTGTAAATTCTCATTTATGCGGAAAATAGTGATGCCGATCAAATGAAATGATAGGGTGCTCATCACCAGGTCTTGTCAGCTGCGCGTAGCCAAAATTTTTGGACGAACACAGACGGTCAATCAAATCTAGAGAAATCCGCGTGCTAACCTACACCGAAAATCATAAAAATTGTAAATTTTTATTTATTCAAAAAATAGTTATGCCGATGAAATAAAGTGATAGGACGCTCGTCACCAGGGATTGTGGGCTGAGCATGACCAAAATTTGGGGCCGAACAGAGATGACCAATCAAATCTCAAGAAATCTGTGGGCTAACACAAACCGAAAATCGCTAAAATTGTAAATTCTCATTTATGCGAAAAATGGTTATGCCGATCAAATAAAGTGATAGGGCGCTCGTCACTAGGCCTTGTAGGCTACGCACGGCCAAAATTTGGGTCCAAATGGAGACGGTCAATCAAATCTCAAGAAATCCGTGGGCTAACATACACCGAAAATCGCAAAAATCGAAAATTTTCATTTATTCAAAAAATAGTTATGCCGATGAAATAAAGTGATAGGGAGCTCTTCACCAGGGTTTGTAGGCTAAGCACGACAAAAATTAGGGGGGCCGAACGGAGATGACCGATTAAATCTCGAGAAATCCGTGGGCTAGCACACACCAAAAATCGTGAAATTCATAAATTCTCATTTATGTGAAAAATGGTTATGTCGATCAAATAAAGTGATAGGGAGCTTGTCCAAACGGAGACGATCAATGAAATTTCGAGAAATCTGTGGGCTAACATACACCGAAAATTGCGAAAATTGTAAATTCTCATTTATGCGAAAAATAGTGATGCTGATCAAATGAAATGATAGGGTGCTCTTCACCAGGCCTAAATTTGGGGTCGAACGGAGATGACCAATCAAAACTCAAGAAATCCGTGGGTTAACACATACCGAAAATTGCGAAAATCATAAATTCTCATTTATACCTAAAATAGTGAAGCCGATCAAATGAAATCATAGGGCTCTCGTCATCAAGGTTCGTTGACTGTGCACGACCAAAATTTGAGGCCAAACGGAGATGGTCAGTCAAATCTCGAGAAATCCGTGGGCTAACACACATCGAAAATCGCGAAAATCATAAATTCTCATTTATGCGAAAAATGGTTATGCCGATCAAATAAAATGATAGGGCGCTCATCACCATGCCTTGTAGGCTGCGCGCAGCTAAAATTTGTTGTCAAACGGAGACGATCACTCAAATCTTGACAAATTCGTGGGCTAACGCACACCGAAATTTGCGAAAATCATAAATTATCATTTATGCGAAAAATGATGATGCCGATCAAATGAAGTAGTAGGGCGCTCGTCACTGGGCTTTGTAGGCTGCGCACGACCAAAATTTGGGGCCTGACGGAGACTTTCATTCAAATCTCGAAAAATCCGTGGGCTAATACACCGAAAATCGTGAAAATTATAAATTCTCATTTATTCAAAAAATGGTTATGATGATCAAATAAAGTGATAGGGCGCTCATCACCAGGGTTTGTAAGCTGCGCATGGCCAAAATTTGGGGCCGAACGGAGACAACCGATAAAATCTCGAGAAATCCGTGGGCTAACACACACCAAAAAATTTAAAAGTTAGCAACATAGGCACACTATGCCTGTGTCGGCAGACCGACCGACATCGGATGAAACATGCTGACCTATGCCGAGACCCAACTCCCCTCGAACAATGCTCAGCTAGCGAAAATTTAAAAGGAATCTGTTGCTGCCTAGCACACACGCAAGTGCACGCGGTCGTACAAGTAATATAGTGGCCCTTTTTAAGAGCCGGATTGTCGAACCCACAGGGACTGGTTCAATGAATTAAGAAGTTCATGTGTTAGTTAAGAGGTAGATTTTAGAAGTTTTCAATAGTTTATAATTAAATGTTGGGTTTGAGACAAGATAATCCGAAAATAATATAAGATAGAACTAGAGTCAAGGCCGGATAATCATGCAATGCTACAATTCAAAATGGGTCAAGTATGAGATGATCAATTGTTGTCTCACATAGTTGAAAATGCGGTGTTTATGGTCTTCCGAGCCACTAAACACACAAACTAGCCTACTCCTACAAGAGGTGGAGTAACAATCCATTCCCAACTACTCCTACAAGAGGTGGAGTAACAACTCTAAGTTGGTGTCGGGGATGCGACATCATAATTTGTGGGCAATTCAACTACATGGATGTTGTTTATGGGGTTTATGCCCTTGATTGTGGACTTCCGTACCTCCAACCATTTAACCAAACTTAGCTTCACAAATACTCCTACAAAAGGTGGAGTAACAATTCTTTTACACTACTCCTACAATAGGTAGAGAAGAAATTCTAAGTTGGTATTTTGTTATCTTCCCATTTTATTAACCAAGCAAGGTAAATTAGGTATATTCCTATCCTAACCATAAATCTTATCAAAAGACAAGAACTTGCTCCCTACATTCTTATGTTCTTACTTAGGGTTTCTCTTCCAATACTTCACCTAAGCATAACCCACTTGTTTTCATGGCGATCAAGCATAAACAATCAATAATAAAGAATGTAAGACAAAATAATAATTAACAACTCAACCCAATTCGAATTTAAGCAAATATAATCATATTCATGGCCTCAACCCTAGATGAGGGTTCTAGCCACTCCTGTTCATACAAATACTCAAAAACATGTTTAGATGATTATACTTACAATAATAGATGAAAAGAAAGATAGAAAAGATGAACTCAAGAAGAGTTCTTCAAGTCTCCTTCGCGCCTCCTTCGCAGTTTTTCGGAAAATCCCATCTACCCTAATTTTTGGCCAAAGGTTCCTATTTATAGTAAATGAGAAAAAGTGGATTTTTGCCCTAAGTGGAGAGGATCCGTGTCACGGAGTGTATCGCGGAGCCTCGTCTCCATGACACGGAGGCATCGCGGACCTTCATTGGAAATTGCCCGAATTAAATCATTTCGGCAGAATGCTGCCGCGTTGGCTCCGTGACACGGCGCTTATCGCGCCAGCCTTCAGTTGTTGCACATTTTGTTGCTGACTTAGGCAATTTGCTCCCGACAGTTATTATTTTGTGATCAAAGGGCTAACACACACCAAAAATCGCGAAAATCGTAAATTCTAATTTACGCGAAAAATGTTATGCCGATCAAATGAAATGATGGCGCGCTCATGACCAAGCCTTGCAGGCTGTGTGCAGCTAAAATTTTGGGTCAAACGGAGACGATCAACCAAATCTCGAGAAATCCATGCGCTAACACACAACGAAAATCGCGAAAATTGTAAATTCTCATTTATGCGAAAAATAGTGATGCCGATCAGAAGAAATGATAGGGCGCCCGTCACTAGGCCCTGCAGGCTGCGCACAACCCAAATTTTGGGCCGAACGACGGTCGATCGAATCTCCAGAAATCCGTGGGCTAACATACACCGAAAATCGCAAAAATCGTAAATTCTCATTTACGCGAAAAATAGTGATGTCGATCAATCGAAATGATAGGGCGCCCGTCACCAGGCCCCGCAGGCTGTGCACAACCAAAATTTGGGGCGGAACAGAGGCGGTTGATCAAATCTCCAGAAATCCGAGGGCTAACATACACCGAAAATCGAGAAAATCGTAAACTATCATTTATGCGTAAAATAGTGATGCCGATCAAAAAAAATGATAGGGCGCCCGTCACCAGGACCCCCAGGCTGCGCACAGCCATAATTTGGAGCTGAACGGAGGCAGTCGATCAAATCTCCAGAAATCCGTGGGCTAACATACACCAAAAATCGAGAAAATCGTGAACTGTCATTTATGCGAAAAATAGTTTGCCGATCAAACGAAATGATAGGGCGCCTGTCACCAGGCCCCGAAGGCTGCGCACAACCAAAATTTGGCGCCGAACGGAGGTGGTCGATAAAATCTCGAGAAATCCGTGGGCTAACATACACCGAAAATTGCGAAAATCATAAATTCTCATTTATCCAAAAAATAGTGATGCCGATCAAACGAAATGATAGGGCGCCCATCACCAGGCCCCGCAGGCTGCGCACAACCAAAATTAGAGGCCAAACGGAGATGGTCGATCAAATCTCCAGAAATCCGTGGGCTAACATTCACCGAAAACCGAGAAAATCGTAAATTCTCATTTATGCGAAAAATAGTGATGCCGATCAAACAAAATGATAGGGCGCCCGTCACCAAGCCCCGCAGGCTGCGCACAACCAAAATTTGGAGCCGAACGGAGGCGGTCGATCAAATCTCTAGAAATCCGTGGGCTAACATAGACCGAAAATTTAGAAAATTGTAAACTGTCATTTATGCTAAAAATAGTGATGCCGATCAGAAGAAATGATAGGGCGCCCGTCACCAGGCCCCGCAGGCTGCGCACACCCAAAATTTAGGGCCGAACGGAGACGGTCGATCGAATCTCCAGAAATCCGTGGGCTAACATACACCGAAAATCGCAAAAATCGTAAATTCTCATTTACGCCAAAAATAGTGATGCCGATCAATCGAAATGATAGGGCGCCCGTCACCAGGCCCCATAGGCTGCGCACAACCAAAATTTGGGGAGGAACAGAGGCGGTCGATCAAATCTCCAGAAATCCGTAGGCTAACATACACCGAAAATCGCGAAAATCGTAAACTATCATTTATGCGTAAAATAGTGCTGCCGATCAAAAAAATGATAGGGCGCCCGTCACCAGGCCCCGCGGGCTGCGCACAACAAAAATTTGAGGCTGAACGGAGGCGGTCGATCAAATCTCCAGAAATTCGTGGGCTAACATACACCGAAAATCGCGAAAATCGTAAATTGTCATTTATGCGAAAAATAGTGATGCCGATCAAACGAAATGATAGGGCGCCCGTCACCAGGCCCCGCAGGCTGCGCACAGCCATAATTTGGAGCCGAACGGAGGCGGTCGATCAAATCTCCTGAAATCCGTGGGCTAACGTACACCAAAAATCGAGAAAATCGTGAACTGTCATTTATGCGAAAAATAGTGATGCCGATCAAACAAAATGATAGGGCGCCCGTCACCAGGCTGCGCACAGCCAAAATTTGGGGCCGAACGGAGGCGGTCGATCAAATCTCCAGAAATCCGTGGGCTAACATATACACCGAAAATCGTGACAATCGTAAATTCTCATTTATGCAAAAAATAGTGATGCCGATCAAACGAATTGATAGGGCGCCCATCACCAGGCTGCGCACAGCAAAAATTTGGGACCAAACGGAGACGGTCGATCAAATCTCCCGAAATCCGTGGGCTAACATACACCGAAAATCGAGAAAATCGTAAATTCTCATTTATGTGAAAAATAGTGATGCCGATCAAACAAAATGATAGGGCGCCCGTCACCAGGCCCCGCGGGCTGCGCACAGCAAAAATTTGGGGCCGAACGGAGGCGGTCGATCAAATCTCCAGAAATCCGTGGGCTAACATACACCGAAAATCGCGAAAATCGTAAATTCTCAGTTATGCAAAAAATAGTGATGCCGATCAAATAAAATGATAGGGCGCCCGTCACCAGGCCCCGCGGGCTGCGCACAACAATACTTTGGGGCCGAACGGAGGCGGTCGATAAAATCTCCAGAAATCCGTGGGCTAACATACACCGAAAATCGCGAAAATCATAAATTCTCAGTTATGCGAAAAATAGTGATGCCGATCAAACGAAATGATAGGGCGCCCGTCACCAGGCCCCGCGGGCTGCGCACAGCCAAAATTTGGGGCCGAACGAAGGCGGTCGATTAAATCTCGAAAAATCTGTGGGCTAACATACACCGAAAATTGCGAAAATCGTAAATTCTCATTTATGCGAAAAATAGTGATGCCGATCAAACAAAAAGATAGGGCGCCCGTCACCAGGCCCCGCAGGCTGCGCACAGCCAAAATTTGGGGCCAAACACAGACGGTCGATCAAATCTCCAGAAATCCGTGGGCTAACATACACCAAAAATCGCGAAAATCGTAAATTGTCATTTGTTCGAAAAATAGTGATTCCGTTCAAACGAAATGATAGGGAGCCCGTCACCAGGACCCGCGGGCTATGTACAGCCAAAATTTGGGGCTGAACGGAGGCGGTCGATTAAATCTCGAAAAACCGTCGGCTAACATACACCGAATATTGCGAAAATCGTAAATTCTCATTTATCCAAAAAATAGTGATGCTGATCAAACAAAATGATAGGGCGCCCGTCACCAGGCTGCGCACAGCCAAAATTTGGGGCCGAACGGAGGCGGTCGATCAAATCTGCAGAAATCTGTGGGCTAACATACACCGAAAATCGCGAAAATCGTAAATTCTCATTTATGCGAAAAATAGTGATGCCGATCAAATGAAATGATAGGGCGCCCGTCACCAGCGCCCCGCGTGCTGTGCACCTCCAAAATTTGGGGCCGAACGGAGGCGGTCAATCAAATCTCCAGAATTCCCTGGGCTAACACGCACTGAAAAGTGCGAAAATCGTAAATTCTCATTTATGCAAAAAATAGTGATGCCGATCAAATGAAATGATAGGTTGCCCGTCACCGAGCCCCGCAGGCTGCGCACAGCCAAAATTTGGAGCCTAACGGAGACGGTCGATCAAATCTCCAGAAATCCGTGGGCTAACATACACCGAAAATCGAGAAAATCGTAAATTCTCATTTATGCGAAAAATAGTGATGCCGATCAAACAAAATGATAGGGCGCCCGTCACCAGGCCCCGCGGGCTGCGCACAGCAAAAAATTGGGGCCAAACGGAGGCGGTCGATCAAATCTCTAGAAATCCGTGGGCTAAAATACACCGAAAATCGCAAAAATGGTAAATTCTCATTTATGCAAAAAATACTGATTCCGATCAAACAAAATGATAGGGCGCCCGTCACCAGGCCCCGCGGGCTGCGCACAGCAAAAAATTGGGACCAAACGGAGGCGGTCGATCAAATCTCTAGAAATCCGTGGGCTAAAATACACCGAAAATCGCAAAAATGGTAAATTCTCATTTATGCAAAAAATACTGATTCCGATCAAACAAAATGATAGGGCGCCCGTCACCAGGCCTCGCAGGCTGCGCACAGCAAAAATTTGGGGCCGATTGGAGGTGGTCGATCAAATCTCCAGCAATCCGTGCGCTAACATACACCGAAAATCAAGAAAATCGTAAATTCTCATTTATATGAAAAATAGTGATGCTGATCAAACGAAATGATAGGGCGCCCGTCACCAGCACCCCGCGGGCTGCGCACAGCCAAAATTTGGGGCCGAACGGAGGCGGTCAATCAAATCTCCGAAAATCCGTGGGCTAACATACACCGAAAATTGCGAAAATCATAAATTCTCATTTATGCGAAAAATAGTGATGCCGATCAAACGAAATGATAGGGCGCCCGTCACCAGGCCCCGCAGGCTGCGCACAGCCAAAATTTGGGGCCAAACGGAGACGGTCGATCAAATCTCCAGAAATCCGTGGGCTAACATACACCGAAAATCGAGAAAATAGTAAATTCTCATTTATGCGAAAAATAGTGATGCCGATTTAACAAAATGATAGGGCGCCCGTCACCAGGCCCCGCGGGCTGCGCACAGCAAAAATTTGGGGCCGAACGGAGGCGGTCGATCAAATCTCCAGAAATCCGTGGGCTTTAAATACACCGAAAATCGCGAAAATCGTAAATTCTCAGTTATGCAAAAAATAGTGATGCCGATCAAATAAAATGATAGGGCGCCCGTCACCAGGCCCCGCGGGCTGCGCACAACAATACTTTGGGGCCGAACGGAGGCGGTCGATAAAATCTCCAGAAATCCGTGGGCTAACATACACCGAAAATCGCGAAAATCATAAATTCTCAGTTATGCGAAAAATAGTGATGCCGATCAAACGAAATGATAGGGCGCCCGTCACCAGGCCCCGCGGGCTGCGCACAGCCAAAATTTGGTGCCGAACGAAGGCGGTCGATTAAATCTCGAAAAATCTGTGGGCTAACATACACCGAAAATTGCGAAAATCGTAAATTCTCATTTATGCGAAAAATAGTGATGCCGATCAAACAAAAAGATAGGGCGCCCGTCACCAGGTCCCGCAGGCTGCGCACAGCCAAAATTTGGGGCCAAACACAGACGGTCGATCAAATCTCCAGAAATCCGTGGGCTAACATACACCAAAAATCGCGAAAATCGTAAATTGTCATTTGTTCGAAAAATAGTGATGCCGTTCAAACGAAATGATAGGGAGCCCGTCACCAGGACCCGCGGGCTATGTACAGCCAAAATTTGGGGCTGAACGGAGGCGGTCGATTAAATCTCGAAAAATCCGTCGGCTAACATACACCGAATATTGCGAAAATCGTAAATTCTCATTTATGCAAAAAATAGTGATGCTGATCAAACAAAATGATAGGGCGCCCGTCACCAGGCTGCGCACAGCAAAAATTTGGGACCAAACGGAGACGGTCGATCAAATCTCCCGAAATCCGTGGGCTAACATACACCGAAAATCGAGAAAATCGTAAATTCTCATTTATGTGAAAAATAGTGATGCCGATCAAACAAAATGATAGGGCGCCCGTCACCAGGCCCCGCGGGCTGCGCACAGCAAAAATTTGGGGCCGAACGGAGGCGGTCGATCAAATCTCCAGAAATCCGTGGGCTAACATACACCGAAAATCGCGAAAATCGTAAATTCTCAGTTATGCAAAAAATAGTGATGCCGATCAAATAAAATGATAGGGCGCCCGTCACCAGGCCCCGCGGGCTGCGCACAACAATACTTTGGGGCCGAACGGAGGCGGTCGATAAAATCTCCAGAAATCCGTGGGCTAACATACACCGAAAATCGCGAAAATCATAAATTCTCAGTTATGCGAAAAATAGTGATGCCGATCAAACGAAATGATAGGGCGCCCGTCACCAGGCCCCGCGGGCTGCGCACAGCCAAAATTTGGGGCCGAACGAAGGCGGTCGATTAAATCTCGAAAAATCTGTGGGCTAACATACACCGAAAATTGCGAAAATCGTAAATTCTCATTTATGCGAAAAATAGTGATGCCGATCAAACAAAAAGATAGGGCGCCCGTCACCAGGCCCCGCAGGCTGCGCACAGCCAAAATTTGGGGCCAAACACAGACGGTCGATCAAATCTCCAGAAATCCGTGGGCTAACATACACCAAAAATCGCGAAAATCGTAAATTGTCATTTGTTCGAAAAATAGTGATTCCGTTCAAACGAAATGATAGGGAGCCCGTCACCAGGACCCGCGGGCTATGTACAGCCAAAATTTGGGGCTGAACGGAGGCGGTCGATTAAATCTCGAAAAACCGTCGGCTAACATACACCGAATATTGCGAAAATCGTAAATTCTCATTTATGCAAAAAATAGTGATGCTGATCAAACAAAATGATAGGGCGCCCGTCACCAGGCTGCGCACAGCCAAAATTTGGGGCCGAACGGAGGCGGTCGATCAAATCTGCAGAAATCTGTGGGCTAACATACACCGAAAATCGCGAAAATCGTAAATTCTCATTTATGCGAAAAATAGTGATGCCGATCAAATGAAATGATAGGGCGCCCGTCACCAGCGCCCCGCGTGCTGTGCACCTCCAAAATTTGGGGCCGAACGGAGGCGGTCAATCAAATCTCCAGAATTCCCTGGGCTAACACGCACTGAAAAGTGCGAAAATCGTAAATTCTCATTTATGCAAAAAATAGTGATGCCGATCAAATGAAATGATAGGTTGCCCGTCACCGGGCCCCGCAGGCTGCGCACAGCCAAAATTTGGAGCCTAACGGAGACGGTCGATCAAATCTCCAGAAATCCGTGGGCTAACATACACCGAAAATCGAGAAAATCGTAAATTCTCATTTATGCGAAAAATAGTGATGCCGATCAAACAAAATGATAGGGCGCCCGTCACCAGGCCCCGCGGGCTGCGCACAGCAAAAAATTGGGGCCAAACGGAGGCGGTCGATCAAATCTCTAGAAATCCGTGGGCTAAAATACACCGAAAATCGCAAAAATGGTAAATTCTCATTTATGCAAAAAATACTGATTCCGATCAAACAAAATGATAGGGCGCCCGTCACCAGGCCCCGCGGGCTGCGCACAGCAAAAAATTGGGACCAAACGGAGGCGGTCGATCAAATCTCTAGAAATCCGTGGGCTAAAATACACCGAAAATCGCAAAAATGGTAAATTCTCATTTATGCAAAAAATACTGATTCCGATCAAACAAAATGATAGGGCGCCCGTCACCAGGCCTCGCAGGCTGCGCACAGCAAAAATTTGGGGCCGATTGGAGGCGGTCGATCAAATCTCCAGCAATCCGTGCGCTAACATACACCGAAAATCAAGAAAATCGTAAATTCTCATTTATATGAAAAATAGTGATGCTGATCAAACGAAATGATAGGGCGCCCGTCACCAGCACCCCGCGGGCTGCGCACAGCCAAAATTTGGGGCCGAACGGAGGCGGTCAATCAAATCTCCGAAAATCCGTGGGCTAACATACACCGAAAATTGCGAAAATCATAAATTCTCATTTATGCGAAAAATAGTGATGCCGATCAAACGAAATGATAGGGCGCCCGTCACCATGCCCCGCAGGCTGCGCACAGCCAAAATTTGGGGCCAAACGGAGACGGTCGATCAAATCTCCAGAAATCCGTGGGCTAACATACACCGAAAATCGAGAAAATAGTAAATTCTCATTTATGCGAAAAATAGTGATGCCGATTTAACAAAATGATAGGGCGCCCGTCACCAGGCCCCGCGGGCTGCGCACAGCAAAAATTTGGGGCCGAACGGAGGCGGTCGATCAAATCTCCAGAAATCCGTGGGCTTTAAATACACCGAAAATCGCGAAAATCGTAAATTCTCAGTTATGCAAAAAATAGTGATGCCGATCAAATAAAATGATAGGGCGCCCGTCACCAGGCCCCGCGGGCTGCGCACAACAATACTTTGGGGCCGAACGGAGGCGGTCGATAAAATCTCCAGAAATCCGTGGGCTAACATACACCGAAAATCGCGAAAATCATAAATTCTCAGTTATGCGAAAAATAGTGATGCCGATCAAACGAAATGATAGGGCGCCCGTCACCAGGCCCCGCGGGCTGCGCACAGCCAAAATTTGGGGCCGAACGAAGGCGGTCGATTAAATCTCGAAAAATCTGTGGGCTAACATACACCGAAAATTGCGAAAATCGTAAATTCTCATTTATGCGAAAAATAGTGATGCCGATCAAACAAAAAGATAGGGCGCCCGTCACCAGGTCCCGCAGGCTGCGCACAGCCAAAATTTGGGGCCAAACACAGACGGTCGATCAAATCTCCAGAAATCCGTGGGCTAACATACACCAAAAATCGCGAAAATCGTAAATTGTCATTTGTTCGAAAAATAGTGATGCCGTTCAAACGAAATGATAGGGAGCCCGTCACCAGGACCCGCGGGCTATGTACAGCCAAAATTTGGGGCTGAACGGAGGCGGTCGATTAAATCTCGAAAAATCCGTCGGCTAACATACACCGAATATTGCGAAAATCGTAAATTCTCATTTATGCAAAAAATAGTGATGCTGATCAAACAAAATGATAGGGCGCCCGTCACCAGGCTGCGCACAGCCAAAATTTGGGGCCGTACGGAGGCGGTCGATCAAATCTGCAGAAATCTGTGGGCTAACATACACCGAAAATCGCGAAAATCGTAAATTCTCATTTATGCGAAAAATAGTGATGCCGATCAAATGAAATGATAGGGCGCCCGTCACCAGCGCCCCGCGTGCTGTGCACCTCCAAAATTTGGGGCCGAACGGAGGCGGTCAATCAAATCTCCAGAATTCCCTGGGCTAACACGCACTGAAAAGTGCGAAAATCGTAAATTCTCATTTATGCAAAAAATAGTGATGCCGATCAAATGAAATGATAGGTTGCCCGTCACCGGGCCCCGCAGGCTGCGCACAGCCAAAATTTGGAGCCTAACGGAGACGGTCGATCAAATCTCCAGAAATCCGTGGGCTAACATACACCGAAAATCGAGAAAATCATAAATTCTCATTTATGCGAAAAATAGTGTTGCCGATCAAACAAAATGATAGGGCGCCCGTCACCAGGCCCCGCGGGCTGCGCACAGCAAAAAATTGGGGCCAAACGGAGGCGGTCGATCAAATCTCTAGAAATCCGTGGGCTAAAATACACCGAAAATCGCAAAAATGGTAAATTCTCATTTATGCAAAAAATACTGATTCCGATCAAACAAAATGATAGGGCGCCCGTCACCAGGCCTCGCAGGCTGCGCACAGCAAAAATTTGGGGCCGATTGGAGGCGGTCGATCAAATCTCCAGCAATCCGTGCGCTAACATACACCGAAAATCAAGAAAATCGTAAATTCTCATTTATACGAAAAATAGTGATGCTGATCAAACGAAATGATAGGGCGCCCGTCACCAGCACCCCGCGGGCTGCGCACAGCCAAAATTTGGGGCCGAACGGAGGCGGTCAATCAAATCTCCGAAAATCCGTGGGCTAACATACACCGAAAATTGCGAAAATCATAAATTCTCATTTATGCGAAAAATAGTGATGCCGATCAAACGAAATGATAGGGCGCCCGTCACCAGGCCCCGCAGGCTGCGCACAGCCAAAATTTGGGGCCAAACGGAGACGGTCGATCAAATCTCCAGAAATCCGTGGGCTAACATACACCGAAAATCGAGAAAATAGTAAATTCTCATTTATGCGAAAAATAGTGATGCCGATTTAACAAAATGATAGGGCGCCCGTCACCAGGCCCCGCGGGCTGCGCACAGCAAAAATTTGGGGCCGAACGGAGGCGGTCGATCAAATCTCCAGAAATCCGTAGGCTAACATACACCCAAAATCGCGAAAATCGTAAATTCTCATTTATGCAAAAAATAGTGATGCCGATCAAATGAAATGATAGGGCGCCCGTCTCCAGGCCCCGCAGGCTGCGCACAGCCAAAATTTGGGACCGAACGGAGGCGGTCGATCAAATCTCCAGAAATCCGTGGACTAACATACACCGAAAATCGAGAAAAATCGTAAATTGTCATTTGTTCGTAAAATAGTGATGCCGATCAAACAAAATGATAGGGCGCCCGTCACCAGGCCCCGCGGGCTGCGCACAGCCAAAATTTGGGGCCGAACGGAGGCGGTCGAGTAAATCTCGAAAAATCCGTGGGATAACATACACCGAAATTTGCGAAAATCGTAAATTCTCATTTATTCAAAAAATAGTGATGCCGATCAAATGAAATTATAGAACGCCCATCACCAGGCCCTGCAGGCTGCGCACAGCCAAAATTTGGGGCCAAACGGAGACGGTCGATCAAATCTCCCGAAATCCGTGGGCTAACATACACCGAAAATCGCGAAAATCGTAAATTGTCATTTATGCAAAAAATAGTGATGCCGATCAAACAAAATAATAGGGCGCCCGTCACCAGGCTCCGCGGGCTGCGCACGGCAAAAATTTGGTGCCGAACGGAGGCGGTCGATCAAATCTCTAGAAAAATCTGTGGGCAAACACACACCGAAAATCGCAAAAATCGTAAATTCTCATTTATTCGAAAAATAGTGATGCCGATCAAACGATATGATAGGGCGCCCGTCACCAGGCCCCGCGGGCTGCGCACAGCCAAAATTTGGGGCCCAACGGATGCGGTCGATTAAATCTCGAAAAATCTGTGGGCTAACATACACCGAAAATCGCGAAAATCGTAAATTCGCATTTATGCAAAAAATAGTGATGCTGATCAAATGAAATGATAGGGCACCCGTCACCAGGCCCCGCGGGCTGCGCACAGCCAAAATTTGGGGCCAAACAGAGACGGTCGATCAAATCTCCAGAAATTCGTGGGCTAACATACACCAAAAATTGCGAAAATCGTAAATTGTCATTTGTTTGAAAAATAGTGATGCCGATCAAACGAAATGATAGGGCGCCCGTCACCAGGCCCCGCCGGCTGCGCACAGCCAAAATTTGGGGCCGAACGGAGGCGGTCGATTAAATCTCGAAAAATCCTTGGGCTAACATACAACGAAAATTGCAAAAATCGTAAATTCTCATTTATTCAAAAAATAGTGATGCCGATCAAATGAAATGATAGGGCGCCCGTAACCAGGCCCCACAGGCTGCGCACAGCCAAAATTTGGGGCCAAACGGAGACGATCGATCAAATCTCCCGAAATCCGTGGGCTAACATACACCGAAAATCGCGAAAATCGCGAAAATCGTAAATTGTCATTTATGCGAAAAATAGTGATGCCGATCAAACAAAATGATAGGGCGCCCGTCACCAGGCCCCGCCGGCTGCGCACAGCCAAAATTTGGGGCCGAACGGAGGCGGTCGATCAAATCTCCAGAAATCCGTGGGCTAACATACACCGAAAATCGCGAAAATCGTAAATTCTCATTTATGCGAAAAATAGTGATGCCGATTAAACGAAATGATAGGGCGCCCGTAAACTGCGCCCCGCGGGCTTTGCACAGCCAAAATTTGGGGCCGAACTGAGGCGGTCGATCAAATCTCCAGAATTCCCTGGGCTAACACGCACTGAAAAGTTTGAAAGTTAGCAACATAGGCGCACTATGCTAGCGTCGACAGACCGGCCGACAGCGGATGTCACATGCTAACCTATGCCGAGACCCAACGCCGATCGATCAATGCCCAGCGATCGAAAATTTAAAAAGAAACACCTATGCTTATCCTTATGATATAAAGAAAATGCTAGAGATTAGTGGTGGTAGTGCTGGCCTACCATGGTCGCTTGCCATGGTGGTGTCGGTTGTGGTGGGTCGTTAAGACCGGTTTTTAAATTAAAATTGTCAACTATATTGGGAAATATGTTGAAATGAGTGCGATAGAGGCATGTTTTTAGAAAAATGGCTCGGGCCAAACCGCCTTACGGCAGTTTGTCCAGATAGATCTCGAAAAAATACACAAAATGAAAAAAAAATCGCGTAAAACGGTTAATCCAGCCCAAAGTTATGATCATTTAGATAATATGCCTCTAATGAACTCTTTTTCCGTCGATTATATTACACTTTTAACAACATTATGTAAGATCTCATCAAAAGACTTGCATCTCGGCAGTTCTTATTTTGTTAATAAAGAGCTAACACACACCAAAAATCGCTAAAATCGTAAATTCTCATTTATGCAAAACAATAGTGATGCCGATCAAACGAAATGATAGGACTATCTAAATTCTGATTTCTTATTCTGATCTCTTTCTATACTATACTGATTCTTTACTGATTACCGTAATGAATTGATTTAAAACCGAAGTGGGGCTTATATATAATAGAAACTATAAATCGCATCCAGGGAATGCGATTTATAAGTTGCATTTGCGGAATGCGATTTATAAGTCGCATTCCTGGAATACGTTTATAAGTCGCATTCCCGGAATGCGATTTATAAGTCGCATTTTCCCTTGCGACGCGCCGACTTGGCGCTTGTCCAATCTTTCCCCGGGCCTTTTTCTAGCATGTATGTCTTTCAAATACTCTTAACCAACACGCGAATAGGCCATCTATATGCTAGAAATTTACGGGGTGTAACAGCGGATCAAATGAAATGATAGGGCGCCCGTCACCAGGCCCCGCAGGCTGCGCACAGCCAAAATTTGGGGCCGAACGGAGGCGGTCGATCAAATCTCCAGAAATCCGTGGGCTAACATTCACCGAAAATCGAGAAAATCGTAAATTGTCATTTGTTTGAAAAATAGTGATGCCGATCAAACGATATGATAGGGCGCCCGTCACCAGGCACCGCGGGCTGCGCACTGCCAAAATTTGGGGCCGAACGGAGGCGGTCGACCAAATCTCCAGAAATCCGTGGGCTAACATACACCGAAATTTGTGAAAATCGTAAATTCTCATTTATTCAAAAAATAGTGATGCCGATCAAACGAAATTATAGGACACCCATAACCAGGCCCCGCATGCTGCGCACAGCCAAAATTTGGGGCCAAACGGAGACGGTCGATCAAATCTCCCGAAATCCGTGGGCTAACATACACCAAAAATCGCGAAAATCGTAACTTCTCATTTATGCAAAAAATAGTGATGCTGATGAAACGAAATGATAGGGCGCCCGTCACAAGGCCCTGCAGGCTGCGCACAGCCAAAATTTGGGGCCAAACGGAGACGGTCTATCAAATCTCCAGAAATTCGTGGGCTAATATACATGAAAAATCAAGAAAATCGTAAATTCTCATTTATACGAAAAATAGTGATGCCGATCAAACGTAATGATAGGGCGCCCGTCACCAGGCCCCGCAGGCTGTGCACAGCCAAAATTTGGGGCCGAACGGAGGCGGTAGATCAAATCTCCAGAAATCCGTAGGCTAACATACACCGAAAATCGCAAAAATCATAAATTCTCATTTATGCAAAAAATAGTGATGCCGATCAAACGAAATTATAGAGCACCTGTAACCAGGCCCAGCAGGCTGCGCACAGCCAAACTTTTGGGGTCGAACGGAGGCGGTCGATCAAATCTCGAGAAATCCATGGGCTAACATTCACCAAAAATCGAAAAAATCGTAAATTGTCATTTATTCAAAAAATAGTGATGCAGATCAAATGAAATGATAGGGCGCCCATCACAGGCCCCGCTGGCTGCGCACAGCCAAAATTTGGGGCAGAACGGAGGCGGCCGATCAAATCTCCAGAAATCCGTGGGCTAACATACACGGAAAATTGCGAAAATCGTAAATTCTCATTTATGCAAAAAATAGTGATGCCGATCAAACGAAATGATAGGGCGCCCGTCACCAGCGCCCCGCGGGCTGTGCACAGCCAAAATTTGGGTCGAACGGAGGCGGTCGATCAAATCTCCAGGAATCCGTGGCTAACATTCACCGAAAACTGAGAAAATCGTAAATTGTCATTTATTCAAAAAATAGTGATGCCGATCAAACGAAATGATAGGGCACCCATCACCAGGCCCCGCGGGCTGCGCACAGCCAAAATTTGGGGCCGAACGGAGGCGGTCGATCAAATCTCAAAAAATCCGTGGGCTAACATACACCGAAAATTGCAAAAATCGTAAATTCTCATTTATGCAAAAAATAGTGATGCCGATCAAACAAAATGATAGGGCGTCCGTCACCAGGCCCCGCAGGCTGCGCACAGCCAAAATTTGGGGCCAAACAGAGACGGTCGATCAAATCTCCAGAAATCCGTGGGCTAACATACACCGAAAATTGTGAAAATCGTAAATTCTCATTTATGCAAAAAATAGTGATGCTGATGAAATGAAATGATAGGGCGCCCATCAGCAGGCCCCGCGGGCTGCGCACAGCAAAAATTTGGGGCCGAACGGAGGCGGTCGATCAAATCTCCAGAAATCCGTGGGCTAACATACATCGAAAATCGCGAAAATCGTAAATTCTCATTTATGCAAAAAATAGTGATGCCGATCAAACGAAATGATAGGGCGCCCGTCACCAGGCACCGCAGGCTATGCACATCCAAAATTTGGGGCCAAACAGATGCGGTCGATCAAATCTCCAGAAATCCGTGGCCTAACATACACCGAAAATCGAGAAAATCGTAAATTCTCATTTATGCGAAAAATAGTGATGCCAATCAAACGAAATGATAGGCGCCCGTCACCAGGCCTCGCAGGCTGCGCACAGCCAAAATTTGGGGCCAAACGGAGACGATCGATCAAATCTACAGAAATTCGTGGGCTAACATACACCGAAAATCGAGAAAATCGTAAATTGTCATTTATTCAAAAAATAGTGATGCCGATCAAACGAAATGATAGGGCACCCTTCACCAGGCCCCGCAGGCTGCGCACAACAAAAATTTGGGGCCAAACGAAGACGGTCGATCAAATCTCCCAGAAATCCGTGGGCTAACATTCACCGAAAATTGAGAAAATCGTAAATTACCATTTATTCGAAAAAATAGTGATGCCGATCAAACGAAATGATAGGGCGCCCTTCACCAAGCCCCGCGCGCTGCGCACAGCCAAAATTTGGGGTCGAACGGAGGCGGTCGTTTAAATCTCGAAAAATTCGTGGGCTAACATACACCGAAAATTGCGAAAATTATATATTCTCATTTATGCAAAAAATAGTGATGTCGATCAAACAAAATGATAGTGCGCCCGTCACCAGGCCCAACAGGCTCCGCACAGCCAAAATTTGGGGCCAAACAGATGCGGTAGACCAAATCTCCAGAAATCCGTGGGCTAACATACATTGAAAATCGAGAAAATCGTAAATTCTCATTTATGCGAAAAATAGTGATGCCGATCAAACAAAATGATAGGGCGTCCGTCACCAGGCCCCGCAGGCTGCGCACAGCCAAAATTTGGGGCCGAACGGAGGCGGTCGATCAAATCTCCAGAAATCCGTGGGCTAACATACACCGAAAATCTCGAAAATCGTAAATTCTCATTTATGCAAAAAATAGTGATGCCGATCAAACGTAATGATAGGGCGCCCGTCACCAGGCCCCGCAGGCTGGGCACAGCCAAAATTTGGGGCCGAACGGAGGCGGTTGATCAAATCTCCAGAAATCCATGGGCTAACATACACCGAAAATTGAGAAAATCGTAAATTCTCATTTATGCGAAAAATAGTGATGCCGATCAAACGAAATGATAGGGCGCCCGTCACCAGCGCCACGCGGGTTGCGCACAGCCGAAATTTGGGGTCGAACGGAGGCGGTCGATCAAATCTCCAGAAATCCCTGGGCTAACACGCACTGAAAAGTTTGAAAGTTAGCAACATAGGCGCACTATGCTAGTGTCGACAGACCGGCCGACATCGGATGTCACATTCTAACCTATGTCGAGACCCAACGCCCATCGATCAATGCCCAGCGATCGAAAATTTAAAAGGAAACACCTATGCTTATCCTTATGATATAAAGAAAATGCTAGAGATTAGTGGTGGTAGTGCTGGCCTACCATGGTCGCTTGCCATGGTGGTGTCGGTTGTGGTGGGTCGTTAGAACCGGTTTTTAAATTAAAATTGTCAACCATATAGGGAAATATGTTGAAATGAGTGCGATAGAGGCATATTTTTAGAAAACTGGCTCAGCCAAACCGCCTTACGGCGGTTTGTCCAGATAGATCTCGAAAAAATACACAAAATGAAAAAAACAATCGCGTAAAACGGATAATGCAACCCAAAGTTATGATCATTTAGATAATATGCCTGTAATGAACTCTTTTTCCGTCGATTATATTACAGTTTTAACAACATTATGTAAGATCTCATCAAAAGACTTGCATCTCGGCAGTTCTTATTTTGTTAATAAAGAGCTAACACACACCAAAAGTCGCGAAAATCGTAAATTCTCATTTATGCAAAAAATAGTGATGCCGATCAAACGAAATGATAGGACTATCTAAATTCTGATTTCTTATTCTAATCTCTTTCTG
The DNA here is from genome assembly GCA_035772735.1 of Datura wrightii. NCBI lineage: Eukaryota > Viridiplantae > Streptophyta > Magnoliopsida > Solanales > Solanaceae > Datura > Datura wrightii. The sequence continues at coordinate 4,861,130 of JASDFA010000012.1, read as the reverse complement.
TACTATACTGATTTTTTACTGATTACCGTAATGAATTGATTTAAAATCGAAGTGGGGCTTATATATAATAGAAACTATAAATCGCATTCAGGGAATGCGATTTATAATGCATTTCGAGAATGCGATTTATAAGTCGCATTCCTAGAATGCGTTTTATAAGTCGAATTCCCGAAATGCGATTTATAAGTCGCATTTTGCCTTGCGACGCGCCGACTTGGCGCTTGTCCGATCTTTCCCCGGGCCTTTTTCTAGCATGTATGTCTTTCAAATACTCTTAACCAACACGCGAATAGACCATCTATATGCTAGAAATTTACGGGGTGTAACAGCGGATCAAACGAAATGATAGGGCACCCGTCACCAGGCCCCGCAGGCTGCGCACAGCCAAACTTTGGGGCCGAACGGAGGCGGTCGATCAAATCTCCAGAAATCCGTGGGCTAACATACACCGAAAATTGCGAAAATCATAAATTCTCATTTATGCAAAAAATAGTGATGCCGATCAAACGAAATGATAGGCCGCCCGTCACCAGTGCACCGCTGGCTGCGCACAGCCAAAATTTGGGGCCGAACGGAGGCGGTCGATTAAATATCAAAAAATCCGTGGGCTAACATACACCGAAAACCGAGAAAATCATAAATTGTCATTTATTCAAAAAATAGTGATGCCGATCAAATGAAATGATAGAGCGCCCATCACCAGGCCCCGCGGGCTGCGCACAGCCAAAATTTAGGGCCGAACGGAGGCGGTCGATTAAATCTCAAAAAATCTGTGGGCTAACATACACCGAAAATTGCGAAAATTGTAAATTCTCATTTATGCAAAAAATAGTGATGCCGATCAAACGAAATGATAGGGCGCCCGTCAGCAGGCCTCGCAGGCTGCGCACAGCCAAAATTTGGGGCAAACGGAGACGGTCGATCAAATCTCCAGAAATTCGTGGGCTAACATACACCGAAAATCGAGAAAATCATAAATTGTCATTTATTCAAAAAATAGTGAGGCCGATCAAACGAAATGATAGGGCGCCCTTCACCAGACCCTGCAGGCTGCGCACAGTAAAAATTTGGGACTTAACGGAGACGGTCGATCAAATCTCCCGAAATCCGTGAGCTAACATTCACCGAAAATCGAGAAAATCGTAAATTGTCATTTGTTCAAAAAATAGTGATGCCGATCAAATGAAATGATAGGTCGCCCTTCACCAGGCCCCGCGCGCTGCGCACAACCAAAATTTGATGTCGAACGGAGGCGGTCGATTAAATCTCGAAAAATCCGTGGGCTAACATACACCGAAAATTGCGAAAATTGTAAATTCTCATTTATGCAAAATATAGTGATGCCGATCAAACGAAATGATAGGGCGCCCGTCAACAGGCCCCGCAGGCTGCGCACAGCCAAAATTTGGGGCCAAACGGAAACGGTCGATCAAATCTCCAGAAATCCGTGGGCTAACATACACCGAAAATTGAGAAAATCGTAAATTCTCATTCATGCGAAAAATAGTGATGCCGATCAAACGAAATGATAGGGCGCCAGTCACCAGCGCCCCGCAGGCAACGCACAGCCAAAATTTAGGGCCGAACGGAGACGGTCGATCAAATATCCAGAAATCCCTGGGCTAACATACACCGAAAATTGAGAAAATCGTAAATTCTCATTTATGCGAAAAATAGTGATACCGATCAAACGAAATGATAGGCGCCCGACACCAGGCCCCGCAGGCTGCGTACAGCCAAAATTTGGGGCCAAACGGAGACGGTCGATCAAATCTCCAGAAATTCGTAGGCTAACAACATACACCGAAAATCGAGAAAATCGTAAATTGTCATTTATTCAAAAAATAGTGATACCGATCAAACGAAATGATAGGCGCCCGACACCAGGCCCCGCAGGCTGCGTACAACCAAAATTTGGGGCCAAACGGAGGCGGTCGATCAAATCTCCAGAAATTCGTAGGCTAACATACACCGAAAATCGAGAAAATCGTAAATTGTCATTTATTCAAAAAATAGTGATGTCGATCAAACGAAATGATAGGGCGCCCTTCACCAGGCTCCGCGCGCTGCGCACAGCCAAAATTTGGGGTCGAACGGAGGCGGTCGATTAAATCTCGAAAAATCTGTGGGAACGAAATGATAGGGCGCCCGTCACCAGGCCCCGCAGGCTGTGCATAGCCAAAATTTGGGGCCAAACGGAGACGGTCGATCAAATCTCCAGAAATTCGTGGGCTAACATACACGGAAAATCGCGAAAATCGTAAATTCTCATTTATGCAAAAAATAGTGATGCCGATCAAATGAAATGATAGGGAGCCTTTCACCAGGCCCCGCGGGCTGCCCACATCCAAAATTTGGGCCGAACGGAGGCGGTCGATTAAATCTCAAAAAATTCGTGGGCTAACATACACCGAAAATTGCGAAAATTATAAATTCTCATTTATGCGAAAAATAGTGATGCCGATCAAACGAAATGATAGGGCGCCCGTCAACAGGCCCCGCAGGCTGCGCACAGCCAAATTTTGGGCCAAACGGAGACGGTTGATCAAATCTCCAGAAATCCGTGGGCTAACATACACCGAAAATTGAGAAAATCGTAAATTCTCATTCATGCGAAAAATAGTGATGCCGATCAAACGAAATGATAGGGCGCCAATCACCAGCACCCCGCAGGCAGCGCACAGCCAAAATTTAGGGTCGAACGGAGACGGTCGATCAAATATCCAGAAATCCCTGGGCTAACATACACCGAAAATTGAGAAAATCATAAATTCTCATTTATGCGAAAAATAGTGATGCCGATCAAACGAAATGATAGGCGCCCGTCACCAGGCCCCGCAGGCTGCGCACAACAAAAATTTGGGGCCAAACGGAGACGGTCGATCGAATCTCCAGAAATTCGTGGGCTAACATACACCGAAAATCGAGAAAATCATAAATTGTCATTTATTAAAAAAATAGTGATGTCGATCAAACGAAATGATAGGGAGCCCTTCACCAGGCCCCGCAGGCTGCGCAGAGCCAAAATTTGGGGCCAAACGGAGACGGTCGATCAAATCTCCAGAAATCCGTGGGCTAACATTCACCGAAAATTGAGAAAATCTTAAATTGTCATTTATTCGAAAAATAGTGATGCCGATCAAACGAAATGATAGGGCGCCCTTTACTAGGCCCCGCGCGCTACGCACAGCCAAAATTTGGGGTCGAACGGAGGCGGTCGATTAAATCTCAAAATATCTGTGGGATAACATACACCGAAAATTGCGAAAATTGTAAATTCTCATTTATCCAAAAAATAGTGATGCCGATCAAACGAAATGATAGGGCGCCCTTCACCAGGCCCCGCGGGCTGCCCACATCCAAAATTTGGGGCCGAATGGAGGCGGTCGATTAAATCTCAAGAAATCTGTGGGCTAACACACACCGAAAAGTTTAAAAGTTAGCAACATAGGCGTACTATGACAGTGTTGGCAGACCGACCGACATCGGATGACACATGTTGACCCATGCCGAGACCCAACGCCCATCGATCAATGCCCAACGAGCAAAAATTTAAAAGGAATCACTTATGCTTTTCCTTATGCTATAAAGACAATGCTAGAGATTGGTGGTGGTAGTGCTGGCCTACCATGGTCGCTTGTCATGGTGGTGTCGGTTGTGGTGGGTCATTAGGACCAGTTTTTAAATTAAAACCGTTAACCAAATTAGGAAAAATGTTTAATGACTGCGATAGAGGCATATTTTGAGAAAATTGGCTCCGCCAAACCGCCTTGCGACTGTTTGACCAGATAGATCTCGAAAAAATACACAAAATGAAAAAAAATCATGTAGAACGAATAATCCACCCCAAAGTTATGATCAATAAAATAATGTGACGCTAATGATCTCTTTTTTCGGCGATTATATTAATGTTTTGACAATGTTATGTAAGATCTCATCAAAAGACTTGCATCTCGACAGTTCTTATTTTGTGATTAAAGGGCTAACACACACCTAAAATCGCGAAAATCATAAATTCTCATTTATGCGAAAAATGGTTATACCGATCAAATGAAATGATACCGCATTCGTCACCAGGCCTTGTAAGCTGCGCGCAGCTAAAATTTTGGGTCAACCGGAGACGGTCCACGAAATCTCGAGAAATCCGTGGTCTAACATACACCGAAAATCGCGAAAATTGTAAATTCTCATTTATGCGGAAAATAGTGATGCCGATCAAATGAAATGATAGGGTGCTCATCACCAGGTCTTGTCAGCTGCGCGTAGCCAAAATTTTTGGACGAACACAGACGGTCAATCAAATCTAGAGAAATCCGCGTGCTAACCTACACCGAAAATCATAAAAATTGTAAATTTTTATTTATTCAAAAAATAGTTATGCCGATGAAATAAAGTGATAGGACGCTCGTCACCAGGGATTGTGGGCTGAGCATGACCAAAATTTGGGGCCGAACAGAGATGACCAATCAAATCTCAAGAAATCTGTGGGCTAACACAAACCGAAAATCGCTAAAATTGTAAATTCTCATTTATGCGAAAAATGGTTATGCCGATCAAATAAAGTGATAGGGCGCTCGTCACTAGGCCTTGTAGGCTACGCACGGCCAAAATTTGGGTCCAAATGGAGACGGTCAATCAAATCTCAAGAAATCCGTGGGCTAACATACACCGAAAATCGCAAAAATCGAAAATTTTCATTTATTCAAAAAATAGTTATGCCGATGAAATAAAGTGATAGGGAGCTCTTCACCAGGGTTTGTAGGCTAAGCACGACAAAAATTAGGGGGGCCGAACGGAGATGACCGATTAAATCTCGAGAAATCCGTGGGCTAGCACACACCAAAAATCGTGAAATTCATAAATTCTCATTTATGTGAAAAATGGTTATGTCGATCAAATAAAGTGATAGGGAGCTTGTCCAAACGGAGACGATCAATGAAATTTCGAGAAATCTGTGGGCTAACATACACCGAAAATTGCGAAAATTGTAAATTCTCATTTATGCGAAAAATAGTGATGCTGATCAAATGAAATGATAGGGTGCTCTTCACCAGGCCTAAATTTGGGGTCGAACGGAGATGACCAATCAAAACTCAAGAAATCCGTGGGTTAACACATACCGAAAATTGCGAAAATCATAAATTCTCATTTATACCTAAAATAGTGAAGCCGATCAAATGAAATCATAGGGCTCTCGTCATCAAGGTTCGTTGACTGTGCACGACCAAAATTTGAGGCCAAACGGAGATGGTCAGTCAAATCTCGAGAAATCCGTGGGCTAACACACATCGAAAATCGCGAAAATCATAAATTCTCATTTATGCGAAAAATGGTTATGCCGATCAAATAAAATGATAGGGCGCTCATCACCATGCCTTGTAGGCTGCGCGCAGCTAAAATTTCTTGTCAAACGGAGACGATCACTCAAATCTTGACAAATTCGTGGGCTAACGCACACCGAAATTTGCGAAAATCATAAATTATCATTTATGCGAAAAATGATGATGCCGATCAAATGAAGTAGTAGGGCGCTCGTCACTGGGCTTTGTAGGCTGCGCACGACCAAAATTTGGGGCCTGACGGAGACTTTCATTCAAATCTCGAAAAATCCGTGGGCTAATACACCGAAAATCGTGAAAATTATAAATTCTCATTTATTCAAAAAATGGTTATGATGATCAAATAAAGTGATAGGGCGCTCATCACCAGGGTTTGTAAGCTGCGCATGGCCAAAATTTGGGGCCGAACGGAGACAACCGATAAAATCTCGAGAAATCCGTGGGCTAACACACACCAAAAAATTTAAAAGTTAGCAACATAGGCACACTATGCCTGTGTCGGCAGACCGACCGACATCGGATGAAACATGCTGACCTATGCCGAGACCCAACTCCCCTCGAACAATGCTCAGCTAGCGAAAATTTAAAAGGAATCTGTTGCTGCCTAGCACACACGCAAGTGCACGCGGTCGTACAAGTAATATAGTGGCCCTTTTTAAGAGCCGGATTGTCGAACCCACAGGGACTGGTTCAATGAATTAACAAGTTCATGTGTTAGTTAAGAGGTAGATTTTAGAAGTTTTCAATAGTTTATAATTAAATGTTGGGTTTGAGACAAGATAATCCGAAAATAATATAAGATAGAACTAGAGTCAAGGCCGGATAATCATGCAATGCTACAATTCAAAATGGGTCAAGTATGAGATGATCAATTGTTGTCTCACATAGTTGAAAATGCGGTGTTTATGGTCTTCCGAGCCACTAAACACACAAACTAGCCTACTCCTACAAGAGGTGGAGTAACAATCCATTCCCAACTACTCCTACAAGAGGTGGAGTAACAACTCTAAGTTGGTGTCGGGGATGCGACATCATAATTTGTGGGCAATTCAACTACATGGATGTTGTTTATGGGGTTTATGCCCTTGATTGTGGACTTCCGTACCTCCAACCATTTAACCAAACTTAGCTTCACAAATACTCCTACAAAAGGTGGAGTAACAATTCTTTTACACTACTCCTACAATAGGTAGAGAAGAAATTCTAAGTTGGTATTTTGTTATCTTCCCATTTTATTAACCAAGCAAGGTAAATTAGGTATATTCCTATCCTAACCATAAATCTTATCAAAAGACAAGAACTTGCTCCCTACATTCTTATGTTCTTACTTAGGGTTTCTCTTCCAATACTTCACCTAAGCATAACCCACTTGTTTTCATGGCGATCAAGCATAAACAATCAATAATAAAGAATGTAAGACAAAATAATAATTAACAACTCAACCCAATTCGAATTTAAGCAAATATAATCATATTCATGGCCTCAACCCTAGATGAGGGTTCTAGCCACTCCTGTTCATACAAATACTCAAAAACATGTTTAGATGATTATACTTACAATAATAGATGAAAAGAAAGATAGAAAAGATGAACTCAAGAAGAGTTCTTCAAGTCTCCTTCGCGCCTCCTTCGCAGTTTTTCGGAAAATCCCATCTACCCTAATTTTTGGCCAAAGGTTCCTATTTATAGTAAATGAGAAAAAGTGGATTTTTGCCCTAAGTGGAGAGGATCCGTGTCACGGAGTGTATCGCGGAGCCTCGTCTCCATGACACGGAGGCATCGCGGACCTTCATTGGAAATTGCCCGAATTAAATCATTTCGGCAGAATGCTGCCGCGTTGGCTCCGTGACACGGCGCTTATCGCGCCAGCCTTCAGTTGTTGCACATTTTGTTGCTGACTTAGGCAATTTGCTCCCGACAGTTATTATTTTGTGATCAAAGGGCTAACACACACCAAAAATCGCGAAAATCGTAAATTCTAATTTACGCGAAAAATGTTATGCCGATCAAATGAAATGATGGCGCGCTCATGACCAAGCCTTGCAGGCTGTGTGCAGCTAAAATTTTGGGTCAAACGGAGACGATCAACCAAATCTCGAGAAATCCATGCGCTAACACACAACGAAAATCGCGAAAATTGTAAATTCTCATTTATGCGAAAAATAGTGATGCCGATCAGAAGAAATGATAGGGCGCCCGTCACTAGGCCCTGCAGGCTGCGCACAACCCAAATTTTGGGCCGAACGACGGTCGATCGAATCTCCAGAAATCCGTGGGCTAACATACACCGAAAATCGCAAAAATCGTAAATTCTCATTTACGCGAAAAATAGTGATGTCGATCAATCGAAATGATAGGGCGCCCGTCACCAGGCCCCGCAGGCTGTGCACAACCAAAATTTGGGGCGGAACAGAGGCGGTTGATCAAATCTCCAGAAATCCGAGGGCTAACATACACCGAAAATCGAGAAAATCGTAAACTATCATTTATGCGTAAAATAGTGATGCCGATCAAAAAAAATGATAGGGCGCCCGTCACCAGGACCCCCAGGCTGCGCACAGCCATAATTTGGAGCTGAACGGAGGCAGTCGATCAAATCTCCAGAAATCCGTGGGCTAACATACACCAAAAATCGAGAAAATCGTGAACTGTCATTTATGCGAAAAATAGTTTGCCGATCAAACGAAATGATAGGGCGCCTGTCACCAGGCCCCGAAGGCTGCGCACAACCAAAATTTGGCGCCGAACGGAGGTGGTCGATAAAATCTCGAGAAATCCGTGGGCTAACATACACCGAAAATTGCGAAAATCATAAATTCTCATTTATCCAAAAAATAGTGATGCCGATCAAACGAAATGATAGGGCGCCCATCACCAGGCCCCGCAGGCTGCGCACAACCAAAATTAGAGGCCAAACGGAGATGGTCGATCAAATCTCCAGAAATCCGTGGGCTAACATTCACCGAAAACCGAGAAAATCGTAAATTCTCATTTATGCGAAAAATAGTGATGCCGATCAAACAAAATGATAGGGCGCCCGTCACCAAGCCCCGCAGGCTGCGCACAACCAAAATTTGGAGCCGAACGGAGGCGGTCGATCAAATCTCTAGAAATCCGTGGGCTAACATAGACCGAAAATTTAGAAAATTGTAAACTGTCATTTATGCTAAAAATAGTGATGCCGATCAGAAGAAATGATAGGGCGCCCGTCACCAGGCCCCGCAGGCTGCGCACACCCAAAATTTAGGGCCGAACGTAGACGGTCGATCGAATCTCCAGAAATCCGTGGGCTAACATACACCGAAAATCGCAAAAATCGTAAATTCTCATTTACGCCAAAAATAGTGATGCCGATCAATCGAAATGATAGGGCGCCCGTCACCAGGCCCCATAGGCTGCGCACAACCAAAATTTGGGGAGGAACAGAGGCGGTCGATCAAATCTCCAGAAATCCGTAGGCTAACATACACCGAAAATCGCGAAAATCGTAAACTATCATTTATGCGTAAAATAGTGCTGCCGATCAAAAAAATGATAGGGCGCCCGTCACCAGGCCCCGCGGGCTGCGCACAGCAAAAATTTGAGGCTGAACGGAGGCGGTCGATCAAATCTCCAGAAATTCGTGGGCTAACATACACCGAAAATCGCGAAAATCGTAAATTGTCATTTATGCGAAAAATAGTGATGCCGATCAAACGAAATGATAGGGCGCCCGTCACCAGGCCCCGCAGGCTGCGCACAGCCATAATTTGGAGCCGAACGGAGGCGGTCGATCAAATCTCCTGAAATCCGTGGGCTAACGTACACCAAAAATCGAGAAAATTGTGAACTGTCATTTATGCGAAAAATAGTGATGCCGATCAAACAAAATGATAGGGCGCCCGTCACCAGGCTGCGCACAGCCAAAATTTGGGGCCGAACGGAGGCGGTCGATCAAATCTCCAGAAATCCGTGGGCTAACATATACACCGAAAATCGTGACAATCGTAAATTCTCATTTATGCAAAAAATAGTGATGCCGATCAAACGAATTGATAGGGCGCCCATCACCAGGCTGCGCACAGCAAAAATTTGGGACCAAACGGAGACGGTCGATCAAATCTCCCGAAATCCGTGGGCTAACATACACCGAAAATCGAGAAAATCGTAAATTCTCATTTATGTGAAAAATAGTGATGCCGATCAAACAAAATGATAGGGCGCCCGTCACCAGGCCCCGCGGGCTGCGCACAGCAAAAATTTGGGGCCGAACGGAGGCGGTCGATCAAATCTCCAGAAATCCGTGGGCTAACATACACCGAAAATCGCGAAAATCGTAAATTCTCAGTTATGCAAAAAATAGTGATGCCGATCAAATAAAATGATAGGGCGCCCGTCACCAGGCCCCGCGGGCTGCGCACAACAATACTTTGGGGCCGAACGGAGGCGGTCGATAAAATCTCCAGAAATCCGTGGGCTAACATACACCGAAAATCGCGAAAATCATAAATTCTCAGTTATGCGAAAAATAGTGATGCCGATCAAACGAAATGATAGGGCGCCCGTCACCAGGCCCCGCGGGCTGCGCACAGCCAAAATTTGGGGCCGAACGAAGGCGGTCGATTAAATCTCGAAAAATCTGTGGGCTAACATACACCGAAAATTGCGAAAATCGTAAATTCTCATTTATGCGAAAAATAGTGATGCCGATCAAACAAAAAGATAGGGCGCCCGTCACCAGGCCCCGCAGGCTGCGCACAGCCAAAATTTGGGGCCAAACACAGACGGTCGATCAAATCTCCAGAAATCCGTGGGCTAACATACACCAAAAATCGCGAAAATCGTAAATTGTCATTTGTTCGAAAAATAGTGATTCCGTTCAAACGAAATGATAGGGAGCCCGTCACCAGGACCCGCGGGCTATGTACAGCCAAAATTTGGGGCTGAACGGAGGCGGTCGATTAAATCTCGAAAAATCCGTCGGCTAACATACACCGAATATTGCGAAAATCGTAAATTCTCATTTATGCAAAAAATAGTGATGCTGATCAAACAAAATGATAGGGCGCCCGTCACCAGGCTGCGCACAGCCAAAATTTGGGGCCGAACGGAGGCGGTCGATCAAATCTGCAGAAATCTGTGGGCTAACATACACCGAAAATCGCGAAAATCGTAAATTCTCATTTATGCGAAAAATAGTGATGCCGATCAAATGAAATGATAGGGCGCCCGTCACCAGCGCCCCGCGTGCTGTGCACCTCCAAAATTTGGGGCCGAACGGAGGCGGTCAATCAAATCTCCAGAATTCCCTGGGCTAACACGCACTGAAAAGTGCGAAAATCGTAAATTCTCATTTATGCAAAAAATAGTGATGCCGATCAAATGAAATGATAGGTTGCCCGTCACCGGGCCCCGCAGGCTGCGCACAGCCAAAATTTGGAGCCTAACGGAGACGGTCGATCAAATCTCCAGAAATCCGTGGGCTAACATACACCGAAAATCGAGAAAATCGTAAATTCTCATTTATGCGAAAAATAGTGATGCCGATCAAACAAAATGATAGGGCGCCCGTCACCAGGCCCCGCGGGCTGCGCACAGCAAAAAATTGGGGCCAAACGGAGGCGGTCGATCAAATCTCTAGAAATCCGTGGGCTAAAATACACCGAAAATCGCAAAAATGGTAAATTCTCATTTATGCAAAAAATACTGATTCCGATCAAACAAAATGATAGGGCGCCCGTCACCAGGCCCCGCGGGCTGCGCACAGCAAAAAATTGGGACCAAACGGAGGCGGTCGATCAAATCTCTAGAAATCCGTGGGCTAAAATACACCGAAAATCGCAAAAATGGTAAATTCTCATTTATGCAAAAAATACTGATTCCGATCAAACAAAATGATAGGGCGCCCGTCACCAGGCCTCGCAGGCTGCGCACAGCAAAAATTTGGGGCCGATTGGAGGCGGTCGATCAAATCTCCAGCAATCCGTGCGCTAACATACACCGAAAATCAAGAAAATCGTAAATTCTCATTTATATGAAAAATAGTGATGCTGATCAAACGAAATGATAGGGCGCCCGTCACCAGCACCCCGCGGGCTGCGCACAGCCAAAATTTGGGGCCGAACGGAGGCGGTCAATCAAATCTCCGAAAATCCGTGGGCTAACATACACCGAAAATTGCGAAAATCATAAATTCTCATTTATGCGAAAAATAGTGATGCCGATCAAACGAAATGATAGGGCGCCCGTCACCAGGCCCCGCAGGCTGCGCACAGCCAAAATTTGGGGCCAAACGGAGACGGTCGATCAAATCTCCAGAAATCCGTGGGCTAACATACACCGAAAATCGAGAAAATAGTAAATTCTCATTTATGCGAAAAATAGTGATGCCGATTTAACAAAATGATAGGGCGCCCGTCACCAGGCCCCGCGGGCTGCGCACAGCAAAAATTTGGGGCCGAACGGAGGCGGTCGATCAAATCTCCAGAAATCCGTGGGCTTAAATACACCGAAAATCGCGAAAATCGTAAATTCTCAGTTATGCAAAAAATAGTGATGCCGATCAAATAAAATGATAGGGCGCCCGTCACCAGGCCCCGCGGGCTGCGCACAACAATACTTTGGGGCCGAACGGAGGCGGTCGATAAAATCTCCAGAAATCCGTGGGCTAACATACACCGAAAATCGCGAAAATCATAAATTCTCAGTTATGCGAAAAATAGTGATGCCGATCAAACGAAATGATAGGGCGCCCGTCACCAGGCCCCGCGGGCTGCGCACAGCCAAAATTTGGGGCCGAACGAAGGCGGTCGATTAAATCTCGAAAAATCTGTGGGCTAACATACACCGAAAATTGCGAAAATCGTAAATTCTCATTTATGCGAAAAATAGTGATGCCGATCAAACAAAAAGATAGGGCGCCCGTCACCAGGTCCCGCAGGCTGCGCACAGCCAAAATTTGGGGCCAAACACAGACGGTCGATCAAATCTCCAGATATCCGTGGGCTAACATACACCAAAAATCGCGAAAATCGTAAATTGTCATTTGTTCGAAAAATAGTGATGCCGTTCAAACGAAATGATAGGGAGCCCGTCACCAGGACCCGCGGGCTATGTACAGCCAAAATTTGGGGCTGAACGGAGGCGGTCGATTAAATCTCGAAAAATCCGTCGGCTAACATACACCGAATATTGCGAAAATCGTAAATTCTCATTTATGCAAAAAATAGTGATGCTGATCAAACAAAATGATAGGGCGCCCGTCACCAGGCTGCGCACAGCCAAAATTTGGGGCCGTACGGAGGCGGTCGATCAAATCTGCAGAAATCTGTGGGCTAACATACACCGAAAATCGCGAAAATCGTAAATTCTCATTTATGCGAAAAATAGTGATGCCGATCAAATGAAATGATAGGGCGCCCGTCACCAGCGCCCCGCGTGCTGTGCACCTCCAAAATTTGGGGCCGAACGGAGGCGGTCAATCAAATCTCCAGAATTCCCTGGGCTAACACGCACTGAAAAGTGCGAAAATCGTAAATTCTCATTTATGCAAAAAATAGTGATGCCGATCAAATGAAATGATAGGTTGCCCGTCACCGGGCCCCGCAGGCTGCGCACAGCCAAAATTTGGAGCCTAACGGAGACGGTCGATCAAATCTCCAGAAATCCGTGGGCTAACATACACCGAAAATCGAGAAAATCATAAATTCTCATTTATGCGAAAAATAGTGTTGCCGATCAAACAAAATGATAGGGCGCCCGTCACCAGGCCCCGCGGGCTGCGCACAGCAAAAAATTGGGGCCAAACGGAGGCGGTCGATCAAATCTCTAGAAATCCGTGGGCTAAAATACACCGAAAATCGCAAAAATGGTAAATTCTCATTTATGCAAAAAATACTGATTCCGATCAAACAAAATGATAGGGCGCCCGTCACCAGGCCTCGCAGGCTGCGCACAGCAAAAATTTGGGGCCGATTGGAGGCGGTCGATCAAATCTCCAGCAATCCGTGCGCTAACATACACCGAAAATCAAGAAAATCGTAAATTCTCATTTATACGAAAAATAGTGATGCTGATCAAATGAAATGATAGGGCGCCCGTCACCAGCACCCCGCGGGCTGCGCACAGCCAAAATTTGGGGCCGAACGGAGGCGGTCAATCAAATCTCCGAAAATCCGTGGGCTAACATACACCGAAAATTGCGAAAATCATAAATTCTCATTTATGCGAAAAATAGTGATGCCGATCAAACGAAATGATAGGGCGCCCGTCACCAGGCCCCGCAGGCTGCGCACAGCCAAAATTTGGGGCCAAACGGAGACGGTCGATCAAATCTCCAGAAATCCGTGGGCTAACATACACCGAAAATCGAGAAAATAGTAAATTCTCATTTATGCGAAAAATAGTGATGCCGATTTAACAAAATGATAGGGCGCCCTTCACCAGGCCCCGCGGGCTGCGCACAGCAAAAATTTGGGGCCGAACGGAGGCGGTCGATCAAATCTCCAGAAATCCGTAGGCTAACATACACCCAAAATCGCGAAAATCGTAAATTCTCATTTATGCAAAAAATAGTGATGCCGATCAAATGAAATGATAGGGCGCCCGTCTCCAGGCCCCGCAGGCTGCGCACAGCCAAAATTTGGGACCGAACGGAGGCGGTCGATCAAATCTCCAGAAATCCGTGGACTAACATACACCGAAAATCGAGAAAAATCGTAAATTGTCATTTGTTCGTAAAATAGTGATGCCGATCAAACAAAATGATAGGGCGCCCGTCACCAGGCCCCGCGGGCTGCGCACAGCCAAAATTTGGGGCCGAACGGAGGCGGTCGAGTAAATCTCGAAAAATCCGTGGGATAACATACACCGAAATTTGCGAAAATCGTAAATTCTCATTTATTCAAAAAATAGTGATGCCGATCAAATGAAATTATAGAACGCCCATCACCAGGCCCCGCAGGCTGCGCACAGCCAAAATTTGGGGCCAAACGGAGACGGTCGATCAAATCTCCCGAAATCCGTGGGCTAACATACACCGAAAATCGCGAAAATCGTAAATTGTCATTTATGCAAAAAATAGTGATGCCGATCAAACAAAATAATAGGGCGCCCGTCACCAGGCTCCGCGGGCTGCGCACGGCAAAAATTTGGTGCCGAACGGAGGCGGTCGATCAAATCTCTAGAAAAATCTGTGGGCAAACACACACCGAAAATCGCAAAAATCGTAAATTCTCATTTATTCGAAAAATAGTGATGCCGATCAAACGATATGATAGGGCGCCCGTCACCAGGCCCCGCGGGCTGCGCACAGCCAAAATTTGGGGCCCAACGGATGCGGTCGATTAAATCTCGAAAAATCTGTGGGCTAACATACACCGAAAATCGCGAAAATCGTAAATTCGCATTTATGCAAAAAATAGTGATGCTGATCAAATGAAATGATAGGGCACCCGTCACCAGGCCCCGCGGGCTGCGCACAGCCAAAATTTGGGGCCAAACAGAGACGGTCGATCAAATCTCCAGAAATTCGTGGGCTAACATACACCAAAAATTGCGAAAATCGTAAATTGTCATTTGTTTGAAAAATAGTGATGCCGATCAAACGAAATGATAGGGCGCCCGTCACCAGGCCCCGCCGGCTGCGCACAGCCAAAATTTGGGGCCGAACGGAGGCGGTCGATTAAATCTCGAAAAATCCTTGGGCTAACATACAACGAAAATTGCAAAAATCGTAAATTCTCATTTATTCAAAAAATAGTGATGCCGATCAAATGAAATGATAGGGCGCCCGTAACCAGGCCCCACAGGCTGCGCACAGCCAAAATTTGGGGCCAAACGGAGACGATCGATCAAATCTCCCGAAATCCGTGGGCTAACATACACCGAAAATCGCGAAAATCGCGAAAATCGTAAATTGTCATTTATGCGAAAAATAGTGATGCCGATCAAACAAAATGATAGGGCGCCCGTCACCAGGCCCCGCCGGCTGCGCACAGCCAAAATTTGGGGCCGAACGGAGGCGGTCGATCAAATCTCCAGAAATCCGTGGGCTAACATACACCGAAAATCGCGAAAATCGTAAATTCTCATTTATGCGAAAAATAGTGATGCCGATTAAACGAAATGATAGGGCGCCCGTAAACTGCGCCCCGCGGGCTTTGCACAGCCAAAATTTGGGGCCGAACTGAGGCGGTCGATCAAATCTCCAGAGTTCCCTGGGCTAACACGCACTGAAAAGTTTGAAAGTTAGCAACATAGGCGCACTATGCTAGCGTCGACAGACCGGCCGACAGCGGATGTCACATGCTAACCTATGTCGAGACCCAACGCCGATCGATCAATGCCCAGCGATCGAAAATTTAAAAAGAAACACCTATGCTTATCCTTATGATATAAAGAAAATGCTAGAGATTAGTGGTGGTAGTGCTGGCCTACCATGGTCGCTTGCCATGGTGGTGTCGGTTGTGGTGGGTCGTTAAGACCGGTTTTTAAATTAAAATTGTCAACTATATTGGGAAATATGTTGAAATGAGTGCGATAGAGGCATGTTTTTAGAAAAATGGCTCGGCCAAACCGCCTTACGGCAGTTTGTCCAGATAGATCTCGAAAAAATACACAAAATGAAAAAAAAATCGCGTAAAACGGTTAATCCAGCCCAAAGTTATGATCATTTAGATAATATGCCTCTAATGAACTCTTTTTCCGTCGATTATATTACACTTTTAACAACATTATGTAAGATCTCATCAAAAGACTTGCATCTCGGCAGTTCTTATTTTGTTAATAAAGAGCTAACACACACCAAAAATCGCTAAAATCGTAAATTCTCATTTATGCAAAACAATAGTGATGCCGATCAAACGAAATGATAGGACTATCTAAATTCTGATTTCTTATTCTGATCTCTTTCTATACTATACTGATTCTTTACTGATTACCGTAATGAATTGATTTAAAACCGAAGTGGGGCTTATATATAATAGAAACTATAAATCGCATCCAGGGAATGCGATTTATAAGTTGCATTTGCGGAATGCGATTTATAAGTCGCATTCCTGGAATACGTTTATAAGTCGCATTCCCGGAATGCGATTTATAAGTCGCATTTTCCCTTGCGACGCGCCGACTTGGCGCTTGTCCAATCTTTCCCCGGGCCTTTTTCTAGCATGTATGTCTTTCAAATACTCTTAACCAACACGCGAATAGGCCATCTATATGCTAGAAATTTACGGGGTGTAACAGCGGATCAAATGAAATGATAGGGCGCCCGTCACCAGGCCCCGCAGGCTGCGCACAGCCAAAATTTGGGGCCGAACGGAGGCGGTCGATCAAATCTCCAGAAATCCGTGGGCTAACATTCACCGAAAATCGAGAAAATCGTAAATTGTCATTTGTTTGAAAAATAGTGATTCCGATCAAACGATATGATAGGGCGCCCGTCACCAGGCACCGCGGGCTGCGCACTGCCAAAATTTGGGGCCGAACGGAGGCGGTCGACCAAATCTCCAGAAATCCGTGGGCTAACATACACCGAAATTTGCGAAAATCGTAAATTCTCATTTATTCAAAAAATAGTGATGCCGATCAAACGAAATTATAGGACACCCATAACCAGGCCCCGCATGCTGCGCACAGCCAAAATTTGGGGCCAAACGGAGACGGTCGATCAAATCTCCCGAAATCCGTGGGCTAACATACACCAAAAATCGCGAAAATCGTAACTTCTCATTTATGCAAAAAATAGTGATGCTGATGAAACGAAATGATAGGGCGCCCGTCACAAGGCCCTGCAGGCTGCGCACAGCCAAAATTTGGGGCCAAACGGAGACGGTCTATCAAATCTCCAGAAATTCGTGGGCTAATATACATGAAAAATCAAGAAAATCGTAAATTCTCATTTATACGAAAAATAGTGATGCCGATCAAAAGTAATGATAGGGCGCCCGTCACCAGGCCCCGCAGGCTGTGCACAGCCAAAATTTGGGGCCGAACGGAGGCGGTAGATCAAATCTCCAGAAATCCGTAGGCTAACATACACCGAAAATCGCAAAAATCATAAATTCTCATTTATGCAAAAAATAGTGATGCCGATCAAACGAAATTATAGAGCACCTGTAACCAGGCCCAGCAGGCTGCGCACAGCCAAACTTTTGGGGTCGAACGGAGGCGGTCGATCAAATCTCGAGAAATCCATGGGCTAACATTCACCAAAAATCGAAAAAATCGTAAATTGTCATTTATTCAAAAAATAGTGATGCAGATCAAATGAAATGATAGGGCGCCCATCACAGGCCCCGCTGGCTGCGCACAGCCAAAATTTGGGGCAGAACGGAGGCGGCCGATCAAATCTCCAGAAATCCGTGGGCTAACATACACGGAAAATTGCGAAAATCGTAAATTCTCATTTATGCAAAAAATAGTGATGCCGATCAAACGAAATGATAGGGCGCCCGTCACCAGCGCCCCGCGGGCTGTGCACAGCCAAAATTTGGGTCGAACGGAGGCGGTCGATCAAATCTCCAGGAATCCGTGGCTAACATTCACCGAAAACTGAGAAAATCGTAAATTGTCATTTATTCAAAAAATAGTGATGCCGATCAAACGAAATGATTGGGCACCCATCACCAGGCCCCGCGGGCTGCGCACAGCCAAAATTTGGGGCCGAACGGAGGCGGTCGATCAAATCTCAAAAAATCCGTGGGCTAACATACACCGAAAATTGCAAAAATCGTAAATTCTCATTTATGCAAAAAATAGTGATGCCGATCAAACAAAATGATAGGGCGTCCGTCACCAGGCCCCGCAGGCTGCGCACAGCCAAAATTTGGGGCCAAACAGAGACGGTCGATCAAATCTCCAGAAATCCGTGGGCTAACATACACCGAAAATTGTGAAAATCGTAAATTCTCATTTATGCAAAAAATAGTGATGCTGATGAAATGAAATGATAGGGCGCCCATCAGCAGGCCCCGCGGGCTGCGCACAGCAAAAATTTGGGGCCGAACGGAGGCGGTCGATCAAATCTCCAGAAATCCGTGGGCTAACATACATCGAAAATCGCGAAAATCGTAAATTCTCATTTATGCAAAAAATAGTGATGCCGATCAAACGAAATGATAGGGCGCCCGTCACCAGGCACCGCAGGCTATGCACATCCAAAATTTGGGGCCAAACAGATGCGGTCGATCAAATCTCCAGAAATCCGTGGCCTAACATACACCGAAAATCGAGAAAATCGTAAATTCTCATTTATGCGAAAAATAGTGATGCCAATCAAACGAAATGATAGGCGCCCGTCACCAGGCCTCGCAGGCTGCGCACATCCAAAATTTGGGGCCAAACGGAGACGATCGATCAAATCTACAGAAATTCGTGGGCTAACATACACCGAAAATCGAGAAAATCGTAAATTGTCATTTATTCAAAAAATAGTGATGCCGATCAAACGAAATGATAGGGCACCCTTCACCAGGCCCCGCAGGCTGCGCACAACAAAAATTTGGGGCCAAACGAAGACGGTCGATCAAATCTCCCAGAAATCCGTGGGCTAACATTCACCGAAAATTGAGAAAATCGTAAATTACCATTTATTCGAAAAAATAGTGATGCCGATCAAACGAAATGATAGGGCGCCCTTCACCAAGCCCCGCGCGCTGCGCACAGCCAAAATTTGGGGTCGAACGGAGGCGGTCGTTTAAATCTCGAAAAATTCGTGGGCTAACATACACCGAAAATTGCGAAAATTATATATTCTCATTTATGCAAAAAATAGTGATGTCGATCAAACAAAATGATAGTGCGCCCGTCACCAGGCCCAACAGGCTCCGCACAGCCAAAATTTGGGGCCAAACAGATGCGGTAGACCAAATCTCCAGAAATCCGTGGGCTAACATACATTGAAAATCGAGAAAATCGTAAATTCTCATTTATGCGAAAAATAGTGATGCCGATCAAACAAAATGATAGGGCGTCCGTCACCAGGCCCCGCAGGCTGCGCACAGCCAAAATTTGGGGCCGAACGGAGGCGGTCGATCAAATCTCCAGAAATCCGTGGGCTAACATACACCGAAAATCTCGAAAATCGTAAATTCTCATTTATGCAAAAAATAGTGATGCCGATCAAACGTAATGATAGGGCGCCCGTCACCAGGCCCCGCAGGCTGGGCACAGCCAAAATTTGGGGCCGAACGGAGGCGGTTGATCAAATCTCCAGAAATCCATGGGCTAACATACACCGAAAATTGAGAAAATCGTAAATTCTCATTTATGCGAAAAATAGTGATGCCGATCAAACGAAATGATAGGGCGCCCGTCACCAGCGCCACGCGGGTTGCGCACAGCCGAAATTTGGGGTCGAACGGAGGCGGTCGATCAAATCTCCAGAAATCCCTGGGCTAACACGCACTGAAAAGTTTGAAAGTTAGCAACATAGGCGCACTATGCTAGTGTCGACAGACCGGCCGACATCGGATGTCACATTCTAACCTATGTCGAGACCCAACGCCCATCGATCAATGCCCAGCGATCGAAAATTTAAAAGGAAACACCTATGCTTATCCTTATGATATAAACAAAATGCTAGAGATTAGTGGTGGTAGTGCTGGCCTACCATGGTCGCTTGCCATGGTGGTGTCGGTTGTGGTGGGTCGTTAGAACCGGTTTTTAAATTAAAATTGTCAACCATATTGGGAAATATGTTGAAATGAGTGCGATAGAGGCATATTTTTAGAAAACTGGCTCAGCCAAACCGCCTTACGGCGGTTTGTCCAGATAGATCTCGAAAAAATACACAAAATGAAAAAAACAATCGCGTAAAACGGATAATGCAACCCAAAGTTATGATCATTTAGATAATATGCCTGTAATGAACTCTTTTTCCGTCGATTATATTACAGTTTTAACAACATTATGTAAGATCTCATCAAAAGACTTGCATCTCGGCAGTTCTTATTTTGTTAATAAAGAGCTAACACACACCAAAAGTCGCGAAAATCGTAAATTCTCATTTATGCAAAAAATAGTGATGCCGATCAAACGAAATGATAGGACTATCTAAATTCTGATTTCTTATTCTAATCTCTTTCTGTACTATACTGATTTTTTACTGATTACCGTAATGAATTGATTTAAAATCGAAGTGGGGCTTATATATAATAGAAACTATAAATCGCATTCAGGGAATGCGATTTATAATGCATTTCGAGAATGCGATTTATAAGTCGCATTCCTAGAATGCGTTTTATAAGTCGAATTCCCGAAATGCGATTTATAAGTCGCATTTTGCCTTGCGACGCGCCGACTTGGCGCTTGTCCGATCTTTCCCCGGGCCTTTTTCTAGCATGTATGTCTTTCAAATACTCTTAACCAACACGCGAATAGACCATCTATATGCTAGAAATTTACGGGGTGTAACAGCGGATCAAACGAAATGATAGGGCACCCGTCACCAGGCCCCGCAGGCTGCGCACAGCCAAACTTTGGGGCCGAACGGAGGCGGTCGATCAAATCTCCAGAAATCCGTGGGCTAACATACACCGAAAATTGCGAAAATCATAAATTCTCATTTATGCAAAAAATAGTGATGCCGATCAAACGAAATGATAGGCCGCCCGTCACCAGTGCACCGCTGGCTGCGCACAGCCAAAATTTGAGGCCGAACGGAGGCGGTCGATTAAATATCAAAAAATCCGTGGGCTAACATACACCGAAAACCGAGAAAATCATAAATTGTCATTTATTCAAAAAATAGTGATGCCGATCAAATGAAATGATAGAGCGCCCATCACCAGGCCCCGCGGGCTGCGCACAGCCAAAATTTAGGGCCGAACGGAGGCGGTCGATTAAATCTCAAAAAATCTGTGGGCTAACATACACCGAAAATTGCGAAAATTGTAAATTCTCATTTATGCAAAAAATAGTGATGCCGATCAAACGAAATGATAGGGCGCCCGTCAGCAGGCCTCGCAGGCTGCGCACAGCCAAAATTTGGGGCAAACGGAGACGGTCGATCAAATCTCCAGAAATTCGTGGGCTAACATACACCGAAAATCGAGAAAATCATAAATTGTCATTTATTCAAAAAATAGTGAGGCCGATCAAACGAAATGATAGGGCGCCCTTCACCAGACCCTGCAGGCTGCGCACAGTAAAAATTTGGGACTTAACGGAGACGGTCGATCAAATCTCCCGAAATCCGTGAGCTAACATTCACCGAAAATCGAGAAAATCGTAAATTGTCATTTGTTCAAAAAATAGTGATGCCGATCAAATGAAATGATAGGTCGCCCTTCACCAGGCCCCGCGCGCTGCGCACAACCAAAATTTGATGTCGAACGGAGGCGGTCGATTAAATCTCGAAAAATCCGTGGGCTAACATACACCGAAAATTGCGAAAATTGTAAATTCTCATTTATGCAAAATATAGTGATGCCGATCAAACGAAATGATAGGGCGCCCGTCAACAGGCCCCGCAGGCTGCGCACAGCCAAAATTTGGGGCCAAACGGAAACGGTCGATCAAATCTCCAGAAATCCGTGGGCTAACATACACCGAAAATTGAGAAAATCGTAAATTCTCATTCATGCGAAAAATAGTGATGCCGATCAAACGAAATGATAGGGCGCCAGTCACCAGCGCCCCGCAGGCAGCGCACAGCCAAAATTTAGGGCCGAACGGAGACGGTCGATCAAATATCCAGAAATCCCTGGGCTAACATACACCGAAAATTGAGAAAATCGTAAATTCTCATTTATGCGAAAAATAGTGATACCGATCAAACGAAATGATAGGCGCCCGACACCAGGCCCCGCAGGCTGCGTACAGCCAAAATTTGGTGCCAAACGGAGACGGTCGATCAAATCTCCAGAAATTCGTAGGCTAACAACATACACCGAAAATCGAGAAAATCGTAAATTGTCATTTATTCAAAAAATAGTGATACCGATCAAACGAAATGATAGGCGCCCGACACCAGGCCCCGCAGGCTGCGTACAACCAAAATTTGGGGCCAAACGGAGGCGGTCGATCAAATCTCCAGAAATTCGTAGGCTAACATACACCGAAAATCGAGAAAATCGTAAATTGTCATTTATTCAAAAAATAGTGATGTCGATCAAACGAAATGATAGGGCGCCCTTCACCAGGCTCCGCGCGCTGCGCACAGCCAAAATTTGGGGTCGAACGGAGGCGGTCGATTAAATCTCGAAAAATCTGTGGGAACGAAATGATAGGGCGCCCGTCACCAGGCCCCGCAGGCTGTGCATAGCCAAAATTTGGGGCCAAACGGAGACGGTCGATCAAATCTCCAGAAATTCGTGGGCTAACATACACGGAAAATCGCGAAAATCGTAAATTCTCATTTATGCAAAAAATAGTGATGCCGATCAAATGAAATGATAGGGAGCCTTTCACCAGGCCCCGCGGGCTGCCCACATCCAAAATTTGGGCCGAACGGAGGCGGTCGATTAAATCTCAAAAAATTCGTGGGCTAACATACACCGAAAATTGCGAAAATTATAAATTCTCATTTATGCGAAAAATAGTGATGCCGATCAAACGAAATGATAGGGCGCCCGTCAACAGGCCCCGCAGGCTGCGCACAGCCAAATTTTGGGCCAAACGGAGACGGTTGATCAAATCTCCAGAAATCCGTGGGCTAACATACACCGAAAATTGAGAAAATCGTAAATTCTCATTCATGCGAAAAATAGTGATGCCGATCAAACGAAATGATAGGGCGCCAATCACCAGCACCCCGCAGGCAGCGCACAGCCAAAATTTAGGGTCGAACGGAGACGGTCGATCAAATATCCAGAAATCCCTGGGCTAACATACACCGAAAATTGAGAAAATCATAAATTCTCATTTATGCGAAAAATAGTGATGCCGATCAAACGAAATGATAGGCGCCCGTCACCAGGCCCCGCAGGCTGCGCACAACAAAAATTTGGGGCCAAACGGAGACGGTCGATCGAATCTCCAGAAATTCGTGGGCTAACATACACCGAAAATCGAGAAAATCATAAATTGTCATTTATTAAAAAAATAGTGATGTCGATCAAACGAAATGATAGGGAGCCCTTCACCAGGCCCCGCAGGCTGCGCAGAGCCAAAATTTGGGGCCAAACGGAGACGGTCGATCAAATCTCCAGAAATCCGTGGGCTAACATTCACCGAAAATTGAGAAAATCTTAAATTGTCATTTATTCGAAAAATAGTGATGCCGATCAAACGAAATGATAGGGCGCCCTTTACTAGGCCCCGCGCGCTACGCACAGCCAAAATTTGGGGTCGAACGGAGGCGGTCGATTAAATCTCGAAATATCTGTGGGATAACATACACCGAAAATTGCGAAAATTGTAAATTCTCATTTATCCAAAAAATAGTGATGCCGATCAAACGAAATGATAGGGCGCCCTTCACCAGGCCCCGCGGGCTGCCCACATCCAAAATTTGGGGCCGAATGGAGGCGGTCGATTAAATCTCGAAAAATCCGTGGGCTAACATACATCGAAAATCGAAAAAATCGTAAATTGTCATTTATTCGAAAAATAGTGATGCTGATCAAACGAAATGATAGGGCGTCCGTCACAGGCCCCGCAGGCTGCGCACAGCCAAAATTTGGGGCAGAACGGAGGCGGCCGATCAAATCTCCAGAAATCCGTGGGCTAACATACACCGAAAATCGAGAAAATTGTAAATTCTCATTCATGCGAAAAGTAGTGATGCCGATCAAATGAAACGATAGGGCGCCAGTCACCAGCGCCCCGCAGGCTGCGCACAGCCAAAATTTGGGGCCAAACGGAGACGGTCGATCAAATCTCCAGAAATCCGTGGGCTAACATACATCGAAAATCGAGAAAATCGTAAATTCTCATTTATGCGAAAAATAGTGATACCGATCAAACAAAATGATAGGGCGTCCGTCATCAGGCCCCGCAGGCTGGGCACAGCAAAAATTTGGGGCCGAACAGAGGCGGTCGATCAAATCTCCAGAAATCCGTGGGCTAACATACACCGAAAATCGCGAAAATCGTAAATTCTCATTTATGCAAAAAATAGTGATGCCGATCAAACATGTTGATAAGGCGCCCGTCACCAGGCCCCGCAGGCTGCGCACAGCAAAAATTTGGGGCCGAACGGAGGCGGTCGATCAAATCTCCCGAAATCCGTGGGCAAACATACACCGAAAATCGAGAAAATCGTAAATTGTCATTATTCGAAAAATAGTGATGCCGATCAAACGAAATGATAGGGCGCCCTTCACCAGGCCCCGCAGGCTGCGCACAGCCAAAATTAGGGGCCAAACGGAGACGGTCGATCAAATCTCCAGAAACCCGTGGGCTAACATTCACCGAAAATCGAGAAAATCGTAAATTGTCATTTATTCGAAAAATAGTGATGCCGACCAAACGAAATGATAGGGCACCCTTCACCAGTCCCCGCGCGCTGCGCACAGCCAAAATTTGGGGCCGAACGAAGGCGGTCGATTAAATCATGAAAAATCCGTGGGCTAAGATACACCGAAAATTGTGAAAATTGCAAATTCTCATTTATGCAAAAAATAGTGATGCCGATCAAACGAAATGATAGGGCGCCCGTCACCAGGCGCCGCAGGCTGCGCACAGCCAAAATTTGGGGCCAAACGGAGACGGTCGATCAAATCTCCAGAAATTCGTGGGCTAAAATACACCGAAAATCGAGAAAATTGTAAATTGTCATTTATTCAAAAAATAGTGATGCCAATGAAACGAAATGATAGGGCGCCCTTCACCAGGCCTCGCAGGCTGCGCACAACCAAAATTTGGAGCCAAACGGAGACGGTCGATCAAATCTCCAGAAATCCGTGGGCTAACATACACCGAAAATCGAGAAAATCGTAAATTCTCATTAATGCGAAAAATAGCGATGCCGATCAAACGAAATGATAGGGCGCCAGTCACTAGCGCCCCGCAGGCAGCGCACAGCCAAAATTTAGGGCCGAACGGAGACGGTCGATCAAATCTCCAGAAATTCGTGGGCTAACATACACCGAAAATCGAGAAAATCGTAAATTCTCATTTATTCAAAAAATAGTGATGCCGATCAAACGAAATGATAGGGCGCCCTTCACTAGGCCCCGCAGGCTGCGCACAGCCAAAATTTGGGGCCAAACGGAGACGGTCGATCAAATCTCCAGAAATCCGTGGGCTAACATTCACCGAAAATCGAGAAAATCATAAATTGTCATTTATTCGAAAAATAGTGATGGCGATCAAATGAAATGATAGGGCGCCCTTCACCAGGCCCCGCGCGCTGCGTACAACCAAAATTTGGGGCCAAACGGAGGCGCTCGATAAAATCTCCAGAAATCCGTGGGCTAACATACACCGAAAATTGTAAATTCTCATTTATGCAAAAAATAGTGATGCCGATCAAACGAAATGATAGGGCGCCCGTCACCAGGCCCCGCAGGCTGCGCACAGCCAAAATTTGGGGCCAAACGGAGAGGGTCGATCAAATCTCCAGAAATCCGTGGGATACACCGAAAATCGAGAAAATCGTAAATTCTCATTTATGCGAAAAATAGTGATGCCGATCAAACAAAATGATAAGGTGCCCGTCACCAGGCCCCGCAGGCTGCTCACAGCCAAAATTTGGGGGCGAACGGAGACGGTCGATCAAATCTCCAGAAATCGGTGGGCTAACATAAACCGAAAATCGAGAAAATCGTAAATTCTCATTTATGCGAAAAGTAGTGATGCCGATCAAACGAAATGATAGGGTGCCCTTCACCAGGCCCCGCGGGCTGCGCACAACAAAAATTTGGGCCCGAACGGAGGCGGTCGATTAAATCTTGAAAAATTCGTGGGCTAACAAACACCGAAAATTGCGAAAATTGTAAATTCTCATTTATGCAAAAAATAGTGATGCCGATCAAACGAAATGATAGGGCGCCCGTCACCATGCCCCGCAGGCTGCGCACATCCAAAATTTGGGGCCAAAAAGAGGCGGTCGATCAAATCTCCAGAAATCCGTGGGCTAACATTCACCGAAAACCGAGGAAATCGTAAATTGTCATTTATTCAAAAAATAGTGATGCCGATCAAACGAAATGATAGGGCGCCCATCACCAGGCCCCGCGGGCTGCGCACATCCAAAATTTGGCGCCGAACGGAGGCGGTCGATCAAATCTCGAAAAATCCGTGGGCTAACATACACCGAAAATTGCAAAAATCTTAAATTCTCATTTATGCAAAAAATAGTGATGCCGATCAAACAAAATGATAGGGCGCCCGTCACCAGGCCCCGCAGGCTACGTACAGCCAAAATTTGGGGCCAAACTGAGACGGTCGATCAAATCTCCAGAAATCCGTGGGCTAACATACACCGAAAATTGCGAAAATCATAAATTTTAATATATGCAAAAAATAGTGATGCCGATGAAACGAAATGATAGGGCGCCCGTCACCAGGCCCCGCAGGCTGCGCATAGCCAAAATTTTGGGCGAAACGGAGACGGTCGATCAAATCTCCAGAAATCCGTGGGCTAACACACATCGAAAATCGAGAAAATTGAAAATTCTCATTTATGCGAAAAATAGTGATGCCGATCAAACAAAATGATAGGGCGCCCGTCACCAGGCCCCGCGGGCTGTGTACAGCCAAAATTTGGTGCCGAACGGAGGCGGTCGATCAAATCTCCATAAATCCGTGGGCTAACATTCACCGAAAATCGAGAAAATCGTAAATTCTCATTTATTCAAAAAATAGTGATGTCGATCAAATGAAATGATAAGGCACCCATCACCAGGCCCCGCGGGCTGCGCACAGCCAAAATTTGGGGCCGAACGGAGGCGGTCGATCAAATCTCAAAAAATCCGTGGGCTAACATACACCGAAAATTGCGAAAATCGTAAATTCTCATTTATGCAAAAAATAGTGATGCCGATCAAACGAAATGATAGGGCGCCCGTCACCAGGCCCCGCAGGCTGCGCACAGCCAAAATTTGGGGCCAAACAGAGGCGGTCGATCAAATCTCCAGAAATCCGTGGTCGTTTTCACCGAAAATCGAGAAAATCATAAATTGTCATTTATTCAAAAAATAGTGATGCCGATCAAACGAAATGATAGGGCGCCCATCACCAGGCCCCGCGGGTTGCGCACAGCCAAAATTTGGGGCCGAACGGAGGCGGTCGATCAAATCTCGAAAAATCTGTGGGCTAACATACACCGAAAATTGTGAAAATCTTAAATTCTCATTTATGCAAAAATGGTGATGCCGATCAAACAAAATGATAGGCCGCCCGTCACCAGGCCCCGCAGGCTGCGCACAGCCAAAATTTGGGGCCAAACAGAGACGGTCGATCAAATCTCCAGAAATCCGTGGGCTAACATACACCGAAAATTGTGAAAATCGTAAATTCTCATTTATACAAAAAACAGTGATGCCGATGAAACGAAATGATAGGGCGCCCGTCACCAGGCCCCGCAGGCTGCGCACAGCCAAAATTTTGGGCGAAACGGAGATGGTCGATCAAATCTCTAGAAATCCGTGGGCTAACATTCACCGAAAATCGAGAAAATCGTAAATTGTCATTTATTCAAAAAATAGTGATGCCGATCAAATGAAATGATAGGGCGCCCTTCACCAGGCCCCGCGCGCTGCGCACAGCCAAAATTTGGGGCCGAACTGAGGCGGTCGATTAAATCTCGAAAAATCCGTGGGCTAACATACACCGAAAATTGCGAAAATTGTAAATTCTCATTTATGCAAAAAATAGTGATGCCAATCAAACGAAATGATAGGGCGCCCGTCACCAGGCCCCGCAGGCTGCGCACAGCCAAAATTTGGGGCCAAACGGAGACGGTCGATCAAATCTCCAGAAATCCGTGGGCTAACATACACCGAAAATTGCAAAAATCATAAATTCTCATTTATGCAAAAAATAGTGATGCCGATCAAACGAAATGATAGGGCGCCCATCACCAGGCCCCGCGGGCTGCGCACAGCCAAAATTTGGTGCCGAACGGAGGCGGTCGATCAAATCTCCAGAAATCCGTGGGCTAACATTCACCGAAAACCGAGAAAATCGTAAATTGTCATTTATTCAAAAAATAGTGATGCCGATCAAATGAAATGATAGGGCGCCCATCACCAGGCCCCGCAGGGTGCGCACAGCCAAAATTTGGGGCCGAACGGAGGCGGTCGATCAA
The DNA here is from genome assembly GCA_035772735.1 of Datura wrightii. NCBI lineage: Eukaryota > Viridiplantae > Streptophyta > Magnoliopsida > Solanales > Solanaceae > Datura > Datura wrightii. The sequence goes on along the minus strand of JASDFA010000012.1, from coordinate 4,832,616 downwards.
ATCTCAAAAAATCCGTGGGCTAATACACAAAAAATTACGAAAATCCTAAATTCTCATTTATGCAAAAAATAGTGATGCCGATCAAACGAAATGATAGGGCGACCGTCCCCAGGCCCCGAAGGCTGCGCACAACAAAAATTTAGGGCCGAACGGAGGCGGTCGATCAAATCTCCAGAAATCCGTGGGCCAACATACACCGAAAATCGCGAAAATTGTAAATTCTCATTTATGCAAAAAATAGTGATGCCGATCAAACGTAATGATAAGGAGCCCGTCACCAGGCCCTGTAGGCTGCGCACAGCCAAAATTTGGGGCCGAATGGAGGCGGTCGATCAAATCTCCAGAAATCCGTGGGCTAACATACATCGAAAATCTAGAAAATCGTAAATTATCATTTATTCAAAAAATAGTGATGCCGATCAAACGAAATGATAGGGCGCCCTTCACCAGGCCCCGCAGGCTGCGCACAACGAATATTTAGGGTCAAACGGAGACGGTCGATCAAATCTCCAGAAATCCGTGGGCTAACATTCACCGAAAATCGAGAAAATCGTAAATTGTCATTTATTCGAAAAATAGTGATGTCGATCAAACGAAATGATAGGGCGCCCTTCACCAGGCCCCGCGCGCTGCGTACAGCCAAAATTTGGGGCCGAACGGAGGCGGTCGATTAAATCTCGAAAAATCCGTGGGCTAACATACACCGAAAATTGCGAAAATTGTAAATTCTCATTTATGCAAAAAATAGTGATGCCGATCAAACGAAATGATAGGGCACCCGTCACCAGGCCCCGCAGGCTGCGCACAGCCAAAATTTGGGGCCAAACGGAGACGGTAGATCAAATCTCCAGAAATCCGTGGGCTAACATACACCGAAAATTGCAAAAATCGTAAATTCTCATTTATGCAAAAAATAGTGATGCCGATCAAACGAAATGATAGGGCGCCCGTCACCAGCGCCCCGAGGGCTGCGCACAGCCAAAATTTGGTGTCGAACGGAGGCGGTCGATCAAATCTCCAGAAATCCGTGGGCTAACATTCATCGAAAATCGAGAAAATCGTAAATTGTCATTTATTCAAAAAATAGTGACGCCGGTCAAATGAAATGATAGGGCGCCCATCACCAGGCCCCGCAGGCTACGCACAGCCAAAATTTAGGGCCGAACGGAGGCGGTCGATCAAATCTCAAAAAATCCGTGGGCGTTAATACACCGAAAATTGCGAAAATCTTAAATTCTCATTTATGCAAAAAATAGTGATGCCGATCAAACGAAATGATAGGGCGCCCATCACCAGGCCCCGCAGGCTGCGCACAGCCAAAATTTGGGGCCAAACAAAGACGGTCGATCAAATCTCCAGAAATCCGTGGGCTAACATACATCGAACATTGCGAAAATCGTAAATTCTCATTTATGCAAAAAATAGTGATGCTGATGAAACGAAATGATAGGGCGCCCGTCCAGGCCCCGCAGGCTGCGCACAGCCAAAATTTGGGGCCAAACGGAGACGGTCAATCAAATCTCCAGAAATTCGTGGGCTAATATACATCGAAAATTGAGAAAATCATCAATTCTCATTTATGTGAAAAATAGTGATGCCGATCAAACAAAATGATAGGGCGCCCGTCACCAGGCCCCGCGGGCTGAGCACAGCCAAAATTTGGGGCCGAACGGAGGCGGTCGATCAAATCTCCAGAAATCCGTGGGCTAACATACACCGAAAATCGCGAAAATCGTAAATTCTCATTTATGCAAAAAATAGTGATGCTGATCAAACGTAATGATAGGGCGCCCGTCACCAGGCCCCGCAGGCTGTGCACAGCCAAAATTTGGGGCCGAACGGAGGCGGTCGATCAAATCTCCAGAAATCCGTGGGCTTAACATACACCGAAAATCGAGAAAATCGTAAATTCTCATTTATGCGAAAAACAGTGATGCCGATCAAACGAAATGATAGGGCGCCCGTCACCAGCGCCCCGCGGGCTGCGCACAGCCAAAATTTGGGGCCGAACACAGGCGGTCAATCAAATCTCGAGAAATCCCTGGGCTAACACGCACTGAAAAGTTTGAAAGTTAGCAACATAGGCGCACTATGCTAGTGTCGACAGACCGACCGACATCGGATGTCACATGCTAACCTATGTCGAGACCCAACGCCCATCGATCAATGCCCAGCGATCGAAAATTTAAAAGGAAACACCTATGCTTATCCTTATGATATAAAGAAAATGCTAGAGATTAGTGGTGGTAGTGCTGGCCTACCATGGTTGCTTGCCATGGTGGTGTCGGTTGTGGTGGGTCGTTAGGACCAGCTTTTAAATTAAAATTGTCAACCATATTGGAAAATATGTTGAAATGAGTGCGATAGAGGCATATTTTTAGAAAACTGGCTCGGCCAAACTGCCTTTGTCCAGATAGATCTCGAAAAAATACACAAAATGAAAAAAACAATCGCGTAAAACGGATAATGCAGCCTAAAGTTATGATCATTTAGATAATATGCCTCTAATGAACTCTTTTTCCGTCGATTATATTACAGTTTTAACAACATTATGTAAGATCTCATCAAAAGACTTGCATCTCGGCAGTTCTTATTTTGTTAATAAAGAGCTAACATACACCAAAAATCGCGAAAATCGTAAATTCTCATTTATGCAAAAAATAGTGATGTCGATCAAACGAAATGATAGGACTATCTAAATTCTGATTTCTTATTCTGATCTCTTTATGTACTATACTGATTCTTTACTGATTACCGTAATGAATTGATTTAAAAACCGAAGTGGGGCTTATATATAATAGAAACTATAAATCGCATTCAGGGAATCCGATTTATATGTTGCATTTCCGGAAAGTGATTTATAAGTCGCATTCCTGGAATGCGATTTATAAGTCGCATTTTGCCTTGCGACACGCCGACTTGGCGCTTGTCCGATCTTTCCCCGGGCCTTTTTCTAGCATGTATGTCTTTCAAATAATCTTAACCAACACGCGAATAGGCCATCTATATGCTAGAAATTTACGGGGTGTAACAGCGGATCAAACGAAATGATAGGGCGCCCGTCACCAGGCCCCGCAGGCTGCGCACATCCAAAATTTGGGGCCGAACGGAGACGGTCGATCAAATCTCCAGAAATCCGTGGGCTAACATACACCGAAAATCGAGAAAATCGTAAATTCTCATTTATGCGAAAAATAGTGATGCCGATCAAACGAAATGATAGGGTGCCCTTTACCAGGCCATGCGGGCTGCGCACAGCAAAAATTTGGGGCCGAACGGAGGCGGTCGATTAAATCTCGAAAAATCCGTGGGCTAACATTCACCGAAAACCGAAAAAATCGCAAATTGTCATTTATTCAAAAAATAGTGATGCCGATCAAATGAAATGATAGGGCATCCGTCACAGGCCCCGCAGGCTGCGCACAGCCAAAATTTGGGGCCGAACGGAGGCTGCCGATCAAATCTCCAGAAATCCGTGGGCTAACATACACCGAAAATCGAGAAAATCGTAAATTCTCATTCATGCGAAAAGTAGTGATGCCGATCAAACGAAACAATAGGGCGTCAGTCACCAGCGCCCCGCAGGCTGTGCACAACCAAAATTTGGGGCCAAATGGAGACGGTCGATCTAATCTCCAGAAATCCGTGGGCTAACATACACCGAAAATTGTGAAAATCGTAAATTCTCATTTACGCAAAAAATAGTAATGCCGATCAAACGAAATGGTAGGTTGCCCATCACCAGGACCCGCACGCTGCGCACAGCCAAAATTTGGAGCCAAACGGAGACGGTCGATCAAATCTCCAGAAATCCGTGGGCTAACATACACCGAAAATCGAGAAAATCGTAAATTCTCATTTATGCGAAAAGTAGTGATGGCGATCAAACGAAATGATAGGGCGCCCTTCACCAGGCCCCGCGGGCTGCGCACAGCAAAAATTTGGGGCCGAACGGAGACGGTCGATCAAATCTCCAGAAATCCGTGGGCTAACATACACCGAAAATCGAGAAAATCGTAAATTCTCATTTATGCGAAAAATAGTGATGCCGATCAAACGAAATGATAGGGTGCCCTTCACCAGGCCCCGCGGGCTGCGCACAACTAAAATTTGTGGCCGAACGGAGGCGGTCGACTAAATCTCGAAAAATCCGTGGGCTAACATACACCAAAAATTGCGAAAATTGTAAATTCTCATTTATGCAAAAAATAGTGATGCCGATCAAACGAAATGATAGGGCGCCCGTCACCAGGCCCCGCAGGCTGCGCACAGCCACAATTTGGGGCCAAACGGAGACGGTCGATCAAATCTCCAGAAATTCGTGGGCTAACAAACACCGAAAATTGCGAAAATCGTAAATTTTCATTTATGCAAAAGATAGTGATGCTGATCAAACAAAATGATAGGGCGCCCGTCACCAGCGCACCGCGGGCTGCGCACAGCCAAAATTTGGGGCCGAACGGAGGCGGTCGATCAAATCTCCTGAAATCCGTGGGCTAAGATTCACCGAAAACCGAGAAAATCATAAATTGTCATTTATTCATAGTGATGCCAATCAAACGAAATGATAGGGCGCCCATCACCAGGCCCCGCGGGCTGCGCACAGCCAAAATTTGGGGCCGAACGGAGGCGGTCGATTAAATATCAAAAAATCCGTGGGCTAACATACACCGAAAATCGAGAAAATCGTAAATTGTCATTTATTCAAAAAATAGTGATGCCGATCAAACGAAATGATAGAGCGCCCATCACCAGGCCCCGCGGGCTGCGCACAGCCAAAATTTAGGGCCGAACAGAGGCGGTCGATTAAATTTCAAAAAATCCGTGGGCTAACATACACCGAAAATTGCGAAAATGGTAATTCTCATTTATGCAAAATATAGTGATGCCGATCAAATGAAATGATAGGGCGCCCATCACCAGGCCCCGCAGGCTGCGCGCAACAAAATTTTGGGGCCAAACAGAGGCAGTCGATCAAATCTCCAGAAATCCGTGGGCTAACATACACCGAAAATCGAGAAAATCGTAAATTCTCATTTATGCGAAAAATAGTGATGCCGATCAAACGAAATGATAGGCGCCCGTCACCAGGCCCCGAAGGCTGCACCCAGCCAAAATTTAGGGCCAAACGGAGACGGTCGATCAAATCTCCAGAAATTCGTGGGCTAACATACACCGAAAATCGAGAAAATCGTAAATTGTCATTTATTAGAAAAATAGTGATGCCGATCAAACGAAATGATAGGGCGCCCTTCACCAGGCCCCGCAGGCTGCGCACAGCCAAAATTTGGGGCCAAACGGAGACGGTCGATCAAATCTCCAGAAATCCGTGGGCTAACATTCACCGAAAATTGAGAAAATCGTAAATTGTCATTTATTCGAAAAATAGTGATGCCGATCAAACGAAATGATAGGGCGCCCTTCGGCAGGCCCCGCGAGCTGCGCACAGCCAAAATTTGGGGCCGAACAGAGGCGGTCAATTAAATCTCGAAATATCCATGGGCTAACATACACTGAAAATTGCGAAAATTGTAAATTCTCATTTATGCAAAAAATAGTGATACCGATCAAATGAAATGGTAGGGCGCCCGTCATCAGGCCCCGCAGGCTGCGCACAGCCAAAATTTGGGGCCAAACAGAGGCGGTCGATCAAATCTCCAGAAATCCGTGGGCTAACATACACCAAAAATCGAGAAAATCGTAAATTCTCATTTATGCGAAAAATAGTGATGCTGATCAAACGAAATGATAGGGCGCCCTTCATCAGGCCCCGCAGGATGCGCACAGCCAAAATTTGGGGCTAAACGGAGACGGTCGATCAAATCTCCAAAAATCCGTGGGCTAACATTCACCGAAAATCGAGAAAATCGTAAATTGTCATTTATTCCAAAAATAGTGATGCCGATCAAACGAAATGATAGGGCGCCCAGCACCAGGCCCCACGGGCTGCGCACAGCCAAAATTTGGGGCCGAACAGAGGCGGTCAATTAAATCTCGAAATATCCATGGGCTAACATACACTGAAAATTGCGAAAATTGTAAATTCTCATTTATGCAAAAAATAGTGATACCGATCAAATGAAATGGTAGGGCGCCCGTCATCAGGCCCCGCAGGCTGCGCACAGCCAAAATTTGGGGCCAAACAGAGGCGGTCGATCAAATCTCCAGAAATCCGTGGGCTAACATACACCAAAAATCGAGAAAATCGTAAATTCTCATTTATGCGAAAAATAGTGATGCCGATCAAACGAAATGATAGGCGCCCGTCACCAGGCGCCCGTCACCAGGCCCCGCAGGCTGTGCACAGCCAAAATTTGGGGCCAAATGGAGACGGTCGATAAAATCTCTAGAAATCCGTGGGCTAACATACACCGAAAATCGAGAAAATCATAAAATGTCATTTATTCGAAAAATAGTGATGCCGATCAAACGAAATGATAGGGCGCCCTTCACCAGGCCCCGCAGGATGCGTAGAGCCAAAATTTGGGTTCAAACGGAGACGGTCGATAAAATCTTCAGAAATCCGTGGGCTATCATTCACCGAAAATCGAGAAAATCGTAAATTGTCATTTATTCGAAAAATAGTGATGCTGATCAAACGAAATGATAGGGCGACCTTCACCAGGCCCTGCGGGCTGCGCACAACCAAAATTTGGGGCCGAATGGAGGCGGTCGATTAAATCTCAAAAAATCTGTGTGCTAACATACACCGAAAACCGAGAAAATCGTAAATTGTCATTTATTCAAAAATAGTGATGCCGATCAAACGAAATGATAGGGCGCCCATCTACAGGCCCCGCGGGCTGCGCACAGCTAAAATTTGGGGCCGAACGGAGGCGGTCGATTAAATCTCGAAAAATCCGTGGGCTAACATACACCGAAAATTGCGAAAATCGTAAATTCTAATTTATGCAAAAAATAGTGATGCCGAACAAACAAAATGATAGGGCGCCCTTCACCAGGCCCCGCGCGCTGAGCACAACCAAAATTTGGGGCCGAACGGAGGCGGTCGATTAAATCTCGAAATATCCGTGGGCTAACAACAAACACCGAAAATTGCGAAAATTGTAAATTCTCATTTATGCAAAAAATAGTGATGCCGATCAAACGAAATGATAGGGCACCCGTCACCAGGCCCCGCAGGCTACGCACAGCCAAAATTTGGGGCCAAACGGAGACAGTCGATCAAATCTCCAGAAATCCGTGGGCTAACATACACCGAAAATTGCGAAAATCATAAATTCTCATTTATGCTAAAAATAGTGATGCCGATCAAACGAAATGATAGGGCGCCCGTCACCAGCGCCCCGCGGGATGCGCATAGCCAAAATTTGGGGCCGAACGGAGGTGGTCGATCAAATCTCCAGAAATCCGTGGGCTAACATTCACCGAAAACCGAGAAAATCGTAAATTGTCATTTATTCAAAAAATAGTGATGCGGATCAAACGAAATGATAGGGCGCCCGTCACCAGGCCCCGCAGGCTGCGCACAGCTAAAATTTGGGGCCAAACGGAGACGGTCGATCAAATCTCCAGAAATCCGTGGGCTAACATACACCGAAAATCGAGAAAATTGTATATTGTCATTTATTCGTAAAATAGTGATGCCGATCAAACGAAATGATAGGGCGCCCTTCACCAGGCCCCGCAGGCTGCGCACAGCCAAAATTTGGGGCCGAACGGAGGCGGCCGATCAAATCTCCAGAAATTCGTGGGCTGCCATTCACCGAAAATCGAGAAAATCGTAAATTGTCATTTATTCAAAAAATAGTGATGCCGATTAAACAAAATGATAGGGCGACCATCATCATGCCCCGCGGGCTGCGCACAGCCAAAATTTGGGGCCGAACGGAGGCGGTCAATTAAATAACGAAAAATCCGTGGGCTAACATACACCGAAAATTGCGAAAATCGTAAATTCTCATTTATGCAAAAAATAGTGATGCCGATCAAACGTAATGATAAGGCGCCCGTCACCAGGCCCCGCAGTCTGTACACAACCAAAATTTGGGGGTCGAACGGAGGCGGTCGATCAAATCTCCAGAAATCCGTGGGCTAACACGCACTGAAAATTGCGAAAATCGTAAATTCTAATTTATGCAAAAAATAGTGAAGCCAATAAAACGAAATGATAGGGCGTCCGTCACCAGCGCCCCGCGGGCTGCGCACAGCCAAAATTGCTGGCCGAACGGAGGCGGTCGATCAAATCTCCAGAAATCCGTGGGCTATCATTCACCGAAAACCGAGAAAATTGTAAATTGTCATTTATTCAAAAAATAGTGATGCCGATCAAACGAAATGATAGGTCGCCCATCACAAGGCCCCGCGGGCTGCGCACAGCCAAAATTTGGGGCCGAACGGAGGCGGTCGATCAAATCTCAAAAAATTCGTGGGCTAACATACACCGAAAATTGCGAAAATCGTAAATTCTCATTTATGTAAAAAATAGTGATGCCGATCAAACGAAATGATAAGGTGCCCGTCACCAGGCCTCGCAGGCTGCGCATAACCAAAATTTGGGCCAAACAGAGACGGTCGATCAAATCTCCAGAAATCCGTGGGTTAACATACACCGAAAATTGCAAAAATCGTAAATTCTCATTTTTGCAAAAAATAGTGATGCCGATGAAACGAAATGGTAGGGCGCCCGTCACCAGGCCACGCAGGCTGCACGCCGCCAATATTTGAGGCCAAACGAAGACGGTCGATCAAATCTCCAGAAATCCGTGGGCTAACATACATCGAAAATAGAGAATATCGTAAATTCTCATTTATGCGAAAAATAGTGATGTCGATCAAACAAAATGATAGGGTGCCCGTCACCAGGCCCCGCGGGCTGCGCACAGTAAAAATTTGGGGCCGAACGGAGGCGGTCGATCAAATCTCCAGAAATCTGTGGGCTAACATACACCGAAAATCGCGAAAATCGTAAATTCTCATTTATTCAAAAAATAGTGATGCCGATCAAACGTAATGATAGGGCGCCTGTCACCAGGCCCCGCAGGCTGTACACAGCCAAAATTTGGGGCCGAACGGAGGCGGTCGATAAAATCTCCAGAAATCAGTGGGCTAACATACACCGAAAATCGAGAAAATTGTAAATTCTCATTTATGCGAAAAACAGTGATGCCAATCAAACGAAATGATAGGGCGCCCGTCACCAGCTCCCCGCGGGCTGCGCACAGCCAAAATTTGGGGCCGAACGGAGGCGGTCGATCAAATCTCCAGAAATCCCTGGGCTAACACGCACTGAAAAGTTTGAAAGTTAGCAACATAGGCGCACTATGCTAGTGTCGACAGACCGGCCGACATCGGATGTCACATGCTAACCTATGTCGAGACCCAACGCCCATCGATCAATGCCCAGCGATCGAAAATTTAAAAGGAAACACCTATGCTTATCCTTATGATATAAAGAAAATGCTAGAGATTAGTGGTGGTAGTGCTGGCCTACCATGGTCGCTTGCCATGGTGGTGTCGTTTGTGGTGGGTCGTTAGGACCAGTTTTTAAATTAAAATTGTCAACCATATTGGGAAATATGTTGAAATGAGTGCGATAGAGGCATATTTTTATAAAAATGGCTAGGCCAAACTGCCTTACGGTCGTTTGTCCAGATAGATCTCGAAAAAATACACAAAATGAAAAACAAATCGCGTAAAACGGATAATCCAGCCCAAAGTTATGATCATTTAGATAATATGCCTCTAATGAACTCTTTTTCCGTCGATTATATCACAGTTTTAACAACATTATGTAAGATCTCATCAAAAGTCTTGCATCTCGGCAGTTCTTATTTTGTTAATAAAGAGCTAACACACACCAAAAATCACGAAAATCGTAAATTCTCATTTATGCAAAAAATAGTGATGCCGATCAAACGAAATGATAGGACTATCTAAATTCTGATTTCTTATTCTGATCTCTTTCTATACTATACTGATTCTTTACTGATTACCGTAATGAATTGATTTAAAACCGAAGTGGGGCTTATATATAATAGAAACTATAAATCGCATTCCTGGAATGCATTTTATAAGTCGCATTTCCGGAAAACGATTTATAAGTCGCATTTTGCCTTGCGACGAGCCGACTTGGCGCTTGTCCGATCTTTCCCCGGGCCTTTTTCTTGCATGTATGTCTTTCAAATACTCTTAACCAACACGCGAATAGGCCATCTATATCCTAGAAATTTACGGGGTGTAACAACGGATCAAACGAAATGATAGGGCGCCCGTCACCAGGCCCCGCAGGCTGCGCACAGCCCAAATTTGGGGCTGAACGGAGGCGGTCGATCAATTCTCCAGAAATCCGTGGGCTAACATACACCGAAAATCGCAAAAATTGTAAATTCTCTTTTATGCAAAAAATAGTGAGGCCGATCAAACGAAATTATAGAGCACCCGTAACCAGGCCCCGCAGGCTGCGCACAGCCAAACTTTTGGTGCCAAACGGAGACGGTCGATCAAATCTCCAGAAATCCGTGGGCTAACATTCACCGAAAACTGAGAAAATCATAAATTGTCATTTATTCAAAAAATAGTGATGCCGATCAAACAAAATGATAGGGCGCCCGTCACAAGTCCCGCAGGCTGCGCACAGCCAAAATTTGGGGCCGAACGGAGGCGGCCGATCAAATCTCCAGAAATCTGTGGGCTGCCATACACCGAAAATCGAGAAAATCGTACCCCGCGGGCTACGTACAGCCAAAATTTGGGGCCAAACGGAGACGGTCGATCAAATCTCCAGAAATCCGTGGGCTAACATACACCGAAAATCGAAAAAATCATAAATTCTCATTTATGCGAAAAATAGTGATGCCGATCAAACAAAATGATAGGGTGCCCGTCACCAGGCCCCGCGGGCTGCGCACAGTAAAAATTTGGGGCCGAACGGAGGCGGTCGATCAAATCTCCAGAAATCCGTGGGCTAACATACACCGAAAATCGCAAAAATCGTAAATTCTCATTTATGCAAAAAATAGTGATGCCAAGTAAACGTAATGATAGGGCGCCCGTCACCAGGCCCCGCAGGCTGTACACATCCAAAATTTGGGACCGAACGGAGGCGGTCGATAAAATCTCCAGAAATCCGTGGGCTAACATACACCGAAAATCCAGAAAATTGTAAATTCTCATTTATGCGAAAAACAGTGATGCCGATCAAACGAAATGATAGGGTGCCCGTCACCAGCGCCCCGCGGGCTGCGCACAGCCAAAATTTAGGGCCGAACGGAGGCGGTCGATCAAATCTCCAGAAATCCCTGGGCTAACACGCTCTAAAAAGTTTGAAAGTTAGCAACATAGGCGCACTATGCTAGTGTCGACAGACCGGCCGACATCGGATGTCACATGCTAACCTATGTCGAGACCCGACGCCCATCGATCAATGCCCAGCGATCGAAAATTTAAAAGGAAACACCTATGCTTATCCTTATGATATAAAGAAAATGCTAGAGATTAGTGGTGGTAGTGCTGGCCTACCATGGTCGCTTGCCATGGTGGAGTCGGTTGTGGTGGGTCGTTAGGACCAGTTTTTAAATTAAAATTGTCAACCATATTGGGAAATATGTTGAAATGAGTGCGATAGAGGCATATTTTTATAAAAATGGCTCGGCCAAACCGCCTTACGGCCGTTTGTCCAGATAGATCTCGAACAAATACACAAAATGAAAAAAAAATCGCGTAAAACGGATAATCCAGCCCAAAGTTATGATCATTTAGATAATATGCCTCTAATGAACTCTTTTTCCGTCGATTATATTATAGTTTTAACAACATTATGTAAGATCTCATCAAAAGACTTGCATCTCGGCAGTTCTTATTTTGTTAATAAAGAGCTAACACACACCAAAAATCGCGAAAATCGTAAATTCTCATTTATGCAAAAAATAGTGATGCCGATCAAACGAAATGATAGGACTATCTAAATTCTGATTTCTTATTCTGATCTCTTTCTGTACTATACTGATTCTTTACTGATTACCGTAATGAATTGATTTAAAACCGAAGTGGGGCTTATATATAATAGAAACTATAAATCGCATTCCTGGAATGCGTTTTATAAGTCGCATTTCCGGAATGCGATTTATAAGTCGCATTTTGCCTTGCGACGAGCCGACTTGGCACTTGTCCGATCTTTCCCCGGGCCTTTTTCTAGCATGTATGTCTTTCAAATACTCTTAACCAACACGCGAATAGGCCATCTATATCCTAGAAATTTACGGGGTGTAACAGCGAATCAAACGAAATGATAGGGCGCCCGTCACCAGGCCCCGCAGGCTGCGCACAGCCAAAATTTGGGGCCGAACGGAGGCGGTCGATCAAATCTCCAGAAATCCGTGGGCTAACATACACCGAAAATCGCAAAAATCATAAATTCTCATTTATGCAAAAAATAGTGATGCCGATCAAATGAAATTATAGTGCACCCGTAACCAGGCCCTGCAGGCTGCGCACAGCCAAACTTTTGGGGCCAAACGGAGACGGTCGATCAAATCTCCAGAAATCTGTGGGCTAACATTCACCGAAAACCGAGAAAATCGTAAATTGTCATTTATTCGAAAAATAGTGATGCCGATCAAACGAAATGATAGGGCGCCCGTCACAGGCCCCACAGGCTGCGCACAGCCAAAATTTGGGGCCGAACGGAGGCGGCCGATCAAATCTCCAGAAATTCGTGGGCATATACCGAAAATCGAGAAAATCGTAAATTCTCATTCATGCGAAAAATAGTGATGCCGATCAAACGAAATGATAGGGCGCCAGTCACCAGCGCCCCGCGGGCTGCGCACAGCCAAAATTTGGGGCCAAACGGAGACGGTCGATCAAATCTCCAGAAATCCGTGGGCTAACATACACCGAAAATCGAGAAAATCATAAATTCTCATTTATGCGAAAAATAGTGATGCCGATCAAACAAAATGATAGGGTGCCCATCACCAGGCCCCGCGGGCTGCGCACAGCAAAAATTTGGGGCCGAACGGAGGCGGTCGATCAAATCTCCAAAAATCCGTGGGCTAACATACACCGAAAATCGCGAAAATCGTAAATTCTCATTTATGCAAAAAATAGTGATGCCGATCAAACGTAATGATAGGGCGCCCGTCACTAGGCCCCGCAGGCTGTCCACAGCCAAAATTTGGGGCCGAACGGAGGCGGTCGATCAAATCTCCAGAAATCTGTGGGCTAACATACACCGAAAATCGAGAAAATCGTAAATTCTCATTTATGCGAAAAACAGTGATGCCGATCAAACGAAATGATAGGGCGCCCGTCACCAGCGCCCCGCGGGCTGCGCACAGCCAAAATTTGGGGCCGAACGGAGGCGGTCGATCAAATCTCCAGAAATCCCTGGGCTAACACGCACTGAAAAGTTTGAAAGTTAGCAACATAGGCGCACTATGCTAGTGTCGACAGACCGGCCGACATCGGATGTCACATGCTAACCTATGTCGAGACCCAATGCCCATCGATCAATGCCCAGCGATCGAAAATTTAAAAGGAAACACCTATGCTTATCCTTATGATATAAAGAAAATACTAGAGATTAGTGGTGGTAGTGCTGGCCTACCATGGTCGCTTGCCATGGTGGTGTCGGTTGTGGTGGGTCGTTAGGACCAGTTTTTAAATTAAAATTGTCAACCATATTGGGAAATATGTTGAAATGAGTGCGATAGAGGCATATTTTTATAAAAATGGCTAGGCCAAACCGCCTTACGGCCGTTTGTCCAGATAGATCTCGAAAAAATACACAAAATGAAAATACAAATCGCGTAAAACGGATAATCCAGCCCAAAGTTATGATCATTTAGATAATATGCCTCTAATGAACTCTTTTTCCGTCGATTATATTACAGTTTTAACAACATTATGTAAGATCTCATCAAAAGACTTGCATCTCGGCAGTTCTTATTTTGTTAATAAAGAGCTAACACACACCAAAAATCGCGAAAATCGTAAATTCTCATTTATGCAAAAAATTGTGATGCCGATCAAACGAAATGATAGGACTATCTAAATTCTGATTTCTTATTCTGATCTCTTTCTGTACTATACTGATTCTTTACTGATTACCGTAATGAATTAATTTAAAACCGAAGTGGGGCTTATATATAATAGAAACTATAAATCGCATTCCTAGAATGCGTTTTATAAGTCGCATTTCCGGAATACGATTTATAAGTCTCATTTTGCCTTGCGATGCGCCGACTTGGCGCTTGTCCGATCTTTTCTCGGGCCTTTTTCTAGTATGTATGTCTTTCAAATACTCTTAACCAACACGCGAATAGGCCATCTATATGCTAGAAATTTACGGGGTGTAACAGCGGATCAAACGAAATGATAGGGCGCCCGTCACCAGGCCCCGTAGGCTGCGCACAGCTAAAATTTGGGGCCGAACGGAGGCGGTCGATCAAATATCCAGAAATCCGTGGGCTAACATACACCGAAAATCGCAAAAATCGTAAATTCTCATTTATCCAAAAAATAGTGATGCCGATCAAATGAAATTATAGAGCACCCATAACCAGGCCCCGCAGGCTGTGCAAAGCCAAACTTTTGGGGCCAAACGGAGAAGGTCGATCAAATCTCCAGAAATCCGTGGGCTAACATTCATTGAAAACCGAGAAAATCGTAAATTGACATTTATTCAAAAAATAGTGATGCCGATCAAACGAAATCATAGGGCGCCCGTCACAGGCCCCGCAGGCTGCGCACAACCAAAACTTGGGGCCGAACGGAGGCGGCCGATAAAATCTCCAGAAATCCGTGGGCTAACATACATCGAAAATCGAGAAAATCGTAAATTCTCATTCATGCGAAAAATAGTGATGCCGATCAAACGAAATGATAGGGCGCCAATCACCAGCGCCCCGCGGGCTGCGCACAGCCAAAATTTGGAGCCAAACGGAGACGGTCGATCAAATCTCCAAAAATCCGTGGGCGTTATACACCGAAAATCGAGAAAATCGTAAATTCTCATTTATGCAAAAAATAGTGATGCCGATCAAACAAAATGGTAGGGCGCCCGTCACCAGGCCCCGCAGGCTGCGCACAGCCAAACTTTTGAGGCCAAACGGAGACGGTCGATCAAATCTCTAGAAATCCGTGGGCTAACATTCACCGAAAACCGAGAAAATCGTAAATTATCATTTACTCGAAAAATAGTGATGCCGATCAAACGAAATGATAGGGCGCCCGTCACCAGGCCCCGCAGGCTACGCACAGCCAAAATTTGGGGCCAAACGGAGACGGTCGATCAAATCTCCAGAAATCCGTGGTCTAACAAACACCGAAAATTGAGAAAATCGTAAATTCTCATTTATGCGAAAAATAGTGATGCCGATCAAACAAAATTATAGGGCGCCCATCACCAGGCCCCGCGGGCTGCGCACAGCCAAAATTTGGGGCCGAACGGAGGCGGTCGATTAAATCTCGAAAAATCTGTGGGCTAACATACACCGAAAATTGCTAAAATTGTAAATTCTCATTTATGCGAAAAATAGTGATGGCGATCAAACGAAATGATAGGGCGCCCGTCACCAGGCCCCGCAGGCTGCGCACAGCCAAAATTTAAGGCCGAACGGAGGCGGTGGATTAAATCTCGAAAAATCAGTGGGCTAACATACACCGAAAATTGCGAAAATTGTAAATTCTCATTTATGCGAAAAATAGTGATGCCGATCAAACGAAATGATAGGGGGCCCGTCACCAGGCCCCGCAGGCTGCGCACAGCTAAAATTTGGGGCCGAACGAAGGCGGTCGATTGAATCTCCAGAAATTCGTGGGCTAACATACACCGAAAATTGCGAAAATCGTAAATTCTCATTTATGCAAAAAATAGTGATGCCGATCAAACGAAATGATAGGGCGCCCGTCTCCAGCGCCCCGCGTGATGCGCACAGCAAAAATTTCGGGCCGAACGGAGGCGGTCGATCAAATCTCCAGAAATCCGTGGGCTAACATACACCGAAAACCGAGAAAATCGTAAATTGTCATTTATTCAAAAAATAGTGATGCCGATCAAATGAAATGATATGGCGCCCATCACCAGGCCCCGCGGGCTGCGCACAACCAAAATTTGTGGCCGAATGGAGGCGGTCGATTAAATCTCGAAAAATCCGTAGGCTAACATACACCGATAATTGCAAAAATTGAAAATTCTCATTTATGCAAAAAATAGTGATGCCGATCAAACGAAATGATAGGGCGCCCATCACCAGGCCCTGCAGGTTGCGTACAGCCAAAATTTGGGGCCAAACAGAGGCGGTCGATCAAATCTCCAGAAATCCGTATGCTAACATACACCGAAAATCGAGAAAATCGTAAATTCTCATTTATGCGAAAAATAGTGATGCCGATCAAACGAAATGATAGGCGCCCGTCTCCAGGCCTCGCAGGCTGCGCACAGCCAAAATTTGGGGCCAAACGGAGGTGGTCGATCAAATCTCCAGAAATCCGTGGGCTAACATACACCGAAAATCGAGCAAATCGTAAATTGTCATTTATTCAAAAAATAGTGATGCTGATCAAACGAAATGATAGGGCGCCCTTCACCAGGCCCTGCAGGATGCGCACAGCCAAAATTTAGGGCCAAACGGAGACGGTCGATCAAATTTCCAGAAATCCGTGGGCTAACATTCACCGAAAATTGAGAAAATCATAAATTGTCATTTATTCGAAAAATAGTGATGCCGATCAAACGAAATGATAGGGCGCCCTTAACCAGGCCCCGCGCGCTGCGCACAGCCAAAATTTGGGGCCGAACGGAGGCGGTCGATTAAATCTTGAAAAATCTGTGGGCTAACATACACCGAAAATTGCGAAAATTGTAAATTCTCATTTATGCAAAAAATAGTGATGCCGATCAAACGAAATAATAGGGCGCCCGTCACCAGGCCCCGCAGGCTGCACACAGCCAAAATTTGGGGCCAAACGGAGACGGTCGATCAAATCTCCAGAAATTCGTGCGCTAACATACACCGAAAATTGCGAAAATTGTAAATTCTCATTTATGTAAAAAATAGTGATGCCGATCAAACGAAATGATAGGGCGCCCGTCACCAGCGCCCCGCGGGCTGCGCACAGCCAAAATTTGGGGCCGAACGGAGGCGGTCGATCAAATCTCCAGAAATTCGTGGGCTAACATTCACCGAAAACCGAGAAAATAGTAAATTGTCATTTATTCAAAAAATAGTGATGCCGATCAAACGAAATGATAGGGCACCCATCACTAGGCCCCGCAGGCTGCGCACAGCCAAAATTTGGGGCCAAACAGAGACGGTCGATCAAATCTCCAGAAATCCGTGGGCTAACATACACCGAAAATTGCGAAAATCGTAAATTCTCATTTATGCAAAAAATAGTGATGACGATGAAACAAAATGATAGGGCGCCCGTCATAAGGCCCCGCAGGCTGCGCACAGCCAAAATTTGGGGCCAAACGGAGACGGTCGATCAAATCTCGAGAAATCCGTGGGCTAATATACACCGAAAACTTAGAAAATCGTAAATTTTCATTTATGCGAAAAATAGTGATGCCAATGAAACAAAATGATAGGTACACCAGGCCCCGCAGGCTGCGCACAGCCAAAATTTGGGGCCGAACGGAGGCGGTCGATCAAATCTTGAAAAATCCGTGGGCTAACATACACCGAAAATTGCGAAAATCGTAAATTCTCATTTATGCAAAAAATAGTGATGCCGATCAAACAAAATGATAGGGCGCCCGTCACCAGGCCCCGCATGCTGCGCACAGCCAAAATTTGGGGCCAAATATAGACGGTCGATCAAATCTCCAGAAATCCGTGGGCTAACATACACCGAAAATTGCGAAAATCGTAAATTCTCATTTATGCAAAAAATAGTGATGCCCAT
This sequence comes from Datura wrightii, assembly GCA_035772735.1. Taxonomy (NCBI): domain Eukaryota; kingdom Viridiplantae; phylum Streptophyta; class Magnoliopsida; order Solanales; family Solanaceae; genus Datura; species Datura wrightii. The sequence goes on along the minus strand of JASDFA010000012.1, from coordinate 4,814,742 downwards.
GAAACGAAATGATAGGGCGCCCGTCATCAGGCCCCGCAGGCTGCGCACAGTCAAATTTGGGGCCAAACGGAGACGGTCTATCAAATCTCCAGAAATCCGTGGGCTAACTTACATCGAAAATCAAGAAAATCGTGAATTCTCATTTATGCGAAAAATAGTGATGCCGATAAAACTAAATGATAGGGCGCCCGTCACCAGGCCCCGTGGGCTGCGCACAACAAAAATTTGGGGCCGAACGGAGGCGGTCGATCAAATCTCCAGAAATCCGTGGGCTAACATACACTGAAAATCGCGAAAATCATAAATTCTCATTCATGCGAAAAATAGTGATGCCGATCAAACAAAATGATAGGAAGCCCGGTACCAGGCCCCGCAGGCTAGGCACAGCCAAAATTTGGGGCCGAACGGAGGCGGTCGATCAAATCTTCAGAAATCCGTGGGCTAACATACACCGAAAATCGAGAAAATATTAAATTCTCATTTATGCGAAAAATATTGATGCCGATCAAACGAAATGGTAGGGCGCCCATCACCAGGCTCTGCAGGCTGCGCACAGCCAAACTATTGGAGCCAAACGGAGACGGTCGATCAAATCTCCAGAAATCCGAGGGCTAACATTCACCGAAAATTGCGAAAATTGCAAATTCTCATTTATGCGAAAAATAGTGATGCCGATCAAACGAAATGATAGGGCGCCTGTCACCAGGCCCCGCGGGCTGCGCATAGCCAAAATTTGGGGCCGATCGGAGGCGGTCGATCAAATATTGAGAAATCCGTGGGCTAACTTACACCGAAAATTGCGACAATCGTAAATTCTCATTTATGTGAAAAATAGTAATGCCGATCAAACGAAATGATAGGGCTCCCGTCACTTGGCCCTGCGGGCTGCGCACAGCCAAAATTTGGGGCCGAACGGAGGCGGTCGATCAAATCTCCAGAAATTCGTGGGCTAAAAAACACCTAAAATCACGAAAATAGTAAATTCTCATTTATGTAAAAAATAGTGATGCCGATCAAACGAAATGATAGAGCGCCCGTCACCAGGCTGCACACAGCCAAAATTTGGAGCCGAACGGAGGCGGTCGATCAAATCTCCAGAAATTCGTGGGCTAAAATACACCGAAAATCGCGAAAATCGTAAATTCTCATTTATGCGAAAAATAGAGATGCCGATCAAATGAAACGATAGGGCGCCCATCACCAGGCCCCGCGGGCTGCGCACAGCCAAAATTTGGGGCTGAACAGAGGCGGTCGATCAAATCTCGAGAAATCTGTGGGCTAACATACACCAAAAATTGCGAAAATCGTAAATTCTCATTTATGCGAAAAATAGTGATGCCGATCAAACGAAATGATAGGGCGCCCGTCACCAGGCCCCGAAGGCTGCGCACAGCCAAAATTTGGAGCCAAACGGAGGTGGTCGATCAAATCTCCAAAAATCTATGGGCTAACATACACCGAAAATCGCAAAAATCGTAAATTCTCATTTATGCGAAAAATAGTTATGCCGATCAAACGAAATGATAATGCGCCCGTCACCAGGCCCCGTGGGCTACGCACAGCCATAATTTGGGCCGACCAGAGGCGGTCGATCAAATCTCGAGAAATCCGTGGGCTAGCATACACCGAAAATTGTGAAAATCGTAAATTCTCATTTATGCGAAAAATAGTGATGTCGATCAAACAAAATGATAGGGCGCCCATCACCAGGCCCCGCGGGCTGCGCACAGCCAAAATTTGGGGCCGAACGGAGGCGGTCGATCAAATCTCCAGAAATCCGTGGGCTAACATACACCGAAAACCGAGAAAATCATAAATTCTCATTTATGCGAAAAATAGTGATGCCGATCAAACGAAATCTGTGGGCTAACCCACACCTAAAATCGCGAAAATCGTAAACTGTCATTTATGCAAAAAATAGTGATGCCAATCAAACGACATTATAGAGCACCCGTTACCAGGCTGCGCACAGCTAAAATTTGGGGCCGAATGGAGGCGGTCGATCAAATCTCTAGAAATCTGTGGAATAACAAACACCAAAAATCGCGAAAATCGTAAATTCTCATTTATGCAAAAAATAGTGATGCCGATCAAACGAAATGATAGGGAGCCCGTCACCAGGCCCCGCTAGCTTTGCACAGCCAAAATTTGGGCCGAACGGAGACGGTCGATCAAATCTCCAGAAATCCGTGGGCTAACATACACCGAAAATCGCGAAAATCGTAAATTTTCATTTATGCAAAAAATAGTGATGCCGATCAAACGAAATGATAGGGCGCCCATCACCAGGCCCCGCGAGCTGCACACAACCAAAATTTGGGGCCAAACGGAGACGGTCGATCAAATCTACCGAAATCCGTGGGCTAACATACACCGAAAATCGCGAAAATCGTAAATTCTCATATATGCGAAAAATAGTGATGCCGATCAAACGAAATGATAGGGGGCCCGTCCCCAGGCCCCGCAGGCTATTCACAGCCAATATTTGGGGCCGAACGCAGACGGTCGATCAAATCTCAAGAAATCCGTTGGCTAACATACACCGAAAATAACGAAAATCGTAAATTCTTATTTATGCGAAAAATAGTGATCCCGATCAAACGAAATGATAGGGCGCCCGTCACCAGGCCCCGCAGGCTGCGAACAACAAAAATTTGGGGCCAAAAGGAGACAGTCGATCAAATCTCCAGAAATCCGTAGGCTAACATACACCGAAAATTGCGAAAATCGTAAATTATCGTTTATGCAAAAAATAGCGATGCCGATAAAATGTAATGATAGGGCACCCGTCACCAGGCCCTGCAGGCTGCGCATAGCCAAAATTGGAGGCCAAACGGAGATAGTCGATCAAATCTTCAGAAATCCCTGGGCTAACATACACCGAAAATAGCGAAAATCGTAAATTTTCATTTATGCAAAAAATAGTGATGCCGATCAAACGAAATGATAGGGCACCCGTCACCAGGCCCCGTGGACTGCGTACAACCAAAGTTTGGGGCCAAACGGAGACGGTCGATCAAATCTCTAGAAATCCGTGGGCTAACATACACCGAAAATCGTGAAAATTGTAAATTCTCATTTATGCAAAAAATAGTGATGCCGATCAAATGAAATGATAGGGCGCCCGTCAGCAGGCCCCGCGGACTGCACACAGCCAAAATTTGGGTTCGAACGGAGGCGGTCGATCAAATCTCCAGAAATTCGTGGGCTAACATACACCGAAAACCGAGAAAATCATAAATTCTCATTTATGCAAAAAATAGTGATGCCGATCAAACGAAATGATAGGGCGCCCGTCACCAGGCCCCGAAGGCTGCGCACAGCCAAAATTTGGGGCCAAACGGAGGTGGTCGATCAAATCTCCAAAAATCTATGGGCTAACATACACCGAAAATCGCGAAAATCGTAAATTCTCATTTATGCGAAAAATAGTGATGCCGATCAAACGAAATGATAATGCGCCCATCACCAGGCCTCGTGGGCTACGGACAGCCATAATTTGGGGCCGACCAGAGGCGGTCGATCAAATTTCGAGAAATCCGTGGGCTAGCATACACCGAAAATTGCGAAAATCGTAAATTCTCATTTACGCGAAAAATAGTGATGCCGATCAAACAAAATGATAGGGCGCCCATCACCAGGCCCCGCGGGCTGCGCACAGCCAAAATTTGGGGCCGAATGGAGGCGGTCGATCAAATCTCCAGAAATCCGTGGGCTAACATACACCGAAAACCGAGAAAATCATAAATTCTCATTTATGCGAAAAATAGTGATGCCGATCAAACGAAATGATAGGGCGCCCGTCACCAGGCCACGCAGGCTGCGCACAGCCAAAATTGGGGGCCAAACAGAGACAGTCGATCAAATCTTTAGAAATCCCTAGGCTAACATACACCGAAAATAGCGAAAATCATAAATTTTTATTTATGCGAAAAATAGTGATGCCGATCAAACGAAATGATAGGACGCCCGTCACCAGGCCCCGTGGGCTGCGCACAGTCAAAATTTAGGGCCGAACGGAGTCGGTCGATCAAATCTCCAGAAATCCGTGGGCTAACATACACCGAAAATCGCGAAAATCGTAAATTCTCATTTATGCAAAAAATAGTGATGCCGATCAAACGAAATGATACAGCGCCCGTCACCAGGCCCCGAAGGCTGCGCACAGCCAATATTTGGGGCTAAACATAGACGGTCGATCAAATCTCCATAAATTCGTGGGCTAACATACACCAAAAATCGAGAAAATCGTAAATTCTCATTTATGCGAAAAATAGTGATGCCGATCAAACGAAATGATAGGGTGCCCGTCACCAGGACCCGCAGGCTGTGCACAGACAAAATTTGGGCCGACTGGAGGCGGTCGATCAAATCTCGATAAATCCGTGGGCTAACATACACCGAAAATTGCGAAAATCATAAATTCTCATTTACGCAAAAAATACTGATGTCGATCAAATGAAATTATAGGGCGCCCGTCACCAGGCCCCGCGAGCTGCGCACAGACAAAATTTGGGCCGACCGGAGGTGGTCGATCAAATCTCGAGAAATCCGTGGGCTAACATACACCTAAAATTGCGAAAATCGTAAATTCTAATTTATGCGAAAAATAGTGATGTCGATCAAACAAAATGATAAGGCGCCCGTCACCAGGCCCCGTGGGCTGCTCACAGCCAATATTTGGGCCGAACGGAGGCGGTCAATCAAATCTCGAGAAATCCGTGGGCTAACATATACCGAAAATTCTGAAAATGGTAAATTCTCATTTATTCAAAAAATAGTGATGCCGATCAAACAAAATGATAGGGCTCCCGTCACCAGGCCCGCAGGCTGCGCACAGCTAAAATTTGGGGCCGAACGGAGACGGTCGATCAAATCTCCAGAAATCCGTGGGATAACAAACACCGAAAATCGCAAAAATAGTAAACTGTCATTTATGCGTAAAATAGTGATGCCGATAAAAGGAAATAATAGGGCGGCCGTCACCAGGCCCCGCAGGCTACGCACAGCCAAAATTTGGGGCCGAACGGAGGCGGTCGATCAAATCTCCAGAAATCCGTGGGCTAACATACACCAAAAACCGCAAAAACCGTAAACTGTTATTTATGCGTAAAATAGTGATGACGATCAAAGGAAATGATAGGGCACCCGTCACCAGGCCCTCAGGCTGCGCACAACCAAAATTTGGGGCCGAACGAGGCGGTAGATCAACTCTCCTGAAATCCGTGGGCTAACATACACAGAAAACCGAGAAAATCGTAAATTCTCATTTATGCGAAAAACAGTGATGCTGATCAAACGAAATGATAGGGCACCCGTCACCAGGACCCACGGGATGTGCACAAACAAAATTTGGGACCGAACCGAAGCGGTCGATCGAATCTCGAGAAATCCGTGGGCTAACATACACCGAAAATTGCAAAAATCCTAAATTTTTCAGTACGCGAAAAATAGTGATGCCGATCAAATAAAATGATAGGGCGCCCATCACCAGGCCCCGCGGGCTGCGCACAGCCAAAATTTGGGGCCGAACGGAGGCGGTCGATCAAATCTCGAGAAATCCGTGGGCTAACATACACCGAAAATCGAGAAAATCGTAAATTCTCAGTTATGCGAAAAATAGTGATGCCGATCAAACGAAATGATAGGGCGCCTGTCACCAGGCCCCGCGGGCTGCGCACAGCCAAAATTTGGGGCCGAACGGAGGCGGTTGATCAAATCTCTAGAAATCTGTGGGCTAACATACACCGAAAATCGAGAAAATCGAAAATTCTCATTTATGCGAAAAATAGTGACGCCGATCAAACAAAATGATAGGGCGCCCGTCACTAGGCCCCGCAGGCTGCACACAGCCAAAATTTTGGGCCAACCGGAGACGGTCGATCAAATCTCCAGAAATCCGTGGGATAACATACATCGAAAATCGAGAAAATCGTAAATTGTCATTTATTCAAAAAATAGTGATGCTGATCAAACGAAATGATAGGGCACCCGTCACTTAGCCCCGCAGGCTGCGCACAGCCAAAATTTGGGGTCAAACGGAGACGGTCGATCGAATCTCCAGAAATCCATGGGCTAACATACACCGAAAATTGAGAAAATCGTAAATTCTCATTTATGCGAACAATAGTGATGCCGATCAAACGAAATGATCGGACGCCCATCACCAGGCCCTACAGACTGCGCACAGCCAAAATTTTGGGCCAAACGGAGGCGATCGATCAAATCTCCAGAAATCCGTGGGCTAACATACACTGAAAACTGAAAAAATCGTAAATTCTCATTTATGCGAAAAATAGTGATGCCGATCAAACGAAATGATAGGGGGCCCGTCACCAGGCCCCGCAGGCTGCGCAGAGCCAAAATTTGAGGCAAAACGGAGACGGTCGATCCAATCTCCAGAAATTCGTGGGCTAACATACACCGAAAATCGAGAAAATCGTAAATTCTCATTTATGCGAAAAATAGTGATGCCGATCAAATGAAATGATAGAGCCCCTGTCACCAGGCCCCACAGGCTGCGCACAGCCAAAATTTGGCACCGAAAGGAGACGGTCGATCAAATCTCGAGAAATCCGTAGGCTAAACATACACCAAAAATTGCGAAAATCGTAAATTATCATTTATGCGAAAAATAGCGATGCCGATCAAACGAAATGATAGGGCACCCGTCACCAGGCACGCAGGCTGCGCACAGCCAAAAATTTGGGGTCAAACAGAGACCGTCGATCAAATCTTGAGAAATTCGTGGGCTAACATACACCGAAAATCGCAAAAATCGTAAATTCTCATTTATGCAAAAAATAGTGATGCCGATCAAACGAAATTATATAGCACCCGTAACCAGGCCCCGCAGGCTGCGCACAGCCAAACTTTTGGGGCCAAACGGAGACGGACGATTAAATCTCCAGAAATCCGTGGGCTAACATTAACCGAAAACCGAGAAAATCGTAAATTCTCATTTATTTGAAAAATAGTGATGTCGATCAAACGAAATGATAGGGCGACCTTGACTAGGCCCCGCGCGCTGCGTATAGCTAAAATTTGGGGCCGAACGGAGGCGGTCGATTAAATCTCGAAAAATCAGTGGGCTAACATACACCGAAAATTGCGAAAATTGTAAATTCTCATTTATGCGAAAAATAGTGATGCCGATCAAACGAAATGATAGGGCGCCCGTCACCAGGCCCCACACGCTACGCACAACCAAAATTTGGGGCCGAAAGGAGACGGTCAATCAAATCTCGAGAAATTCGTAGGCTAACATACAACGAAAATTGCGAAAATCGTAAATTCTCATTTATGCGAAAAATAGCGATGCCGATCAAACAAAATTATAGGGCGCCCGTCACCAGGCCCCGCAGGCTGCGCACAGCCAAAATTTGGGGCCAAACGGAGACGGTTGATCAAATCTCGAGAAATCCGTGGGCTAACATACACCGAAAACTTAGAAAATCGTAAATTTTCATTTATGCGAAAAATAGTGATGCCGATCAAACAAAATGATAGGTACACCAGGCCCCGCAAGCTGTGCACAACCAAAATATGGGGCCAAACGGAGACGGTCGATCAAATCTCCAGAAATCCGTGGGCTCACATACACCAAAAACCGAGAAAATCGTAAATTGTCATTTATTCGAAAAATAGTGATGCCAATCAAACGAAATGATAGGGCCCCTGTCACCAGGCCCAGCAGGCTGCGCACAGCCAAAATTTGGAGCCGAGCGGATGCTGTCGATAAAATCTTCAGAAATTCGTGGGCTAACATACACCGAAAATCGAGAAAATCGTAAATTCTCATTTATGCTAAAAATAGTGATGTCGATCAAACGAAATGATAGGGAGCCCTTCACCAGGCCCGAGGCAGCGCACAGCCAAAATTTTGGGCCAAACGGAGGCGATCAATCAAATCTCCAGAAAACCGTGGGCTAACATACACCGAAAATCGCGAATATCGTAAATTCTTATTTATGCGAAAAATAGTGATGCCGATCAAACGAAATGATAGGAAGCCCATCATTAGGCCCCGCAGGCTGCGCACTGCCAAAATTTGGGGCAAAACAGAGATGGTCGATCAAATCTCCAGAAATCCGTGGGCTAACATACACCGAAAACCGAGAAAATCATAAATTCTCATTTATTTGAAAAATAGTGATGCCGATCAAATGAAATGATAGGGCGCCCGTCACCAGGCCCCGCAGGCTATGCACAGCCAAAATTTGGGGCCAAACGGAGACGGTCGATCAAATCTCGAGAAATCCGTGGGCTAACATACACCGAAAACCGAGAAAATCATAAATTCTCATTTATGCGAAAAATAGTGATGCCGATCAAACAAAATGATAGGGCGCCCATCACCAGGCCCCACAGGCTGCGCACAGGCAAAATTTGGGGCCAAATGGAGACGGTCGATCAAATCTCCAGAAATCCGTGGGCTAACATACATCGAAAATCGAGAAAATCGTAAATTATCATTTATTCAAAAAATAGTGATGCCGATCAAAAGAAATGATAGGGCCCCCGTCAGTAGGCCCTGCAGGCCGCACACAGCCAATATTTGGAGCCGAACGGAGGCGGTCGATCAAATCTTCAGAAATCCGTGGGCTAACATACATCGAAAATCAAGAAAATCGTAAATTCTCATATATGTGAAAAATAGTGATGCCGATCAAACGAAATGATAGGGAGCCCATCACCAGGCCCCGCAGCCTACGCACAGCCAAAATTTGGGGCAAAACGGAGACGATCAATCAAATCTCTAGAAATCCGTGGGCTAACATACACTGAAAATCGCAAATATCGTAAATTTTCATTCATGCGAAAAATAGTGATGCCGATTAAACGAAATGATAGGGCGCCCGTCACCAGGCCCCGCAGGCTGCGCACAGCAAAAATTTAGGGCAAAACGGAGGCGATCAATCAAATCTCGTTAAATCACTGGGCTAACATACACCGAAAATTGCGAATATCGTAAATTCTCATTTATTCAAAAAATATTTATGCCGAGCAAATAAAGTTATAGGGCGCATGTCACCAGGCCTTGTAGGCTGCCCACAACAAAAATTGTAGGCCAAACGGAGGCGGTCGATCAAATATCCAGAAATCCCTGGGCTAACACGCATTGAAAAGTTTGAAAGTTAGCAACATAGGCGCACTATGCTAGTGTCGACAGACCGGCCGACATCGGATATCACATGCTAACCTATGTCGAGACCCAACGCCCATTAATCAATGCCCAGCGAGCGAAAATTTAAAAGAAAACACCTATGCTTATCCTTATGATATAAAGAAAATGCTAGAGATTAGTGGTGGTAGTGCTGGCCTACCATGGTCACTTGCCATGGTGGTGTCAGTTGTGGTGGGTCGTTAGGACCAGTTTTTAAATTAAAATTGTCAACCATATTGGGAAATATGTTGAATGAGTGTGATAGAGTCATATTTTTAGAAAAATGGCTCGGCTAAACCGCCTTACGGCAGTTTGTCCAGATAGATCTCAAAAAAATACACAAAATGAAAAACAAATCATGTAAAACGGACAATCCAGCCCAAAGTTATGATCATTAAGATAATATGCCTCTAATGAAGTCTTTTTTCGTTGATTATATTATAGTTTTAACAACATTATGTAAGATCTCATCAAAAGACTTGCATCTCGGCAGTTCTTATTTTGTGAATAAAGAGCTAACACACACCTCAAATCGCGAAAATCGTAAACTGTCATTTATGCAAAAAATAGTGATGTCGATCAAATGAAATTATAGAGCACCCGTCACCAGGCTGCGCACAGCCAAAATTTGGGGCCGAACGGAGACGGTCGATCAAATCTCCAGAAATCCGTGGGCTAACACACACCAAAAATTGCGAAAATCGTAAATTCTCATTTATGCGAAAAATAGTGATGTCGATCAATCGAAATGATAGAGCGCTCGTCACCAGGCCTTGAAGGCTGCGTATAGAAAAAATTTGGGGCACAATCAAGACGGTCAATCAAATCTCGAGAAATCTGTGGGCTAATATATACACCAAAAATCGCGAAAATCATAAATTCTCATTTATGCGAAAAATAATTATACCGATCAAACGAAATGATAGGGCGCCCGTCCCTAGGACTTGTAGGATGCGCACAGGCAAAATTTGGGGCCAAACGGAAACGGTCGATCAATTCTCCAGAAATCTGTGGTGGTGTCGGTTGTGGTGGGTCGTTAGGAGACGGTCAATCAAATCTCGAGAAATTCATGGGCTAACATTGTCACACCCCGCCTTGGGGGGTATGACTAGCACCTGGTGCCCTACTAGGACCTGAACTACTAGACTGCTGAGCCTGGGCACATCTGGTGCCTGGATGGCTCTAACTCACATTTCTGGAAACAAAGGGCTATATAACGGCTGTAAACACAGCCCCCCGGCTCATTGGCCTAAAGCCTCTTGTACCCGTAATAACAGCTAACCAGAAACAAGCAACTATAAGGAAACCTATGCGGGCCGACAAGGCCACCATGCTGTCTAGTTATCTATAACTCAACCCTGAAGTACTGGATAGCTACGTGACCAGCAAGGTCACCACTACTGTCGAACTATGGCCCCACACGGCCAACATAAAGGAAACAAAAGTACTAACAGCTATACAACTGCACGGCCTCACACGACCGGCTCATCTGACCACAGGGTAATATACATACAGACTGCAAGCCTCTAGGAATAGCAATCGAAATGATCGGGACAGGGCCCCGACCTACCCGTACTGTACAACAAAAGAAAACGGAATACACCTCTGAGATTCAGTCTTCGGATGACAGGAGCTGAATGCTCGATCGCTGACAGGAATCACGTGGTATCGCCTGCTCGTCTATGAGTACCTGCAGGCAAGTAATGCAACGCCCCACCGGACGTCAGTACCGCTGGTACTGAGTATGTAAAGCAATAACTGAAAGAAATATCTGAAAATAACAATACAACTGATGAAACTGAAGTAGAAAGGAATGGATTAACTGTCTAATAATGTAAATCATACCTTCTTTTAATTATACTGGAAGGAGCAGGAGTCATACCTGAGGATTTATCATTCCACTGTCGATCTACTTGTATCTACTATAACACGGCGCAACATATCATAACATACATAGCACACACAAACCTTACCCGGGCCCCATAAGCCGGGAGGTACAACCAGCTCAGAATCTATACCCCTACCCCGGTCATCCCATCTCCTATAAACCCTGTAATCATCCTGCCGATCCCCTGGGTATGCACTTGGGCTCGCTGAGCCCCTAACTATAACTGCATCTGAGTCCGGAGGACTCCTGAATCAACACCCGAGCGTATCCGCTCGACAGGGGTGTGTAAGGGCCGATCAAGGCACAAATATGGGGAAAACTGGCATCCCATCTTCGTCCCCTGTGGGACGGCATGCCACTCCGTAGAGCGACATATCCTCGTCCTCTGGCGGACGAGTCTATATAGCTATCAACCCTGGGCGGTCATGGATGCTAGGTAGTCCAACCCCAAACAATACAACAGTCTCAACTAGTAATACTATCTGCATGTCCCACATACTGAAGCTAATAGTGGTAAAGTATTTGTATATACTATATGCTGAGCTAGCGATAGTAATATGTACGTACTTAATGCATGCTGAGGCTGGTAATAGTATATATGTACAAATATAGTCTTCTGCCAGACTGTACTGGGGCTAATGCTGAACAAGATATAGTCTTTCTGCTGAAACTATGCTGTATACTGAGTTTTTATAGTAACATGATTTACTAGTCCTAATATGCTTTCTAACTTCACTTTAACTTATCATTCTATTTCTGAGATGTCTTAAAGATATTACATTACTTTACTTGGTTTCAACTGAATACAATGATATCCTAACATTATGTGTCACATCACATACTGAGCATGCTGTGCAGTTCCTAACACTTATATTAGAATCTATATCGTGCTAGCAAGTCTCGCGCTGATCATAACATGATGTTTCTAATATCTTACCATCATTCGTAGTAAACATCATACATGGCTTCTGAATATTCTACTGGCCTTTAAATTACTATACTGTACCAAGATTACTAACTTGCCGAGGAAACTAGCTTTACATACCTTATCCTCGAACTATCCGGCTGTCGGACGAGGCTCGGCCAGTACTTCAACTATTTTCTCCCAACTGCATTCATAAATATGTCAATCAATACTAAATACAGCTTTATTTTAAAGATGAACGTCACTTTCGATATAGTTTATAGCCTAAACTTAGGCTTATCAAAAGACGGTTGAAAACTCGCTATTTTTCAGAGGTCCAGAAGGGAGAACTATTCACTTCTCAGCAAGGAACACATAGACACTAGTTTGGAGCAATTCTACTTACCTTAGCTCGGTGGCTCGACGATTCGTCGGCCGTATTTCACGAAACTAAATCCGTAGGAATGCTCTCTGCTGCTAAATACCTCAGTATCTGGGGTTAATTTGAGTTTGGACAATGTTTAGCAGCGTAATCGGATGAAAAATATATTACCTTCTTAGTTCTATTTCCTTTCTCTGATGGTTTACTCTGTTTTCTGGAAATTATAAGTGTTTAATCATTTAAAACCGAAGTGGGGCTTTATATACTTGGGCCTGGACAAGGCCAATGTGTCACGGAGCCAATGCGGAGGCTCCACCTCCGTGACACGCTGCCATCGCGGAGGGGCTCTGCCTCGGCTCCTTCTGTGATGGTTCGACAGGTTTCTCGTCCGATCTTTTTCCGGGCCTTTCTCTAGCACGTATGGCCTTCAAATATGCTTAACCAATGTGCGAATAGGTCATCTAGGTGCCGGGAATCCTACGGGGTATAACATTCTTCCCCCCTTAAGAACATTCGTCCTCGATGTATACTGCTATATAGAGGACTACTTAACTTACTTGTTTAGGAAAATTTTGCCAGAGTCTCCCCTGTAATATGGACTATACCAAAAACCTGAAATGCAGAAAAGTCCAATACAGGTACTGTACACAATACTGTAGGATTCATTGGATGGCTACGTATCAATTTTCCTCACTTATACATATACAACCATAAGATACTACATAAGAAATAATACGGACATACCTGTCGCCTGACTAGGCCTGGAATAGGTGAGGATATCTGGTCCTCATATCTTCCTCCGCTTCCCAAGTCATCTCCTCTCGGTTCCTGTTATGCCTCAATACCATGATAGACGTAATATCTTTAGTCCTCAATCTGCGAATCCGTCTGTTTAAGATAGTTATTGGAACCTCTTCATAGGCCAGCTTTTTCGTAACCTGGATATTCTGGACTGGAACTGCTCTGGACGGGTCTCCTATGCATTTCCTCAGCATAGATACATGAAAGACCGGGTGAACGGATTCTAATTCTGGAGGCAAATTCAACTCATATGCTACTCGGCCTGTCCTTCGACGAATCCGATAAGGCCCAACAAACCTCGGGCTGAGCTTACTTTCTTGCCGGACCTCATTACCTCTTTCATTGGGGATACTTCAGAAATACCCAGTCATACACATCAAACTCCAATTTTCTGCGCCGCACATCTGCATATGATTTATGGCGGCTCTGTGCAGTCAGTAAGCATTCTTTGGATAAGCTTTACCTTTTCCTTTGACTGCTGAACAATGTCTGGGCCAACCAACACTGACTCTCCGATTTCAAACCAACCATTCGGCGATCTGCATTTTCGCTCGTATAATGCCTCAAAAGGCGCCATCTGGATGGCTGAATGATAGCTATTATTGTAGGCAAATTCAATTAACGGTAAATGCTCACTTTGGCTACTACCGAAATCTAGCACACATGCTCGCAACATGTCTTCGAGCGTCTGAATTGTGCGCTCAGCCTGCTCATCTGTCTGAGGATAGAATGCTGTGCTTAAATTAATCTGCGTTTCCAGACCCCTCTGGAATGACTGCCAGAATCTAGCTGTAAACTGTGCTCCCCTATTTGAAATAATGGATACCGGCACTCCACGCAATCTAACTATTTCTCTGATATATAATTCGGCATAATCCTCACTCGAGAAGGTAACCCTCACTGGCAGGAAATGAGCTGATTTTGTCAGCCTGTGAACTATTACCCAAATGGAATCATATCCATGTTTAGTACGGGGTGATCCTGCCATAAAATCCATATTTACTGCTTCCCATTTTCAGAGAGGTACAGTTATGTCCTGAATCACCGCCTGGTTTCTGATGTTCTGCTTCCACCCGCTGGCAGTTAGGATACTGGGCTACAAACTCAGCAATTTCCCTTTTCATACTTGGCCACTAGTAGTTTTCTTTGATGTCATGGTACATTTTTGTCGTACCGGGGTGAAGGGAATAACGAGCGTAATGTACCTCGTTCAGAATCTACTGGTGGAGCCCTGAAACATCTGGAACATATAGACGGCCTTTACAACGCAGCACTCCACCCTCTGTTACCTGAAAACCTGGCGTTTTCCCCTGCTAACCAGGTCAGGATTCTTATACTACCGTTCTTTTTACTTTCACAACTGATGACGACACGGCGGTGTTCTCGATTACCGCTCTGTTGTCCTTCATTTCTATTACACGAACGACTAAATTGATGTATCTTTCTGACCAACTCCCGTTGCTCGGGCTTCCCATACACCACACTTCTGATAGATCTATAGCTAAGAGCGGTTGTTGCTCCATTACCTCTTCTTGGCTGATTTAACATTTTCATGCTTAGAGAGCTCGGCATATAATTGACGGTTATACTGACTTGTCTTACCGAAGAGATCGACAGGTAGTTTACAGGTGTAACTAGAGCTTATCTGGCCCTCCGGCCACATGCTAAGGCTACGTGTTGCTGGGATAACCTGAACGACCGTCTGCGCACCTTGTGCCTTTATCTGATCAGAGGATCCTGATATTGACCATGACCTCTAATGATCTGGCTGCATAACCTTAAATAACTGAATAGTCGGGTTGAATGACCTGAATGTGGCAGTAGTCTAACAATGCTCTAACTGTTCTACTTGAGTACTTATAGTTCATGCATAACCGCAGACTTGTGGGCATCTAATTGCTTCGTTATTTGCTTAAACCACTGTAAGGCTGGGCTTAATCAAACTTACTCCCAGGCGATCAATCTCTAGATCTTCACCGGGAGTCTACTGATCCCCTGGTCTTAATAAACACTGTGCTAACAGGGTACTATCAATTTCTTACGCCTTGTGTGTATCCACTTGTATTTATACTGCTATTCTGGGGAATTCTCGGTCTTATGAGCTATTCTGTAAATACTGGTCTTCTGCTAGGGCTCTGTATCTGAATATCTTACGAGAACCAGCTGAAGTGCTAGTCTGTCGTTGACTACCGATGTGGAACCTTCCTTGGGGTACCCACGGGTATTGTGACTGGGATGGCCAGCTGACTTATGGGGTGTTCCACATAATAACTGCTAGGTTGGCTAAGGCCGACTCTCACCTACAAGGCTGGGAAAATGACGTACGACCACTTAACATACTAGAACAATTCTGGTATTGCTAATCTCTGAAATTTGCCTATTCGGCCTCTAATCCTGGTTCTAGCACATGCACTACTGTTACCGATCTTCAGGGATGCCTCCCTGCTAATGCAGGCGCCAGCTGGTCGGTAGACCGTCTAACTGCGCCCTTATCATCTAGCCATTTGTTTTAGGCCATTAACTCTGGTAAGCTCCTAGAGCCTAGATCTGACAACAACACATAAGTCTATTAACCTAATAACTGAGAACTGAGATAGTTTCTATGACTTCATACGTAATTCACACTTAATCTGCCCTTTCTCTTCTCCTTTCCATTTCTCCTTTCTTCTCACCTTTTCTTTCTTTCTTCTCCCTCTTTTTTTTTGGTAAGAGGGGGGGGGGGGGTCCTGCAATGCAATTTGTACATGATTTCTATTACTAATCAACATCTGTGATTGTACCCCTTATAGGTAGCTACTCACAGCATATCTATTATCTGAATATATATATATATATATATCAATAGCTACGTACAATATATACTGAATTCTGCGGTAATACATAATCTATGACATGCTCTGCTGAGTCTCATACCGTACATGATACACCGCTTCTACGGCCTAATAATATCTCCTGCCCTGACTTATCATTTCATTGTATTGTCACCCCATTCTGAAAGTAACAAGCATAAACACTTTAATTATTGTCTGCTGCTTGTAATTCCGCCACTCTTGCAATGTGGGGTCAACGTTCGAATCTTGTGGCCTTACTAGGCATATATTGAGAGCCCATGACTGTTTGTTGGGCCTTATCTCTAGGCCACACTAGATTAGAATTGCTGTATCGGTAACTTCTTAACTTCTCCATAGCGGACATACTGCGGTATTTTGAACCGTAATCTTACTGTTAGCCCGAGGCTTAATCCTTAATACGATATTTTATCAATCCGGGGGTAATTCTAATTTTCCCACAAGATCTGACATTCCTGCTTCTTTCCCTCATCTTACTTAAGCTGAACTCTGGGGTTCAAGGTACCTGCTCTTCATTGTTAACAAGATTGTTGGTCCTGTATCAGTTCATACTTCCCCTGACTTGCAGTCAGACCTATCTGATTCACATGACCCCTCACCCTTTCGATATCACAACTGGATCATAACCACAATCTTACAGGTATGTATTGCTATCTGTTAGCATACGTGGCGGACTTGGCCTTTTTCTGACTCGAACTTGACTATTACCCGACACTCATCAGTAACAGGTCTTTTACCCCTGCTTCTAGTAAGCTAACGGTCTTACTTCCTCTACTGGCTTATTATCATAAGGGTCTGCACAACTTACGGAATCATAGGGGCTCTTTATACTTTCCAATACTTACTAGGATCAATCAACCCATTTTTACTTACTGCCTGATTTGGCAACCCCATCTCAAGTCTTATGCCCCTTTACTATACTGGCATCAAAATCAAGAGGTAGGAATAGCCCTTTTCTTATAGCAACAAGTAAAAGCATTTAACTGTACCATATCCAAAAGATGTATTTGGGATTCCTGCATTTCCCTCTCTTTCTTATACTTACCTGGTGGTCTGACCTTGTCTGTAATCTTAATCAGATCTTATATAGCTAATAAATAAATCAACTCATATGCACATTACACTCCTGACTTCCTATTCTGACGTTATCAACGTATACTGGGGATAGTACCGATAAAGGTATCATGCTGGGAGATCTCGGGTACCTCCTCCTGCTGCCGTAGTTATCATGTAACTGGCTGATGCCTTCTTCTGTTGCTATATCTGATCTTCTGCCTGTAATAGGGTAATGCTGAATCCCTTTGTATCTGTAATCAAAGAATACGGTAAGTTTTTAGAGGCTCCACCCTGTATTGTACCGCTCTAAAGCACGACTGACTGAGAAGGAAGGGTAACCATCCTATCATGCCTCGTAGCCTCCTGCCTATAGTATGTGGTGCATAACACATTCATAGACAAGACTCTACTTAGCACGGCTTGCAGACTCCCTGGGATACGACCGGCTCTGATACCAAGTTTGTCACACCCCGCCTTGGGGGGTATGACTGGCACCTGGTGCCCTACTAGGACCTGAACTACTAGACTGCTGAGCCTGGGCACATCTGGTGCCTGGCTGGCTCTAACTCACATTTCTGGAAACAAAGGGCTATATAACGGCTGTAAACACAACCCCCCGGCTCATTGGCCTATAGCCTCCTGTACCCGTAATAACAGCTAACCAGAAACAAGCAACTATAAAGAAACCTATGCAGGCTGACAAGGCCACCATGCTGTCTAGTTATCTATAAATCAACCCTGAAGTACTGGATAGCTACGTGACCGGGAATGTCACCACTACTATCAAACTATGGCCCCACACGGCCAACATAAAGGAAACAAAAGTACTAACAGCTATACAACTGCACGGCCTCACACGATCGGCTCATCTGACCACAGGGTAATATACATACAGACTGCAAGCCTCTAGGAATAGCAATCGAAATGATCGGGACAGGGCCCCGACCTACCCGTACTGTACAACAAAAGAAAACGGAATACACTCTGGGATTCAGTCTCCGGCTGACAGGAGCTGAATGCTCGATCGCTGACAGGAATCACGTGGTATCGCCTGCTCGTCTATGAGTACCTGCAGGCAAGTAATGCAGCGCCCCACCGGGCGTCAGTACCGCTGGTACTGAGTATGTAAAGCAATAACTGAAAGAAATATCTGAAAATAACAATACAACTGATGAAACTGAAGTAGAAAGGAATGGATTAACTGTCTAATAATGTAAATCATACCTTCTTTTAATTATACTGGAAGGAGCAGGAGTCATACCTGAGGATTTATCATTCCACTGTCGATCTACTCGTATCTACTATAACAAGGCGCAACATATCATAACATACATAGCACACACAAACCTTACCCGGCCCCCATAAGCCGGGAGGTACAACCAACACAGAATCTATACCCCTACCCCAGTCATCCCATCTCCTATAAACCCTGTAAGCATCCTGTCGGTCCCTTGGGTATGCACTTGGGCTCGCTGAGCCCCTAACTATAACTGCATCTGAGTCCGGAGGACTCCTGAATCAACACCCGGGCGTGTCCGCTCGACAGGGGTGTGTAAGGGCCGATCAAGGCACAAATATAGGGAAAACTGGCATCCCATCTTCGTCCCCTGTAGGAAGGCATGCCACTCCGTAGAGCGACTTATCCTCGTCCTCTGGCGGACGAGTCGATATAGATATCAACCCTGGGCGGTCATGGATGCTAGGTAGTCCAACCCCAAACAATACAACAGTCTCAACTAGTAATACTATCTACATGTCCCACATACTGAAGCTAATAGTGGTAAAGTATTTGTATATACAATATGCTGAGCTAGCGATAGTAATATGTACGTACTTAATGCATGCTGAGGCTGGTAATAGTATATATGTACAAATATAGTCTTCTGCCAGACTGTACTGGGGCTAATGCTGAACAAGATATAGTCTTTCTGCTGAAACTATGCTGTATACTGAGTTTTTATAGTAACATGATTTACTAGTCCTAATATGCTTTCTAACTTCACTTTAACTTATCGTTCTATTTCTGAGATTTCTTAAAGATATTACATTACTTTACTGGGTTTCAACTGAATACAATGATATCCTAACATTATGTGTCACATCACATACTGAGCATGTTGTGCAGTTCCTAACACTTATATTAGAATCTATATCGTGCTAGCAAGTCTCGCGCTGATCATAACATGATGTTTCTAATATCGTACCATCATTCGTAGTAAACATCATACATGGCTTCTGAATATTCTACTGGCCTTTAAATTACTATACTGTACCAAGATTACTAACTTGCCGAGGAAACTAGCTTTACATACCTTATCCTCGAACTATCCGACTGTCGGACGAGGCTCGGCCAGTACTTCAACTATTTTCTCCCAACTGCATTCATAAATATGTCAATCAATACTAAATACAGCTTTATTTTAAAGAGCAACGTCACTTTCAATATAGTTTATAGCCTAAACTTAGGCTTATCGAAAGACGGTCGAAAACTCGCTATTTTTCAGAGGTCCAGAAGGGAGAACTATTCACTTCTCAGCTAGGAACACATAGACACTAGTTTGGAGCAATTCTACTTACCTTAGCTCGGTGGCTCGATGATTCGTCGGCCATATTTCACGAAACTAAATCCGTAGGAATGCTCATACACCAAAAATCGCGAAAATTGTAAATTATCAATTATGCGAAAAATAGTGATGCCGATCAAATAAAATGATAGGGCTCCCATCATCGGGCCTCGCAGGTTGCGCAAAGCCAAAATTTGGGGTCGTACGGAGGCGGTCAATCAAATCTCGAGAAATCTGTGGGCTAACATACACCAAAAATCACGAAAATTATTAATTCTAATTTATGCGAAAAATAGTTATCCCGGTCAAATAAAGTGGTAGGGCGCCCGTCATCAGGCCCCGCAGGCTGCGCACAACAAAAATTTGGTGCCAAACGGAGATGGTCGATCAAATCACACCAGAAATTCGTGGGCTAATATACACCGAAAATCACGAAAATCGTAAATTCTCATTTATGCGAAAAATAATTATGACGATCAAATAAAGTGAAAGGGCGCCCGTCACCTGGCTTGTAGGTTGCGCACAGCCAAAATTTGGGGCCAAACGGAGACGGTCGATCAAATCTCCAGAATCTGTGGGCTAACATACACCGAAAATCGTAAATTTTTATTTAATCAAAAAATAGTTATGCCGATCAAATAAAGTGATAGGGCGACCGTCACCAGGCCTTGTAGGCTGCGCACAACCAAAATTTGGGGCCAAACGGAGACTGTTGAAAAAATCTCGAGAAATCCGTGAGCTAACATACACCGAAAATCGCAAAAACCATAAGTTTTTTTTATGCAAAAAATTGTGATTCCGATCAAATGAAATGATTGGGCTCTCATCACCAGGCCATGTAGGCTGCGCACAGCCAAAATTTGGGGCCAAAACGGTCAAGCAAATCTTGAGAAATCTGTGGGCTAACATACACCAAAAATCATAAAAATCGTAAATTCTCATTTATGTGGAAAATAGTGATGCTGATCAAATGAAATGATAGGGTGCACGTCATCAAGGTTCATACGCTGCGCGCAGCCAAAATTTGAAGCCGAATGTAGACGGTCAATCAAGTCTCGTGAAATCAGTGGGCTAACACACACCGAAAATCGCGAAAATCATAAATCCTCATATATGAAGTGATGGGGCGCTCGTCACCAGGGTTTGTAGGCTGACGGTCAAAATTTGGGGCCGAACGGAGACGGTCAGTCAAATATCGAGAAATCCGTGGGCTAACACACACTGAAATGTTTGAAAGTTAGCAGCATAGGCGCACTATGCCAGTGTCGACAAACCGTCCGACATCGGATGACACATGCTGACCTATGTCGAGACCCAACGCCCATCGATCAATACCCAGCGAGCGAAAATTTAAAAGGAAACACCTATGTTTATCCTTATGCTATAAAGACAATGCTAGTGATTGGTGGTGGTAGTGCTGGCCTACTATGGTCACTTGTCATGATGGTGTCGATTGTGGTAGGTCGTTAGAACCAGTTTTTAAATTAAAATTGTCAACCATATTGGGAAATATGTTGAATGACTACGATAGAGGCATATTTTGAGAAAATTGACTCCGCCAAACCGCCTTACGATAGTTTGTCCAGATAGATCTCGAGAAAATACACAAAATGAAAAAAAATCATGTAAAACGGATAATCCAACCCAAAGTTATGATCATTAAGATAATGTGTCACTATAAACTCTTTTTCCATCGATTATATTACAGTTTTAACAACATTACGTAATATCTCATCAAAAGACTTGCATCTCGACAATTCTTATTTTGTGAATAAAGAGCTAACACACACCAAAAATTGCGAAAATCGTAAATTCTCATTTATGCGAAAAATGGTTATGCTGATCAAATGAAATGATAGGGCACTCGTCACCAGGCCTTGTAGGCTGCGCGCAACTAAAATTTTAGGTCAAACGGAGACGGTCAACCAAATCTCGAGAAATCCGTGGGCTAACATACACCGGAAATTCTGAAAATCGTAAATTCTCATTTATGCGAAAAATAGTGATGCCGATCAATCGAAATGATAGAGCGCTTGTCACCAGGCCTTGTAGGCTGTGCACAGCAAAAATTTAGGGCACAACCGAGACGGTCAATCAAATCTTGAGAAATCCGTGGGCTAATATACACCCAAAATCGCAAAAATCATAAATTCTCATTTATGCGAAAAATAATGATGCCGATCAAACGAAATGATAGGGCGCCCATCACCAGGCCTTGTAGGCTGCGCACAATAAAAATTGGGGCCAAACGGAGACGGTCGATCAAATCTCCAGAAATTCGTGGGCTAACATACATCGAAAATCCCGAAAATCGTAAATTCTCATTTATGAAGTGATGGGGTGCTCGTCACCAGGGATTGTAGGTTGCGCACGGCCAAAATTTGGGGCCGAATGGAGATGGTCAGTCAAATCTCGAGAAATCCATGGGTTAACATGCACTGAAAAGTTTGAAAGTTAGCAATATAGGCGCACTATGCCAGTGTTGACAGACCAGACGACATCGAATGACACATGCTGACCTATGCTGAGACCCAACGCCCATCGATCAATGCCCAGCAAGAGAAAATTTAAAAGAAAACACCTATGGTTATCCTTATGCTATAAAGACAATGCTAGAGATTGGTGGTGGTAGTGCTGGCCTACCATGGTCACTTGCTATGGTGGTGTCAGTTGTGATGGGTCGTTAGGAGACGGTCATCAAATCTCGAGTAATCCATGGGCTAACATACACCAAAAATCGTAAAAATCGTAAATTCACATTTATGCGAAAAATAGTGATGGCGATCGAACGAAATGATAGGGCGTTCGTCACCATGCCTTGTATGCTGCCCACAGTAAAAATTTGGGGTCAAATGGAGACGGTCAATCAAATCTCGAGAAATCCGTGGGCTAACATACACCGAAAATTGCGAAAATCGTAAATTCTCATTTATGAGAAAAATAGTGATGCCGATCAAACAAAATGATAAGGCGCTCGTCACCAGGCCTTGTAGGCTGCGCACAGCCAAAAGTTTGGGCCAAACGGGTCAATCAAATCTTGAGAAATCCGTGGGCTAACATACACCGAAAATCGCGAAAATCGTAAATTCTCATTTATTTGAAAAATAGAGATGCCGATCAAATGAAATGACAGGGATCTCGTCACCAGGCCTTGTAGGCTGCGCACATCCAAAATTTGGGGCCAAAAGGAGATGGTCAATCAAATCTCAAGAAATCCATGGGCTAACATACACTGAAAATCGCGACAATCGTAAATTCACATTTATGAGAAAAATAGTTATGCCGATCAAATAAAGTCGTAGGCTCCCATCACCATGCTTTGTAGGCTGCGCACAACTAAAATTTGGGGCAAAACGGAGACAGTTGATCGAATCTCCAGAAATTCGTGGGCTAACAAACACCGAAAATCGTAAATTCTCATTTATGCGAAAAATAGTGATGCCGATCAAATAAAGTGATAGGGAGCCCCGTCAGCAGGACTCGCAGGCTGCACAAAGCCTAAATTTGGGGCTGAACGGAGGTGGTCAATCAAATCTCGAGAAATCCGTGGGCTAACATATACCGAAAATCGCAAAAATTGTAAATTCTCATTTATTCGAAAAATAGTTATGTCGATCAAATAAAGTGATTGGGCGCCCATCACCAGGGCTTGTAGGCTGCGCACAGCCAAAATTTGGGGCCAAACGGAGACGGTCGGTCAAATCTGCAGAAATCCGTGGGCTAACATACACCGAAAATTGCAAAAATCATAAATTCTCATTTATTTGAAAAATAGTTATGCTGATTAAATAAAGTGATAGGGCACCCGTCACCAGGCATTGTAGGCTTCCCAAATCAAAAATTTGGGGCCAAACGGAGACGATCAATCAAATCTCGAGAAATCCGTGGGCTAACATACGCCGAAAATCGCAAAAATCATAAATTCTCATTTATGCGAAAAATAGTGATGTCGATCAAGCGAAAGGATAGGGCGCTCGTCACAAGGCCTTGTAGGATGCGCACAACCAAAATTTTGGGCCAAACGGTTCAATCAAATCTCGAGAAATCCATGGGCTAACATACATCGAAAATCGCGAAAATCGTAAATTCTCATTTATGCGAAAAATAGTGATGCCGATCAAATGAAATGATAGGGCGCTCATCAGCAGGCCTTGTAGGTTGCGCACTGCAAATATTTGGGGTAAAAAGGAGACGGTGAATCAAATCTCGAGAAATCCGTGGGCTAACATACACCGAAAATCGCGAAAATCATAAATTCTCATTTATGCAAAAAATAGTGATTCCGATCAAACGAAATCATAGGGCACTTGTCACCGGGACTTGTAGGCTGCACATAACAAGAATTTGGGGCCAAACGGAGACAGTCAATCAAATCTCGAGAAATCCATGGGCTAACATACACCGAAAATCGCGAAAATCGTAAATTCTCATTTATGAGAAAAATAGTTATGCCGATCAAATAAAGTCATAGGGCGCCTGCACCAGGCCTTGTAGGCTGCGCACAGCCAAAATATGGGGCCAAAAGGAGACGGTCGATCGAAATCTCAAGAAATCTGTAGGCTAACATACACCGAAAATCGCAAAAATCGTAAATTCTCATTTATGAGAAAAATAGTGATGCCAATCAGATAAAATTATAGGGCGCCCGTCACCAGGCCCCGCAGGATGCGCAAAGCCAAAATTGGGGCCAAACGGAGGCGGTCGATCAAATCTCGAGAAATCCGTGTGCTAACATACACTGAAAATCGCGAAAATAGTAAATTCTCATTTATTTGAAAAATAGTGATGCTGATCAAATAAAATGATAGGGCGCCCGTCACTAGGCCTCGCAGGCTGCGCAAAGAAAAATTTGGATCGAATGGAGGCGGTCAATCAAATCTCGAGAAATCCGTGGGCTTTAATACACCAAAAATTGCAAAAATCATAAATTCTTATTTATTCGAAAAATAGTGATTCCGATCAAACGAAATGATAGGGCTCTCGTCACCAGGCCTTGTAGGCTGCGCACAGCTAAAAATTTGTGGCCAAACGGAGACGGTCAATCAAATCTCGAGAAAATCTGTGGGCTAACATACAACGAAAATCCGAAAAATCGTAAATTCTCATTTATGTGAAAAATAGTGATACCGATCAAATGAAATGATAGGACGCTCGTCACCAGGCCTTGTAGGCTGAACACAGCAAAAATTTGGGGCCAAACGGAGATGGTCGATCAAATCTCGAGAAATCTGTGGGCTAACATACATCGAAAATCGCGAAAATCATAAATTCTCATTTATGAAGTGATGGGGCGCTCGTCACCAGGGTTTGTAGGCTGCGCACGGCCAAAATTTAGGTCTGAATGGAGATGGTCAGTCAAATCTCGAGAAATCTGTGGGCTAACACGCACTGAAAAGTTTGAAAGTTAGCAACATAGGCGCACTATGCCAGTGTCGGCAGACGGCCGACATCGGATGACACATGCTAACCTATGCCGAGAACCAACACCCATCGATCAATGCCCAGTGAGAGAAAATTTAAAAGAAAACACCTATGGTTATCCTTATGCTATAAAGACAAAACTAGAGACTGGTGGTGGAGGTGCTGGCCTACCATGGTCGCTTGCTAAGGTGGTGTCGGTTTTGGTGGGTCGTTAGAACCAGTTTTTAAATTAAAATTATCAACCACATTGAGAAATATGTTGAATGACTGCGATAGAGGCATATTTTGAGAAAATTGGCTCCGCAAAATGCCTTACGACAGTTTGTCCAGATAGATCTCGAAAAAATACACAAAATGAAAAAAAATCATGTAAAACGAATAATCCGGCCAAAAGTTATGATCATTAAGATAATGTGCCACTATGAACTCTTTTTCCGTCGATTATACTATAGTTTAACAACATTATGTAAGATCTTATCAAAAGACTTGCATCTTGGCTGTTCTTATTTATTGAATAAAAAGCTAACACACAACGAAAATTGCAAAAGTCGTAAATTCTTATTTATGCGAAAAATGGTTATGCCGATCAAATGAAATGATAGGGAGCTCGTCACCAGGCCTTGTAGGCTGCGCGCAGCTAAAATTTTAGGTCAAACGGAGATGGTCAACCAAATCTCGAGAAATCCGTGGGCTAACATACATCGAAAATTGCGAAAATCATAAATTCTCATTTATGCAAAAAATAGTGATGTCGATCAATCAAAATGATAGAGCGCACATCACCAGGCCTTTTAGGTTGTGCACAACAAAAATTTGGGGCCAAATCGAGATGGTCAATCAAATATCGAGAAATCCATGGGCTAACATACACCGAAAATTGCGAAAATCGTAAATTCTCATTTATGCGAATAATAATGATGTCGATCAAACGAAATGAGAGGGCGCCCGTCAGCAGGCCTTGTAGGCTGCGCTCAGCAAAAATTTGGAGCCAAACGGAGATGGTCGATCAAATCACCAGAAATCCGTGGGCTAACATACACCGAAAATCGTGAAAATCGTAAATTCTCATTTACACGAAAAATAGTGACGCCGATCAAATAAAGTGATCAGACGCTCGTCACTAGGCCCCGCAGGCTGCGCAAATCCAAAATTTTGGGCAGAATGGAGGCGGTCAATCAAATCTCCAGAAATCTGTGGGCTAACATACACTGAAAATCGCAAAAATCGTAAATTCTCATTTGTGAGAAAAATAGTTATGCCGATCAAATAAACTGATAGGGCACCCGTCACCAGGCCTTGTAGGCTGTGCACAGCCAAAATTTGGAGCCAAACGGAGATGGTCAATCAAATATCGAGAAATCCATGGGCTAAAATACACTGAAAATCACAAAAATCGTAAATTTTCATTTATGCGAAAAATAGTGATGTTGATCAAATGAAATGATAGGATGTATGTCATCAAGGTTCATAGGCTACGCACAACAAAAATTTGGAGCCAAACGAAGAGGGTCGATCAAATCTCTAGAAATCCGTGTGCTAACACACACCGAAAATCGCAAAAATCGTAAATTCTCATTTATGCAAAAAGTAGTGATGCCGATCAAATGAAATGATAGGGCGCTCGTCACCAGGCCCCACAGGCTGCACATAGCTAAAATTTGGGGCCAAACGGAGGTCGATCAAATCTCTCCAGAAATCTGTGGGTTAACATACACCGAAAATCGCGAAAATCTTAAATTCTCATTTATGCAAAAAATAGTTATGGCGATCAAATAAAGTGATAGGGCCCCCGTCACCAGGCCTTGTAGGTTGCGCACAGCTAAAATTTGGGGCCAAATGGAGACGGTCGATCAAATCTCCAGAAATCCGTGGGCTAACATACACCGAAATTCGCAAAAATCGTAATTTCTCATTTATTCAAAAAATAGTTATGCTGATCAAATAAAGTGATAGGGAGCCCGTCACCAGGCCTTTTAGGCTTCCCAAAGTAAAAATTTGGGGCCAAACCAAGACGGTCAATCAAATTTCGAGAAATCCGTGGGCTAACATACACCGAAAATCGCGAAAATCGTAAATTCTCATTTATGCGAAAATAGTGATGCCGATCAAACGAAATTATAGGGCGCTCGTCACCAGGGTTTGTAGGCTGCGCACGGCCAAAATTTGGGGCCAAACGGAGACGGTCAATCAAATCTCGAGAAATTCGTGGGCTAACATACACCGAAAATCGCAAAAATTGTAAAATTCTCATTTATGCGAAAAATAGTGATGCCGGTCAAACGAAATGATAGGGTGCTCGTCACCAGGTCTTGTAGGCTGCGCACAGCCGAAATTTGGGGCCAAACGGAGACGGTCAATCAAATCTCGAAAAATCTGTGGGCTAACATACACCGAAAATTGCAAAAATCGTAAATTCTCATTTATGCGAAAAATAGTGATGCTGATCAAATGAAATGATAGGATGTACGTCATCAAGGTTCATAGGCTACGCACAACCGAAATTTGGAGCCAAATGGAGACGGTCGATCAAATTTCTAGAAATCCGTGTGCTAACACACACCGAAAATCGCAAAAATCATAAATTCTCATTTATGCAAAAAGTAGTGATGCCGATCAAATGAAATGATAGGGCGCTCGTCACAAGGCCTTGTAGGCTGCGTGCAGCCAAAATTTGGGCCAAAACAGAGACGGTCAATCAAATCTCGAGAAATCCGTGGGCCGTGAAAATCGTAAATTCTCATTTATTCGAAATATAGTTATGCCAATGAAATAAAGTGATAGGACACTCGTCACCAGAATATTTAGGCTGAGCACGGCCAAAATTTGGGGCCGAACGGAGACGACCGATCAAATCTCGAGAAATACGTGGGCTAGCACACACCAAAAATCACAAAAATCATAAATTCTCATTTATGCGAAAAATGGTTATGCCGATCAAATAAAGTGATAGGGCGCCAGTCACCAGGCCTTGTAGGTTGCGCACGGCCAAAATTTGGGGCCAAACAAAGACGGTCAATCAAATCTCGAAAAATACGTGGACTAACATATACCGGAAATTGCGAAAATCGTAAATTCTCATTTATGCAAAAAATAGTAATGCTGATCAAATATAATTAAAGGGCGCTCGTCACCAAGGTTCGTAGGCTGCACGCAATTAAAATTTGGGGTCGAACGGAGGCGGTCAATCAAATCTCGAGAAATTCGTGGGCTAACATACACCGAAAATTGTGAAAATAGTAAATCCTCATTTTATTTGAAAAATAGTGATGCCGATCAAATGAAATGATAGGGCTCTCTTCATAAAGGTTCTTAGGTTGCGCACAAAAAAAATTTGGGTCGAACGGAGACGGTCAGTCAAATCTCGAGAAATCCGTGGGCTAACACACACCGAAAATCGCAAAAATCGTAAATTCTCATTTGTGCAAAAAATGGTTATGCTGATCAAATAAAGCGAGGGCGCTCATAACCAATCCTTGTAGGCTGCACGCCGCTAAAATTTTGGGTCAAACGGAGACGATCACTCAAATCTCGAGAAATTCGTGGGCTAACACACGCCGAAAAGCGCAAAAATCATAAATTCTCATTTATTTGAAAAATCATGATGCCGATCAAATGAAATGATGGCGCGCTCATCACCGGGCCTTCTAGGCTGTACGCAGCTAATATTTTGGGTCAAACGGAGACGGTCAACCAAATCTCGAGAAATCCGTGGGCTAACACACACCGAAAATCATAAATTCTCATTTATGCGAAAAATGGTTATGCCGATTGAATAAAGTGATAGGACGCTCGTCACCAGGCCTTGTAGGCTGCGCACGACCAAAATTTGAGGCCAAACGTAGACGGTCCACCAAATCTCGAGAAATCCGTGGGCTAACATACATCATAAAATGTGAAAATCGTAAATTCTCATTTATTCAAAAAATAGTTATGCCGATGAAATAAAGTGATAAGGCGCTCGTCACCAGGGTTTGTAGGCTGAGCATGACCTAAATTTAGGGCCGAACGGAGACGACCGATCAAATCTCGAGAAATCCGTGGGCTAACACACACCGAAAATCGCGAAAATTGTAAATTCTCGTTCATGCGAAAAATGGTTGTGCCGATAAAATAAAGTGATAGGGCGCTCGTCACCAGGCCTTGTAGGCTGCGCACAACAAAAATTTGGTGTCAAACGGAGACAGTCAATCAAATCTCGAGAAATTCGTGGGCTAACATACACCGAAAATTGCTAAAATCGTAAATTCTCATTTATGCAAAAAATGGTTATGCCGATCAAATGTAATTATTGGGCGCTCGTCACCAAGGTTCGTAGGCTGCGTGCAGCTAAAATTTTGCATCAAACGGAGACGTTCAAACAAATCTCGAGAAATCCGTGGGCTAACGTACACCAAAAATCACAAAAATCGTAAATTCTCATTTATGCAAAAAATCGCTATGCCGATCAAATGTAATTATAGGGCGCTCGTCACCAAGGTTCGTAGGCTGTGCGCAACTAAAATTTGGGGTCAAACGGAGATGGTCAATCAAATCTCGAGAAATCCGTGGGCTAACATACATCAAAAATCACGAAAATAGTAAATTCTCATTTATGCGAAAAATGGTTATGCCGATCAAATAACGTGATAGGGCACTTGTCACCAGGTCTTGTAGGCTGCACACGGCCAAAATTTGGGGCCAAACGGAGACGGTCCATCAAATCTCGAGAAATTCGTGGGCTAACATACACTGAAAATCGTGAAAATCATAAATTCTCATTTATTCGAAAAATAGTTATGTCGATGAAATAAAGTAATAAGGCGCTCGTCACCAGGGTTTGTAGGCTGAGCACGGTCAAAATTTGGGGCCAAACGGAGACGACCGATCAAATCTCGAGAAATCTGTGGGCCAACACACACCGAAAATCGCGAAAATCATATATTCTCGTTTATGCAAAAAATGGTTATGTTGATCAAATAAAGTGATAGGGCGCTCGTCACCAGGCCTTGTAGGCTGCGCACGGTCAAAATTTAGGACCGAACGGAGACGGTCAATCAAATCTCGAGAAATCTGTGGGTGTTAATACACCGAAAATCGCTAAAATCATAAATTATCATTAATGCAAAAAATGGTTATGCCGATCAAATTTAATTATAGGGCGCTCGTCTGCAAGGTTTGCAGGCTGCGCGCAGCTAAAATTTTGGTTCAAACGGAGACGGTCAATCAAATCTCGAGAAATTCGTGGGCTAACATACGCCGAAAATCGCGAAAATCGTAAATTCTAGTTTATGCAAAAAATGGTTATGCCGATTAAATGTAATTATAGGGCGCTCGTCACCAAGGTTCGTAGGCTGCGCGCAGCTAAAATTTTGGGTCAAAAGTAGACGGTCAATCAAATCTCGAGAAATCTGTGGGCCATACACCGAAAATCGCGAAAATAGTAAATTCTCATTTATACAAAAAAGGTTATGTTGATCAAATAAAGTGATAGGACGCTCATCACCAGGCCTTGTAGATTGCGTGCAGCAAAAATTTCAGGTCAAACGGAGTCGATCACTCAAATCTCGAGAAATCCGTGGGCTAACACACACCGAAAATCGCAAAAATCGTAAATTCTAATTTATGTGAAAAATGGTTATGCCTATCAAATAAAGTGATAAGGCGCTCGTCACCAGGGTTGGTAGGTTGCGCACGGTCAAAATTTGGGGCCTTACAGAGTCTGTCAATCAAATCTCGAGAAATCCATGGGCTAACATACACCGAAAATCGAAAAAATCGTAAATTCACATTTATGCAAAAAAATGGTTATGACGATCAAATGTAATTATAGGACGCTCGTCATCATGGTTCGTAGGATGCACATAGCCAAAATTTTGGGCCAAATGGAGACAGTCAATTAAATCTCGAGAAATCCGTGGGCTAACAAACATCGAAAATCGCGAAAATCGTAAATTCGCATTTATGCAAAAAATAATGATGCCGATCAAATGAAATGATAGGGCTCTCTTCATCAAGGTTCTAGGCTGCGCACAACCAAAATTTGGGACCGAACCGAGTTGGTCAGTTAAATCTCGAGAAATCTGTGGGCTAACACACACTGAAAATCGCAAAAATCATAAATTCTCATTTATGCGAAAAATGATTATGCCGATCAAATAAAGTGATAGGGCACTCATCACCAGGCCTTGTAGGTTACGAGCAGCTAAAATTTGGGATCAAACGGAATCGGTTAATCAAATCTCGAAAATCCCTGGGCTAACATTCACCGAAAATCGCGAAAATCATAAATTTTCATTTATTCAAAAAATGGTTATGCCGATCAAATAAAGTGGTAGGGCGCTTGTCACTAGGCTTTGTAGGCTGCGCACAGCCAAAATTTAGGGCCTAACAGAGACTGTCATTCAAATCTCGAAAATCCGTAGGCTAACATACATCGAAAATCGCAAAAATCGTAAATTGTTGTATATTCAAAAAATAGTTATACCGATCAAATAAAGTGAGAGGGCGCTCGTCATTAAGGTTTGTTGGCTGTGCATGGCAAAAATTTGGGTCGAACGGAGACGACCGATTAAATCTCCAGATATCTGCGGGCTAACACATACCGAAAAGTTTGAAAGTTTGCAACATAGGCGCACTATGCCAGTGTCGACAGACCGGCCGACATCAGATGACACATGCTGACCAATGCCGACACCCAACGCCCCTCGATCAATTCCCAGCGAGCGAAAATTTAAAAGAAAATACCTATGCTTGTACTTATGCTATAAAGATAATGCTAGAGATTGTTGGTGGTAGTGCTGGCCTACCATGGTCGCTTGCCATGGTGGTGTCAATTGTGGTGGGTCGTTCGGACCAGTTTCTAAATTAAAACTGTTAACCAAATTGGGAAAAATGTTGATTACTGTGATAGAGGAATATTTTGAGAAAATTGGCTCGGCCAAAACACCTCGCGACAGTTTGTCCAGATAGATTTCGAAAGACTACACAAAAATAAAAATATCATGTAAAACGGATAATCAAGCCAAAAGTTATGATTATTAAGATAATGTGCCGTTAATAAACTTTTTTCCGGCGATTATATTACAGTTTTAACAACATTATGTAAGATCTCATCAAAAGAATTGCATCTCGGCAGTTCATATTTTGTGATTAAAGGGATAACACACACCGAAAATCGCAAAAATCGTAAATTCTCATTTATGTGAAAAATGGTTATGTCGATCAAATGAAATGATAGTGCACTCGTCACCAGGCCTTGTAGGCAGCGCGCGGTTAAAATTTTGGATCAAACGGAGACGATCAACCAAATTCGGAGAAATCCGTGGGCTAACATACACCGAAAATTGCAAAAATTATAAATTCTCATTTATGCAAAAAATAGTGATACCGATCAAATGAAATGATAGGGCGCTCATCACCAGGCCTTGTAGGTTGTGATCAGCCCAAATTTGGGGTCAAACGGAGACGGTCAATCAAATCTCGAGAAATCCGTGGGCTACCATACACCGAAAATTGCGAAAAATCGAATATTCTCATTTATGCGAAAAATGATGATGCCAATCAAATGAAGTGGTAGGGCGCTCGTCACTAGGCGTTGTAGGCTGCGCATGACCAAAATTTGGGGCCTAACGAACACTGTCATTCAAATCTCGAGAAACTCGTGGGCTAACGCACATCGAAAATCGTGAAAATCGTAAATTCTCATTTATGCAAAAAATGGTTATGTCGATTAAATAAAGTGATAGGGCGCTCGTCACCAGGACTTGTAGGTTGCGCATGGCAAAAATTTGGGGCCAAAAGGAGACGGTCAATCAAATCCGAGAAATTCGTGGGCTAACATACACCGAATATCGCGAAAATTGTGAATTCTCATTTATTCAAAAAATAATTTTGCCGATCAAATAAAGTGATAGGGCGCTCGTCACCAGGCCTTGTAGGCTGCGCACGGTCAAAAATTGGGGCCAAAAGGAGACTGTCAATCAAATCTCGAGAAATCCGTGAGCTAACATACAACGAAAATTGTAAAAATCGTAAATTCTCATTAATGCAAAAAATGGTTATGCCAATCAAATGTAATTATAGGGCGCTCGTCATCAAGGTTCGTAGGCTGCGCACAGCAAAACTTTGGGGCCAAACGGAGACGGTCAATCAAATCTCGAGAAATACGTGGGCTAACAAACACCGAAAATCGCGAAAATCGTAAATTATCATTTATGCGAAAAGTAGTGATGCCGATCAAATGAAATGATAAAGCTCTCGTAATCAAGGTTCGTAGGTTGCGCACAGCAAAAATTTGGGGCCGAACGAAGATGGCCAGTCAAATCTCGATAAATCCGTGGGCTAACACACACCGAAAATCGCAAAAAACGTAAATTCTCATTTATGCCAAAAATGGTTATCCCGATCAAATAAAGTGATAGGGAGCTCATCACCAGGCCTTGAAGGCTGCGCGCAGCTAAAATTTTGGGTCAAACGGATATGATCACTCAAATCTCGAGATATCTGTGGGCTAACACACCGAAAATCACGAAAATCATAAATTCTCATTTATGCGAAAATAGATGATGTCGATCAAATGAAGTGGTAGGGCGCTCGTCACTAGGCTTTGTAGGCTGCGCACGACAATAATTTGGGCCAAACGGAGATGGTCAATCAAATCTCGAGAAATCCGTGGGCTAACATACACCAAAAATCGCGAAAATCGTTAATTTTCATTTATTCAAAAAATGGTTATGCCGATCAAATAAACTAATAGGGCGCTCGTCATCAGTGTTTGTAGGCTGCGCACGACCAAAATATGGGCTTAACAGAGATTGTCAATAAAATCTCGAGAAATCTGTGGGCTAACATACATCGAAAATCACAAAAATCGTAAATTCTCATTTATTCAAAAAATGGTTATTCCGATCAAATTTAATTATAGGGCGCTCGTCATCAAGATTCGTAGGCTACGCACAATCAAAATTTTGGGCCAAAAAGAGACGCTCAATCAAATCACGTGAAATCTTTGGGCTAACATACACCGAAAATTGTGAAAATCGTAAATTTTCATTTATGCGAAAATAGTGATGTCGATCAAATGAAATGATAAGGCTCTCGTCATCAAGGTTCGTAGGCTGCGCACAACCAAAATTTGGGGCCGAACAGAGACGGTCAGTCAAATCTCGAGAAATCTGTGGGCTAACACACACCGAAAATCGTGAAAATTGTTAATTCTCATTTATGCGAAAAATGGTTATGCCGATCAAATAAAGTGATAGGGCGCCCATCACCAAGCCTTGTAGACTACGCAACTAAAATTTCAGGTCGAACGGAGACGATCACTCAAATCTCGAGAAATCTGTGGGCTAACATACACCGAAAATCGCGAAAATCATAAATTCTCATTTATTTGAAAAATGGTTATGCCGATCAAATAAAGTGATAGGGCCCTTGTCACCAGGGTTTGTAGGAAACACACAGAATAAATTTTGGGCCTAATAGAGATTTTCAATCAAATCATGAGAAATCCGTAGGCTAACATACATCGAAAATCGCAAAAATCATAAATTCTCATTTATGCAAAAAATGGTTATGCCTATAAAATAAAGTGATACGGCACTCGTCATCAAGGTTCGTAGGCTGCGCACAGCAAAAATTTCAGGTCAAACAGAGACGATCACTCAAATCTCGAGAAATCCGTGGGCTAACACACACCGAAAATCGCGAAAATCGTAGATTCTCATTTATGCGAAAAATGGTTATGCCGATCAAATAAAATGATAGCCTGCTCGTCACCAGGCCTTGTAGGCTGCGGGCAGCTAATATTTTCGGTTAAACAAAGACGGTAAACCAAATCTCGAGAAATCTGTGGGCTAGCATACACCGAAAATCGATAAAATTGTAAATTCTCATTTATGCGAAAAATAGTGATGCCGATCAAATGAAATGATAGGGCGCACGTCACCAGGCCTTGTAGGCCGCGTACAACTAAAATATGGGGAAGAACAGAGACGGTCAATCAAATCACGAGACATCCGTAAGCTAACATACTCCGTAAATCGCGAAAATCATAAATTCTCATTTATTCAAAAAATAGTTCTGGCGATGAAATAAAGTGATAGGGCGCTCGTCATTAGGGTTTGTAAGCTGAGCACGGCCAAAATTTAGGGCCGAATGGAGACAACCGATCAAATATTAAGAAATCCGTGGGCTAACACACACAAAAAATTGCGAAAATCGTAAATTCTCATTTATGCGAAAAATGATTATGCCGATCAAATAAAGTGATAGGGCATTCGTCACCAGGCCTTGTAGGCTGCGCACGGCAAAAATTTGGGGCCAAACGAAAACGGTAAATCAAATCTCGAGAAATCTGTGGGCTAACATACATTGAAAATCGCGAAAACCGTAAATTCTCATTTATTCAAAAAATGGTTATGCCGATCAAATAAAGTGATAGGGCGCTCGTCACCAAGGTTTGTAGGCTTCGCACGACCAAAATTTTGGGCCTAACAGAGATTTTCAATCAAATCTCGAGAAATCCGTAGGCTAACATACACCGAAAATCGCAAAAATCATAAATTCTCATTTATGAAAAAAATGGTTATGCCTATAAAATAAAGTGATAGGGCACTCTTCATCAAGGTTCGTAGGCTACGCATAGCAAAAATTTTGGATCAAACGGAGACGATCACTCAAATCTCGAGAAATCTGTGGGCAAACACACACCGAAAATCGCAAAAAACGTAAATTCTCTTTTATGCCAAAAATGGTTATGCTGATCAAATAAAGTGATAGAGAGCTCATCACCAGGCCATGAAGGTTGCGCGCAGCTAAAATTTCGGGTCAAACGGATATGATCACTCAAATCTCGAGATATCTGTGGGCTAACACACCGAAAATCACGAAAATCATAAAATCACATTTATGCGAAAAATGATACTGCCGATCAAATGAAGTGGTAAGGCGCTCGTCACTAGGCTTTGTAGGCTGCGCACGACAACAATTTGGGGCCAAATGGAGATGGTCAATCAAATCTCGAGAAATCCGTGGGCTAACATACACCAAAAATAGCGAAAATCGTTAATTCTCATTTATTCGAAAAATGGTTATATCGATCAAAAAAACTAATAGGGCGCTCGTCATCAGGGTTTGTAGGCTGCGCATGACCAAAATTTGGGCTTAACAGAGATTGTCAATAAAATCTCAAGAAATCCGTGGGCTAACATACACCGAAAATCGCGAAAATCATAAATTCTCATTTATTCAAAAAATGGTTATTCCGATCAAATGTAATTATAGGGCGCTCGTCATCAAGGTTCGTAGGCTGCGCACAACAAAAATTTGGGGCCAAAAAGAGACGGTCAGTCAAATCTCGAGAAATGTATGGGCTAACACACACCGAAAATCGTGAAAATCGTTAATTCTCATTTATGCAAAAAATGGTTATGCCGATCAAATAAAGTGATAGGGAGCTCATCACCAAGCCTTGTAGACTCCGCGCAACTAAAATTTTGGGTCGAACGGAGACGATCACTCAAATCTCGGAAAATCTGTGGGCTAACATACACCGAAAATCGCGAAAATTATAAATTCTCATTTATTTAAAAAATGGTTATGCCGATCAAATAAAGTGATAGGGCACTCGTCACCAGGGTTTGTAGGCAACACACACAACAAAAATTTTGGGCCTAACAGAGATTTTCAATCAAATCTCGAGAAATCCGTAGGCAAACATACATCGAAAATCGCAAAAATCATAAATTCTCATTTATGCAAAAAATGGTTATGCCTATAAAATAAAGTGATAGGGCACTCGTCATCAAGGTTCGTAAGCTGCACACAACAAAAATTTTGGGTCAAACGGAGACGATCACTCAAATCTCGAGAAATCCGTGGGCTAACACACACCGAAAATAGCAAAAATCGTAGATTCTCATTTATGCAAAAAATGGTTATGCCGATCAAATTAAATGATAGCGCACTCGTCACCAGGCCTTGTAGGCTACGTGCAGCTAATATTTTTGGTCAAAGAAAGACGGTCAACTAAATCTCGAGAAATCCGTGGGCTAGCATACACCAAAAATCGCAAAAATTGTAAATTCTCATTTATGCGAAAAATAGTGATGCCGATCACATGAAATGATAGAGAGCACATCACCAGGCCTAATAGGCTTCGTACAGCCAAAATTTGGGGCCAAACGGAGATGGTCAATCAAATCACGAGAAATCTGTAGGCTAACATACTCCGTAAATCGCGAAAATCGTAAATTCTCATTTATTCAAAAAATAGTTATGTCGATGAAATAAAGTGATAGGGCACTCGTCATCAGGGTTTTTTGGCCGAGCACGACCAAAATTTAGGGCTGAATGGAGACAACCGATCAAATCTTAAGAAATCCGTGTGCTAACACATACCGAAAATACCAAAAATTATAAATTCTCATTTATGCGAAAAATGGTTATGCCGATCAAATAATGTGATAGGGCGTTCGTCACCAGGCCTTTGTAGGCTGGGCACAACAAACATTTGGGGCCAAATGGAGACGGTAAATCAAATCTCGATCTGTGGGCTAACATATACTGAAAATTGTGAAAATCGTAAATTCTCATTTATTCGAAAAATGGTTATGCCGATCAAATAAAGTGATAGGGAGATCATCACCAAGGTTTGTAGGCTTCGCACGGCCAAAATTTGGGGCCTAACGAAGACTGTCAATCAAATCTCGAGTAATCTGTGGGCTAACATACACCGAAAATTGTGAAAATCGTAAATTTTCATTTATGCAAAAAATTGTTATGCCGATCAAATGTAATTATAGCTCGCTCCTCATCAAAGTTCATAGGCTACGCACAGCCAAAATTTAGGGCCAAACGGAGGCAGTCAATCAAATCTCGAGAAATTCGTGGGCTTTCATACATCCATAATCGCGAAAATCGTAAATTCTCATTTATGCAAAAAGTGGTGATGATGATCAAATGAAATGATAGGGCTCTCGTCATCAAGGTTTGTAGGCTGCGCACAACAAAAATTTGGGGCCGAACGGAGACGGCAGACAAATCTGGAGAAATCCGTGGGCTAACACACAGTGAAAATCGCGAAGATTGTAAATTCTCATTTATGAGAAAAATTATTATGCCGATCAAATAAAGTGATAGGGTGCTCATCACTAGGTCTTGTAGGTTGCACGTAGCTAAAATTTTGGGTCAAACGGAAACGATCACTCAAACCTCGAGAAATTCGTCGGCTAACACACACCGAAAATCGCAAAAATTATAAATTCTCATTTATGCGGAAAATGGTTAGGCCGATCAAATAAAGTGATAGGGCGCTCGTCACAAGGGTTTGTAGGCTGCGCCCGATCAAAATTTAGGCCTAACAGAGACTGTCAATCAAATCTCGAGAAATCTGTGGGCTAACATACACCGAAAATCATGAAAATCGAAAATTCTCATTTATACGAAAAATGGTTTTGCCGATCAAATTTAATTATAGGGCGCTCATCATAGAGGTTCGTATGCTACGCATAGCAAAAAATTGCGGCCAAACGGAGACGGTCAATCAAATCTCAAGAAATCCATGGGCTAACATACACCGTAAATCGCAAAAATCATAAATTCTCATTTATGCGAAAAATAGTGATGCCGATCAAATGAAATGATAGGGATCTCGTCATCAAGGTTCGTAGGCTGCGCACAGCCAAAATTTGGGGCCCAACAGAGACGGTCAGTAAAATCTCGAGAAATTCGTGGGCTAACACACACCGAAAATCATAAAAATCGTAAATTATCATTTATGCGAGAAATGGTTATGCCGATCAAATAAAGTGATAGGGTGCTCATCACCAGGCCTTGTAGGCTACGCACAGCTAAAATTTGGGTCAAACGTAGACAATCAGTGAAATCTCGAGAAATCTGTGGGCTAACATACACCGAAAATCACAAAAATCATAAATTCTCATTTATGCAAAAAATGGTGATGCCGATCAAATGAAATGATAGCACGCTCATCACTAGGCCTTGTAGGGTGCGCGCAGCCAAAATTTTGGGTCAAACGGAGACGGTCAACCAAATCTCGAGAAATCTGTGGTGCTAACATACACCGAAAATCGCGAAAATTGTAAATTCTTATTTATGCGGAAAATAGTGATGCCGATCAATTGAAATGATAGGACGTAATTACCAGGACTTGTAGGCAGCGAGCAGCCAAAATTTGGGCCAAACGGAGACGGTCAATCAAATCTCGAGAAATCCGCGGGCTAACATACACCGAAAATCGCGAAAATCGTAAATTCTCATTTATTAAAAAAATAGTTATGCTGATGAAATAATGTGATATGACACTCATCACCAGTGTTTGTAGGCTGAGTACGACCAAAATATGGGCAGAACGGAGACGATCGATCAAATCCGAGAAATCTGTGGGCTAACACACACCGAAAATTACGAAAATTGTAAATTCTCATTTATGCGAAAAATGGTTATGCCAATCAAATAAAGTGATAGGGCGCTCGAAACCAGGCCTTGTAGGCTGCGCACAGACAAAATTTGGTGCCAAACGGGGACGATCAATGAAATCTCGAGAAATTCGTGGGCTAACATACACCGAAAATCGCAAAAATCATAAATTCTATATTATTCAAAAAATAGTTATGCCGGTGAAATAAAGTGATAGGGTGCTCGTCACCTGAGTTCGTAGGCTGAGCACGGCCAAAATTTAGGGCCGAACGGAGATGACCGATCAAATCTCGCGAAATTCGTGGGCTAACACACACCAAAAATTGTAAATTCTCATTTATGCAAAAAATGATAATGTCGATCAAATAAAGTGATAGGGCGCATCATCAGGCCTTATAGGCTGCGCACGGCCAAAATTTGGGGTCAAACGGAGATGATCACTCAAATCTCGAGAAATCCGTGGGCTAACACACACCGAAAATCGCAAAAATCTTAAATTCTCATTTATTCAAAAAATGATGATGCCGATCATATGAAGTGGTAGGGCGCTCATCACTAGGCCTTATAGGCTATGCACGGTCAAAATTTTTGGCCTAACGGAGACTGTCATTCAAATCTCGAAAAATCCGTGGGCTAACACACACCGAAAATCGCAAAAATCATAAATTCTCATTTATTCAAAAAATGGTTATGCCAATCAAATAAAGTTATAGGGCGCTCATCACCAGGGTTTATTGGCTGCACACGACTAAAATTTGGGGCCGAACGGAGACAACCGATAAAATCTCGAGAAATTCGTAGGCTAACACACACCGAAAAGTTTGAAAGTTAGAAACATAGGCGCACTATGCCAGTGTTGGCAGACCGGCCGACATCGGATGACACATGCTGACTTATGCCGAGACCCAACGCCCCTCGATCAATGCCTAGTGAGCGAAAATTTAAAAGGAAACACATATGCTTGTCCTTATGCTATAAAGACAATGATAGAGATTGGTGGTGGTAGTGCTTGCCTACCATGGTTGCTTGCAGTGGTGTCGGTTGTGGTGGGTCGTTAGGAGCAATTTTTAAATTAAAATTGTTAACCAAATTGGGAAAAATGTTCAATGACTGCGATAGAGGCATATTTTGAGAAAATTGGCTCCACCAAACCGCCTTTCGGCTGTTTGTCCAGATAGATCTCAAAAAAATACACAAAGTGAAAAAAATCATGTAAAACGGATAATGCAGTCCAAAGTTATGATCATTAAGATAATATGCCACTAATGAACCCTTTTTCCAGCGATTATATTACAGTTTTAACTACATTATGTAAGATCTCATCAAAAGACTTGCATCTCGGCAGTTCTAATTTTGTGATTAAAGGGCTAACACACACCGAAAATCGCGAAAATTTTAAATACTCATTTATGCGAAAATTGGTTATGCCGATCAAATGAAATGATAGCGCGCTCGTCACTGGGCCTTGTAGGCTGCCCGCAGCTAAAATTTTGGATCAAATGGAGACGGTAAATGAAATCTCGAGATATCTGTGCTAACATACACCGAAAATTGCAAAAATTGTAAATTTTCATTTATGAGAAAAATAGTGATGCCGATCAAATGAAATGATAGGAAGCTCGTCACAAGGCCATGTAGGTTGCACATAGCCCAAATTTGGGGCCAAACGGAGATGGTGAATCAAATCTCGAGAAATCCATGTGCTAACATACACCGAAAATTGCAAAAATCATAAATTCTCATTTATTCGAAAAATAGTTATGCCGATGAAATAAAGTGATAGGGCGCTTGTCACCTTGATTTGTAGGCTGAGTACCGCCAAAATTTGGGACAGAACGGAGACGACCGATCAAGTCTCGAGAAATCCGGGGCTAACACACACCAAAAAATGCGAAAATCGTATATTCTCATTTATGCGAAAAATGATTATGCTGCTTAAATAAAGTGATAGGGCACTCATCACCAGGCCTTGTAGGCTGCGTACAACCAAAATTTGGGGCCAAACGGAGAAGGTCTATCAAATCTCGAGAAATCGTAGGCTAACACACACCGAAAATCGCGAAAATCGTAAATTCTCATTTATGCGAAAAATAGTTATGCCGAACAAATAAAGTGATAGGGAGCTCATCACTAGGGCTTGTAGGCTGCGCACGACCATAATTTGGGGCCTAACAGAGATTGTCAATCAAATCTCGAGAAATTTGTGGGCTAATATGCCGAAAATTGCAAAAATTGTAAATTCTCATTTATGCAAAAAATGATTATGCCGATCAAATGTAATTATAAGGCGCTCATTATCAAGGTTCATAGGCTGCGCATAGCCAAAATTGGGGGCCAAACGGAGACGGTCAATCAAATCTCGAGAAATCCGTGGGCTAACATACACCGAAAATCGCAAAAATTTTAAATTCTCATTTATGCGAAAAATAGTGATGCCGATCAAATGAAATGATAGGGCTATCGTCATCAAGGTTGTAGGCTGCGCACAGCCAAAATTTGGGTTCAAACATAGACAGTCAGTCAAATCTCGAGAAATCCGTGGGCTAACACACACCGAAAATCGCGAAAATTGTAAATTCTCATTTATGCGAAAAATGGTTATACCGATCAAATAAAGTGGTAGGGCACTCCTAACCAGGCCTTGTAGGCTCCGCGCAACTAAAATTTTGGGTCAAACAAAGACGATCACTCAAGTCTCGAGAAATCTGTGGGCTAACATACACCGAAAATTGCGAAAATCACAAATTCTCATTTATGCGAAAAATGGTGATGCCGATCAAATGAAGTGGTAGGGAGCTCGTCCCTAGGCTTTTTGGGCTATGGACGACCAAAATTTGAGGCCTAACGGAGACTATCATTCAAATCTCAAAAAGCCTGTGGGCTAATATACACCGAAAATCGCGAAAATCATACATTCTCATTTATTCAAAAAATGGTTATGCCGATAAATTAAAGTGATGGGGCGCTCATCACCAGGCCTTGTAGTCTTATCACGGCCAAAATTTGGGGGCAAACAGAGACGGTCAATCAAATCTCGAGAATCCGTGGGCTAACATACACCGAAAATCGCAAAAATCATAAATTCT
Source organism: Datura wrightii (assembly GCA_035772735.1). NCBI lineage: Eukaryota > Viridiplantae > Streptophyta > Magnoliopsida > Solanales > Solanaceae > Datura > Datura wrightii. The sequence goes on along the minus strand of JASDFA010000012.1, from coordinate 4,772,207 downwards.
CATTTATTCGAAAAATAGTTATGCCGATGAAATAAAGTGATAGGGCGCTCGTCACCTAGGTTTGTAGGATGAGCACGACCAAAATTTGGGGCCGAACGGAGACGACCGATCAAATCTCGAGAAATCTGTGGGCTAACACACATCGAAAATCGCGAAAATCGTAAGTTATCATTTATGAGAAAAATGGTTATGCTGATCAAATAAAGTGATAGGGCGCTCGTTACCAGGCCTTGTATGCTGCGCACAGCCAAAAGTTTGGGCCAATCGGAGACGGTCAATCAAATCTTGAGAAATCCGTAGGCTAACACACACCGAAAATCGCAAAAATCGTAAATTCTCATTTATGCGAAAAATGGTTATGCCGAACAAATAAAGTGATAGGGCGCTCATCACCAGGGTTTATAGGATGCTCACGGCCAAAATTTGGGGCGTAACGGAGACTGTCAATCAAATCTCGAGAAATCCGTGGGCTAACATACACCGAAAATTGCAAAAATCGTAAATTCTCATTTATGCAAAAAATGATTATGCTGATCAAATGTAATTATAGGGCGCTCGTCATGAAGGTTCATAGGCTGCGCATAGCAAAAATTTGGGGCCAAACAAAGACGGTCAATCAAATATTGAGAAATCCGTGGGCTAACATACACCGAAAATCACAAAAATTGTAAATTCTCATTTATGCGAAAAATAGTGATGCCGATAAAATGAAATGATAGGGTTCTCGTCATCAAGGTTCGTAGGCTGCGCACAACCAAAATTTGGGGCCAAACGGAGATGGTCAGTCAAATCTCGAGAAATTTGTGGGCAAACACACACTGAAAATCGCAAAAATTGTAAATTCTCATTTATGCAAAAAATGGTTATGCCGATCAAATAAAGAGCACCAGGCCTTGTAGGCTGCACGCGGCTAAAATTTTGAGTCAAACGAAGATGATCACTCAAGTCTCGAGAAATCCGTGGGCTAACACACACCGAAAATCTCTAAAATCATAAGTTCTCATTTATGCAAAAAATGATGATGCTGATCAAATAAAGTGGTAGGGCGCTCGTCACTAGGCTTTGTGGGCTGTGCACGACTAAAATTTGGGACCTAACAGAGACTGTCATTCAAATCTCAAAAAATCCATGGGCTATCACACACCGAAAAGTTTGAAAGTTAGCAACATAGGCACACTATGCCAGTGTCGGCAGACCGGCCGACATTGGATGACACATGCTGACCTATGCCGATACCCAACTCCCCTCTATCAAGTCCCAGCCAGTGAAAATTTAAAAGGAAACACCTATGCTTGTCCTTATGCTATAAAGACAATGCTAAAGATTGGTGGTGGTAGTGCTGACCTACCATGGACGCTGTCCAAGGAGGTGACGATTGTGGTGGGTCGTTAGAACCAGTTTTTAAATTAAAACTATTAACCAAATTGGGAAAAATTTTGAATGACTGCGATAGAGGCATATTTTGAGAAAATTGGCTCCGCCAAATAGCCTTGCGGCATTTGTTCCAGATAGATCTCGAAAAAATACACAAAATAAAAAAAATAATGTAAAATGGATAATCCAGCCCAAAGTTAAGATCATTAAGATAATGTGCCACTAATGAACTCTTTTTCCGGCGATTATATTATAGTTTTAACAACATTATGTAAGATCTCATCAAAAGACTTACATCTCGGCAGTTCTTATTTTGTGATTAAAGGAGCCACACACACCGAAAATCGCAAAAATCGTAAACTATCATTTATACGAAAAATAGTTATGCCGATCAAATAAAATGATAGCGCGCTCGTCACCAGGCTTTGTAGGCTGTGTGGAGCTAAAATTTTGGGTCAAACGTAGATGGTCAACAAAATTTCGAGAAATCCTTGGGCTTACATACACCAAAAAAAGCAAAAGTTGTAAATTCTCATTTATGCGAAAAATAGTGATGCCGATTAAATGAAATGATAGGGTGCTCATCACCAGGCATTGTAGGCTACATCAGCCAAAATTTGGGGCCAAATGGAGACGGTCAATCAAATCTCGAGAAATCCGTGGGCTAATATGCACCGAAAATTGCGAAAATCATAAATTCTTATTTATTCAAAAAATAGTTATACCGATGAAATAAAGTGATAGGGCGCTCGTCACTAGGGTTTGTAGGATGAGCACGGCCAAAATTTTGGACCGACCGTAGATGAGTGATCAAATCTCGAGAAATCCATGGCTAACACACACCGAAAATTGCAAAAATCGTAAATTCTCATTTATGCGAAAAATAGTTATGCTGATCAAATGAAATAATAGCGCGCTCGTCACCAGGCCTTGTTGGTTGCCTGAAGCTAAAATTTTGGGTCAAACAGAGACGGTCAACCAAATCTCAAGAAATTAGTGAGCTAACATACACCGGAAATCGCGAAAATTGTAAATTCTCATTTGTGCGAAAAATAGTGATGCCGATCAAATGAAATGATAGGGAGCTCGTTACCAGGCCTTATAGGCTGCGCACAACCAAAATTTGGTGCCGAACGGAGACGGTCAATAAAACCTCGAGAAATCCGTGGGCTAACATACATCGAAAATCGCAAAAATCATAAATTCTCATTTATTCAAAAAAAATTTATGCCGATCAAATAAAGTGATAGGGCGATCATCACCAGGGTTTGTAGGCTGAGCACGACAAAAATTTGATGCCGAACGGAGATGACCGATCAAATCTCGAGAAATCCGTGGGCTAACACATACCGAAAATCGCGACAATCGTAAATTCTCATTTTTGCCAAAAATGGTTATACCGATAAAATAAAATGATAAAGTGCTCGACACAAGGCTTTGTAGGCTGCGCGCAGCTAAAATTTTGGGTCAAACGGAGACGGTCATCCAAATCTCAAGAAATCCGGGTGGTAACATACACTGAAAACCGCGAAAATCATAAATTCTCATTTGTTCAAAAATTGATTATGCCGATCAAATAAAATGATAGGAAACTCGTCACTAGGGCTTGTAGGCTGCGCACAACCAAAATTTGAGGCCAAACGAAAACGGTCAATCAAATCTCTAGAAATCCGTGGGCTAACATACACCAAAAATCTCAAAAATCGTAAATTCTCATTTATTCAAAAAATAGTTATGCCGATGAAATAAAGTGATAGGGCGCTGATCACCAGGGTTTGTAGGCTGAGCACGACCAAAATTTGGGGCAAAACGGAAACGTTCAGTAAAATCTCGAGAAATCTGTGGGCTAACACACACCGAAAATTGCAAAAATTATAAATTCTCAAGTATGGGAAAAATGGTTATGCCGATGAAATAAAGTGATAGGGTACTCGTCACCAAGCCTTGTAGGCTGCGCACGGCCAAAATTTGGGGCCAAACGGAGATGGTCAATCAAATCTCGAGAAATCCATGGGCGTTACACCGAAAATCGCAAAAATCGTCAATTCTCATTTATTCGAAAAATGGTTATGCTGATCAAATAAAGTGATAGGGCGCTCATCACCAGGGATTGTAGGCTGCGCACAACCAAAATTTGGGGCCTAGTAGAGACTGTCAATCAAATCTCGAGAAATTAGTGGGCTAACATACACCGAAAATCGCAAAAATTGTAAATTCTCATTTATGCAAAAAATGTTTATGCCGATCAAATGTAATTATAGGCTCTCATCATCAAGGTTCGTAGGCTGCGCACAACCAAAATTTGGGGCCAACCAGAGACGGTCAACCAAATCTCTAGAAATCTGTACGCTAACATACACCGAAAATTGCGAAAATCATAAATTCTCATTTATGCGAAAAATAGTGATGCCGATCAAATGAAATGATAGGGCTCTCGTCATCAAGGTTTGTAGGCTGTGCACAGCCAAAATTTGAGGCCGAACGGAGATGGTCTGTCAAATCTCGAGAAATCTGTTGGCTAACACACACCGAGAATAGTAAATTCTAATTTATGCGAAAAATGATTGTGCCGATCAAATAAAGTGATAGGGCACTCATCACCAGGCCTTGTAGGCTGCGCACAGCTAAAAGTTTGGATTAAACGGAGACAATCACTTAAATCTCAAGAAATTCGTGGGCTAACACACACCGAAAATTGCGAAAATTATAAATTCTCATTTATGCTAAAATTGATGATGCCGATCAAATGAAGTGGTAGGGCGCTCGTCACAAGGATTTGTAGATTGTGCACGGCCAAAATTTGGGACCTAACGGAGACTGTCATTCAAATCTCGAAAACTCCGTGGGCTAACATACACCGAAAATTGCGAAAATCATAAATTCTCATTTATGTAAAAAATAGTTATGCCGATCAAATAAAGTGATAGGGTGGTCATCACTAGGCCTTGTACGCTGTGCGCAGCTAAAATTTCGGGTCAAACAGAGACAATCACTCAAATCTCGAGAAATCCGTGGGCTAACACACATCGAAAATCGCGAAAATCATAAATTCTCATTTATGCAAAAATTGATGATGCCGATCAAATGAAGTGGTAGGGCGCTCATCATTAGGCTTTGTAGGCTGCGCACGACCAAAATTTGGGTCCTAACGGAGACTGTCATTCAAATCTCATAAAATCCATGGGCTAACATACACCGAAAATCGCAAAAATTATAAATTCTCATTTATTCAAAAAATAGTTACGCCGATGAAATAAAGTGGTAGGGCACTCGTCACCTGATTTTGTAGGCTGCACACAGTCTAAATTTTGGACCAATCTCGAGAAATCCGCGGGCTAACACACACCGAAAAGTTTGAAAGTTAGCAACATAGACGCACTATGCCTGTGTCGGCAGACCGGCCGACATCGGATGACACATGCTGACCTATGCCGAGACCTAACTCCCCTCGATCAATGCCCGGTGAACGAAAAATTAAAAGGAAACACCTGTGCTTGTCTTTATGCTATAAAGACAATGCTAGAGATTGGTGGTGGTAGTGCTGGCCTACCATGGTTGCTTTCCATGGTGGTGTCGGTTGTGGTGGGTCGTTAGGACCAATTTTTAAATTAAAATTGTCAACCAAATTGAGAAAAATATTGAATGACTGCGATAGAGGCATATTTTGAGAAAATTGGCACCGCCAAACCGCCTTGCGGCAGTTTGTCCAGATAGATCTCAAAAAAATACACAAAATGAAAAAAATCATGTAAAATGGATAATATAGCCCAAAGTTATGATCATTAAGATAATATGCCACTAATGAACTCTTTTCTCGGAGTTATTACAGTTTTAACAACATTATATAAGATCTCATCAAAAGACTTGCATCTCGGCAGTTCTTATTTTGTGATTAAAGGGCTTACACACACCGAAAATCGTGAAAATCATAAAATCTCATTTATGCGAAAAATGGTTATGCAGATCAAATGAAATGATAGCGCGCTCATCACCAGGCCTTGTAGGCTGCCCGTAGCTAAAATTTTGGGTCAAACAGAGACGGTCAACCAAATATGTAGAAATCCGTGGGCTAAGATACACAGAATATCGCGAAAATTGTAAATTTCATATATGCGAAAAATAGTGATGCCGATCAAATGAAATGATAGGGCACTCGTTACCAGGCCATATAAGCTGCGTACAGCCAAAGTTTGGGGACAAACGGAGACGGTCAATCGAATCTCAAAAAATTCGTGGGCTAACATACACCGAAAATCGCGAAAATCATAAATTCTCATTTATTCAAAAAATAGTTATACCGATGAAATAAAGTTATAGAGCACTCATCACCACGGTTTGTAGGCTGAGAACCATCAAAATTTGGGGCCGAACGGAGACGACATATCAAATCTCGAGAAATCTATGGTATAACACACATCGAAAATTGCGAAAATCATAAAATTCTCATTTATGCAAAAATTGGTTATGCCGATCAAATAAAATAATAGCACGCTCGTCACCAAGCCTTGTAGGCTGCCCGCAGCTAAAATTTGGGGTCAAACAGAGTCGGTCAACCAAATCTCGAGAATTTCGCGGGCTAACATACCCCGAAAATTGTGAAAATTATAAATTCTCATTCATTCAAAAAATAATTATGCCGATCAAATAAACTGATAGGGCGCTCGTCCCTAGGGTTTGTAGGCTGCGCTTGATCAAAATTTGGGGCCTAACGGAGACTGTCAATCAAATCTCGAGAAATCTGTAGACTAACATACACCGAAAATCACAAATTCTCATTTATTTAAAAAATGCTTATGCTGATCAAATGTAATTATAGGGCGCTCGTCATCAAGGTTCATAGGCTACGCACAGCCAAAATTTGGGGCCAAACGGAAACGGTCAATCAAATCTCGAGAAATTTGTGGGCTAACAAACACCGAAAATCGCAAAAATCTTAAATTCTCATTTATGCTAAAAAAAGTGATGCCAATCAAATGAAATGATAGGGCTCTCGTCATCAAGGTTCGTAGGCTGCGCACAGCCAAAATTTTGGGCCAAACAGAGACGGTTAGTCAAATCTCGAGAAATCCGTGGGCTAACACACACCGAAAATCGAAAATATCGTAAATTCTCAGATATGCAAACAATGGTTATGCCGATCAAATAAATTTATAGGGCTCTTATCACCAGGCCTTGTAGGCTGTGCGCAACTAAAATTTCGGGTCAAACAGAGACGATCTCTCAAGTCTCGAGAAATTCGTGGGCTAACACACACCGAAAATCGCAAAAATCATAAATTCTCATTTATGCGAAAAATGATGATGCCGATCAAATGATGTGATAGGGCATTCGTCACTAGGCTTTGTAGGCTACGCACAGCCAAAATTTGAGGCCTAACGGAGACTGTCATTCAAATCTCAAAAAATCCGTAGGCTAACATACACCGAAAATCGCAAAAATTGTAAATTCTCATTTATTCAAAAAATGGTTATGCCGATCAAATAAAGTGATAGGGCGCTCGTCACCAAGGTTTGTAGGCTACGCATGGCCAAAATTTGGGGCCGAACTGAGACGATCGATCAAATCTCGAGAAATCCGTGGGCTAACACACACCGAAAAGTTTCAAAGTTAGCAACATAGGCGCACTATGCCAGTGTCAGCAGACCGGTCGACATCGGATGACACATGCTGACCTATGCCGAGACCCAATGCCCCTCGATCAATGCCCAGTGAACGAAAATTTAAAAAGAAACACCTATGATTATCATTATGCTATAAAGATAATGCTAGAGATCGGTGGTGGTAGTGCTAGCCTACCATTGTCGCTTGCCATGGTGGTGTCGTTGTGGTGGGTCGTTAGGACAATTTTTTAAATTAAAACTGTTAACCAAATTGGAAAAATGTTGAATGACTGCGATAGAGGCATATTTTGAGAAAATTGGCTCCACCAAACCACCTTGCGGCAGTTTGTCCAGATAGATCTCGAAAAAATACACAAAATGAAAACAAATCATGTAAACGGATAATCCAGCCCAAAGTTATGATCATTAAGATAATGTGCCACTAATGAACTCTTTTTCGGGTGATTATATTACAGTTTTAACAACATTATGTAAGATCTCATAAAAAGACTTGCATCTCGGCAGTTCTTATTTTGTGATTAAAGGGCTAACACATACCAAAAATCGCGAAAATCGTAAACTCTCATTTATGCGAAAAATGGTTATGCCGATCAAATGAAATGATGGGGCGCTAGTCACCAGGCCTTGTAGGCTGCACGCAGCTAAAATTTTGGGTCAAACAGAGAGAGTCAACCAAATCTCGAGAACTCCTTGGGCTAACATACACCGAAAATCGCGAAAATCATAAATTCTCATTTATGCAAAAAATAGTGATGCCGATCAAATGAAATGATAGGGACCTCATCATCAGGCCTTGTAGGCTGTGCACAGCCAAAATTTGGGGCCTAACGGAGACGCTCAATCAAATCTCAAGAAATTCGTGGCTAACATACATCGAAAATCGCAAAAATCATAAATTCTCATTTATTCGAAAAATAGTTATGCCGATCAAATAAAGTAATAGGGTGCTCGTCACCAGGGTTTGTAGGCTGAGCACAACCAAAATTTGGGGCCGAATGGGGACGATCGATCAAATCTCGAGAAATCCGTGGGCTAACACACAATGAAAATCGCAAAAATCGTAAATTCTCATTTATGAGAAAATGGTTATGCCGATAAAATAAAGTGAGAGGGAGCTCGTCATCAAGCCTGGTAGGCTGCGCACGATCATAATTTGGGGCCAAACGGAGACTGTCAATCAAATCTCGAGAAATCCTAGGGCTAACATACACCGAAAATTGAGAAAATTATAAATTCTCATTTATTTAAAAAATGGTTATGCCTATCAAATAAAGTGATAAGGCGCTCGTCACCAGGGTTTGTAGGCTCACAACCAAAATTTGGGGCCTAACGGAGACTGTCAATCAAATCTCGAGAAATCAGTAGGCTAATATACACCGAAAATTACGAAAATCATAAATTCTCATTTATATGAAAAAATGGTTATGCCGATCAAATGTAATTATAGGGCGCTCGTCATCAAGGTTCGTATCTCGAGAAATCTGTGGGCTAACATACACCAAAAATCGTGAAAATCGTAATTTCTTATTTATGCGAAAAATGGTGATGCCGATCAAATAAAGTGATAGGGAGCTCGTCACTAGGCCTTGTAGGATGTGCACAACTAAAATTTGCAGCCGAACGGAGATGACCGATCAAATTTCGATAAATCCGTGGGCTAACACACACCAAAAATTAAAAAAATTATAAATTCTCATTTATGTGAAAAATAGTGATGCAGATCAAATAAAGTGATAGGGTGCTCATCACCAGGCCTTATAGCCTAAGCACATCCAAAATTTGGGGCCCAACGTAAAAGGTCGATAAAATCTCGAGAAATTCATGGGCTAACACACACCAAAAATCACGAAAATCGTAAATTCTCATTTATATAAAAAATGGTGATGTTGATCAAATAAGTGGCAGAGCACTCATCACCAGGCCTTGTAGGCTGTGCACAGCCAAAATTTGGAGCCGAACGAAGATGGTCAATCAAATCTCGAGAAATCCATGGGCTAACACACACCGAAAATCACAAAAATCGTAAATTCTTATTTATACAAAAAATGATGATTTTGATCAAATAAAGTGATAGGGCGCTCGTCACCAGGCCTTGCAGGCTGTGTACAGCCAAAATTTGGGGCCGAACGGAGACAGTCAATCAAATCTCAAGAAATCTGTGGGCTAACACACACCGAAAATCGCGAAAATTATAAATTCTCATTTATGCGAAAAATGGTGATGCTGGTCAAATAAAGTGATACGGAGCTCGTCACCATGACTTGTAGGCTATGCACATCCAAAATTTGGGGCCGAACGGGGACGACCGATCAAATTTTGAGAAATTTATGGGCTAACACACACTGAAAATCGCAAAAATTATAAATTCTCATTTATGCAAAAAATATTGATGCCGATCAAATAAAGTGAAAGGGAGCTCATCACCAGGTCTTGTAGGCTATGCACAACTAAAGTTTGGAGCTGAACGGAGACGATCAATCAAATCACGAGAAATTTGTGGGCTAACACACACCGAGAATTGCGAAAAATGTAAATTCTCATTTATGAGAAAAATGGTGATCCTGATAAAATAAAGTGATAGGGCGCTCGTCCGAGACCTTGTAGGCTACGCACAGCCATTAGTTGGAGCCGAACGGAGATAGTCAATGAAATCTCGAGAAATCAGTGGGCTAACATACACGAAAAATCGCGATAATTGTAAATTCTCATTTATGTGAAAAATGGTGATGCCAATCAAATAAAGTGATAGGGAGTTCATCACCAGGCCTTGTAAACTGCACACAGCAAAAATATTGGGCCGAACGGAGACGGTCGATCAAATTTCGAGAAATTCATAGGCTAATACACACCGAAAATTGCGAGAATCGTAAATTCTCATTTATGCAAAAAATGCTGATGCCGATCAAATAAAGTGATAGGGCGCTCTTCACTAGGCCTTGTAGGCGGCGCACAGCCAAGATTTGGAGCGAACGGAGACGGTCAATCAAATCTCAAAAATTCATGGGCTAAACAGATCGAAAATCGCAAAAATCGTAAATTCTCATTTATGCGAAAAATGGTGATGCTGATAAAATAAAGTGATGGGTGCACATCCCAGACCTTGTAGGCTACGCATAACTAAAATTTGGGGCCGAATGGAGATGATCAATGAAATCTCGTGGTCCTTCCTTGGATATTGTGAACCTCAACATAAGCAAAATGCTTAAGTTGAGGGTGGCTAGAGAAGGGGTGCATAAATGGTGGGAGAGGGAGAAAAGGAAAGAAAAGAAAGACAAAGAAAAAAAATGGTGAAAAGTAATGTGTGGTGAGGTGAAAAAAAAATAAAAAGCTGAAAGTTTGAGAATACTGAAAAAACAAAAAAATTCAAAATAGCTTGAAATTGTTGAAAAATATGAAAAATCACCTCACCCATGCAAATATTTTTAAAATGAGAAAAAGGGAAGAAAAGAAAATAAAAAGAATGAAGGGTGAAATAGGAGAATGGTGTAGCCAGTGAATGTAGTGCCAAGAAAGGGATAGTCCCTCATAAAATCTTTTCATCTTTATCATGTCTAGGCCCTAAGCCTACATTACAGGCCATATCAAGTCCTATAGTGATCGTAATTTGACCATCTAACAAACCAAAAGAGAAAATAAAGGCAAGCCTATGATTTCTGATGCATAATATTTGCAGTTCTTTGAGAGAGTGAGTACCTCATTTGCCTAGTCCTACATTTCATTTGATACTTCATACTAGAGTGAGGACTTCATTTTTTGTGAGGGTACATGGACTATGTTTGCTTTTACCATTGGTCTGTGTGAAACACATAGGTGATGACTTGATTGCTTGTTGATAACTAGATGACATGTCTTAATCTCTAAATATGATGTTTTGATGTTGCTTGCAATACATTAGCTGATGATGTTTCAAGAAGAAGGGTCAATAGAGTTTGTACATACAGTGCACCAATTTGTTTGAGTCTTGGATGTAGTATCTTAAGTTTATTTTCTAGTTAAGCGTCGTGTTTAGTTTTTCTTTTTCTTTGCCTGAGGACATGCAAAAGTCTTAAGTTGAGGGTGTTGATATGCTGTGGATTTACAGCACTATTGATGCTCAAAACTAAGAAAATAGCATGGACTTAGGTGTATTTATGTGGATATGAGACACTTTTCCTTTGATTTCAGGATAAATGGGTGTTGGAACAACAAATTGCAAAAGGAAGCTAAAAGTGTGCAAAAAGGGCAAAAAGTGCAGTCCGCAGTACGATCCGCAGGATGGACCTATAAGTCGTACTGAGGGCCCTGATAAGAAGCTGAAAGTTTAACCTGGAAGACTGATCCTATGAGACTTGCCATGGATCGTACCATGATGGTACGAGTCGTTATAAGCCAGTCGTGATGAAATCCATAAGAATTGCATAGGAGGTTGATTCTCAGTACGAGAGTATCGTATGATCCCTGAGATGAAGGTACAAGTCGTACCATACCGGTCATGGTGAAGTTCAGACAAAGTTCAAAATATCAGGATCAAGCAACGGGTGCAATGTAAGAGTCGTAGGATGTTGTTACGAATCGTACCTTGGCCCAACACTTAGCCAAAATTCATCCAACACTTCAAGCCACGAGTAGACGCCACGGTCCATGAGAAGCCCCTACAAGTCGTAGGTGGACGCATGACGAGGTCGGCTACAGATATGGAAATCAGTCCTATTAGTTTAGGAAAAAGATTCTTCTGTCTATATAAATACTTTTTATGTTTTATTTTTCATAGAGGACGACGAATAGACTTAATTTTAGTAGGAAAACATTGTAGTAAGCAATTTAAATTATTGAAAGAGAGAATTGAGTTGGTTCAACCTTGTGATCAACCTTTTCTTGAATTCATCTTGTTCTTGCTACTTGTTATTCAAGATTCCGTGGTTTAATTGAAGGAATTATTTTCTCAATCATCTTTGTAAGTATTGTCTTATGTTTTCAATAGTGAACACAAATCACAACCTTGCAACTATGAGAGGCTAAAACCTCCATAGCTAGGGTTGGGGAAACCATGGTGGATTAACAAGTTAGGGTTGCACAAAGAGTAAGTCTAAAACCAATACCAATTACTTATATTGTATTCTCTTCATCTTTAATGATTCTTAGTGGTGCGCAACGTTAGGAAGTGTCTGAATTCTTTACTTGCTTTGGTCGAAGAGGTAGAGATTAGGAAAAGAGAATTACAACAGAGTCTTGATCTTGATGATCATTGTATTAACTTGAGTTGTGGTCGCAGGATAGTTATATCTGGAACTTAGTGATAACAGTTAGTTTGCAAAAATCATGAGACTTGGTCAAGTAATTGAGGATAGTCATTCAATAGGAATTGGTCGATCATTTGAATGAACCTAAGTTATCAGTTCAGTAAGTAAGTATTCGTAAAGATCACAAGTGTATACCTAAAGTTGTTATGAACCCATGGGAAACACAAACCCTAGTTATTCCTTTAATTATTGATTCACAAATATAATCCTGACTTCTGCTTATTTCTATTATTGATTTTTTATTAGAATTCTGAAGTAATTACCATTAATTCATCTACCAGCTGTAATCTAGATCTTCCATATTCCCTGTGGATTCGACCCCAACCTCTAGTTGGGTTCTTTATTAACAACGTTTGTTTCATACTTCAGTTGGAAGTTTGGTTTGAATGTTATCACGCAGCTTACAAAGCCTGGTAACGTGCACCCTATCACTTTATTTGATTGGCATCACCATTTTTCTCATAAATGATAATTTATAATTTTTATAATTTTCGGTATGTATTAGCCCACGGATTTCTCGAGATTTAATTGACCGTCTCCGTTCGACTTCCAATTTTGGCTATGCGCAGCCTACAAGGCCTGGTGTCAGGCACTCTATCACATTAGTTGATCGGCATCATCATTTTTTGCATAAATAAAAAATTATGATTTTCGCGATTTTCGGTGTGTGTTAGCCCGCGAATTTCTCGAGATTCGATTGACCGTCTCAATACGGCCCCAAATTTTGGCTCTGCGCAGCCTACAAGGTCTGGTAACGTGCGCCCTATCACTTTATTTTATCGGCATCACCATTTTTCGTATAAATGAAAATTCACGATTTTCACGATTTTCGGTATATGTTAGGCCACGTATTTCTCGAGATTTGATTGACTGTCTTCGTTCGCTCTCAAATTTTGGTTGTGGACAGCCTACAAGGCCTGGTGATGAGCGCGATTAATTTTTTGATCGGCGTCACCATTTTTCACATAAATAAAAATTTACGATTTTTGCGATTTTCGGTGTGTTGCCCATGAATTTCTAGAGAATTGATTGACCGTCTTCGTTCGGCTCCAAATTTTGGATGTGCACAGCCTACAAGGCCTGTTGAAGAGCGCCCTATCACTTTATTTGATCGAAATCACCATTTTTCACATAAATGAGAGTTTATGATTTTTGCGATTTTCGGTGTGTTAGCCCTCGGATTTCTCGAGAAATCCGTGTTAGCCCACGAATTTGTCGAGAATTGATTGACCGTCTCCGTTCGGCCTCAAATTTTTGTTGTGCACATCCTACAAGACATGGTGACAAGCATCATATCACTTTATTTGATCGGCATCACCGTTTTTCCTATAAATAAGAATTTATAATTTTCACGATTTTCGGTGTGTGTTAGCCCATGAATCACAAAATAAGAACTGCTGAGATGTAAATCTTTTGATGAGATCTTACATAATGTTGTTAAAACTGTAATATAATCGCCGAAAAAAGAGTTCATTAGTGGCACATTATTTTAATGATCATAACTTTGGGCTGGATTATCCGTTTTACCTGATTTTTTTAATTTTGTGTATTTTTTTTAGATCTATCAGGACAAACTGCCGCTAGGCGGTTTGATGAAGGCAATTTCCTTAAAAAAATCCTCTATCACAGTCATTTAACATTTTTTTCCAATTTTTTTAAGAATTTTAATTTAATAAATTGTACTAACGACCCACCACAACCAACACCACCATTGCAAGGGACCATGGTAGGCCAACACTACCACCACCAATCTCTAGCATTGTCTTTACGGCATAAAGATAAGTGTATGTGTTTCCTTTCACATTTTCGCTAATTGGGCATTGATCGAGGGGCGTTGGATCTCAGCATAGGTCAGCATGTGCCATCCAATGTCGTCCAGTCTGCCGACACGAGCATAGTGCGCCCATGTTGCCAACTTTTAAACTTTTCGGTGTGTGTTAACCCACAGATTTCTCGAGATTTGATTGACTGTCTCCGTTCGGCCCCGAATTTGGGCTGTGCACAACCTACAAGGTCTGGTGACGAGCGCCCTGTCACTTTATTTGATCAGCATCACCATTTTTCACATAAATGAGAATTTACAATTTTCGCGATTTTCGGTGTGTGTTAGCCTACAGATTTCTCGAGATTTGATGACTATCTCCGATCGGCCCCAAATTTTGGCTATGCGCAGCCTACAAGGCCTGGTGACGAGCGCCCTATAACATTATTTGATCGGCATCACCATTTTTTGCATAAATGAAAATTTATGATTTTCGTGATTTTCGGTGTGTTAAACCTCGAATTTCTCGAGATTTGATTGACAGTCTCCATTCGACCCCAAATTTTGATTGTGCGCAGCCTACAAGGCCTAGTCAAGAGCGCCCTATCACTTTATTTGATCGGCATCACCATTTTTCACATAAATGAGAATTTTACGATTTTTATGATTTTCGATGCGTGCTAGCCCACGGATTTTTCGAGATTTGGTTGACCGTCCCTGTTCGACCCTAAATTTTAGCTGTGCACAGACAACAAGGCCTCATGACAAGCACTCTATCACTTTATTTGATTGGAATCACCATTTTTTTGCATAAATGAGGATTTACGATTTTCGCGATTTTTGGTGTGTTAGCCCTCGAATTTCCCGAGATTTAATTGACCGTCGCCGTTTGACCCCAAATGTTGGTTGTGCGCAGCCTACAAGGTCTGGTGATGAGCGCCCTATCACTTTATTTGATAAGAATCACCATTTTTCGCATAAATGAGAATTCACGATTTTCACAATTTTCGGTGTGTTAGCCCACGAATTTCTGGAGATTTAATTGACCGTCTCCGTTCAGCCCCAAATTTTGGCTGTGTGCAGCCTACAAGGTCTGGTGACGAGCTCCCTATTACTTTATTTAATCGGCATCACCATTTTTCACATAAATAAAAATTTCTGTTTTCACGATTTTCGGTGTGTGTTAGCCCACGGATTTCTCGAGATTTGATTGACCGTCTCTATTTGGCCTAAAATTTTGGCTATGCACATCCTACAAGGCCTGGTGACGAGCACCCCGCCATATTATTTGATGGGCATCACCATTTTTCGCATAAATTAGAATATACGATTTTCACGATTTTCGATGTGTGTTAGCCTACGGATTTCTTGAGATTTGATTGACCGTCTCCGTTCGGACTAAATTTTGACTGTGCGCAACCTACAAGGCCTGGTGACGAGCGCCCTATCACTTTATTTGATTAGCATCACCATTTTTCAAATAAATGAGAATTTATGATTTTCACAATTTTCAGTGTGTGTTAGCCCACAGATTTCTCGAGATTTGATTGACCATCTCCATTCCGCCCCAAATTTTGGCTTTGCCTAGCCTACAAGGCCTGGTGACGAGCACCCTATCACTTTACTTGATCAACATCACCATTTTTAGCATAAATGAGAATTTACAATTTTCATGATTTTCGGTGTGTGTTAGCTCACGAATTTTCTGAGATTTGATTGACCATCTCCGTTCAGCCCCAAATTTTGGTTGTGCATAGCCTTCAAGGCCTGGTGACGAGCGCCTTATCACTTTATTTGATCGATAACACCATTTTTTGCAAAAATGAGAATTTAGAATTTTCACGATTTTTGGTCTATGTTAGCTCGCGGATTTCTCGTGATTTGATTGACCATCTCCATTTGGCCCCAAATTTTGGCAATGCGCAGCCTATAAGGCCTGGTGATGTACACCCTATCACTTTATTTGATCGGCATCACCATTTTTCGCATAATTGAGAATTTATGATTTTCACAATTTTCGGTGTATGTTAGCCCAAAGATTTCTCGAGATTTGATTAACTGTCTCCATTCTGCCCCAAATATTAGTTGGACGTAGCCTACAAGGCCCGGTGACATGTGCCCTATCACTTTATTTGATCGGTATCACCATTTTTTGCATAAATGAGAATTTACTATTTTCGCTATTTTTGGTCTATGTTAGCTCACGGGTTTCTCGAGATTTGATTGACCGTCTCCGTTCGAACTAAAATTTTGGTTGCACGCAGCCTACAAGCCCTGGTGATGAGCGTCCTATCAATTAATTTGATCGGTATCACCATATTTTAAATAAATGAAAATTTACGATTTTCGCGATTTTCGATGTGTTAGCCCTCGAATTTGCCGAGATTTGATTGACCGTCTCCGTTCGGCCCCAAATTTTAGTTGTGCATAGCCTAGAAGGCCTGGTGATGAGTGCCCTGTATCTCTTTTTGATCGATATCACCATTTTTCGCATAAATGGGAATTTATAATTTTCGATGTGTTAATCCTCGAATATTTCGAGATTTGATTGACCGTCTCTATTCGGCTCTAAATTTTGGTTGTGCGCAGCCTACAAGGCCTAGTGACGAGCGCTCTATCACTTTATTTGATTGGCATCATCATTTTTCACATAAATAAGAATTTATGATTTTCACGATTTTCGGTGTGTTAGCCCACGAATTTCTCAAAATTTGGTCGGTTGTCTCCGTTCGGATTCAAATTTTGGCTATGCGCAGCTTATAAGGTCTGGTGACGTGCTCCCTCTCACTTTATTTGATCGGCATCACCATTTTTCGCATAAATGAGAATTTACGATTTTTGCGATTTTCGGTCTGTGTTAGCCCACGAATTTCTCGAGGTTTGATTGACCGTCTCTGTTTGGCCCCAAATTTTAGTTGTGCGTAGCCTACAAGCCCTAGTGATGAGCGCCCTATCACTTTATTTGATCGGTATCACCATTTTTTGCATAAATGAGAATTTACGATTTTCGCGATTTTCGGTGTGTGTTAGCCCATGGATGTCTCGATATTTGATTGAATGTCTCCGTACGGTCCTAAATTTTGGTTATGCGCAGTGTACAAGGCCTGGTGACGAGCGTTCTATCACTTTATTTGATCAGCATCACTATTTTTCGCATAAATGAGAATTGATAATTTTCACGATTTTCAGTGTATGTTAACCCACGGATTTCTCGAGATTTGATTGACCGTGTCCGTTCAGCCCCAAATTTTGACTATGCGCAGCGTACAAGTCCTAGTGACGAACGCTCTATCATTTTATTTGGTCAACGGGTATCTCTTGGATTATGAGAATTTTTATTACAGAAACTTAATAAGATGTTTTCCCTTGTTGAAGTGAGGCTCAGCTTCGTGAAAAGAATGATTTGGATAGTTGGAAACTCTGATATGGACTGATGAAGAGTGGAGGAACTGAGAGGAACAAGGTTGTGGTGTTGCAGACAGAACTAATACAAGAAAACAGATTTAGTGTACATTACTAGACGAGTGTTAAGTAAAGTTAACTGCACTACTAAACATTATCTTTCATCATAAAATAGAATTAATAACAAAAATTTGGACAAAGAGAGTAGTTTTTATTTTATGAATAAGTTGACTGAGAGAGTAAGTACAGTAACTGCACTTTCTAAGTTGAAAATTAAGACGTCTTGTCCCTAAACATTGGAAACTAGCAATAAGCTTTTAACAGAGTAACTATCTCTTCTTGTTTGCTTGTTCTTTTGGAATACTTTGGTCGTCCCATTAAAAGTTTTCAGGCAGATTGGGGAGGAGAATATCATACCTTAACAAATTACTTGAAAGAAAATGAAATTGTGCACCATTCCTCATGTCCGTATATCCCTAAACAAAATGGTTGTGCCGAAAGAAAACCTGGCGTATTGTTGAAACTAGTCAAGCATTGCTACATCATGCCAATGTTCCACATCAATTTTGGACAAATGCATTTGATACCGTTGTGTATACTATAAAGTGTTTACCAACCCCACGCTTAAAAAATAAAACCTCATTTTATGTATTATTTAACAGATATCTCGATTACTCTTTGTTGCGTATTTTTAATTGTCTTTATTTTCCATGGCTTCATCCTTATACAAAGGATAAATTATTTCCTCAATCTAAACCGTGTCTGTTTTTGGTTTATAGTAAGTTATACAAAGGGTACAAATGCTTTGGCCCAGTTTTCTCCAAATTTTACGTTTCTCGTCATGTTATCTTTGATGAAAATGTTTTTCCTTTTATTTCACAGGATGTCGTGGTGCCTCCATCTATAATCAGTGCTAAATCAGAACCTCTCAATGTTATATTACCATTTCACCCTTCTGTTTCCCCTTCCAGTCAACAAATATTGCCACAACTTTCAATATTGATGCACACATTGAATCAACCTTCATCCTCTCTATCGATAGGATATTCGCCAAACTAGACATCCTTATCATCTGTTGATCATATTCCTTGAGACACACCTGCTACTGATCTTCCTTCACAAGGTGGAGTTTCACATGATATAAACTTGATTTTACCAATTGTAATTGAAGAAAATCCTCGATCGTCTAATACGAGTCACTCCACTGATCTTAGAAATACTTCAACTACTGGTACACTCTGTCCAGCATCCCCTCCTTTACAAAAGATGGTCACACAATCACAAACAGACTTATTGAAGCCAAAGAAACCATTCTTGTTGTCTTCCGTGACACCAACATCAAGGATGTTCACTGGCGTCACGCCACGTCAAAGGAGTATTATGCACTTATTCAAAATGGTATTTGGGAATTGGTTGTAAATGAGTGTTTAAGACAAAGTTAAAATCAGATGGTTCGTTGCATCATTATAAAGCAAGACTTGTGGTTAATGGATATCATCAACGATCAGGTCTTGATTTTTCTGATATATTTAGTCCAGTGGTCAAGCCGACTACCATACAAATTTTGTTATCCTTGGTAATGTATCATCAGTGGAACATCACTCAGCTAGATGTATCCAATGCATTTCTTCATGGGAACTTGGATGAGATTGTATACATGTCTCAACCTCCCATGTTGTTGATCCTACTCGTCCGGATAATGTTTGTTTTCTTAAACGATCTCTTTACGGCCTCAAATAAGTTTCATGTATGAGGAATAAATGTCTAGCTAATGTACTGCTTTCTCTAGGCTTTATAGGATCCAAAACTGATAGCTTTCTGTTCTATACGCCGAACACCAATGATTAGTTGTTCTGTTTGATCTATGTTGATGACATTCTGGTTGTGGACTCTAATTATGTTCATATTGCAGCTCTTATTACCACATTGCAAACTCATTTTATTGTTAGAGACTTGGGGAAATTATCTTATTTCTTGGGCATTCAAGCTAACTGGACAAATAAACGATTACATTTATCATAAGGTAAGTATATCACTGACCTACTTAATCGTGTGCACATGGGGTCGTGTGCTCCCGTCTCTACACCAGCTTCATGTTCAGTCAAGCTCTCCAATACTGGTGGATGTCCACTTCATGATCAGACTCTCTATAGGAGTACTTGGGGGAGTTTCACTCTCAATCAACAAGACCCAATTGTCATTTCCTTTGAGTCTTCAAATCTTCAATGTCTTCCATGGTAGAAGATTGTCCACAATTCAAAATCAACGAAAACTTGAGATTCAGACTCAAGACACTAGGGAATAAGAGTCTAGTATCAAAAACAGTAAGAAAAGGAAGAAAAATTTTCTGTTTTTTTTATGTAAATATCAAATCCCAATACTATATTTGTAGGAATAAATCTAATCCTTACTCTTGATATTAACTGATACAACTCCTTGGGGGAATTGGGGAAGAATAAGAAAGAAAGTGGAAAAATAAGAGAAAAGAAATAGATAGCTAGACACAAAAATAAAATCAAAAGCAACCTTTGCTACATAACAAAGACTTCAATCAAATATGCAACAAGCACATAACTCTTGGAAAGACCTCAAGGGAATTAGATTTCCAAGTAACCCTTCTTTCCAAATTAAAGATACAATTAGAAGCTTCAACAAACAGTACTCCAACTGTCAAAGAGTAATTTGTTCTTCGTATCGATAAAATCTACTTAGGGCAATAAAAATCCTACTATTTATACTATGATAGGAAAAGAAAGACTAGCAATTATAATTATACCCTTAATAAAATAAGAGTCATATTTGGTCGTTTGACTTTAGTTGAATTCATGAGAATTCAAAGAGTTACCATTTGCATGTCTAGCCCATCTTTTCACTGGCATGGCCATCTTGCACCTCTTTCTTCTTTTCATCCTTCCAAGCTATCATTCATACATAGAATTCCCGAAAAGGCTCCATCATGTAGTCAAGTGCATCATACTTCATGAATAGACCTTATAGCACTTGGAGCCCACATACTTGGCTCCTTGTGAACTTTGAGGCAACTCGACTTGCATCAGACATTGCCTTCTCTGTGCAACATCTTAGCAAAGTTCACATTTATGTTTTCCACTAATTTTTTTTGATGTACAAAAACATGTGAGAAGCTTAGGGATGGCACACAAAATAGAATATAATGAAGCCATCATCCAATATGATATAACACATTTATTAGAGGTAAAAATCCAAATGGAAGTACAACGGTTGGGTTGCCAAAGAAATTTTAAAAAAACAAGTCCTTTATTTAAAAAAAAGTTTGATTCCATGATGTCACTCTTAACAAGGTTGATAAGGAGTCGCAATCAAGTATAGATTATTTTGTCTAGCACAAGTTGCTCCAGTTGACTCAGTTAAGTCCAAATCACATGGATTAACTCCACTAGGAAGTTTCCAATCAAAGTGATATAACAATTTAGCTAGTGGAAAATAAACATTAGCTAAACCAAACGATATTCCGGGGCAAATCCTCCTTCCACTACCGAAGGGAAGATATTCAAAATTATTACCAACAAAATCAACCGAGTTGTTCTCAAATCTTTCAGGTTTAAAGCTTTCTGCATCATTCCAATATTTTGGATCTCTTCCAATAGCCCATACATTAACCATAACTTTTGTTTTCAAAGGAATAGTATAGCCGTTTATATCTGCTTCTTCTCTACATTCTCTTGGGAGCAAAAGCGGAAATGGAGGATGGAGTCTGAAACTTTCTTTAATGACCAACTTCAAGTATTTCAACTCCTCAACATCATTTTCATCAAAAGTTTCTTTTCCTCTGAAGGCATTTCTTACCTCTGCTTGAGCTTTGGCTAGAACACTTGGATTCCTCATCATTTCTACCATGGCCCAATCAATTGTTGCTGATGAAGTTTCTGTTCCCGCAGCAAACACATCCTTCATTTATGAGCAAGTCACAATATTAAATTATCTCTCCTGTGCTAATTATATTGTACAAACTTTTTATTGAAATATCAAAACAATTTACTTATATTAGACTTGTGCTACTACCTTTACGCCAATTTTCTGTTTATCATGGTATATTCTATTATTTACTAATCATAGAAATGCTAAGTTGTGTTGAATCCCACTGGGATAAGGCTAATTTGGACTTTTTATATGATCTTGGACAATGTTCTTCTTAAGATCTAACTTTTGGAATTGAATTAGACTCGAGGTCTAGTTAACATGGTGTCAGAGTCAGACTCGTCTCAATTTATGATTTATTAATGTTGAGCCCCCATATTAAATCGTCCATGCTCTAGATGTCCAGCCCTGAACATGATGTGGGGTGTTGAGTCTCATATCAATGGAATGAGGAGAATTTGGACTTTTAATATAATTTTGGACAACTCTTCCAGAAGAGCTAAATTTTGGAATTAAGTTCAACACAAGATTTATTTAACAAGTGCACACTTAAATAATAACAACAATAATAATGAGTAGTAAGAGGGTAACTTACAAAAATAATAGCTTTGATGTTCTCATTGGTGATTGGAAATTGAAGGCCTCCCTCTTTCATTAGTCTTAATAGTACACCAATTAAACCTTCACCTCCTAATTCACCATTCTTCTTGTGCTCATTGATGATCTTTTCAAGAATGGCATCTAACTCATGGTGGACATCCATAATTCTACCCTTCATTCCACATAGCACATGAAGAAATTTCAATGATGGGAATATATCAGCCACATCAAATCCTTCCATTAAGCGTGACACTTTTTTAACCAGTAGTATAAGTTCGTCTTGCTCCTTGAATACTTTCCCGAATGCTGATCTACAAGTCATAGAGCTTGCGAATTGAAAAATTCTTTTTGTTACATTAACTGGCTTACCATAAGATGATCGAAAATATTCAATCATACTATGAACTTCATCTCGTCTAATAGAGCTGAATGACTTGACATTTTTGGCACTAAGCAACTCCAAGAGACAAATTTTACGCATTTGTCTCCAGTAATCTCCGTAGGGGGAAAAGACAATGTCACTCCCGTTGTAACAAACAATCTCGGCAGCTACAAGTATTGGCCTAGATGCAAAAGCAAGGTCATGGGTTTTTAGTACTTGTTTGGCCATGTCAGGAGAAGTAACAACAACAAGAGAAACTTCACCTAGTTGAAGGTGCATAAATGGCCCATATTTTTTGGCTAAATTTCTAAGGACCCGATGTGGAGGTCCACCTAGCAAATGAAACATGGATCCAAGTAAAGGTAATTTCCATGGACCAGGAGGCAATCTTTTGCTAATTTGGCTATTGGAATTCTTCCATTTCATTAACAAAAATAGGAAAGACACAAAAAGGAAAAGAGAAAAGAAGTTGAAGAACATCATATTTTGGCTTGATAGGTTCTGCAAATTAGTGCTCTTTTATAGTTATTATTGGAGCCTAATGTGAAATTGAGTTTTTGCACATGCTGCTAGAATTCAAACTTGGCGCTGACTTCTGATGAGTCAGGGCACATGATTCAACGAATAATGGGCTCCCCTTCCTCATTCATTGGCACTAATATTTTTTAATTCAAATTTTTCGGTGCATAGTTTGATTGGCCAAATTTTTGGAAGGCCAAAAGTGTTTATTTTTAAAAAAAATGCTTATTTAAAAAAAAAAATGAGGTGTTTGGTGAAACTTCTGAGAGAAAATAAGTGTTTTTAGAGAGTAGCAAAAGCTGTTTTTCAGAAGATAAAAAAAATAGCTTCTCCCCAAAAGCACTTATTTGAAAAATATTTTTTTAAAAAATACACTTAGAAACAGTTTTTCAAAGCTTGACCAAACACTAATTGCTACTCAAAATTGCTTTTTCAATTTATTGGTCAAACACAAACTGCTTCTCACCAAAGTACTTTTTTGATAAGCACTTTTGAAAAAAACACTTCTCAAAATAAGCTGATTTGAGAAGCTTGGCGAAACAGGCTATAAGCTTCCGTATCCTATATTTCTGCAAGAATTTATTTTCACGGCTCGAACTCGTAAACCTCCTCATTACTTGATAGCAATTTTACCAATTACGTCAAGGCTCTCATTCTTATTTAAAATTTAATAAGTTATATAATTGTGATTAAGAATAATTCAGCCTCTTTTATGTGAACCTAATCTACACTTCACAAAGTTCCACTCTTATAATTAGACCAAAATATTGAGGTAGCACTAATTGACTTTTATACATATTAAAAAAACAAAAAAGAATATAAGAAGGAAAAAGAAAAACGAGTAAATAAATATATATAATTCAAAGAGTGAAGTGGTCTTTGAAATTTGCTTGATTAAAAAAGGAAATAAATATATAATACTTATAAACGATGAGGCCGTGGAGAAATTTTTATTTCTCTTTATTTCGAACTAAGTGAAAAACTCCACTATATATGTATATATAAATGAATTGATTGATGTGGTGCAGTAGATGAAATTGTTTTTTTTTTTATTGAAGATCTCGATTTTGAGTCCTTGAAATGAAAATATTTCTTAATAAGAAATACTAGTCCTAAATGATCCTGATCCAACACAAACTCAAACTAATCAGATTTCAAATTTAAATATCGAACACCGAATTAAATACTAATATATATCGATGTTCAATATTCAAAATTGACGGGGTGAGAATATAAAAATAATTGCGGACGTTCACAGGATTTTAAAAATCTTGAATATTATATTTCGATTGAACACTTTATTCTCTTACATAGTAGGGTAGGTGGTAGAGTTGACATTTTTATTGAGAGTGTAGCACCTCTTTTCAACACACACAAAAAAATGATTTTAATAATTTAAGATCCAAAATGGTTTTTTTATTAAGATTCAAAGTTTGACAAAATTTATTTTAAAAAGGAATTATTTATTAAAAATATAAAAATCGTCACGTGATAGTGAATTATGATATGTCAGTCATCGTTCAAAATTTAATAATCATTTTAAAAATGAATTGATTCCAAAAATTAATATGCGACAGAGATTTTAATCAAAAAATTTAATTGAGAAAAAGATATGAGACGTTCCTCATGTCCCTTAATTTTAACACAGCAGCTTTTTGACTCATATTGACTTAAATAGAAACTCAAATGGATGAATCTCACCAAAATCCTTTTGGCTTTGCATTCTTATGGACTGCCTTGATATCTTCACAGTTAATTCATCTCTTGTCTTGGGATTAAATTTTCTTCCTTTGGCCATGTGAATATTTAGATTTTGTTAAATAATGACTCAAAGTTTTCAAATCCTCTTCAACAATGAAATCCTGCATCATGACCTCCGTTGATCATAATATTTTTTATTAAAGGATGGTGGCCTTGTGGTTAATTGTCTTTTTTAAACTTTTGATGGTGCAGTCATTTTTAATTCTTTTAAGGTGTCATCCTTTTAAAAGAATCTGCTCTGTTGTAAATTAATAATTGATGTTGCCACCTATGTATTAACGAAGTCGGTTCTTCAGCAACTAATCAAGAAATAAATGCGGAATAATGATCAATACAGGAATTTTATGTGGAAAAATTCTCGCTCTGAGGAGACAAAATAGCGACCTATCCAGTAATCTTTTCGCTCAAATCTTCCTAAAGTTTGAGCAAATTTTATGGTTACAAACCAAAAGGGCTAACTCTAGCATCTTTCACCCTTTCCTAATTGTAACTGCCCCTTTTAAGATTCTACCCCAATCTTGAAATCTTTTACAACTTGGGAAACAAACACCTAACATAAGTTCTCTATAAATGTACAAGGTTACAATTTAAGCTCAAAGAATTTAACTAGATAACTAAAAACTTTAAAAATAGAACTATACTCCTAATAAAAAGTAAAGGGGAGATTTGGGGAATTTTATTCAAATTAAATATTTTAAAAATTAAAAATAACTTTAATAATTAGTTTATATTAAAAATAAATAAAATAAAAATTAATTATTTTAGAAATAAAAATGTCATAATAATTTGCTTTTTATAGTGTTAACAGCTTTAAGGGCATTTTAGTATGAAGTTCAATCATACTATGAACTTCGTCTCATCTAATAAAGCTGAATGACTTGACATTTTTGGCACTAAGCAACTCCAAGAGACAAATTTTACGCATTTGTCTCCAGTAATCACCATAAGGAGAAAAGACAATATCGCTCCCATTGTAACAAACAATCTCGGCAGCTAAAAGTTTAGGCCTAGATGCAAAAGCGATGTCATGAGTTTTTAGTACTTGTTTGGCCAATGTCCGGAGAAGTAACAACAACAAGAGAAACTTCACCTAGTTGAAGGTGCATAATTGGACCATATTTTTTAGCTAAATCTCTAAGGACATGATGTGGAGGTCCACCTAGCAAATGAAACATGGAACCAAGTAAAGGTAATTTCCATGGACCAGGTGGCAATCTTTTGTTATTTTGGCTGTTGGAATCCTTCCATTTCATTAACAAAAAGAGGAAAGACACAAAAAGAAAAAGGGAAAAGAAGCTGAAGAACATCATATTTTGGGAGGGCTATTTGGCTTGATAAGTTGTGCAAAGTGTTGTCGCATATGCCTTAGCTTTTATACGCTTGACAATTACTAATATTATAGATGCCTCTTTCCACCACTAATTAATGGAAAATTTGTGTTATAAGATATGATTTTTCCATTCATTTTTCACCAAACTTATTCACTGGAAAAATGCATGGTGGGAAACAGTTTTTCACTGAAATAGTGAGAAATTTCATGATTTTTTTATGTGAAAAATAAAAACGCAAATATCTTTTTTCGTTTCCATCGATAATCGATAAGAATAGTCACTTAATATTTTTTAATTAAAAAAAATAAAAAAATTAATAATTTTTTTTAGTAGTCTGCATTTTTCCGCAACTTTTGTTTTGCAACATCTGGTCAAAAAGTCATTCACTTGACTTGAACAATAATGAGGTGAGGTACATAAAATATATATGAAAAAATGTATATTTTTTGTACCATATATTGATGTTGCAACAACGACAAAGAACATTGTCAACTCTGGCTGCTAAATTTTTTATTTAATTAAATACTCCGTCCGTTTTATTTTACTCTATTTATAGTGACTTAACATAATTTTAAAAAAAAATTTATAAAAAACAATTATCTAAGTAAATATAGCTACTATATTTATAATACAATATAGTTATCATTTTAAAATATTATCAAATATAACTGAGCTATTTAACTTGTTGAAATTTCATTCAGAAAATACTTTAAATTCATATAAAATGTCAATTTGAATTCTTAAATTTAAATAAAAAACATATATTTATGACGTATCCTTAAAACTTTAGTTGTTCCACTGTGAATAATTTTTTTCTCCAGACTTCTATTATTGCTATTGCTTTGGACTTGTATTATTATTTTTCAGTGACCTTATTCGATTTTGTTTGTGATTATCTCTACTAGACTCTGCTTGCTTGTTGCTTTGTATCTTGTGAATTTATTACTTGGAGGTTCTATATATTCAACAAGTTTTGGAGAAATTGTATCGGAAAATATTTTTGGGTTGTAATTAAAGATGTAGTGATTTTTGAAATTGTAACTAGGTTATTTGGAGTGTTTCTGATTTGTATTAGGATCCAGATTTAAATTTATGGTGATGATTGAGATGATTTTTTTATGATGATACAGGTGTATATAAAGTATAAGTGATACATTAATACATACGTGGTGCATATACTCAAAAAAATTGACAATACATTATTATAAAGTGACTTTCCTTTAAATCAGTATATCCAACATAATTGAAATATATAGATACAATTATATTGAGTGAATGTCGAATAGATACATTTATCCAACTAAACTAGCGAACATATATAACGAATTGTTGCATCACTGATAGAATGAATTATTTATTGTATCAATGATACACCGCGAATTTCAGAAAGTTGTATTAGTGATATAGCGTGAATTTCAGCAAGTTATATCACTAATACAACGAATTTCAAAATAATTTCTATGAATTATAATTAGGCAAACTATAACTACTAAATAGTAATTATGATTCAAACTATAACTATTTATAAAATTTTCAAAACTAATCTTATTAATGATATTTCAAAATTTTAAATTTGACGCCCAATACTTTACTTAGCTTTTTAATACTAAATAAGGATAATATTTATTCAACGGTCAAGCTCAATTGTCTTTTATAATATATATACACACACTCTTTCTAGAAAAAGAAATGCTACGACGGCTGTAAAATAAGGCAATTGACTTGAAACTAATAATACACTAATAAAGTAGTCAATATGAGTGGCGGTGGGTCGGTCCAGTTTAATTTGTAATTTGATAAGATTATAGGTTATGATTTTTAAAATTTATTTAAGAATAAGATTTTTTAGTCCGGCACAAATAAATTTGCTTGCCTCTGGAGCTTGAGCAGAGTAGGTTGGGACGGCCTGTGGATCAAATAAAAAATTAATTTAAAAAAAATAAAATAAAGTACTAAAATATGACTAGAGGAGTTCAAACTTAATTACTATTTAAACCATCATTTTAATAGATGAAATA
Organism: Datura wrightii; assembly: GCA_035772735.1. Taxonomy (NCBI): domain Eukaryota; kingdom Viridiplantae; phylum Streptophyta; class Magnoliopsida; order Solanales; family Solanaceae; genus Datura; species Datura wrightii. The sequence goes on along the minus strand of JASDFA010000012.1, from coordinate 4,744,261 downwards.
TTGTGAACTTTTTCTTTGGTTTATTGCGATTTATTGAAACAAAACTGGGTTAGTATTTCTACTTAGCTAGTTGTATTGTTACTCATGAACTGTTTAGTTTGCTTATTAATATACTTATTTGGTTCGAGCGGTATCATGTCAAAAGTTATTTAGTTTTACAGAAGTTTTATGTCCAACAAGATCGTTTTCATGTACAGTTGTACCCAAGATATTTTCATAGAATGATAGTGATTTCATATTAAAGTCATACAATCAAATCTTTACCTGAAGCCAAACTTAATAAGTATTATTATAATTATTTTATTTGTGAATTTGAGACTTGGTTAACAAGTAGCAACACCTAGGGATTGGCTTTCGGGCCATCGGATTAAATATGAAAATTTTGGTTTGACTATTCGATTTTTGGATTTAAAAAAGTATAATCCAAATCCAATCCAAATAAATTCTGATTGGCTTAGATTTTTTAACTTCAGTTTTGAATTACTCGGTTTGAATTTTTTAGATTTTTTATTTTGACTTTTGAGCTTTTTAGGTAGACCATAACAATTAACAACCTCAATCCACCTAATAGTTTGCTCCTTGAAATTTATAACTTTCCACAATTAACAAGAATTGATGTGACTCTATCACCCATGCAGTATATTAAATTTTACTTACTCGTGAAATATTTTATATTCTTATATTTGATTAATAGAAAATCTCATATTGATTTAATATCGTGATGGGTCGTAGGTATTAATCTATTGAATCTTGAAAATTGAACTTATTATTATTGGACACATATCATAGAAGTAATTGAGAAGGGTTAAATATAATGTATAAAATTTTCAGATTTTCAAATATCCAAAAATTTATAATACTAAATCTGATATCCAATCCAAAATCCATAAATTCTAACAATGAAATTCAAAATCCAATCCATAATCCAAAAATCCAACCGAAAATTTTGAATTTCATTTGAATTTCGAATTGACCTAAATTATGCCCAACCCTAGTAACACTATTTTATGCTAGGATTTTAAAATTAGAATTTAAATTTATTTTTTTAATAAAAAAGTAGGCTAACCCAGTGTGGCCTGCAACCCACACAGTGATAAATTGAACTGATTATCAAGACTCATCAAATTTCAAAGCCCGAATAAATTAGACAGGTTCATATTGATAATTTTATCATAAAGTAGCCAATAATCAAAATTAATGGGCTGCAAATATAAAAATAATGGAGGAATTTATAATAATAATAATAATAATAATAATTAGTTTGAATCAACTATATAAATTCTCATTTCATTTAAGTTCACGTCATCATTACCCATGATGATTATACACGTTTTTAAGTTAAGATTTAATCATTAAAAACATGAACTTGAAGGTAGAAATTAGAGATTTTTGGAGTAATTAAATCCTAAATTTGATAAATTGATAGTTTGAGCTAGCAAATGAACTCAATATAAAATTTTAATTACAGATCTGGACGCATGGGGTTACTGGTAACCCAATGTTTTATTTTATTTTGAGATTGGATCAGATGGGTTCGGGGTTGACTTTTAGTTAATGTTGACTTAAATCGTGTATTAAATTATTGAATTGAGTTCAATATCATTGTTTGATCCCGTTAAGTATTCTTTTGGCTAGAGCTGAATCATTTGAAATGTAACGACTCGTATGGTTGTTTTGAGTATTTGGGGCCCCTTATTCCTAAAAGATCCTCCGCGTGGCTTTATTTTGTGATTTCTGAATTGTGGGGATGGGTGGCTGATTTCCGAAAAAATCAGATGCATATCAAAAAAAAAATCAAAATCTAGGAATTCGGAAATTGAAAGTTTGGCTAAAATCAACAAAAAAAGGTAAGCAATCTCGAAATTGAGTTTTGACAGATCCATTAGGTACAGAAGGTGAGTTTTGACTTGATTGGATGGTTTGCACATGTCCCGAGGGACTCGGAATTAATTTTGACCATTGAATTAATTTCTAGTTGAATTATGGAATTAGAGTAACTCAGCCAACATTTGGTCAAGACAACCACGGATCAATATTTTGAACATTTCAACAGGTTTGTAGCATATTTTATGATCGATTAGCATATTTATTTTGTGTCTGGGGGGTCTGGAATGAGTTTCGGGGGTTGAAACGAAGTTTGAAATAACTTTGGTGATTCTCAGTTGCTGGTGCATGTTAGTTTCCTTTTCGTGAAGGATAAGGCATCGCGATCGTGAAAAAGGGTTCTGGGTCGGGTCAAGATTGGTCAGCGCATTCGCAGTGGGGTCCCGCGTTGGCGAATGACCCATGGCACTAATAAAATATTCCAGATTCGGATATTGAACAATTCATATCATACTTTTATTTCTAAACCTCATATTGGGGAGATTTATTGTGGCGTTTTCAAGATTCGACGCAAGGGTAAGAACATAACGTTATTTTCATTGATTTATCATGAAATCTAGCGGATTTTCATCATTTAATTAATATTTTGGAATTGAAATTGAGGATAAATTTCTAAGGTTGAGACTATAAATTTGCGATTTGAAGGTCGATTCATATTCAAATTTTGATAAAATTTGAAATTTGAGATACTTAGGTCGTGAATAATCTGATTTTAAAAGTTTTAATTTGAAAAAAATATACTTTTGGGCACCCCTCCCATGTATTAAAAAGAACATAACTTTTTGAACAACCACTTCGAACAATCAATCTTTTAATTTAAAGTTTCAACTTACACATTCTTTTTATTGGTTTTATTGTGAATTTAATTTTTTTTCTAAAGGTGGAACTCCATATAAAAACACAATTAGACTTGGCTTATACTATAGAAGCTCAATTGAAGAGGTACATTTTCCATATAGGAGAAAGACATACAAATTTCTCCTTATAAATAATTCATATCATTAATTGAAATCGAGTTGATATTTTGGTCTCTGATCAGAATAAAAGAGTCCAAAATATTGCTCACTGATTTCTCCCTTCTTTTCATTTTTGTCAAACATGGCGAAATAAGTTTCTATGGTCCGTCCTGGTTTCTTTGGTGTTCCAGTCTCGCCTTTTACATGATTAATAAAATTCGTATAGTAAGTTCATGCATTTTCTATAGTTGTTGCAGGGTGTCCGTCAGAAGGCCAACCACTTTTCGATACAATAATCTCAATATTTTGTCCTCCAAGTTTCTCCGTAGCAAAATACATAGAATCCAAAAGGGCATAAAAAAGATTTTGATATCTTGCTGAATTTTTTTCTTGTTGGTTGAACAATGCATAAGAAAGTGGAACGTTAGCATCTCCAGTATGGCTAAGAAAAGGGTAAATGTTAGCCAAGAGTGGAAGGTTATCTCGTGCTACAAATTCGATTATGGGATTAATGAAGCTTTTGTATTCTTCAGAAAAAATACTATCTTTGAGTGGGTAGGTGTTCGCTAAGAACCTTGAATATGTCACTCTTGAGACCTTGATTTGGCCTTGCAGTCCTGCTAGTAACAATACGTTCTAAACATTTTCCATTGCTGGACCAACGAATCGCGTATATTGACTGGTACTTGTATCGAAATCAACTTCATTTCCAATAGCTATGTATTTAAATTTAACATCAGGAAAATGACTTATAATATTATCTTGAACCCAACCATTAGCACTTGAAAGATTAGTTAGGGCTTAAAGATCTTGATTTGGGACATCAAGAATTATTTCAATGTTACTTGCTTTGAGAGCATTGAAGACCTTTGCATCTGGGAAGTAAATTCTCATTTTATTAATGCCATTAGCATTGTATAGATTTATGACATCTTGCTCTGATGGTAAATTATTTGCAATTTTACCATAGCATACTTCAATAGACTACACTCTTGCATTATGAAAAGAAAAGAAAATCCTCAAAATAACAACAACAACAACAATAATATAATGCGTCAATGAAAAAAATAGTTGATGTCGGTTATAATATGAATTTTTAATAATCATATTTTTCTAAATTTTTCTTAGGCAAACATCACACGCACAATAAAAATAAAATTAAAAAATTTTGAAAAATCAATTCAGGGTGGTAGGTTAATATATACACCTAATAAAGAACTTAGGTTTTAGTTTGCAAGCATTATTTTAAAAGGTCTATAAAAATATATTTTCTAAAAATAAAAATTTTAAATACCATAATTGCCTGAGACGATTAAACTTATTTTATGTCCTTACCAAATAGGACCTACTGCACCCTCGTTAAAATATGTAGTGTTTTTAATAATTTTTTTTAACTCATTTATATTATCAGGTCACCTAAAAGTATGCCGGGCAAAGAGCTGAGCCATCTCGGAGCTCGGCTCGGCTCGCATGTATTTTGCTCGGTTCGACTCAGCTCATTTTGAAAAAAAAAATCGGCTCGATTCAGCTCGGTTTCAATTAAATTTTGGCTCGGATCGGATCGGATCGGCTCGGTAAAAGCTCGATCATGTTCAGCTCAGTCAAAACTCGGGCTCCATTGAGCTGGCTCAGTTAGCTCAATTTAAGAAATAATATCCTTTCATTAAGCTCAATTATTAAGTATATTAGAAATTTAACTTAAAATACTATGTTAACTTAACATTTTATAATTAATATTTATTCGATGTTGGTAAATTTTTAACCACTATGTAACTTAAGCCTATTATATGAGTATGAGTGTTCATAGTTCGATTTGGGTCTATTTTTTATAATAATCAAGATCAAATCAAGTTTTCAATTATTAAAATCAAATCAAATTAAACATAATATATACTCATCAATTTGGTTGTTGTCGGATGTGATTCTGTTTTTTCAATTTTTAAAAAATCTAATGCTATTTGTCTTTTTATTTTTCTTTTTACAATTAGAAAAATAAATTTCATTATTTGTCAACATATAATCCTTTGATATCCTTTTATTATAGTGGGTATAATTTTTTTTGATTATTAAAAACTTGTCTTGAGAACTATAAGTTTTAATTAGGTAAATAAAATTTATAAGAAATATTAAAAATTCTGGATTAAAAAAAACTCGGTTCAGCTCGGGTTCGAACATGGTCAAAATGTAGAAAAGCTCGGTTGAGCTTGGGTCAGCTCAGTACCGTTTAAAGCTCGATAAGACCAGGCTCAAGTTCGGCTCGACTCGATATGTACTCAGCTCGGTTGGGCTCGACTCGATGCTCAAGCCTACCTAAAAGTAATGACATGTAATTATATATTTATAATATAATGATCAGGGATCATATCCTAGTAAATTAAGGTAGGTTATCTCCTACAATATATGTCAAGATATGCTACTCCTAACGTGGTAGTGTAAAAATTATTTATATGATTAATGTACATAAGTAAATATGCATGATACAAGTAGTGATTGGATGCAACATGCAAACGCTGAATTCATTTGAACTCAATATTTTCAACGCGCGAAACATAAATTTATGTGTAAAAATTATTATAAGTGTGTGTGAGAGAGAGAGACACCTGTCATTTGGATTAATAGCCCAACAAGTAAAAGGGCAGCTGCATGATAATTTGGAAAAGCCATAGCAAAATTGGAAGTGAGAAGAGTATAAGAAATATTTGAGGTGAAATTGTGGGTTAAGGAAAGATCAAAATTGATTCTTATATAGGCAGGAAGAAGAAGACTAATTAAAAAGGCAGTGTGGGAAAAAGCCAAGTCAAGTTGCGCTGTGAAGAAGTTGAAGGAATAGTAAAATTCAGTCAAGTTGAATAATCAAATCTGTGGGGATGCAGAAAGTTCAAAACTAGTAGTAGATGATGGAAAAATAAATGATTAGTACTAGAAAAAGAATGGTTGATTGCATTTAATATAAGGGAAATGGCCAATTATGTGAAATTGAGTAACTTAATTTGTCTTTGTGATAGGAACTAGTCTTGTTTTTTCCTTTGGCCCCTAATAGAGATTTTCCTTAATTGAGGGTAATTTTGAACTATACTCAAAAGTTTTAGGTGCAAATTTAGACCTTATTTTCTAGAAAAAGATGGAAACATGAAGGTATGTTTGGTAGGATGAATGTTTTCTAAACTTTTCAGGTTTGATTGATTTAAATGTTTTAAAAAATATTTTTCAAATAAATTTACTATCCTTTAATTTAAGGAAAACAAAAATGATTTTTCCTCATAAAGTAAAAAAAATATTTTTTAAAACTATCTTTCAATCTCACTACCCAACCCTGATCTGGAACCGAACTCCTGATTCTAACCTCGGAACAGACTCCCTACCCCAACCTAGGATTCGACTCGAGACCCGGACCCCGGACTTGTCTCCCAACCCTGAACCAAGACCCAACTCCCAACTAAGACCAAACTCCTGACCCTGAACTAAGACCCGATTCCTGAGCCCAATCTGAGACCCGACCTAGACCCGAGACTTGATTCTCGATCCCAACCCAAACAGAAAAAAGACTCTAGACAAAGAGCCAAACCCGTTTCCTGAACCCGACCCGGGACCAGACTCCCCATTCTGACTCGGGACTTCACTCCCGATCTTAATATAGGACTCGACTACTGACAAGGACCCAAGACCCTATCCTAATCCCGATTCTAGACTCGAGACCCAACACTCAACGAAGACCCCACTCTCGACCCCAACTCAGGGTTAAGGTCGGGTCTCGAGTTATTTTTGGGGTCATGTCGAGTCTCTGGTCGAGTTGGGACAGGATTCCGGATTTGTGTTAAAGGATGGAGATCCGGTATCATAGTATTTGTCTAGATTATATCTAAATGCTCTTGAAATAGGATAATATTTTCTTCTTAGTATACAAACACCAAAAAATAAGTTAAAAAATTACTTATTTTTTCAGAAGAAAATATATTTCATGAAAAATATTTTTTTTCGTATCAAGCACAACTGAAGTCTACTTATATTATATTACACTAGAGCTTTGTTAGTAACAAGTATAGTTAAAAGATCACAATGTGCTAACAACAAGGATACCTATGGACTCAAAGTAGGTGTAATGGATGGTAAAATTAAACAATTTCGGATATATACAACAATTCATTTACGCCTGTTTGATTTATTTTTCAAATTCTAATCAATAATGGCACAAGCCTACAAATTACTAATCTAATTTTAAATTTCCCTAGAAAAAAAAATATACCTTTTATATTTTCCTATGTACTACTTATGTTCTTACAAATTATATTTTCCTCTTTATTTTTCAAATTATAATCATATAATAGCACAAACCTACAAAGTTATTATGTATGAATTTGCTATTTTTATTTTGTCTCGCGCGCGAAATATTATAAGTATAGTGAAACACCAAACAAGTATTCTCAAATGTAATTATCTAGTTCTTGTATCAAGTTCGATTATTTCAAGTTTTTAGTATTATTTTCATCTAAAACATACTTATTTAGATATTTACTACATAGTGTATGCTATCTTTCTAACCATTTATTAAAATATAAAATTTGTTAATTAGAAAATATGAATCTCATTATTCAAAAAAGAAGAGAAAGAATGAATCTTTCTTACAATATAAAAAGCTCTTATATCTTTAAAAAATAGACTTCAAATGAAAAATATATATGATTTTTTTTATTTTCCTTTGGTGACCAAAAAAAAATATCAAGGCCACTTATTAAAGCTTTGGCTTTAGGCCTCCGACAGTATTGAGCCGCCCTTGATGTTGATGGAGTCAATTAATTGTACAATACGAGAATAAAAGGTTTATTCCATTCAATACTAGCGAAAATGTCACATTACCCTATATAAAGCGAAAATTGAGCATTTTGCATTATGTTTCTGATATAATTAGATTGAATGTAACGTGAAGTCATAACAGTGTTTGTCATGGTTTGCATTATTTTTTAGATGTAGTTTTTTCTTTTCTTTTAAAGTATGCACTATGTAATCATGCTACTAAATAATTCTTTAAATAAATCTATGTTACTCATGGTACCTCAAAAATTGTCAGTTTAAATAGTTTTAATTTATTCATTTTCTTAAATAAATTTATTTCATTTGTGATACCTATAAATACATTTTTCCTCTTTTTTGTGTGTATCTTTGATGAAATCATGAAAATTCAATATGATATGTGAAACACTATAACATCCTACAGTCAAATTAGTTTTCACTACTTATTTTGCGTTTATGAACCAGGTTCATTAATTGAAAATAACGTTACAGTAAATAGTAAGGACATAACGATATGCTGTGGAAAACCTCCTCGCTTAAGGGAGTAAAAACCACAACCTATGATGTGTAGGATTTCAAACAATCTTCACTAAACTTCAAAGAGCAGTTTTAGATTACAACTCGATAATCAAAGAGACCAACTCTAGTACCTCAATCTCTACAGTTTGCTCAAATTGCAATCACCTATTCAAAGACTATACTGAAGTACAACACAATTGCACTAACGTAACTTGACTCAACTAATTCTAGCAGAGAAAGTTACAACTCAAAAATAAAAATAACAAACTCAATCTAGACAACATAAGTTTTCTACTCTAATTCTTCGCTTACAGGAACCTAGTCCAGTGAGAGTACTGTTTCTTGCTATGAACGACTATTGCTTCAGAGTAATCTCCTTAACAGTCAATGCAAAGCTGAATGTTTATGATCATTATATACCACCAAAAGGACGTGGTTTTTATTAAATCTAGGTTTATTCGAAATAGGAAAAAAGAATCCTAGAAGGACTTTCTTTCCTCAAACCTTTCCTTATCCGAAATAAGAAAAAAGAGTCCCAGAAGGACTTAGTTCCCTTAATTTAGATTTTTTATATCAGGTTCTCTCCTAGTCAAATACAACTTGCCTTGTGAAAAGAATCCTAAAAGGATTTGGTTTCCTCGAACCTTTTCTTATCCGAAATAAGGAAAAAGAGTCCCAGAAGGACTAACTTAAGTTTCCTCCAGTCAGATTTTCTGTATCAAGGTCTCTCATAGTCAAATGCAATTTGCCTTTTGAAAAGATCTTCAGTATCTTTACTTAACATAAGTGAAGTGCAACATAATACTTCCTTTATAAGATGAGAGTCACTTTATTCAAGGAACCTCATTCACCGTTGATTTTTCTTGTTTTTCTTTGACTTATAGTTGAAGCTTATCAGGGCTCGATTTCTTCTTTTGATTTCATTTTCTTATTTGCTTTTATTTTGTATCTTTCCATGTTACATATTTCTTTGTACAATTGGGAGATCTAATTCACCGGTCAATATATACACACCCAAAGAAAGAAGTGAATGGGGTTCTCTTGGTCACTTTGTTAATCATCAAAACTGCACAATTCATGTATACCTATTTCTCAACAATTTATAAGTAATTTAATATAATAACTAGATTGAATATAACATAGAGTCGTACCTATTTGATGTGTATACTACTTCTTTGTTTTTAACTTTGAAATCAAAAAGATGCATGGCATATGACTTGTGAGTACTGCAAAAGAATAACTAGGCTAAATATAGCGTGAAGTCATACAGGTATGTCATGATTTGCAGGCCGTGATCCTTGAATATTTTTTTTCCTTTTCTTTATTTGTAATTTTAAAATAATGACGATCTAGTGTAGTTTGTGAGTAACTAACGGCATGGCTAGGTCAAATATAAGATGACATCATATTGATTTGACATGGCTTGCATGTCATAGTTATCAAACTCGCAACTTTACTATTTAGGTTGGTCAACTTAAAGGTATTTTAGTACAATTTTTTTTTTTAAACTTGAAAAGGTCATATTCTTCAACTAGCTCATGGATTTCATTAATGAAGTTGATTATTAATCTTTCCATTCCCTACTTATGAATTTTTTGGGATAAATATTATAGTCAACTTTGTGCTATCAAACATTTTGGTAGACATATTTTTTGATTTGTTTGCTCTCTACCTACTCTCCTATTACTATGGGACACTGCTCTCTACTGTTCTACATAAGTATTTGAACAATCATCTTTTAATTTAAAATTTTAAATTTACATATTTTTTTCATTGCAAACTACACATACAAATTCTCAATCAAAAAGATTCACGATCCTCATATTTTTCTCAGAATTATTGATTTTACTGTGAATTTAATTTTTTTTTTCAACACAACTAAACATGGCTTAGTGCTATAGAAGTTCAATTGAAGAGGTACATTTTTGATTGAGGAGAAAGACATACAAATTTCTCCTTATAAATATTCATATCATCAATTGAAATTGAGTTGATATTTTGGCCTTTGATCAGGAAAAAAGAGTCCAAAATGTTGCTCGCTAATTTTTCCTGTCTTTTCGTTTTCATCAAACATGGCGAACAAATAAGTTTCTATCGTCCGTCCAGGTTTCTTTGGTGTTCCAACCATTCCTTTTACATGATTAATCAAATTTGTATAGTAAGTCCGTGCATTTTGCATAGTTGCTGCTGGGTGTCCGGCAGAAGGCCAACCACTTTCCGATACAATAATCTCAATATTTTGTCCTCCAAGTTTCTCTGTAGCAAAATACATAGAATCCAAAAGGGCATCAAAAAGATTTTGATATCCAGCTGAATTTTTTTCTTGTTGGTTGAATAGTGCATAAGAAAGCGGAACGTTAGCGTCTTCAGTATGACCAAAATAAGGGTAAATATTGGCCAAAAGTGGAAGGTTATTCCGTGCTAGAAAACCGATTATGGGATTAATGAAGCTTTTGTACTCTTCACGAAAAATACTATCTTTGGGTGGGTAGGTGTTTGCTAAGAGCCCCGAATATGTCGCGGTTGAGACCTTGATTTGATCCTGCAACCCTACTGCTGACAACGCCTTGTAAACATTTTCCATTGCTGGACCAACAAATCGCGTATATTGACGGGTATTTGTACCGGGATTAACTTCATTTCCAACAGCTATATATTTAAATTTAACATCCGGGAAATGACTTATGATATTATCTTGAACCCAACCATTAGCACCTGAAGGATTGGTTAGGACTTCAAGATCTTGATTTGGGACATCAAGAATTATTTCAATGTTACTTCCTTTGAGAGCATTGAAGACCTTTGTATCTGGGAAATAGATTCTCATTTTTTTAATGCCATTAGCATTGTATAGATTTATGACATCTTGCTCTGATGGTAAATTATTAGCAATTTTTCCATAGCATACTCCAATAGACCACACTCCTGCGTGTTACGAAAAAATAAATTTGGATCGATTATATAAATCTTTCTTAGACAAACATTAATTATTATAAAATAAAAATAAAGAATCTATGCTTTAGTTTCAAGAATTAATTTAAAAGATCTATAAAGTACATTTTCTATAAATATTTGTAAATGTCACAATTGCGTGAGAGATTAAACCTATTGTTTATGTCCTTATAAAGGTGGATTAGCTCATTAAAATATGTAATGCTTCTTAGTAGGACTTTTAACTCATTTATACTAACAACGAAAAAATTGTTACATTATCAGGTCACCTAAAAGTAATTATGTATAACTATTTATAATAATAGAGATCACTAAGATAAGTTATCTCCTACGATATTAAAATACGCTACTCCCAATGTGTAGAGTAAAAGGTATTTATATTATTATAGTGTGTATAAGTAAATCACATGATACAAGGTGCATATATATGTAACATCAGGTCGGGATGCATCATAGTGGTACCGGGTTCATATGAATCCAGTATCTTTAACACCGAGCATAAATCTTTTTTATAATTAAAGTCCATTAAAATTATAATAAAGCTATAGATATAAATTCATAACATTAAAAACACAATGAGTTAATGCTAAAAAACTTCAAACTCATAAAATTTAAATTCTGATCCGCCTCTGTGCAGCATACGTGAGTGTGTGTGTGTGTTTGAGATCTCGAGATCAAGAGAGAGAGAGAGAGAGAGAGAGAGAGAGACCTTTCATTTGGATAGTGCAAATTAACAGCCCAACAAGTAAAAGGGCAGCTGCAGGATAACTTAGAAAAACCATAGCAAATTAAATTGGAAGTGAGAAGAGTATAAGAAATATTTGAGGTGAAATTGTGGGTGAAGGAAAGATCAAAATTGCTTCTTATATAGGCAGGAAGAAGAAGACTAATTAAAAAGGCAGTGTGGAAAAAAACTAAGTCAAGTTGCCCTGTGAAGAAGTTGAAGGAATAGTAAAATTTAGTCAAGTTGAATAATCTAGTAGTAGGTGATGGAAAAATAAAAATTTGGTTGATTGCATTTAATATAAGGGAAATGGCCAACTATGTGAAATTGAGTAACTTAATTTGCCTTTGTGGTAGGAACAAGTCTTGTTTTTTCCCTTGGCCCCTTATAGATATTTCACTTAATTGAGGGTAATTTTAAACTATAATACTCAAAAGTTTTTGGTGTAAATTTAGACCTTTTAAATTATAATACAAGAAGGCTCTAACCCCTCGATCTTTTCGGTGATAATGTCAGTCAATCACATTGAGATTTAGGCTAATTCTATTGCTTTGTTCTATTATTGTTGTTCAAGTCTTTATCTATTGATTAAGTTCTGTCATAAAATATATTTTCTAAGCAAATTAATTCATCGTAATCTAATTATTTGGTTGTTTAGAGAATTTATTAATAGTATAATTTTGACTAGTAGAATACCAAGTAAAGCACACCATGCATGGAGTATTAGTATGTACCCATGTAATCTTTGTCCTATATGAAGAAAAAAAAGATTTTAAAAGAAAGTTCAAATCTAGTGATGTGATGGAGTCAATGAATTGTGCAATACGAGAATAAAAGGTCAAATTAACCTATATTAAGTGAAAATTGAATAATTTTGCATTATGATATTGTCATGGTTTGCATTTATTTTTTAAATGTATTTTTTTTCTTTTCTTTTAAAGTATGCACTATGCAATCATGCTACTAAATAATAAGTATATTTATCGCACTTATCATGAGAAAATAGTTTTGAAAAAAAAATTATTTTACTCATGGTACTTGAGCAATTGTTCGTTTAAATAATTTTATTTCATTCATTTACTTAAAATAAATTTATTTCTCTCGTGATATTTAGAAGTACTTTTTCCTCTTCTTTATGTTTAGCTTTGATGAAATCATAAAAATTTAATATGTTTTGTATGTATTTCAATATAACAATTAGATTGAATATAATATAAAGTCGTACCTATTTGCCATGACATGAGTGTTACTTCTTTGTTTTTAACTTTGAAATCGTGACGATGCAGTATGTTTTGTGACTTGTGAGTAATACAAAAGGTCAACTAGGCTGAATATACCATGAAGTCGTACCAATTTGTCATGATTTGCGAGCCACAGTCCTTGAATAAATATTTTTTTCCTCTTTTTTATTTGTAATTTCAAAATCATGACGATCTAATATGATTTGTGAGGAATTAGCAGAATAACTAGGTCAAATATAAAATGAAATCATAATAATTTGACATAACTTTCATGGATTTCATTTATGAAGTTGATTATCTTCCAAGAAACTTTCCATTCCCTTCTTCTTTTTGGGTTAAATATTCAGAGTCTTTCACTTGATTGTCGGAAATCTCATGGAAAATACTTGATCACTAAACCTGTAGAGAATTCACATAGCTTGAGGCGTGTCAAAGACGTTGTCTTTAAAAATATTTCACTCGATATGGGTGTATCCCCCAAGATTCAACAAGCTCTTCTAGTATTTTGGAGTCAAGACAGTCAGGATCGGAGTCATATCAGCAAATTCCTCCTAACACTAGAAGTATGAGACTAGGCACCACGCTACAGTGACCAGTCAATATAAGGCCATGATAACATAAAGTCTCCAAACATTGTAGAAGGGCCCGAGATCTTCTCATTCGGTCGTCGTTACATAACTAAAGTAACATACAAATAATGGATTTAATAGGGACGAGATTCTCAGATGGTGTCCCCTAGGGTTTTTAGCTATAAATATCCCCTTCTCCCTCATTTGTAAGGGATATGTTTTTTATCAAGTTTTCAAATGTTGTAAAAAAGGCTTTAACCTCTTTTTTCGATAACAATGTCAGCCAGCCACATTGGGATTCAAGCTAATTATATGCTTTTATTCCATTATTGTTGTTCAACTCTTTATCTATTGCTAAGTTCTTTCATAAAAAAAATTTCTAAGTAAATTAATTCATCGTAATTTAATTAGTTGGTTATTTCAATTCACATGTCCTTAAATCACGTATACAAATTCAACTGTACTGATTAAGAATAAATAGTTTGACAAGTACTGTAGGAATTGAATAAGTGATATTGTTTTTACCATCTGATTTACCTCTTTGCTAACTCGAGGAGCTTTCAATGTTGTTCCAACCCATGGTGTCTCGTTTGTCGCTCAAAATGTTTCGGGTACAAAGATTCGATTTGAGGACGATAGGTTGGTTGTTTTGGAAGTGATTTCGTAAGTTGAAATATGCTAGTAGATCCTTTTACGATCGAGTTTATGAAGTATGTGAAGGATATTCACTCTCTAATGGATCAGATCCCGGAGCACCCCCGTTGTCAAAGGACCAGATTTGAAGAAATACAGGTTGTAGTCTCTTTTTTCTTAGTTCAGTTTTTATTCCAAATTAAAAGAATTTTTCTGACAAGATTTTTAACGAGGAAACAACATAAATTGTCTTACGGTATTGCGTGTACCCTTTTCCCAAAAATGAAGAATGAAGGGCGGCTTCAATGCTCGAATCCTCATACTTCACATTCAAGAACTATAAGGATCTTTATACAAAACTTGTATCTTTCACACATTATTGTATATGTCTGAATGAACAAATCCATTTGATTTGCCCGAGTGACTTCATAAACCTGAAATCAAAAGAGAATATTGAATCTAGATACGGGAGAAGTTCTTTTCATAAGCACTATAAATATAAGGGCCCTCTCTTATAAAGTCATTAAGAGTCATATGGTTAGAGGTCGGATGTTTTGATTCTCAGTCATAAAGATAATTGGATGTTCAAACTCTGAACTTTATCAAAACTAGAAGTTGAAATTCCTGGTCTTCAATATCTTCGATATAACTCTTTGAGTCGCTTTAAGATTTCAGAGAACGTAAAGTGTTTAAAATAGAAGGAAATTATGAGCAAAATTTAGAGGTTAGAGAAGTTGAGTTATTCTAAGGTTTAAACCTTGAAAAACGCAAAAGAATAATCTAAGCATTTGGAGTGAAGAAAATTATGGGCAAAATTCAAAAATTAAAAGTTGTATAAAACTAAAAATTCAAAGTTGGCTTGAGAATCTATGGAGTTAAATAACACTTCAAATGCTTCCAACCTTGACTCATATTTGGTGTCCTTGATCTGTAAGATTTGGGTATTTGAAAATTAATGGTAATAATTCAAAATGTTATGCAGAAGGCTGAGTTCCATCAAATTATCAAGGGCATGAAAAATTTCAGGACTACGAACAACAAAAAATAAAAAAGAAAAGCACATAAGCCACCAAAAGCTTAAATAGCCAAGTCTATAGAAGAAACATCCTTAAGGGAGTAACAATCGTCTCAGTCCTTAAAATCACTCTAGGCTTCCTTCAAGATCTTTCTCAGAGAGCTTCGGATGTAATAATTCTTCCCCAGCACGAATCTATCTTTAGTGGTAGCAAAATCAGTGGTGATTTTATATTCAAATCCCTGAATTTTACACTCTTTTTCTTTTAGATCAGCTTTTATCCCTAAAAAGATTTTTCTTGCAAGGTTTTTAACGAGATTTAAAATGTACTAGGATGATTGTTTCATCCACTTTTAGGTGTGAGTAAAGTGAGGGGACTATTTGAATGAGGTAAAAATCAGACTTAAGATTTTGGCGAATCAAGAAGTGACATGTGGCAAGAAGAATAGCTCAAAAGTGATTCAAGAGGGACAACACCAAATGTTATCCTCAGAACGTGAGTAGTAAGGTTAATCCCATCCATAATAAATCAAGAGTCAAGACTGTCGGATCGAAGTCATATCAGCAAAGTCCATCTAACTCAGAGAGTACGGGACTAGGCACCAGGCTATGACCAAACAAGATAAGGTTGAGAAAATCTCAAGGCTCCAATCATTGCGGAAGGGTTCTGGATCTTCACCAACTGTTATGTAACTGAAGTAATATGCAAATAATGGATTTAATAGGGTTAAGATTGTCGGATGATATCCTACAGGATTAGCTATAAATATCCTCTTCTTCCTCATTTGTAACGGATTTGATGTTTATTAAATCACTGCCGATACAATTACATTTGTAATCTCACGCTTAAAAGTGTTATAATACAAAAAGGCTCTAACCCCTTTTTCTATGACATTGACATTGTCGACCAGCCACATCGGGATTCAGGCTAATATTCTATTCCATTGTTGACGATTCTTTGTCTATTGCTTAAATTTTGCCATAAAATATATTTTCCAAATAAGTTAATTCATCTCAATTTTATTATTTAATTATTTCAATTCACGAATCTTTAATCGCGTATACAAATTCAACTGCACCGATTTATGAGTAAACTATCTTCAAACATAGAGACCTTTTATTAATTTGATCTATCTATCTGAGGCATAACTTGAATAAAATTTGCAAGAATTATAATATTTTAGAATTATCATTATAAATAACTACCTGTGTACTTAATGTTTTTATTATAAGTTGAACTGTCAAAGGTTATCCTTTTAATTTTTCAAATTATAAACACAAACTCCAACACAAATTTAAAAATGTTCTTCCTTAAACGGAAACTTCCATCAAATTGCTTCTAACATAGACAATAGAAGAAGACGAAGACCAAGAAAGTAGCGGCGGATCTAGCATATATTATGCAGGTTCACGAGAATTCAGTACTAAAATGTATTATCTTTTTATGTTAATGGGTATATAGTACAATTTTGCTTCCGTTTCGTTAATTGCAAATGGCAAACACAAGACAATTTGCTAACGGCAAAGATATGTATTAACTATAGTTAGTGGGCAAATTTATGAAATTTTGCAAGAACTTTTTTGGTTTGCGGGCAAGGAAAATCACATATATTCCCTTGCAATATAAGTCGGTACCTTTCACAAAAAATCTATTATGACGATTCGGTATGAATTTTAATATGAGGAAAAGAATAAAAATACCATATATTAAGTGAAATTGAGCTCAATTGAAGAGGTACATATTCGATTGAGGAGAAAAAGACATACAAATTTCTCCTTATATTTATTCATATCACTATATATTAATTAGTTATGCTATCATTAATTGAAATTGAGTTGATACTTTGATCTCTGATCAGGATAAAAGAGTCCAAAATGTTGCTCACTGATTTCTCCCTTCTTTTCATTTTCGTCAAACATGGCGAACAAATAAGTTTCTATAGTCCGTCCTGGTCTCTTTGGTGTTCCAGCCCCGCCTTTTATATGATTAATCAAATTCCTATAGTAAGTCCGTGCATTTTCTATAGTTGCTGCAGGATGTCCGGCAGAAGGCCAACCACTTTC
Organism: Datura wrightii; assembly: GCA_035772735.1. Lineage (NCBI taxonomy): Eukaryota > Viridiplantae > Streptophyta > Magnoliopsida > Solanales > Solanaceae > Datura > Datura wrightii. Next base: position 4,726,916 of record JASDFA010000012.1, on the reverse strand, counting down.
CGATACAACAATCTCAATATTTTGTCCTCCAAGTTTCTCCGTAGCAAAATACATAGAATCCAAAAGGGCATCAAAAAGATTTTGATATCCGGCTGAATTTTTTTCTTGTTGGTTGAACAGTGCATAAGAAAGCGGAACGTTCGCGTCTTCAGTATGACCAAAATAAGGGTAAATATTGGCCAAGAGTGGAAGGTTATTCCGTGCTAGAAATCCGATTATGGGATTAATGAAGCTTTTGTACTCTTCACGAAAAATACTATCTTTGGGTGGGTAGGTGTTCGCTAAGAGCCCCGAATATGTCGCGGTTGAGACCTTGATTTGATCCTGCAACCCTGCTGCTGACAACGCCTTGTAAACATTTTCCATTGCTGGACCAACAAATCGCGTATATTGACGGGTATTTTTGCCGGGATTAACTTCATTTCCAACAGCTATATATTTAAATTTAACATCCGGAAAATGACTTATGATATTATCTTGAACCCAACCATTAGCACCTGAAGGATTGGTTAGGGCTTCAAGATCTTGATTTGGGACATCAAGAATTATTTCAATGTTACTTCCTTTGAGAGCATTGAAGACCTTTGTATCTGGGAAATAGATTCTCATTTTTTTAATGCCATTAGCATTGTATAGATTTATGACATCTTGCTCTGATGGTAAATTATTAGCAATTTTTCCATAGCATACTCCAATAGGCTGCGCTCCTGCATTATGACAAAATAAAATCGTCAAAATAATAACAACAATAATAATACATAACGCCTCAATGAAAACAATAGTTGGTGTCTGTTACAATATGAATTTTTGCTAATCATGTTTTTCTAAATTCTTCTTAGGCAAACATTACACGCACAATAAAAATATAAAATTCAAAAAAAAATTGAAAAATCAATTCAGGATGATTGGTTAATATATACACTGAATAAATAACTTACGTTTTAGTTTGCAAGGATTATTTTTAAAAGGTCTATAAATATATTTTTTCTAAAAAAAAAAATATTTTTAAATGTCACAATTGCATGAGACGATTAAACCTATTTTTTTATGTCCTTATCCAATAGGACCTACTGCACCCTCATTAAAATATGTAATGTTTTTAATGTGTTTTTTAACTCATTTATATTATCGGGTCACCTAAAACTAATGACATGTAATTATATATGTATAATATAATAATCAGGGATCGTATCCTAGTAAATTAAGCTAGGTTATCTCCTATGATATATATCAAAATATGCTAATCTTAACGTGGTAGTGTAAAAATTATATATATTATTAATGTACATAAGTAAATATGCATGATACAAGTATAGTGATTGGATGCTACGCAAATACTACCAAATTCATCTGAACTCAATATTTTCAACATGCGAAATATAAATTTATCTGTAAAAATTATTACAAGTGCGTGTGTGTGTGTGTGAGAGAGAGAGAGAGACCTGTCATTTGGATTAACAGCCCAACAAGTAAAAGGGCAGTTGCATGATAACTTAGAAAAGACATAGCAAATTAAATTGAGAGTGAGAAGAGTATAAGAAATATTTGAGGTGAAATTGTGAGTTAAGGAAAGATCAAAATTGCTTCTTATATAGGCAGGAAGAAGAAGACTAATTAAAAATGCAGTGTGGAAAAAAGCCAAGTCAAGTTGCCTTGTGAAGAAGTTGAAGGAATAGTAAAATTTAGTCTCTGGGGATGCAGAAAGTTCAACTCTAGTAGTAGGTGATGGAAAAAAAAGGATTTTGGCCCTGGTTGATTGCATTTAATAAAGGGAAATGGCCAACCATGTGAAATTGAGTAACTCAATTTGCCTTCATGATGGGAACTAGTCTTGTTTTTTCCCTTTGGTCCCTAACAGAGATTTGTTAATTATGGCAAGGGCAATTACGAGACAACTTGGCAATTTGCTAACGGAAAGGATACGAGATAGGAAAAGTAAAGGAACTTACGAGATAGGTTCCAAGACTCCGGGAGCAAAAGAATAGTAGATCTTCGGTGGTGACAATTAGGGGTGTTCACTGTTTGGTGAAAAATCAAATCAAACTGCAATCCAGATCAAATCGATTTAAAAAAGCCAACATTTGATTTGGATTGATTTGATTTGGTTTTAAATTTAGAAATCGATACTATTTGATTTGGTTTTGGTTCTACTAAAAGAAACCGAAGAAATAATCAAACCGGCCCTATAAATTTTATATATAAATTTTATAGTTATTTGAATATATGATACTAGTTTTTCATAAATAATTATAAATATTTTATACCTTTAAATCATTAATTTGGTTTTAGTACTTATTTCACATGAACTACAATATTTTTAAATTTTATTTCTTAAAAAGTATGTTCAAACTCAACACTCTAACTCTAATTATCTATATGTAGTGTGGTGTACTGCCGATTTTAAATTTTCTTTATAAGACATTCATCTACTATTTAATCGTTCAAGTACTCCTTTGATTTTTGAAGGGTTGACCATTCTATTTAAAGTTGTATATTATTTTTGTGTGGATATTAAACATGTGAAGTGGAAGAACCTCCACAATTATGCAACTTATTCATGCTAAAACTTTGGAATAATGTTGAAAAATAATAGAAAATTCAAATACATTCATCTTGTGATAGTAGAGAGAAATTTGTTAATTCATAATATTCATTTGAAATAGTTATCTCATGTTTATGTTGTTTTACTATTATCAATTTATTATTAGCTAGTTATAAACTGAGAAATCGAACCAAATCAACAAGAAACAAACCGATGGTTTTTATTTTAATTGATTTAGTTTGGTTTTAGAAATTTAAAAATTGACTAAATTGGTTTGATTTTAGTTTTGATCAAAAATCAATCCAAACTGAACTATGAACACCCCTAGTGACAAAGACGAATCGATCAATCCACCTTCAGTCATAATCGTCATCCAGCCTTGTAATGAGGGTGTTTCTTCCTTGACCGATGAGGGTCACGATTCCACGCGAATGACTCGGGGAGAATACAAGAGCATCTAAAGGCTCAGAGAAAAGGGTTGGCCAGTTTTGGACACTAAGACCCAAAGACACACTACCGCCCTTGACTGGCCCAAGTTGACTCAAGCATAACCCGAAGATTTCACAGAACAAGATGTGCTTGATCTTATATAAATTCAACTGTATCGTTTCTAGGGTAAACAAATAGTATAATTTTGCCAAGTAGAATACCAAGTTATTCCTAGTGAAGCACATCATGGAATATAAGTATATAACAATGTAATATTTGTCCCATATGAAGAAAAAAAATTTAAAAAGATGTGTAGAAAGTTCAAATCTAGTAATGTGATGGTGTCAATGAATTGTACGATATACACGAAGAATAAATGTCTGATTCCATTTAATACGAGGAAAAAAGCTCAAGTTACCCTTTATTAAACGAAAATTGAGCAATTTTGCATTCAGTTTTGGTCTGATAATTTTAAATGGGATAATTATATAAATATATATTTTATAATATTACACTACAATTATATAGCTCAGTTTTTAAGTTTTCAGTCACATAGTTCATTATTTTTTCAAAGCAGTGATTAAAAAATTCGGTATACAATATTATATGCCGGTATATAACATTATACAAAAACTTCATATATATTTTTTACAACAATGTCCAAAATCTCGATATACAATATTATATATCCAGTATAGAAATATTATACAAAATTTTAAGAAGTGTATATACATTCATATATACTATTATACATTAATATACAAAAGATTGACTTCATTTTCTTCCTCGATTTCAAGCACTAGATCCATCCAATACACATCAAAAACTATACCAAATCACCCTAAATTTCTTATTTAGGCACCTCAATATGTACCCGATCTTTTACAACAATACCCACTTGAAACGGAGCTTATTTACGAAAATCTAATTGTCAAATGTGAAAGCTTCGAACTTCAACAATGGAGGCATATGGAGTTTTTGCTTAAAACAATATCAATAAAAAAAAGAAAGGGAAGGAAAAATGAGAATGCAAGGGGGAAAAAAGAGAATGGAGGAAGAGATCAGTGTTTTTGGGTTGTTGGGCTAAGAGATGAAAAGTAAGTTTCAATTTATATAGTATTGGACTAAATAAGCTAATTAAGAAGTTAAAACATGGGTTAAATTTGATAGTATTATTGTCTTACATGATATACAATATAATTTTTTCAATTTAAATTATATTCAAAAGTTGAGGGATAAAAATTTTTATTAAAAAAATTTTTGAAATTTTTTGAATACGTGAAGTCTACTCATTTTACGTTGGGATTCCGTTAATTGAAATGACAAATACAAGACATTTTGATAATCACGATGGGAAAAATTACACAAATTTATTATGAAAATCTGATATAATATGTGAGTAATCCAACATAATATCTAACATAGTGCTTGAATCATGGATATGATTATTAAAAGATAAAATTCATTTGCCTTCTAATAATTGTTAAAATGATCAGAGGCACTTCAACTTGGCTTAGTACAATAGAAACTCAATTAAAGACATACAAATTATTCTTATCACTATATATTAATTAGTTATGCTATCATTAATTGAAATTGAGTTGATATTTTGGTCTCTGATCAGGATAAAAGAGTCCAAAATGTTGCTCACTGATTTCTCCTTTTTTTTCATTTTCGTCAAACATGGCGAACAAATAAGTTTCTATGGTTTGTCCTGGTTTCTTTGGTGTTCCAACTCCGCCTTTTACATGATTAATCAAATTCATATAGTAAGTTTGTGCATTTTCTATAGTTGCTGCAGGGTGTCCGTCAGAAGGCCAGCCACTTTCTGAAACAATAATCTCAATATTCTGTCCTCCAAGTTTCTCCGTAGCAAAATACACAGAATCCAAAAGGGCATCAAAAAGATTTTGATATCCTGCTGAATTTTCTTTTTGTTGGTTGAATAGTGCATAAGAAAGCGGAACGTCGTTAGTATTACCAGTATGGGAAAAATAAGGGTAAATATTGGCCAAGAGTGGAAGGTTATTCCGTGCTAAAAATCCGATTATGGGATTAATGAAGCTTTTGTATTCTTCACGAAAATTACTATCTCGGGGTGGGTAGGTGTTCTCTAAGAGCCCTGAATATATCGCAGTTGAGACCTTGATTTGATCTTGCAATCCTGCTGCTGACAACGCGTTGTAAATATTTTCCATTGCTGGACCAACATATTGACCGGTATTTGTACCTGGATCAACTTCATTTCCAACAGCTATATATTTAAATTTAACATCTGGGAAATGACTTATAATATTATCTTGAACCCAACCATTGGCACTTGAAGGATTGGTTAGGGCTTCAAGATCCTGAATTGGGACATCAAGAATTATTTCAATGTTACTTCCTTTGAGAGCATTGAAGACGTTTGCATCTGGAAAATAGATTCTCATTTTATTGATGCCATTAGCATTGTAAAGATTTATGACATCCTGCTCTGATGGTAAATTGTTAGCAATTTTTCCATAGCATACTCCAACAGATTGCGCTCCTGCGTTATGACAAAATAAAAACGTCAAATTAACAATAATAACGCCTCAATGAAAACAATAGTTGGTGTCAGTTATAATATGAATCTTTACTGGCCATGTTTCTCAAAATTCTTCTTAGACAAACATTACACTCACAACAAAAATAAAATTAAAAAATTTCGATGCATTATTTATAATATAACAGTCGATTGAGAATTCATAACCTAGTAAATGAGATAGGTTATCTACTATGATATATATTAAAATATGCTACTCCAGACATGTAGTGTGAAAATTATTTATTTTATGCATGACACAAGTAGTGGCGGATGCAGTATGAAGATACTAAACTCAATATTTTCAACACACAAAATATAAATTTATATGTAAAAAACTACTATTGTGTGAGAGAGACCTGTCATTTGGATTAGCAGCCCAACAAGTAAAAGAACAGCTGTGTGATAACTTAGAAAAGCCATAACAAATTAAATTGGAATTGAGAGGAGTATAAGAAATATTTGAGGTGAAATTGTGGGTTAAGGAAAAAGCAAAATTGCTTCTTATATGGGCAGGAAGAAGAAGACTAATTAAAAAGGCAGTGTGGAAAAAAGCCAAGTCAAGTTGCCCTGTGAATAAGTTCAAGAAATAGAAAATTTTAGTCTAAGTCAGTAGGGGATGCAGAAACTTCAAATCTAGTAGTAGGTGATGGAGAAAAAAGAAAATTGGTTGATTGCATTTAATATAAGGGAAGTGGCCAACTATGTCAAATTAAGTAACGCAATTTGCCTTTGTGATAGGAACAAGTCTTGTTTTTTCCCTTGGCCCCTAATAGAGATTTAACTTAATTGAGGGTAATTTTATACTATACTCAAGAGTTTAGGAGTGTAAATTTACATCTTTTTTTGTAGAAGAACATGGACACATGAAGGTGTGCTTTGGTTGGAAGAATGTTTTCTATACTTCTCATGTTTGGTTTACTTAAACGTTTTGAAAAATATTTTTTAAATGAACTTATTTTCTTCAATTTAAGAAAAATGACTTTTCTACGTAAAATAAAGAAAATATTTTTCAAAACGCTCTTTCAACCTCACTACCTGATCCTAATTGGCTACCTGTCACTCGACCTAGACTCCCCTCGGAATAAACTCCCGACCCCAGACTCGACTAACAACCCTAAATCGGGACCCAAATCCCAACCAGGATTAGAATCCCGATTCCGAACTGGGACTCGACTCCCGAGCCCAACTCGATACTCAACCTAGACCCAAGACTCAACTCGCGACGCTACCCCAAACAGAAAAAAGACTCTCAACCAAGACCAAAAACTCGACGTAGGACCAGATTTTCGACCACGACTTGGGACTCAACTCAAGATTGGACTCTCAACACCGACCTAGGACCCCACCCTAATCCAAACTCCTGACCTGAGACCCAACACTCAACAGGACCCAACTCCTTAACCCCAGCTCGGTGTCAAGGTTGAGCCATGTCTAGGTGTCAAGTCTCCAATCTCATTTTGGGATTAGGTTGTCACGTCCCAAACGTAAACCCGAATCGCAACACGGGACAAGGAGCCCCAAAAGACTCCATGTCGACCCATGGCATGAACATACATCTAACTCAGTCCAATAAAACGGAATATTGAACATGATAATATGGCGAAAACAAAATCATGACATAACATAGAACATAAAACGCACTTCATACATGACAGCTGATTACTACATATAGTCTGAAAGCCTCTAATGTATCTGATGGGTTGATGGGACAACACCCCCAACTAACCCGATAAGTTAGGAAAACTGAACATAAAGGATAATTGACATCAACTGGTCCTCGGGAGATGAGGAATCACCAATGAACTAGATGCTAACTCCAGGAACGAGCTAATGACGTTATTGGTCTGAAGATCGGGGCCTGTATCATGAAACGATACAGAATAAAGTATGCGGTCAGTACATGGAATGTACCAACTACGCAAGCTAAGTAAAACGGACATTTAAAATACATGAAAGTTCATAAGAGTGGGACAACATGCTCATAACATAAATATCAAAATATAACATAAGGCTCAAGGTTTTCAAAATGTTCGTAAATCAATCAAAATCATAATAATAGGAGAAAAGCTTCATTAAACGTAACTTGAGCCAAAGTAATATAAACATAACCATGCATAAATCATGAGAAACAATGGGAGGACTCATCATAACCGACACCATCATAGTAGAGCCTTACATGATGCCACAACTATCTCACTCAAGTGGGCAGAGTCGTCCCAGGCTTACCAGGCAAGGGACGTACAGTATGTGATATCACGAAAGAGGGGATCAATTAACATTGTAATGTATTAATATGAACCAACGATGGCATGTAGTTATGATAAACCGGCATAGTCCTTTGAACATCGGGCTACTCGGTGCTAGACACTACTCCTAAAAACATGCACATTAGGCTCGTATGTAAATCATAAACACCATTCATGAGATTCATGGCCAAATAAATATTAACATCGTTGATCCCCATTTAAATACATGTTTAGCCATGAATCAAGGGTCCATAAATCGGCCAACGTCATAAGTCGATCAATCATGAAATCCATATCATAAATCATATATTATACTTGAACATGTGGGCATTTTTCGATACTTTAATATGCTTGGAAATACTCAATTCACTTGAAAACATGATTATAAACATGGGTAACTTGAAAACATGCTTTTCATCATTAATATCTCATCATACATGAACATTCATCATAAATCTCAACTTTCATGAACTTCTCATAAATGGGCATTAAAATTTATAAAGCTTGAAACATGATTTTAATGGAAAACACGTAAAACTTGCCCATGATTCATAATTCAATAATAAAAACTCATTTAGATCAATACCAATGTAGAGAATTAGAAATTTCATGCATTGGGTTAAAACTCCATTGAATCAACATAGGAATTTCCATGATTTAGAGAGCGATTGGGCATGAGTGTGAATGATTTCACCCATTCATAACCCTACATACCTGGGGAAGATTTGATTTTACCAACCCTTGAATGTCCAATAAAGATTGAAAGAAAACTTGAAGAAATCTAACTTGATCACCTCCTAACCCCTTCAATATGCATCCATGGATGTGAATGAACCTAGGATAGATTTTCCCCTCATAGAACACTGCATTTCGAGCCTTAGGACCCTAGGACTTAGGAATGATGAAAATACCCTTAATGAATTTCCTGAAAATTATGCACTGGCAGTGACAATGACCGATCCTACGGGTTGTGCCTTGATACCACGACTCGTGGTGTCCCTCTGTTACATATCCTATCAATCCGTAACTTCTCAGATTCTAATATCATGACTCGACAAGAACATTCATTACATCAGACGACGATCCATTGGATCCTCCCGTTACTTCCCCCCAACGGCCTGCACCTAGGCTTTCCCACGAGCCACACCATGACTCGTGCCTCCTCCCAACGAGTCGTGGCTTCCATTTGTTACCTCCACTGGAGATTGTCCTACTCCTTCCCACGGTTACTTACCACGACCCATTGTTACTCACAACGAATCATCCTACGACCCGTTACTTTCTCCTAGACTAAGGACCAATCTCACCACGACCACAAACAATGACTCATGATATCAAACCACGAGTCATTCCTTGACCTGTTACTCCCAACTTCAAACCAGTTGCACCTCACCACGAACACCTCCTACGGATTGTTGGTGAGACCAATGATCCGTTGCATAACCCGTTCTGTGATAAATCTTTTCAGATTTCTGAAAACTTTTATTTTTAAATTTCGGGTCTAGTCTTAGGCACTTTCGAGGTATTATATAGGTAGGGATAGATCTTGAGTCAGCGACGGGTCTTAGTCGTGACTGGGTCGGGTTGATTGATGGATCTTGGATTAGTTAGGCCGAGGTTTGGTCGAGAGGACCAAGTTTTGAGTTAAGGTCGGGGTTAAGGTCTAGGTCGTGTCTCGGGTCAGTGTTGGGGTCAGGTCGGTTCTCGGATGGGGATAGATTTTTAGGTCCGTGTTAAAGATTGGGGGTCCAGTGTCATAGTATTTGTCCAGATTATACCTAAATGACCGTGGAATAGGACAATATTTTCTTCTTAGTAACCAAATATCAAAAAATAAGTAAGAAAATTACTTATTTCTTAGGGAAAAAAATTGTGAAAAATATTTTTCTTCGTACCAAACACACCCAAACTCTACTTATATTACACTAGAGCTCTGTTAATGACAATTATAGTTAAATACAACGTGCTAACGACAAGGATACCGTCATACCAATGGAATAAGAGTATGTTTGGATTGACTTATTTTAAGTGCTTTTAAGTTAAACTGGCTTTTAAGTATTTTTGTAATATTTTGATAAGTTTAAAAAGTATTTTTTTAAGTTAAAATAACAAAAATAAATCAAAATTAAAATCTTAACTTATATAAATCATAAGTAGAACCAAATAAGTCCTAAAATTAAACAATTTCTTATATACAACAATTCATTTACGCCTGTTTCATAGTCTCAAATATTCCTTGTGTTGCCAAACTATATTTGTCTCAAATGTTGACCTTTGAGAAAAATAATTTTTACTTTTTCAATTTTAATTTAGATGATATTTTTCGCATTTTAAGATTCAAATTTCTTAATTTTAATCGTGTGTTAGAATATAAAAAAATTAAATTCTTTAAAATAAAATTTATATATTTAAAAATTATATAGAAAATGCAATAAAATGAAAATACTACAATAATGTCGAATTCCTTAATAATTTAAAATATTTAAACATACAAAAAAGTTAAGATTAAAGAATAATTTATTTGACTAAGAATTTTACAATTACAAATTATTTAAAAAAAAAAAAAAGATCCACCCTATTGTTTCAGTTAGGGAGTATGTGAAAAACTTAAAATTTTCTTCCTAAAATGGAGACTTCCGTCAAATTGCTGACATTTTTTTTTTAGTTTGTTTCAAAATGTTTATTTCATTTTTAATAAGATAATTTATTTCAGATTTCAAGTTTCAAAAGTTTTTATATTTTTCTAAAATTTTATGTCCAATTAAATTATCATCACATAATTTAATACGAAGAGAGTAGACAAGAAAGAAGAAGACCGAGGAACAACAATAACAACAAAGCAACAATAACATACCACAAGTGCAATTTTTGCTCTTGAATGCATGAGCAAGTATACGCGATCGTACTAACAGTAAAATGATAAGATTAGAGTGTCAAATAAATAGGAACTTATAATTAATCTTCAACTAAATGAAACTATCCTAACTATTTAAACAAGAAATAAAACTCAAAGTTATAATTATAAATTAAAAATAAAAAGAAAACAAAAGATAAGCTCTAACCGAGAAAGAACATATTTTTTATGTTATCAATTAGATGATATTAATCTAGGACTATGGGTTATCTAGGGTTATGGGATTTTCCGAAATTTGAATCGAAAGTGTTTAATTGAAATACTGTATTAGGAGTTGAGATGTTCAATTAAAACAAAACTTAATTCACGTATCTAAATAAAATATCCTGATAAATTTATGAGGTTGATTATGTATTAAACCTTCTTTTTATCAAAATAGACCTAATTGTATTGTCATGTGTCATGTTGTGATAACCTAATAAACAATCATCATGCAGATATATTAAATGGGATCCATTGTTTTTTCCTGTTCAATTCCATACCTCCATCACTTTTGGGGTGTTATTTCTGCAAATTTTCTTTATTTGTGACAAAATTGCACTATTATATGACATGTAGTGCCTCACTTGGTATGTCTGGATTCTCAAACTTTAAATTTTTAGCTGCAACAAAAAAACAGCGCTAGCGAATAAGAAAACGGATCCATTTATGTTGGTTGCCTATATAAGAGGCAATAGAGTGGTTCCATAATATAACAATTCCACCCCATGGTTTTTGGGTTTCTGTTATAATTAGTCTCATTTTTTCTATGGCTTTGTGCTACTTGTTCACTAAGAGTGGCTTGGTTGTAGCTGTTCTTGTACTTGTTGGGCTGTTGATGTGCAATGTCCAAATGATAGGTTACTTTCTTTCTTTCTCTATGAATGCACGCATCACAGGCGAATTCATAATTTAAAATTATTGAACTTGGAATGGTTATTGATTGATTGTATATGCTTATTTCTTTCTTTTTTTCATATGTAGATATGATTTCGACTTTCAAATATATTTATTTTAACTCTGGTCACTGGGTCATTATATTATATAATTTAGAATCCATCTAAGTGGAAAAGAACCATGTTAATGTTTGATAGTTCATCTCTTACTCAAAATCTACTTTTAATTGAGTCGTGGAAATAACTTTAGATCCGCCTCTGACATACACAAACATGCACCTTACATAAATTGACACGTATTTTCTACCGGTTTAAGTTTTCTCATGGCTTTAATTAACATTATCCATCACTATGTTAACTGCTAGAAGTAGAGATTTTTTCCTCATAGCAAATGAATGAGGAATTTGTGTTACAAAATATGATTTTTCCATTTATTTCTCACCGAATAAGTTCATTGGAAAAACGAATGGTGGAAAACAGATTCTCACTGAAATTGCAGGAAGCTTCATGATTTTTCTATGTAAAAACACTATTGTTTTTTTCTTTTCTCACCAATTCAATCAAAATATCGGTGGAAATACCCACTTAATATTTTTCACTGTGAAACTCCAATGAGAAAATAGTGATTTTTTAGTAGCCCCTGCATTGAGAAAGCTTACTTTTATATATTTTCCAAAAAATGTTATTTTGACACCATTTTCTTTTTTTTCTTTTTCCCTCAATTAATGTATTATAGGGGCATATTCTAATATTGGAGTATGCTATGGAAAAATTGCCAACAATTTGCCATCAGATCAAGAAGTCATAAACTTGTACAAGGCAAATGGGATCAGAAAGATGAGAATCTACTATCCAGATACAAACATCTTCAATGCTCTCAAAGGAAGTAGCATTGAAATAATTCTTGATGTCCCAAATCAAGATCTTGAAACCCTAGCCAATTCCTCAACAAAAGCCAATTTTTGGGTCCAAGATAATATTATAAGTTATTTCCCAGATGTTAAATTTAAATATATAGCTGTTGGAAATGAAGTCAATCCCGGTACAAATAGTACCGGTCAATATGCGCGATTCGTTGGTCCAGCAATGAAAAATATTTACAACGCGTTATCAGGTGCAGGGTTGCAAGACAAGATCAAGGTCTCAACCGCGACATATCCAGGGCTCTTAGCCAAAACTTACCCACCCAGCGATAGTATTTTTCACGAAGAATTTAAGGGTTTTATTAATCCAATTATTGAATTCCTAGCGCAGAATAACCTTCCAATCTTAGCCAATATTTACCCTTATTTTGACCATATTTATAACACGGCGGATGTCCCTCTTTCTTACGCGCTTTTCAACCAACAAGGAATTACGAATTCGATAGGATATCGAAATCTATTTGATGCTCTTTTGGATTCTATATATTTTGCTATAGAGAAAGCCGGAGGATCAAATGTGGAGATTGTTGTATCTGAAAGTGGTTGGCCTTCAGAAGGGAACAACCCTTCAGCAACTATAGAAAATGCCCAAATTTATTATAGGAATTTGGTTAATCACGTAAAAGGCGGGGTTGGAACACCAAAGAAACCAGGAATTATCATAGAAACTTATTTGTTTGCCATGTTTGATGAAAATGAAAAGCAAGGAGAAGTCACTGAGAAACACTTCGGACTCTTCTATCCCAATCAGACTGCAAAATATGATCTAAAATTTATGTATAGTGATAATTAATTAACAAGGAAGAATGCTATTTTAACAACTATCTATTTGCTAAAAGTCTTGGCAATTTAATTTGCATATTTGTTTATCTATTATATATATTGTATTGTGTTGTTGGTTTAAATATAATGTTTGTGTTGATTATTACGTAAATTTTATAGTATCGTATAGTTAAATCATTGTTACGTAATGACAAAAGGTCTCATTTTATGTAATGATCATGACTGATTTGGTGTGATCGTGTCGTTATCTTTTTTTTTCTTCTTATTTTATCTTTACTTATTATTTAATAATTCTATTTTATCCTTTACTCTACCTTTTTATAGTAACTCTATCCGGTATTTTATTTTTCTTGTAGGTTTATCCTTTAAATTGTTGACGTGTGACATTATATAGCAGTGAAAAACGATATAATCTATCCAAATATTATTTTATTAAAACAATACAATATAATACAACACAATATAATATAAATAATAGATTATAAAATAATACGTAACAACCATCGAAACAGACTGTTAGACTCACATGGTTTAAAAGGTGTTACTGGGGTCTAAAACTTGTTGTCTCATGTTGTACCCAATATATTTAGACCAATATCACTAGCTTTTATACATAATGATATTAAAACATGTCACTGAAATATTATATACACAATATCTCTTTTATGGTTTGCCAATATGAAATTTACCTATCATACATTACATTATCAAAGAAATTTCTGTGTGAAAAGTATTATATTATTTTGAAAATACAAAATTAATTACATGAATAATGAAAGAAAAAATAGAAGTAAAAAAAAAACCAAGAAAAATGCCCAAATACTTTCCTTTTTCCTAAAAAAAATTAAGGGTGTATGTTCGGTACGGAGAAAACATTTTCCTTTATACCAAATTCATCCTAAAAGAATTTAGGCCCATATGGCCAGGACGAACATATATATTCTTTCGTACCGAACACACCCTAAAAAATCATTTTAGGCCCATATGGCCATGACAGACATGCCACCAGCACCTAATAAAACAGCAAGATAAGCCCATGATTGAAGCTTCATATTATTCTGCAATTTAGGGCCCATGAAATCAGAGGCAAGGAGATTCACAAGTGCCATGTAATTCAATAGGCCTGCTGAACATGCATTCAACAACCCCACAACTATGAGTGCTGTTGGGCTATTCTCACTATACACATTTGATAATCCAATTCCAATTCCTATCCCAAATGGTGTTGTTATTGAGAAAAACAACATCAACATTGCTTTCATCCTCATCCCATATTCCGCCTGAACGCGAAAAAACGAAACTGAGGCATAGTTATTATTATTGTTATATATATATATACGCGATTCAAATATACATTATATTATACCTGGAGGATGCAACCACCTAGACCCATCCCTTCAAAAAGTTGATGGAAACATATAGCAGCTACAAGTGGCCTAATTGTACATGGATTATCAGATGCTCCCATGGATAGTCCTATCACTACTGAGTGCACAATAATTCCTAGCTCCAACACCTGCATTATATTGCAATTATTAAGGTGAACAAACATGAAAAACAAAACAAAAAGAAATTTCTTTCTATATACCATGATAATCATACACATAGTCAGGTCTTTCTATAATAGCATTTTTATATAACAACACTACTATAACTGTCAAGATTTTTTCGAAATCGATTTTTTAGGTTAATATTTTATCTTTCAATAACATTTTTTTTTACCTATAACAATAACAATCATCTTTCCAACAATGTAGTCTTTGAAAAATTACACCCCCACCCCATCCCAATAACATCTATTTTTCTTTTTTGATAATATACTAATTAATCATGTTTATAGAAATAGAATCTCTAAGATTGTCAATAATATGTTTAGAGATTTTTCACAAAATTAATATTTTGATACTTTAATACACTATTTATGATTAAAAAAATGTTATATGAATAAATATTTTCACCACTAAAAGATTTCGCTTCTTTATGATTACATTTCATGAATTTCTTTTCACGTATAACAACCAAAATATTATTAAAAATATCAAATATTGTTATAGGTGTATAACTCGAAACCGATAATATTGTTATAAAGAGGTCTGACTGTACACACACAAGAAGTGAGAAAAATATATTGTACCTGAGCCACAACCCTATACCTAAGCAATTGTGAAGATTTATCATCACATTTGGCTTCTCCATGAACAAGGCTATTTTGTGTCTCTCCACTTTCCAATTTATGCTTCTTATTAAAGTAACTCATTGCATATGAATCCACACTTAGTGTTAGTACAGCAGAAAGCATAGCAACAAACGTCGTGAAGGGGAATTTTCTCCATGGCTTGTCCGGCAAACACTCCGATCTAAGGCAATCGAACGAGTCGGGCAATACGTGCATGTACCCCGTAGCTAGTATAACTCCCGAAGCAAACGCCTTCACCAATACGAATAACTTCGTATCGGGTTGTAGCCCGGGAATTATACTAGATAAAAGGGGTAAACAAACGCCGGTAATGCTTGTCATGAGAATTGAAGCAATGGCAATAAGTTTCCACTTTAAGGCCTCGTTTTTGTTGTTTGTACATCCTTGTCGTTGTCGATCAGTATTATTCGAACCACATTTCGTCTCATTAATATTATTTTCGGATTCGCTTTTGGTTTTTGATGGAAAAGAGACGATTAGGATGAGAATGAGAAGAATCGCGACGTATAATTTAGAAGAAATCGCCATTGGAGAATTTTGCTAACTTGATGGGATTTTTAATTTTCATCTAATGATCTTATAAGAATTTTTGAAGTTAAAGCTAGTTGATTTAGAATGACACTTTTACCCTTAAGTTTAATCTGAATTAGGGTACTTGAGAGTGTAGTTCTTTAGTTTTATGAGGGGTAGAATAGGAAGTATGTATGAGGAATGTTTTGCTTATGATAAGCGTACGCTGTGCGTGTGGCGTCATTGTTTTCACTGCGCACTGTATGTTAAAGTCACCATCAATACTTAAGTTTTATATATATGAGTAAGATGACGTGTCATCCTAGGTGGCATTAGGCATGGCCCACATGTTCTAAGACCTAAGATTATATATTAATTAATATAAATATTATAATAAAATATTTATATTAATTATTATATTTTTGAAGGACATGCAAAATTAAAAGTGGAAAAATAAAATTAAAAAGATGGAGTAGTTTTTATTTTCAAGTATTCTCCTAAATCCAAGGATTCAAAAGTACATGAGTATTGACTAGTTCATAGTTAAAATTATGGCCATATATAATTAACAATAAGCAAAATAAAGGATCGTTGAATCATTGGACTTTATTTTATTTTATTTTATTTTATATTATTGGGTTAAGAAAATATTGTATAATCAACTAATATAGGTTTGTGGTAGAATAGTTGAGATTTCTTTATTCTTAATTAGAAGTCTCGAATTCGAGTTCTGACAATAAAAAAAATTATGTTAGAAGCATCACCTCCAAAGCGCAAATTCAAATTAATCGAATTTCAATTTAAATACCGAATTTAATTCTAAAGAATGCACTTTCTTTCTCCAATTACAGATATATATATGATCCCTGACAGGCCATTTCATCATAGTCTAAATATTTATTTTGTTATGAACGACAAATAAATAATATATGTATTATTAAATTAATATAATTATGTATGAAACCTCTTAGATACGTATATAAAAGTGAAAATTTTCTTTAAATTGAAATTGATAATGAAAAATGCAGTTAATGTAAATTCTAACTCTTATAAAGATATTTATATGTCTAATTTTCTTAATATTTTAACAATTTTACCTATCTTGATTGGTGAACCACTAAAACCAATAATTATTCACACTAGTCACCTTGACATAAGGATGAATCCAACTTTGGAAAAAGATTAAAATAATAAGGTCCAATATATCTTCAAAAGTCATTTCGATGGTTGTCGAGTTAGTTGAGCATGAGATCTTTTAAAAAAAAGTTTTGAATTTGATATTATTTATATGCGTTTTTTGAACTCATCGCACAAAACTTGTTTAACATTATTTATATTTTTCCTGTTAGTATGGTATCACATTATGATAATGACTTTTTCAAAAAAATGTGATACCATATTAAGAGGAAAAATAATTTGATTCATATACAACTATAATATTTGTATTTATATATATATTATACATTTTAGTTTGGTTAATAATCTATATATAAGGAAAGGCAAGAAAAAGTTTAATTTAACTAACAATTTTTCTAGTTGTCTCATGTGCTACACTAAGGTAATGATCTTTTGATAATTATTTAAGGGAAATTTTCATTTGTAATATTCTTCAAATATCGACAATCTAATTTTAGTTCTCGTAATTAATAATTAAATATTTTTAATTTATTGATATGCGTACTTTTAATCTCTAGCAAATCTTCATAAACTTGTAAATTTGAAAGTATCAAATATTGTAAATAATGTGATTATTGTATGTTTAGTTTATATTATATTCGAACTATAATTTTAAAGAAATGCAAAGTGGCACTACACGTGTTATAAGCTAAAAATTTATCAAAAAGCTCTTTATCCAACAAAAATTAAAATAAAATATAAATATATTCTATTCTTTCGAAATCCGAAATCAAATACATCATTGTTGTGATTATTGTATATAAGGATTTCTTTTTTTAATATCCTTCTGCCCCTTTGGTCATTTCCTTTAGCTTTTACTTCTCTTTCAACTTTGTTGGGATTCAACGCATTTTTTAATTGTAATGGGGTTGCATTCGCGATCAGCTTTTAGCTAATTTTTATTTATTTTAATGATAGAATAAATTGATTTAAAAAATATTTTTTAGTTTATGTTATTTGCAGATGATATTATTTTATTTAATGATTCATGAATAATTTAGCGTTAAATTTGAAATTTAAATTTAAACACTGGAATTTAAAGATTTCAGATTAAATACAATCAAAACAGGACCAAAAGATTTCTTAAAATCCTATTTTTACTCGTAAAAATTATCCCAAAATAATTATTACTTTTAAAGTTTAAAACTAAAGTTAACTTTTTTTTCAACTATACCTTCGAGAGTGAAGTGCACTTTTTTAAAATAAAGCTTAATTCTAAATTTTAAAAAAAAAGTATCCAATAAATAAAAATAACTTAGTAAAACTAAATTATACTTTGTGTTTTATTTTTTTTAATGACGATTAAAAAAGTTAAAACGATAATTAAAATAAAATAGAAGAAATGTATTATTCTTGGTAAGAAAAATAGGACTCATCGAAAACATTTTTAAAAAAAATAACATAAATATATGCAACTAAGAACCAAGGAACCTTTGACCACATGAGAACAATCTTTTTCTGTTCCTATTTAATTTTCTTTAACCCATTAGAGACTCACAGAGACCCAAAAATAAATAAATAAAATAAAATTTGAAAAAAATATTTTTTTTAAAAAAAAAAGGAGAATACACCTGAGAATATTCACCAACTCCAATGATACAAGGATAATCATTTTATACTCTTATCACTTCGAACAATTTTCTCAGGAGAATTCTGAACAATAAAAAACACATAATACTGTTTAGATTGTACAAATTTATTTAATACCAAAGTATATATGGGTTCTAATAGTAAACAAAATGGAATTAAAATCATTAGAGATAGGTGTCCTGACATAAAATGTTGGATGACTTTTTCTTATACACCAAGGAGAGAAAGATTGAAATTATTTTTAAATTATGCAAAATTAAATAATAATGTCATTCCTTAATAGTGTAAAAATATTTTTATTATTAATAATTTGATTCTAAAATGTCTTTACTCCTACTTTTAGCTCAAAAGTGCTCTTGTTTCTGTTTTTTTTTTTCTTTTTAAACACATTCTTTTTTTAAAATCTTTTTTTTGTATTTTTTTATTTTAAAATTTCTTTACTAATAAAAAATGAAAAATAATTTTTTTTTTAAATCTCATTTTATCAATTAAAATAGACTAACTATATATTTTTTTTAAAATTGATAATATATATATTTTTATATATATAAAATCATAGTAACCTCAGTATGACAATAAAAGAAATTTCAATTTTTATTAAAATGACGATAAAAGAAATTTCTACTAAAAATAAAAAATATTTTTTTATTTCTTAATATTTTCGAATTGAAGTAGGATAAGCATTTGCTAATATATTTCTTCATTTTAAAATTAAAATGAAAAGAAAAAAAATAGATTACAATATCGCAATTTTGAGCGATATTTAAAAAATATTTTATAATTTGAAGTTATTATGTAATAAATTTGTGATTTATGATATTATGATTACTATATCTTTTAACTTTAAAACCGCAAATTATATTAGCAAATCTTTTAACTTTCTTTAATCCACAAAAATATTTTATTAGAAAAAGAATATTTTTGACTCAAAATAGGCATTTAAGAGAGGACACTTTTGTTCAGCTTCAAAACAGTTTAAGAGCACTTTTTACTCATTTTCCTATACCAAATACCAACACTTTCAATACTGATAAAAAGTAACAAATACCAGTAAAATGATCGAGGTGCTCGCAAATTGACTCAAATGCCCCTCCTTTAAAAAAAGAAAACATCTACTGAATAGTTGTTGGGAAAGGAGCAAGTTTGGGGCACATGTGCACAGTAAGATTAAAGGAAAGAATGACAAAAGAGGAAGGACACCAGTAACCCATAAAAACAAAAGGCCAAACACATATTCAAGTTTGAATAAGGCCTATGGGGACTGAGTGTGGAAGGAGGTGGGTACCTTAATACCATTCAAATGGTGTCAGTGGCCATGTGATTGTATGGCCCTTCACCATTCATGTCCACTTAAAGGAAATCACAAAATGAGACAAAATAGTCCTCTAAAGTTACCTTTAAATGCATAAAGAGAACACACTTTAATTTTACCCCCAACTCTTTACGCTTTTCCTAATGTAACCCCTCTACTCATAATGAATGATGAAAGATGAAAAAAAAAAAAAAGGTAGTCTTTACCATTCCTCCCTTGATGAAAGATGGGGAAAAAAGGTGATCTTTTTACCAGTCTTTCCCTTTCATTCCCCTTTTGGATTTCTCATTCAATCAAGTGGCTGCAACAGAGTCTTTAACTGCTGACAAGCTAATGTAGACAAAGATTTTCATTTTTCTACATTAAATTTTACATGACAGCAAAGCTATGATTAAGAAGAAGGCAAATCTAAAAGATTTTCATTTTTCTACATCAAAATTTTACATGATAGCAAGCTATGATTAAGAAGGCAAAGGAAAATAGTACTACAATATCTAAGGGTTACTACTACTCTACTAGCCTTTGTTATGGTATTGTTCTTTGTGGTCCAGCACACAACTACAAAGAGGGTACAAAAATAAACAGAGAGGGACCCCCACTCCCCAGAAATCAGTTCATCTGTCATTTACCTATGCATTATGTATCTGTTGTAAGTAGTATGGTATTGATGATGGCAATAATCTTGAGGAGATCTTCCTTAAAGATCTTTTCTTCTGTTGTTTTTGGCTATACAGCTACAGGACTTTTACTACTAGTATATGATGCTACCATCCTTTCTGCATAAACAAACAGAATGAAAAAATTGTTACTATATTTATAGATATAGATAGATGAAAGTGAATCTAATTTACAAGAAATTTTAGACACTGAGTCTGAAAGAGAAAATTCTCTTACCGAGTTAATTCTCTTACCTCCTCGCTACCGATGATCAACCGTAGCACTTAAGTTTCAGTGGCTTCTTGGCCAGATGCAAACCTGGTCACCGGTAACCTCACATTAAGTGCTCCTTAAAACTGAACAAGAGAAGAACACAGCTGCTGTTAAGTATTACCTTGGAACCGGTAAGTAACATGATTTAAGAGAAGCCACGTTGAAGGCAGACGTGGTGGGAAGTATAGGGATATTGTTTGTAGTAGCAGTTGTTTTAGTAATAGTAGTAGCAGGCGTTGTTATTGCGGAACTAACGTCAGCTGCAGCTGAATCAGTGGAAAATGCAACATGTTGTTCTGCAGCCGATTTTGTAGGAGAAGCAAATAGGTTATCAGGAAGGATGTGGTCCAAACTGCTTCAATGACAAAAAAATCTCAGAAACATTAGAAAGAATCCAAGATAATAACCACAGAATTGAACTATTACACACTACTCCCTCCGTTTCAAAATAAGTGGTGCTTTTAGCTTGGGCACACCCCTTACGAAAACTACTCATTTTTAGACAGAAATATGTATTTTTACCCACTTACCCCTACTAAATATTTTGAAAAAGATGTAACTCTTTAATATTTTCTTGATTATGTAAAATTCTCTCCATTTAAATAAGGTAAAATTAGAAAAATATCATTAATGTATTCTTGATTATGTAAATCACCACTTATTTTGAAACAAAATCAAAAAGCTAAAACACCACTTATTTTGAAACGGAGGGAATACCTAGCAAAGAAGCAACGCCATCATAAATTGAGCATCTTCGATAGGAAAACTAATTGAGAAGGCTTCAAAATATAGCATAATAACTGGAAACTTCATTTGGATAAACCTTAAAGTTCCATCAAAGAAATTGATGTTTAATACCTTTCTTGAGGATCAGAGTAATCAGTATTCGAGGTCTGCTCCTTGCTGCAACCGCCATTGTTGTTATTTGTATGTGGCATCTCCTGATTCTCATCAGCTGCATTAGCTGGGGGTTTAATGGGTTCCTGGAGACCATTATTTTCTGTAGGAGAAAACAATCAATCAATACTTGATATAAAAACCAAAGAAGAAAAGGAAAAAGTGTTTGTTCTAAGTGTTAACCTGCTAGGGCTTCTTGGTTGATGCCATTAGAAGAACAAACAAGACCCTGATTGTTTTGAAACGGAATTTGCATCTGGAAGGCAGATGGAACACCTGGAGAGACGGTGGGATGGAAGTGATTATTGTGATGGTGGTTCTTCATCAGTTGCAAATTCATTAACCTTCTTCCTTGAAGCTCAATCGCTTGCTGCAATTCAGCATCCTGCTCTATTTTTCTTCTCAACATCATATCATGCGGATTATAAAACATCCTTGCTCCTGCGCAAAAAGATACCTTTAAGTGTCTCCATCGTACAATTGGAGAAGAGAAAGTAATCTAGCTGGTATTCTCACCAAAGGGAATGTCATACAGCTCCCTAGACTCAAGCCCTGAGGGGCTTAAACATGCTGAGAGCTCTTCTCTATCAATAGGCTGCTGCTGTAACTGAAGTTGCTTCCTTCAATTCAATTGAGAATGGAATATTAGTCATGCACAACATATGTATCAGAAATCAAACATATACAAGATAATGGTCATGATTTCATACTTGTCTAGGATTTTTCCCTTTTCTTTGTACGGTTTAACAAGCACACGAGAATCACACACAAAATGAGGGTTCCCTTTGGCCAAGATAAGCTTCACAGTTTCTGGGTAGATGAAAGTAACAAATCCAAACATCCGCTTCTGCTGATATGGAATTCTAACATCTTGCACCGGCCCGTACATACTTCAAAACAAATCAAGGACCACCGAACGTTAGTTCTACATTCAACTTGATTTTCATTGATCCAATATAAGCAAGAAGCACAAACCTAAAGTAATTAGACACATCCTCCTCCTTAAATGTGCTATCAGCAGGAAATGTCAAGTAAATTTGTCTCAAACTAGAATTCGAATTTCCACCCAGAGCCATTGCTGAAAAATCATTTCTGTCGGGTAAGGATCGGCCATGTTTGTGGAACTCATCACTCATCATTAATGCTGCTGCAGCCGATCTACAATTCAGACCATAAAAATGACAATAACTCAAAAAGCATAGCCAACGTTCAGTATCTCAACCTCCAAAATGTCCCAACCTAAATTCTAAGCAGTATATACAAAACACAAGTTCTTTCTAGTCTACCTAAAAGAAAAGCACAGGCTCACACAACATGGAGCAAGTAAATGGATTACAAAGCAACCGAATGCCATCAAATACATCCAGAATCAATTGCGAATACATGGAAAACATAAGTCTCGAACCCAAACTAGAAGGGATCATGCATATTAATCCTCAAATACCCATTTGACTCTGTCTAGGACATTTCATTCAATACTTGGTAACTTGCCTTTAGGGACAAATCAGGGGTGCGGGGAGCCTAGGATTTCTCAAAACCTCATACCTATAGACTGACATACAATCTTTAACCAAACTGAAGATTAGTTGGTACATTATGCTAAAAATGGCATTAAATTGCAGAATCCGAAAAATGCAACACCCAGAAACATTCAAGAACTCGCTGAAGTAGATAATTTTTTCCTCCCTATTAACCACCACAAGAATATATCAGCCCAATGACACCAGCTAGCCCAAGAAATCTGAAGTTCCAACTAAAAAGGTGAAATGGTTTTTCATCAACTCAGCTGAAGTACTGAACCTCCCAAGATCAGAAAGCTCAGCATTTTAACTATCCATGGTACATTCAGGAATCCTTAGAAGAGCAGAAACTGAGGAATGGGTCAAAGTAAGAAAAGTTACTTGCAATAAAAAAATATTAAGAGGAAATAATGGTTATTATACTGTGCATAAAAATTGCAAAAGATTGCAAGACCCAAAAACCCAGATTCAAGAAAACACCAAATCCAACAACTTTCCTCAAAATACAACCAACACAAGCAAAAATCAGTCTTTATTCCATAAAAATACCTTTGATTATCATTGAAAATATTCATGCATCTGTTGTAAGCGAATGGATGACGACCTCCAGAAGCCATAAACTGAGAAGCAGCAGCAAATCTCTGGTGCTGTAACGCTTTCACACGCAAAAGCTCATCAAAACAGTCAATACTGCTAGGAGAACCAATAATAGCACCAGACTCATCCGAGCAATCACCAAATCCACCATGCAGAAACTTACAACTATTTCCGTTCTTGCAAAATCCTCTAGCATAATACATGCAAGGCCTCCAACCAAACCCATTATTACCACCACCATTGTCATCGGACCCACCAAGAAAAGCATCATTCACTGAACAACTCCGACGATGAAACTGGTTTTGATGATTGTTTTCCTCACAAAAACCCATAGAATCACTTCTTCCACTCGGACTCATAACCGGGTCAAACGACTCATTGAGAAATGACAACTGATCTTGAACTTGAATATCGCAGTAATCATCACTTTGCCCGTAAAAAGGTAATGACAGAGAAGAGTTTGAAGACCCAGAAGCAGTATTTGTTGAACCATTCACAACAGCAGCATACGACAGTGAAGAACTAGAGACTGGTCCGGGACTTCTTGAAAACACTGGTGACCCACCGTACCACGGAGAAGAAGGCGAAGGCTGAAACCCATTGTTCGGTATCATGATTCTAGGGGACGATTGCGGAAATGGGTTGAATTTGTTGGCGTTTGAGATGGAACTAAAAGGTGAAGAAGATGCAGGTGTTGAAGGTGCAGATGAACTGTTCGATGAAAGACCCAAACGAGCTTTTGCTTGATTGATAAGAGAAATTAACACAGCTTCTGTACCAAATGCTAGCCTTATCATCTCCTTCTCTCCTTGGTCTTGTATCAGTATATAACCCATGATTTTTGAAGCATTTTCTGGATCCAAACTTTGAATCCTTGATAAAACTGTTTTTGTTGCTTCATATGCATCCATGGCGATTGTTGTTTCATTAGAGAAAGATAAAGAGAGAGAGAGGCTTTAGGGTTTTATATAGACCTTGATGAGAAAGAGAATATGAAAATTAAAGAGGGGTATTATTAAATAATTAAATTATAAACTTGGTTTAATACGTGGTATAAGAAAATAATCTCCTCATAAAATTTAAATTTATTTTTATTACATATTTAATATAAAATATTAATTTTGAGATTATTTAATTCTATTATTTATAACAAAATTATGACCGGAGGACTAAAAATACACTTAAAGTATTTAGGTTTTCTGAGTTTTTATTTGATTATTTTTTCTACTAAACTATCGTCACATATTTATCAAAACATAGCTCGACTATTAGTTGCTCACTTTTCTTCTCTAAAATATTACCGGGCTCATTTTTTTTATTGAAAATTAGTTGTTCATTTTTTCTACCTAAAATATTACGGTTACTTATTTTTTCTACCTGAATTATCACCATTGTTCGTATTAAAAAAAGTAAATATCTGATAGTTTAAATATGTTTTTATAAACATTTAATGATAGTTTAGATTAAAAAAACTCACACGCCACCTAATAATTCTTATATACAACTTAAAATAATATAATATTTTTTTATTTTTTTTTACTTTTTATTATTTATTCTATTTCATATTCTTTATTATTTATCTCATCTCACGTGCCGAACCATCTACTCATATTTAAGATTTATTTATTATTATTTTATTATTTATATAGAAATAGTTGTTTGTGAATTTTATTTTTGGAGAAAACTATTAGGGAAGAGGGTGGCAAAGATATTGACCATTTTATTAAAGGCAATGATGGGGTTGGTCTTATATTCGTGCAATCATTACATACCTTATATTATACATGTGTGGGACTTTTGAGTATGATATAATAGCCATTGAAAGAGAAAAATAAAATTATTTTTAATAAAAATATATTATTTTTAAAAATAATTTTTAACTTTATTTTTAATAATGAATGATTTACTTTAAAGTATTTTTTGAGACTCTGAATTTATCAAATTTTAAAATGTTTTAATTTTAAAATAAGATATTTCATGAAATTCACATATGAAATCGTTGTCTTTAATAAAAAGTATTTTTCGCTGATTTCAAAATCTTTCACAACAAGTGTTTTACTTTTAAGATTAGTTTTTTTATAAATTTATCGTTTTTAATAAAAGTGTTTTATTTTTAAAGTAAGAATCTATATATTAAGTGATTTTTAATAAGAAGTGTTTTATTTTTAAAATTAAATTTTTTTTTAAATAAAAAGTATTTATTTTAAAGTGAGATTTTATAAATCTGAATTAGAGGGAATTCAAGTTAAAATAAATATCAAACATACTAAGAGTATAAATTATTTATTCTCAATTTTCATGTTCACACTTTCAATGCCAAAACATTAAACTAATACAAATTATCATATCTTATACAACAACCCCATTATTTTAAAAAACTTATGTTCATTTAACAATTCATTTAAAACATAAGAGACAGAAATGAAATAAGAATAAGAGGATATTTGATTAAGCTTATAATTTATAAATATATTTTTTAGTTTATTTATACATTTAATAAATATTAAAAGTGTTCTAATTAAAATCAGATAACTTATAAGTTTTTTTTGTTTCTTTATGAAATTTTTATCGATCCTTTTTTTTTTATATAAATACATTTCAAATAATTTTAAGGATATTTTATTTTTTTTATTTTTTTAAAAATTAGTATCTTCGTACCAAACACACTAAATATTTATTATCATTTTTAATATTTTTTATTGGGGAGTTTGGAGAAGGGGATTTAAGTTTAAAAAAATCGAACTTAACTAATCAATTAATTGAGTTATTAAGATTTATTTATTATTTTTAATATTTTTATTTAAATATATAATTAATTATCTATAAAAATTATCTTCAATATTTAAAAATATATTTTTTAATTATTAATACCTATCAACTATTTTTAATCTACTAATCCAAATTAAGTGAGTAATTTAATAGAATTCTAATATGTAGTAGTTGATTCAGAGTTGGTCGTTTGAAGTGGACTAAAGTTTTTTTCTTTTTTTTTTGTGGGGAGATGTGTCCCAATAATAATTGTCAAAAATACCCTCAAGTATGAGAAATTTTTTAGTCCGTTTTAAAAATAATATTTAAGTTAAAATTATAAATTAATTAAAATTAAAAAAAATAATATTTATCTTACGTTAATATTTTGATCTAATTATACTTTCTATATAGTTGGTTCAAATATATTTTTAATTCATACCTAACCATAGTTGGTATAATTAAGACGCCTATTTAGATCAACTAATGTTCAAGCAACTTTCTATGTATTTCAATAAATATTACGAGTACTTATTATTTTTATGATATTACTTCCTTCACTTCAAAATAAGTAATATTTTATCTTTTTAATTTTATTTTAAAATAAATAGAATTTAATTTTAGCTTTATTTAAATAGAGAGAATTTTACATAATCAAGAAAATACTAAAGAGTTATATTATTTTAAAAATATTTATTAAGGATAAATTAGTAAAAATATATTTTATTTTCTAAAACTAAATAATTTTATTAAAAAATATGCCATAAATTAAAATACTACTTTTTTTAAAATGAAATAGAAATTATTAAAAGTGTATCATCTCTAATATTGAGAAATTTTATCTATGAAAATTTAAATATAGTGATTAAATAAAATTTTAAAAAAAAACACTCACCTAGGACCAAGAAGAATGGTGTTATTTGATCAATTTTGGTGGTTGAAATTTGAAAATTTATGATTTTCTGAAATTACGTTTGGATATGTATTTTATTTAAAAATAATAAATTTTTATGAATGAAAATTCTAAAAATTCACAGCTTTTGAGAAATTCAGAATATTTTTAAAAAAGATCTAATTAAATTTTATAATCAAATATAAATTTTTATTAATATATAGGGTAAAAGACAAATAGTCAGTATTTTTTTTAAAGTTTATATTATTTTAAAATTAAATAAATAAATTAAAATCTGAGAAAGTATGAAATTGTATAGGGCAGAGGTCAAAGTTGCAAGACTCAAGAACCGAAGCCTTGATAGTGTTGCCCGTAGACACTGGAACTTGTGTGTGTGTGTGATAGATTTTTCATATTTAAAGGAATCCACTAATATATTGTTTTTTTTTTATCTTTTCTAGAACTCATGAAACAAAACCAACATACAATTATTTTGAAAATAAATTGAATGAAAATAAGATATTTAACATCGATATTCATATTAAAATTTAATTAAATTTAACTTCATACATTACACAATTTATATTTTACGAGAAAAAATCATAATAACAATATCATATTTAATATATTTTTTTTAAAAAATACAATATTACGTATTGGCGTTTGAGAGGGGGGGGCTGAGGTGTGGTAAAATAAACAAATGGCGTACGTGCTGCTGCAGCTGCTGCAGCACGGGTACTAAAAGCTTAGTTTGCTGTGCAAAAAACTGCAGCATCGGGGACTGTGTAGCTTTTACCTCTTTCTCTTTCAAAAACTTTTTTTTTTAAGACAAGTCTTTATCTTTACTTTTCTCTCTCTAAAAATTGTATGTGGGGGGCATTTGTCCTTTCATATAATTGGACAAAACAATGCTGACTAGGATTGTTTGGATTCAGTTTTTTTCATGTTCCTTTGTCCCTACTCTTACCTTTTGAAAATTTTCACTAAATACTTTAATAAGTAGTTTTTTTATTTAAAAAAATAATAATATTATATATATTTAAAATGATATTAATGATATTTTTTTAATTTTATTATAATTAAAAAAATATTAAAAAGTTATATTTTTTTTAAGATATTTATTAAAGGTAAGTGAGTAAATTATATTTTTTTTTAGATATAAATTTTTTTTTAAAGAATATGTTCAAATCAAAAGCATCATTTATTTTAAAACGTTCAGAGTGTCAAATAAAAGTAGTGGAAGAGCGGCAAGTTCTCTCGGAAATTTTGGTATCCGAACTTGTTAGATATGAAATTGCTTTTGTTAAACATTTTAAATACTTTAAGAGTAAAATTAATTTTTTTTTTCTTTTTTTTTGAAATACCCTGTTAGAAAAAAGGATGTTTTTAGTTTATCTGGATAATTGAAGAATATATGTCGAGGGTATTTTTTACCACCAAAAATATAATGAAGGATAAATTTGGTATATTTTAAAAGTTTATTTTGATTCTTTTTCCTAAATAGTATTTTAATTTTAATATGAAATCTTTAATGCGAATTTAATTTTAATTATATTTTAATATAGATATCGAATATTGAACAAAAACTTAAAATTAAAATTCATAAGCTAAAGATATTAAATGGTAAACTGAATTGAATTTGAGACGTCAAAATAAGTTGATTTAAGACATATTATTAATCCGCTTAAAAGTTACTTGAGATAAAATAGGTTAAAATTTGATCGAAATTCAACCCGCTCAATTCTTTCTAGATTTTAATTATTCTATTTACTCGTTCATAATTTTTTAATACCTAATAAGTCTATTTTATTATGATTATATATAACATATCAAATTAAAACAAAAAATTTTACAAAATTTCTCAAAATTTCATAGATCTATTGGGTTATATGTCAATTCAATTTTGATGGGTTGAAAATGATTGGCCTGAAATGGGTTCATCTAATAAATGAGTATAAAAATATCATGCTACACCCTAATTGAGAGTGAAATAATAATTTCTGAATAACTAATTTTGAAATAATTTATTTTTAGATAACTTATTTTTCAACCAAATAACCGTTTAGTATTATTTTTCAAAGACTTTTTCTAGTGCTTCATGTGGCTTAAGAAGCACCGGTAACGTGAATTCTATTATTTATTTCTTTTTTTCTGAAATTTTAAAAATATTATGTTACCATTGTAAATATAATATTAATTGCTCTAACTGTTCGTTCTAATTATTTTTTCCCTCTTTTGAGCTTAGAAACTTTTTTTTTTTTTTGCTTTCAAATTGATTTGCTTTCTTGATATGATCATCTTTGATTAATATATAAAGTTGACAGAGATAAAATTAGTTCATAAAATTACGGCTCACTCAATCCGTTTTGATTTGAGCAGGTTAATGATCTGTTTATTTTATTAACTCAATTCATTCTGATTCGTTTAATTCAACTTATTTAAAAACTGAGTTGATATACAACTCAAATTGATCCAAGAAACTTTCTTTAAATATTTTTAAAAAGAGAATATGTTATATATAGTTATAATATAAAGAATTTTTTTTAATTAAATACTCAAACAAATTATAACAAAACACTACTCTTAAGACTACAATTACTGACCACTAACTGGTGAGTATGTATGTTTCTTTTTTGTTTTACTGATGTTGGTACTTAAAAGCACATAAAACGTTAATCTTTTGTTTTGAGTGTTCTTGAATTTTATGCGGGGCGGAACGGGAGGAGGGGGCGGAGTGAAAACAATAAATTTTGCTATGCACGAAAAGAAGATTGAACTCTTTACGGATTTATGCGAATTTGCCCCACGACCGCACCAGAACGATCCATTGCCATCCCTAATTGTTCGTTAATATTACTCTTGTGTGACGCCACCTAGGATGACAAGTTATCTTAATCATATGTAAAACTACATATTGATTGTGACTTTAACATCCATTGTAGTCAAAATAATGACGCCACACGCATAGCCTACGCTTATCATAAGCAAACATTCCTTATACATACTTCCTATTCTACCCCTCATAAAACTAAAGAATTACACTCTCAAATACCGTAATTCAGATTAAATTTAAGGGTAAAAGTGTCATTTGATCAACTAACTTTAACTTTAAAATTCTTATAACGTCATCAGATAAAAAATTAAAATTCCATCAAATTCTTACACACATTCATATAATATTTTGTTTAAATTATAAATTAGTGTACTAAAGTATCAAAATATTTGGTCAAAAAATCTCTAAACCTTTTAGTGGTAATTTTACATATTCTAATTCTGTAAAAATGGTTAATTAATATAGGTGGAATGACTTGACAGACTTTTTTATTTGTCCCAAATTGTTAGGTATCCCGGTTCTCTGCGCTCATGATTTTGCCAACTGAACACTTAAACCCTTTGAAATACGATATTTTAAAAACCTTCATAATTGAATGCTACTATAATGATTGTTATAGTGGTATTATCGAGGGGTAATTTTATAAAAAATTTACTATCATAAAGTGATTGTTGTTGTTACAGGTAAAAAAAATATTACATAGAGATAAAATATTAACATAGCAATCGATTCCGAAAAAAACTTGACTGCTGTAATGATGTTGTTATATTATATACTAATGTTATTATAGAGATATCTATTGTTTTTCATGTTTGTTCACCCTAATAATTGCAATATAATGCAGGTGTTGGAGCTAGAAATTATTGTGCACTCAGTAGTGATAGGACTATCCATGGGAGCATCTGATAATCCATGTACAATTAGGCTACTTGTAGCTGCTATATGTTTCCATCAAATATATAATATAATGTATATTTGAATTGCGTATATATATATATATAACAATAATAATAACTATGTCTCAGTTTCACTTTTTCGCGTTCAGGCGGAATATGGGATGAGGATGAAAGCAATGTTGGTGTTGTTTTTCTCAATAACAACACCATTTGGGATAGGAGTTGGAATTGGATTATCAAATGTGTATAGTGAGAATAGCCCAACAGCACTCATAGTTGTGGGATTGTTGAATGCATGTTCAGCAGGCCTATTGAATTTACATGGCACTTGTGGATCTCCTTGCTTCTGATTTCATGGGCCCTAAATTGCAGAATAATATGAGGCTTCAATCATGGGCTTATCTTGCTGTTTTATTAGGTGCTGGTGGAATGTCTGTCATAGCCATATGGGCCTAAAATGATCCTTTTAAGATTGTGTTCGGTACGAAGAAAAATATATGTCTCTCATGATCATATGGGCCTAAATTCTTTTAGGGTTGTATTTGATACAATGTGAAAATGTATATTTGTTACGGCTATATGGGCCTAAATTCTTTGGATTAGTGTTCGGTACGAAGTAAAATAACCATATCGAACACATTCTTAAATTTTTTTTTTAAGGAAGAAGGAAAGCATTTAGGCTCTTCATTAATTACTTGATAAAGAAACTAGAGAAAAGGGTCATATTTGCCCTTGTACTTTCACAAATAAGTTATGTTTGCCCTTTATTATATTTTTTCAACAAAATTGTCATTTTCATCCAACTTAAGGGTTATATTTGTCTCTGTACTCTCAAAAAAGATCATATTTACCCCTATAATATTAAATCACTATATTTTCAACATATTTATCTTTTTCATCAAACTTTAGGATCATATTTGCCCTTGTACTCTAAAAATAACTCATAATTACCCCTATTGCACTAAATCTCCATGTCCGACCTTAATTTTCTTATGTGATGTCTACGTGACATGTATTTTTTCCCAATGAAATCTACTAACTCATTTAAACTCTTTTAACCCAACCGATCCACTATAAAATTAAAACTCAAAAACTTCATTGTTCATCCATGGTGGATACAATTTCACCACTCAAATCTCATCCAATTAAAATTCAACTTTTATTATTGCGATTGGATAATAATTATTCCAACATATTTATCATTGAGATCTTAAAGAAAATAAAATCAGTTATATAATAAATAAGAATGTTGGAATAATTATTATCCAATCGCAATAACAAAAGTTGAATTTTAATTGGATGAGATTTGAGTGGTAAAATTGTATCCACCGTGGATGAACAATGAAGTTTTTGAGTTTTAATTTTATAGTGGATCGGTTGGGTCAAAAGAGTTTAAATGAGTTAGTAGATTTCATTGGGAAAAAATACATGTCATGTAGACATCACATAAAAAAATAAAGGCCGGACATGGAGATTTAGTGCAATAGGGGTAATTAGAGTACAAGGGCAAAAATGATCCTAAAATTTGATGAAAAAGGTAAATATATTGAAAATATAGTGATTTAACATTATAGGGGTAAATATGACCTTTTTTTAGAGTACAAAGACAAATATGACCCTAAAGTTGGATGAAAATAGCAATTTTGTTGAAAAAGTATAACAAAGGACAAACATAACTTATTTGTGATTCAGATACAGTCATCTCGTGATAGTAGAGAGAAATTTATTGATTCCTAATGTTCACTTGAAATAATCATTTCATGTCTACGTTGTTTTACTATTATTAATTTATCATTAGCTAGTTATAAATCGAAAAATTGAACCAAACCAATGATTATTTATTTTATTTGATTTAATTTGATTTTAAAAATTTTAAAACAGATTAAATTAATTTAATTTTGATTTTAATCAAAAACCGACACAAACTAAACCATGAAACCCCAAACTCAAAATACAATATTTTATGTATGTTCGAAAGAGATGTCACTGTAATCAAGCCAAAAATGAAAAGGTCCAAATTTCTAAAAATAAATATTGAAAAGTCAACAAAAAGATATAAAATAAATAAATAAATAGATATAAAAGAATAATTCATATTTGAATTATTCAACTTACAATTTTAAATAAATTTCCCCCTTTATATTTGGATAATAAATGATATTCTTTTTATGAATTTTTATACTCTCAATCATTTGGCATAAGTTTATAATCAAAATGAGTCGTATTTTTAGTTTCGGCTCTTTATTATTCAAATTGACTTATATTGTTCATAATTTAGAAGTTAGTTCGATTTTATATTTCTCTTTTTTTAAATTACCGACCTCTTGATTGTTACAGGCTCGATTTGTTATTATGCTTGCAACTCAAATCGTGGTTAAAGTATTAATTTTGTGAGATATGTGTGCTAAAAGTTAAATTAGAAAGGTAACTACAGTTGTTAGACAAATTTGAAGAAGTGATTTTGAATTTCGAATTCGATCTTTGTTAGAAACTTGGAGAGGATATTGTTAGGACTCGCTGGAAATAGTCTAAGGAGCTTCTCTACAAAATTCAAAATTATTTGATAAAAAAATCGGACTGAATTTGAAACAAAATTGCAATTGAAAATCATAGAAAAAGTTCACCTTTATAGATAGCAACGTGTTATACTATTTTATACATCATTATAAAAGATAAATATATTTTTATACAAAATAAATATATTAGTTATATAAATGTATAAATACATTATTATAATAGTATATATATAAATACTATTGCAAGAATATTTTTTTTGACTATGAGGATGTAAACTGAAAATATGACTATGTTGTAAAATATTTTGTTGGACTATATATATATATATATATATATATATATATTTAAAAAATCCCCATTTTTTGATATTGTTAGTTGGCCTTATTAAATCAGAATATTGTTGGTTGGCCTTAATTATTTATGTTAAATATATTTTGTTGAGAGGTTATATAATTGTTTCTCTCTAATAAAAGAAATTCTTCTCTTTCTAAGCAATTTTGAATAGTAAAAAATATCCTAAAATCATCTTGGAAGAAGGGAGATATGATTATATTATATGAACTATTAATCTTTTATTTAGGCTTCATTTATTTTTATTAAGATTAAAAATTTTAAATTTAAATATATATCTAAATATTAAAATAGTATATTTCGATCTGAATATTATATAATTGATTTTATTTTCTTTAAGATCTCAATGATAAATATGTATAATTAAGAGTTGTGGAAGGAATCAAACTATAGTAGTATAAGGGTTTGTGGAAGAAATCAAGTGTTTAAAATATTGTCCTTCATATCAAATAGATGTGTCTTACAACACCTAAATCTTATTTGAAATATACAAAAAAAAAAAAAAAAAAAACTCTCTATTTCTAATATATAATTCAAGAACAAGATTTGTGAATCTCTAAATTAATTGGATACAAAAATAAAGGATCCCATTTTTTAGTGTGTAATGATTTCAAAACTTGGGATAAAAATTTCAAAGGTCATTAATTGTGTGGAGTAGTTCAATTGAAGAGGGAAGACCAAAGGTGGTTCAATCAACTTGGCAAAATTCAAAGTGGAAGGAAGAACATGACAAAAACCAAAACCAAGGTCAAGTATGAAGGCCATATAAAATACTATAAATTAAAAAAATATATATCAACGACGATTGCGATAGTGTGATAAGTATATATATATATATATATTTAAATTAAAGATTTCAGTTTGAGCCGTACTAGGTACGAAGTCGCCTTTATTAGAGATGTAGGATTTTCTGGTACAAATTCGAATTTATAGTCTGTTTGGCTGAACTTCTAAAATCAGCTTATTTTGAAATGTATTTTTTTTTCTTCAAAAAGTGCTTTTCAAAAAATATTTTCGGTGAAAGACGGTTTGTGTTTGAACATTAAATTTTAAAAACACTTTTGAGATACAACTAGTGTTTGACCAAGTTTTTTAAAAGTGATTCTAAGTGTATTTTTCTCTTTCAAAAAAAGTATTTATGAGAAAAATTACTTTTTTTTAGCTCCTGCAAAATAGTTTCGTCTACTCTCCAAAAGCACATTTTTCTTTCAAAAACTTGATCAAACACCTTTTTTTTTATTAAATAAACACTTTTAACTTCTTAAAAATTTAACCAAATAAACTACTAGTCAGACACTGATGAGGATTCCAGACACCGAGTGAAAAATTAAACAAAAATTATAATATAGAAAAAGGACTATTAGTTTCCCAAATTTTTTTTCCTTAGACTTCAACTTGTTCACTATAGTTGACTTGGCTATACCTTCTCCCCATACATAATACAACTAGTCAATCATCCTTTCTCCACTCCAATTAAAGCAATGTTTTGGACGTAGAACTTTGTAAACAAGTCAATATGGTGGTCTTCATTATTAATTTTTCTATTTTTTTCTTCTCAAAATTATAATTTTTTAAATATTTTTATATTAATGTGTTTCGTTATCACACAATACAATCGATCTTTAGTCAAGCATATGGCACTTCGATAACTATCAAAATTTATGTTAATACATATCGTTTTGATATAGATCAAAATCGTCGAATAAATCCGATTCTTCAATCGCGTTGTTTTCTTATTTACTTTGATTACTGTTATGTGTTATATTTTTAATAGTAGACAAAGTTACATTATATTCTAAGATAGTTAACACGACCCAGAATTTCTGAAGGATTGTGAACTAATGAGTGCAATCTCATGTTAGATTAGATAAGGGGGATCTTAACCGCTCGGTTAGTTGACTACCTAGACTTTTACCTTAGTGACAAAGATTCAATTCCCCGTCTTATAATCTCCTCCACTATTTTCTTTTCCTCTACCCTTATGTAATTATATGTATAGTCTTAGTTTGATGAAAATGGACCAATCTCCCACATTTAAGAGATTTGTGCAACCAATTATGTTAACTTTCAACAAAATTCCTATTTTACGAATAAGAGAATCATATATGTTTAGTGTCATATAAGATTATCAAAAATTGATTGATCTCTTACACTAAGAAACTATTTTACCTAGGGAACACTTTATATACAATGATAAGGTAAATATTTTTTAAACTATCAATATATTTTCACAAGTTAATTATAACTTGTTAATTTTTAATTTAGCTAATTAGTTAGTTGCCACGTCAGCTAAAGATGGTTATGACAATTAAAAGGTAGTTAATTTAGTTGAAATAATTAGAAGCTTAGTAATATATTTGTACTCCATTTTAATTCTTTCTCTTTGGCTATAAATCATCTCATTATATAGATGCAATCATTAATGAAAGATATTGCAATTTTTCTCCTTAAATTCTCTCTATTCATCTTCTTTCTATTATTTTGTTGTTTTTATCAAAAAATCACTATAAAAAGTTTTTGACTCAACTGCTAGATTCTTCAAGTCATTCTTAAACTTGACAATGATGACGAAAGGTGAACAAGCAAATGAGAATTCCACCAATGAAATAGGGAAGTTGCGCGAGATGATGCAGAAGATGTCATTAGAAATTGATACTCTCACCGTTGAGTTATCGAATTTGAAGAAACTAGATTAAATTGTGCTTGGAGTTAGGTAATATATAAGGTTTATTCTTGCCATATGTGTAAGAATTTGAAGCAAAGAGTATCTTCTTGAGTGAGAAGAACAAGAAGTGCAAATCCATGAAAATGAAGAAGAATTAGAGGAGAAAGAGTTGGAGTGGTTTGATTATGCTACTTAGGAATCTTCAATAAACTAAGAACCAAATTTCTATATCATGAGGATCTTCTATATGGGGGAGTATTAATGCACAATATAGGGTTGGAGATGATAAAAATAGAAACAAAGCCAGTTAGTTAGTTGCCATGTCAGGATCTTCTGTTGGATGAATACAATCAAATAAAATTCAATTCTGATGTAAAAATTTAATTAAAAAATGAAATAAAAAAGGATACAAAATTAGAAAACAAATATCACAAAAGATGGGTGGCCTTTTATTTGGTAGGTAATATTAATGAAGTTATCGCGAAGGCTGTGAACTTAGAAATGGAGAGTAATTTGAAGAAATAACCTTAAATCTTAGTGTACTGACTCCTAATCGAATTGTTTGGGATTCAGTTGGCAGAAGATATGATTTTATCTACTAACAGTGGTCAAATTGGCATATTACCGAATCACGCCCCTATTACCATAACCGTAGATGTATGGATTTTGAGAATACGCCTTAAAGATCAATCGTTAATGATGGCTCTAATGGGTGGTTTTGCTAGATTAGGCAATAATGAAATCACTGTTTTAATAAATATGCAGAGAAGGATAGTGACATTGATCCACAAAAAGCTCGGCGAACTCTTGAAATAGCTAGAGCTAATATGAAAAAGGCTGAAAATGATTATGACCGTTAAGAAGTAAATTACAGTTAATTAATTCAGTCGAAGTAGTTAGAAGGTGTATGTCACATTTTTAGTTCAATCATAACTCCTTCCCATTTACTATAAATCGCTTCATCGTACGTATTGCAATCATTAATGAAAGCTATTACAAATTTTTTTCGTAAATTCTATCTATATTTTACCTTCTTTTTCTTATTTATTATTTTACTGTTCTCTCAGACTCTCTCTGCAAAACAGTTCCTAATTCAGCTGCTCGATCATCAAATCCATCTGCGATTAAGCTACCTAAAAACTATATACTTCTACTACTAGTACTAGTAGTATATACAAAAGTGTTAAAAACTCATCCTCTAGTCAATATGAGAGAGCTAAAATCTTTGCTAATCCAAAACTAATTAAGTCAAAAAAAGTGTAAATTCCCCAATTAGTAGGACTTTTTATGAGTAAAAGTGAGACGTTGACCAAGCATGTGATGCTAATAACTATGTAAAATCTACTTGTCTCCTTGACTTCCCACGCGTCTATATAGGCCCCACCATCACGAGGCACCACCTCTCTACCTGCTGTTGCTTCTCACCTAGTTTCCAACCCCCCCCCCCCCAAACCCCTATATATACCTGCTTTGTAATAATCTTCACCTATTCTTCTTCCTCATTTGATTAACCCCTTGAACCAGTAGAGAGAGAAAGGGATAGGTAGAGAGAGAGAGAGAGAGAGAGAGAGAGAGAGAGAGAGAGAGAGAGAGAGAGAGAGAGAGAGAGAGAGAGAGAGAGAGAGAGAGAGAGAGAGAGAGAGCTGTTTGGTGAATTCTTGATTTTCATGTCAATGAAACAGAGTCCTATGTCTCCAAGCAAGCACACCTCTAATGTACGGTTTCCTACCCACCCCTCTTCCCCCCACCCCCCCTAATGTTAATTTCACTTCAATTTTTGTTGGAGTTTTTAATTTGTTGAATTTTAACTGAATTTCTAGTTATATTTGACTGGAAAATTTTGTCGTTTAGCTCAATTGTTGAGTAAATATAGAAAAAGGAGTTGATCATTATTGGTCAATGTTTGGAATTACTCTTTTGATTCGATTACTGTAATTTTTTGCTTATCTGTAAGTTTCTGAGAAACTGGGACATTTGATTATGGTGATTTGTGTTGGTTAATGCACCGGGGAATTATTAGTAATTAGACTTAAGATTTTTGAAGTCAATGACATATAGAACTGATTTCTAGTTGTCTCTTCTGGGGGTGATTGAGATAGTTGAATTATTGATTTACCAAATAGTGATGGCTAAATTGGAAGTTTTTATATGCATCAGTGACAAGTATTGTTGTTGAGGGAAAAATTAGTAATGAGACTTGAAGATTTTTGAAGTCAATGGCATATAGAACTGATTCCTAGTTGTCTCTTCTGGGAATGATTGAGATAGTTGAATTATTGAGTTACCAAATAGTCATGGCTAATTGGAAGTTTTTATATGCATTAATGACAAGTCTTGTTGTTGAGGGAGATGTTTCTGGGCATTATAGCCCCAACAAACACGCTGGGTCGCTCAGTGTTGATAGTTTGGGGCTCTTATACGGTGGGAGGGGGGGTGATTGACCTTTTTTCCCCCTTAAATTTGAATGCGTAAGTTGGATATTTTCAAGCAATTTCATTGTTGCATCAAGCATTTTGATGATCAATTGAACTATTGAGTCCTCCTAATTGCTTTAGTAAATAATGAGTAACAACAACAACAATATACCCAA
This sequence comes from Datura wrightii, assembly GCA_035772735.1. Classification (NCBI taxonomy): domain Eukaryota; kingdom Viridiplantae; phylum Streptophyta; class Magnoliopsida; order Solanales; family Solanaceae; genus Datura; species Datura wrightii. Next base: position 4,687,414 of record JASDFA010000012.1, on the reverse strand, counting down.
TGTAATCGCACAAGTGGTGTTTGGAGACCTTGCCCCTACTTCGTAGAGATAGAAAGGTTTCTGATAGACCGTCGCCTTAAAAAGAAGCATTTCCAAGTAGTTTGAAATACTGAGTACTGTGATTAAATGTATTCTAGAAAATCTCTATTGAAAGTATATGGAGTTCGCTACAGTGTAAATCGGCTTCTAGTTCCTTTTTTGACTTGAAAGAACCTAAATTTTTTTTTCCCATATCAAGTTAGAGATATAAAATATCCATAATGATTGTATACAGTTTTTCAAAGGGATTTTTTTATGGTAATGGCTAATCTATCCACTGTCTTAAGACTTTGGGTTGAATGCTCTAGTATGAGAGTAAGGTTGTAGTAATCCTGTTTTTACATCGGCAAGTCTGTTCTCATTAATTCTTGCATTTTCTCTCTTTACTGAACTTATTGAGTGATTAGTTCTGCTCCAGGCTTACTTTTTAGTACGTTGACCACTTCAAACTCCTCAAGAATTAAGCTCGTTGAAGCCCTAAAGAGAAGAAAAAACATTAGTAGACGCGTCGACCATAAAACAGGGTTACAAGTGCAGAAGAGTATAAGAGTTATATAGTAAATTTTTATTATATTTCTCAAATGGTTTGTAATGGTCGTGTGCAACTCCATTTATTATTTTATGGTCTTGTGTTGGGTTCAAATCCTTTCACCCTATTTATTCATGAAGGTGACCCTACGTCTTGGATATTTTATCATCTCATAATTTTCAATTCATGATCAATAAATTAGGAGAGAACTCCACTTCTGTTTTCATTTTTTTTCTGAAATGAAGATAATTCTGTTGTATGCATCTAATTCTGAGATAATGTCTTATGGTAATTGAGTATGAATAATGAATAGAAGTATGACATGCAGGGAAGTGAAAGGACACAAGATAAATCATGCAATCTTACACTTTTTAGGTTCTATCTCCTTTTAAGGTTTGGATATGTGTTAAACTAAAACCAGAAGAAATGTTGCATGAGTACTGTTGTATAAAAAGCATGTTGAGCCTCTTTCCGTCCTATTGCATTTCATAAAAAAATAATCGACAATTTCAGTAAAAAATTTCATAAGAACTAAGGATATTTAATCTCCTTTTGGCCCAGTACGTATCACAAAAATCCTCTTCTATGACGACTGCCTCTCTGTTTGTTGAAATTCTGATAATCTTATTATATCTATGATGCTTCCTTGTGTATTAGACATTGATACTTTTTTGCGCATTATCACATCGTCTTTGATGTCTTTGTCTCTCTAACATCCTGCAATACTTCTGGCCACTTCTAAATAGGGAAATGCTAGTGTTTTGCCACTGGAGAATGGATTTAGCGATTCACTTTCTATGTTGAATTCTGAGAAGGCTGTAGAAGAACTTATTCAACAGCCTATTCTTCATGGGATTGATGATCATCTGATTGAGTTTGCCGAGGCTTTGAGAAGTATGATCTGCTTTTACTATGATTAATTATTTGGCAATGTTTAGAATTTGCTACACTATATGATACAGATATTTTACTCTTCCAATTTATTAGCTGTCGCAAAGGCACTAAGACAAGCTGCTGAAGGGAAGGCTTCTGCACAAGCTGAGGCTTCTGAATGGAAGCGTAAATATGAATTGGAGAGGTCACGTAATTTGCAGTTAGAGAAAAGAGGTACTCTCCCAAAGAGGATTTTCGTGTTACTATAAAGCACACGGTTTGCGGCAGTTGCTTACAGCTGAAATTTATTTATGTGTTGTGCACTGGTTCCATCTCAATCTCAGTTCCTCTAGTCTCAGATCGCCATTCCTATTCTTCAGGAGTACAGGATCCATTTATAATTGTGTCTACATTTTGATGCCACTTCTCCATTCAAACAAACTTACTCTTGTCCCCGTAACTAGAGAATGACAAGGAATGGTTATATACAGGTTGTTAATAACAAAGCCATAAATTATATTCTAATTAGTCCATTTTCAGAAATAAGATGAGCAGCATCATAAGCTATATAGTTTCACACGCTTCGATTCATAGGCATAATAATTCCTCAATAGTTTTTTAAGGAATTGAATTTTGCATTCCAACTTTTACAACCAGAGTCTTCTTTATTTATTTAATTAATTTAATTTCAAAATTTCCATATCCTTGATTCCTCATATTTTCTCATTCTTAGATTTCTTGCCTTCTGATTTATCCAATCTGTTTGTTAACTAGTCTATGTATTTTCATGACTTGTATCTAAAATTACATAACTGAGCAAAATCTATGTATTTCTTCATTCTTCCAGAAAACTTTGAAATATGTAAATGTGTGTGTATGTATAAGAGGGAGGGAGGTACACATGCTAAAATATTATCTACTACTTTTTCTCGCAAAGTAATAAAATCTTATCAATGCAATGATGATCCCATAATCTTCCTAGTGTTAGGAACACTGATTACTAAAATGCTTGCTTAGACATTCTAGCCTAAAATATTATCTACCACTTTTTCTCCAAAGTAATAAAATCTTATCAATGCAATGATGATCCCAAAATCTTCCTATTAGGAACACCAATTACTAAAATGCTTTCTTAGACATTCTAGACGAATCCTCTATTAATTTTTTTTGTTGTAAAAAATGGAAGATTACAAGTATTTATGGATGGGTTGGGAGTGACTCTAGGAGAGTCATAGAGAATCAAAGAGATGAATTGAAGAATGAAAGGGTAATTTGGTCTCCAATTAGTACAATATTGGTCATCTAATTTCTTTCTCAAAAAAACATTAGTTACTACATTGAAGCAGTGTGGTCGTAAAAGGTCAAAAATCAGTCCTGTAATCTATACAGTCAGAAAGAATTGAGAAAACTCTGTGGTTAAAGTATTATTCCTCATTTTATCATTCTTGAAGCACTACATGCCTTCTATTGAATTAAGTTTGTTAGAAAAAACCTTGCTTTATGGTAAAATAAGTTGACTTCCGCTGTAGCAATGCCATCAGAGAAGCATTTGGATGAGAATGGGCGAGCGGCACACTTGACAAACAAACCTGTACTATCAGATGGTGCTGTGGAGAAATCCGACAGGTGTTGTGGGGAGCATGGAATTTGCTCTCACGAGGTTCTTCGTGATGGAGAACATGATCATGATGCCAGTGTTGTTCCAAACAAGATGATCAGAAAGGTAGATCCATGTAGACCTATTCTGTTTCCACTATAATAATCCTTGTTGCTCAATTTTTGTCTACTGTGAATTAGTTAGTGCGAAATATGTTTGCTTTGTCTTCACTAGTTTTTAGATATATATTTCATGTTATAAATGATTTAAATGATATAGGTGTCCTCCAGTTGTTGCAGACTCCCAGCAGCACTGATTATGTTAGTTATACAAATTATTTGACTTTATCCCAAAAAGAAAAAAGTTTGTGTGAAATATACTTCTCCAAGCACTGTGAAAATACCCTGCCACATTTGACAGCTATTGCTTACTTTGAGGCTGTTATTGTTGCAAGATATCTTCATGTTGGTGAATTACTGGGCTTTAATTAGCTATCCTTCTTACTATTAAATGCAGAATGAACTTCAGCATGTTATATTATACTAGTAGGAGACAAGATCTTTCTGTGCCGTGTCTTATTTCTCATCTTCTAATGCATCTATGATTTATTCTTGGAATACTTCCTATTAATTATTCTTTATGAAACAGGCATCATTCAAGTTGTCATGGTGTTGCAAAGGTGACAAAAGTGATCAGAAAAAGCACGATATTGTCTCTTTTGAAAAGGGAAACATAACAACTGCAGAACGCAGCAGTAAACAGGTCTGTCCTATTTTCGACCTTCAAACTCCTCTATTCTCAGTTTGATGTTTTCAGTCATGTCTACTTTTACAGTTTTCTTGCCTGTTTTCCCATGATAACAGAACTTCAAAATGAACACCTTAGGCTTCTTTTTGCTGTTGCTTTAAACTTTAATTTCCTCCAGACACTCTTATCAAAAGAGAAAAACACTTTAACTGAACAGGGAATCATTTTTTTTTCTCATTTTTCAGATTTCGTTGAAGTGGGAATCTCCCCCACAAACAGTGCTTATATTGACAAAGCCAAATTCAACTGCTGTTAGAATGCTTTGTTCAGAATTGGTCAGGTAGAATATTAGAGTATAATCATACTTTTCTTATCTGCTTTTGGTCTTCCTGAGAAAAAATGTACTAGAACTCAATGGTAATGCATGGTTTTACCCTACATTTGTAAGGTTTCTCCTCTGCAGATAGAACTAGTCAAATGATTTCTTAATTGCTTGAATTTATATTACAACACAAATCATATGTTAGATGCACAATTAGATAAATAGATCTTTAACAGCTAAAGCTTTCAAGCAGAAGGTAACTAGTTACATCATTTAACATGGCCACAGGTTTCGAGTTTGAGTTTCCTCATCATTCATCACCCGACATTCCAATAGTTTTACATGCTCGGCCACACAAAATGTAAACGATAAATGTCATCCTCTCTTGGGTAACTTATGCTTTTAAATAGGGTGTAGCTATATAATTAAACAACGCACATCTGGGTTTAGGTTATTTCCTGAAATTCTTATGTTCATTGTACCTCACACAAGGTAGGAGTAAGGACTGCATGCACCCACCTTCCCCAGACTCCACTTGTGGGATCACACTGGATATGATGTTATTGTTGTTGTTGCCTTGTGTTCATTGTCCTTTCTTTTTTGGGAACTCCCAAAGTGGTGTCCTCATTTCAATCAATTAGTTAGCCAATTATATAAAGGAGGTTAACGAATTCTTGACTGATTTGGAATTTCTCTTCTTGTTCTCTCCTATTGTTTCTTTTCCTTTTGATTTCTTCTTTCAATTATTTAACTGCTTACATATGTTTGAATTTGTTAGTGGCTTATTTATCTCTTTTCTTCTCCAGATGGCTAAAAGAGCAGAAAAGCTTGAACATTGTCGTCGAACCTCGGGTGCGCACCGAACTTCTAACAGAGTCATCATATTACCATTTTGTACAAACTTGGGAAAATGGTGAGTGGTTAAACTTTTTCCTTTCTATAAAGTAAGCTTAAAGTTATATATAACTCTTCAAATCTTCACTTTAACGTTCTGTTGTGTGGCCAAATCTTGGATTATGCGTTCACTATATTTTGAACTCAGTTTAGGCTTTTCGTGAGGAAATTCTTACTGATGATCTGGTCCTTTTTGATAAAACAACTCAAAACAAGCATCCACTTTATTGCTTTTGTTATCTAACCGTACTATTGTGCAGTTTTACGTTTGTTCGCCAATTTTAATGAGAAGCAACCATTTTCTGGTAAATCTGTTCTGCTTGTATTTGAAAATTTGCGAGTGTTAACTGCAATAACAAGTGAAGTTTGGAGTATTATTTCAATATAACTACTTCATACATGTAAGGGATAAGTGTTGCATTTTTAGATATATGTGTCAACCTGTTTGACTGAAATACTATTCTGTTGATCTATCATCTCTAGTTTGTACTTAGCCAGAGATGTCAAATTCTACTTATATCTTGCCCTGGCATTTAAAGCTCAGCCTGTATTAATTGATGTTACCAGTGTTTGAGGAAGAATGCTACAGCGTCTATTTTTTACTGTGTAAGAATTGATTCGATGTTTTTCCATGTGTTATGGTTGGACCTCGATGCATATGTTCTTAAAGTAGGAATTACAGAAAACCCTGTTTTACCTAAATGTCAGCTATTATGAGAATTCTTCTTTCTCTTTCAACCAACTTCAAGTACAAATGAGCACATTTAATCTCTAGAGGTGTTGTAGATGAGAAGCTTAAAATAGTAACAGTGTTTTTGTCTTATCTGTTATCAGTCTGAAAAAATAATGCTAATTGCTAAAGCAACTTCTTTTTTGTCACAGACAAGGAAATTCTGTTTCTCCACACGAAGGTTGATCTTGTTGTAACTCTTGGTGGGGATGGAACTGTCCTTTGGGTATGTAGCTAGTTTTGTCTTTTTGAACTAGAAGTTTATCTTCTACCATGTGGTCTTGATCAATGCTTCATGGGAGAATAGTGTTTAATAATTGCAACATGTTTTATATTGCAGGCAGCATCGATGTTCAAAGGTCCAGTTCCTCCGGTTGTCCCATTTTCTTTAGGTTCTCTTGGCTTCATGACTCCATTTTGTATCCTTATCTTCCCTTTAAAAGATTTTCCTTCAAATATGTGGTATACTAAGCTACAGTTGGCTACTCTAATTACTTCATTTCATGGAAATAAAGAAATGAAACGGAACTCCTATCAATATAAACCTGTCAATAAAACATACAACACAGAAGACAATAGCTTTATATTGGCATGATTGTTACTCTTCTCTGGTTAGCTTTAACATTTCCAGATAGTGAGCGTTACAAGGAATATCTTGATTCAATTCTTCGTGGTCCCATAAGCATCACACTGAGGCATCGTCTCCAGTGTCACGTGATTAGAGATTCAGCTAAAAGTGATCTGGATAGTGAAGAGCCCATACTTGTTCTCAACGAAGTCACAATTGACCGTGGGATTTCATCATTTCTAACAAATCTAGAATGCTATTGTGATAATTCTTTTGTTACCTGCGTACAAGGGGATGGCTTAATTTTGTCGACAACATCTGGAAGCACTGCATATTCTCTTGCAGCTGGAGGGTCAATGGTCCATCCTCAGGTAAATCCTCTCATAGTCATCACTTGTGTAACAATTGCATACTTTTATCTCAAGCTGACATGATTTGGTTTAATGAGCTACTGCAATTATAAAATAGAGGGAACTTCCTAACGATGTTCCTTCTTTCATATTGTCTAAAACATCAAAAATATCTTCAGTTTGTACTAAACATTCCTCTTTACACCAAAAGGAATAGAGTACTAAGCAATTCATCATCAGCTTCTGAATTTTTAAAGTTCCCTTTTTACGAGCCATGACACTTGGGAGTTGTTTGTTTTTCCTTAGATTAAGATGTTTGGAGCTCAATATATATTTTTGTTTTTCCTTAGATTAAGATGTTTGGAGCTCAATATATATTTCATTATTAAGATATTATCTTTAGATCTGTATATTGAGGTTATTTAGATTGTTTGGTTTCTCTCCATCTAAATATGTATAATTTATTCAAAAAATAATATATTTTAAATAAAATAGAAATTAAATATTATATCAACAAATATTAGAGAAAATTGTAATTTAAGTCCTTTTGCAATTATATTAGTTCTCCATACAGTGCAAGTCACTTTCCAAATTCAAGTGAGATAATCACGACAAAAGCATCTGAGAAAGAAGGAACACAAACATGATATGTTATATTTATTAAACAAATTTAAGGTTCCTAAAAAAACTTACATCTTCACATGATTTTCTAAATGATATAAAGTCAAAGGAATATCAAAGTTGAAAGAATATGCTTCTTTCGGCTAGTTGGTGGATCTTTCTTTCTTCTTTTAGGTGACTTCTTTTTTCTTTTTTTTTTTTTTTTTTTGGGGGGGGGGGGGGGGGGAGAGTATCAGGTTTCCGAAAACTAGCAGTGCGACCTGTCAGTCCTCTAGGGCGGGGGGATGATCTTGACAAGAGATGAGGAAAGCAAAAGGAGTCTAGAGAAGAGGAGAACGGGCAGTGTGGATGTGCATTGGTGGCTATGTGGTGGGAGTGGAAACTGGGGGATGAAGGGTCTTCTCCACAAAAATCTTTGGGTGGACAATATCTGGATGATTTAAATATTTCATAAAATATTTGATAGAATCAGATCTATTCAGAGTAAGTGGTGGTAGTAAAAGAAAAAAAGATAAATGCACTTAATGAGTTGAGACATAAAAGGATTCAGATCCAGACCTGAAATATATGGAGACAAACATGCATTAGTGAACTGGGCTCTCCAGTTTTGGTCTCAGCAGTATAGCTTCTTCCATTATGGTTTTAAGTTGCTCCATTATGTATGCACCAGTTTTTCATCTAGTGTGCATGGAGCAATGCTGCAACCTGTTGTTGGCTGAATATATGGTCTGGTGATTGGGACAGAAGATGGGGTGGCAGGGTGGTAGATAATTTATTTGTTTTGAATTGACAATAGTGTAAATTTTTATGATCTCTGTTTAAGGATTTACGATGAAAGTGAATGATGTCTGACACCTATGGCAGAATGTTCTTACGGCTATTGTTTTATTATGACTAGGAAATCATCATTTTACAATAGCCTTAGCAATTTATCCCCGAAAAAAATCCATAAAAGTAGAGTGGCCTTAGATGGAGCAAATGTTGAATTTTATAAACCTTTTGAGCTAAAGATTGCATGTTCTGGGTTGTTATTGCATAGCCAAAGGAGATAGCTCCATTAGGAAACTTCAGCTCCATAGTATCATCAGTTTATATGATGTTCGAGGAGCACGTGTCTTATATATTAACCTTTGTATTGCACTTGTGTCTCAATTCATGGTCGACCAAACAGGTTAAGCTTGGAAGTGACATGGCCTTATCTCTGCCATAATTGATCGCGTAGTAAGCGAGAGGTGCTTAAGGCACATTCCAGAGGCCATGTCAGCCAAAACTTTTCCAGATAGACCATACAAAAGATGTCACGTAAAGACCAATATTTCCTTTTGGATTTGCAATTGGAACCTCTCTCTGATTCTAGGAGCTTTTATGGAGAGATTTCGTAGCAGGTCCCTGTAATTTGTTTGAGATTGTGTACTTCATGGTGAAATTTGCTCATCCAGATTGCCGGATAGTGGTGTGATTGAAGTGTAGAAGAAAAAACATCTTTAGTATAGAGACACTTCTTCTGGTTCGTAAACTGTCACCTCTAAAGAACAAAAATTTGCACCCTTTACCCACCAAACAAAAAAATCAGATAACCGCTCGTTGGAACTATAGTGTTTGCCAAAAAAAGACAAGAAAACTATGTTTCTGTTAAAAGTTCAAGTGCAAGAACTTCAGAGGGAGTAAGATGACCCCCAATCCATATTTTTTATCAACAGCCTTGTAGCTTGAGTAGGATTGTAAATGCATGATATAAAACCGAAGTGGTACATTAACATGTACTATTGGCCTATTCCTCAGGGTTTGAATTTTAGATGGATGTAGATAGAATTCTATATCCTTGTGTAGTATTTCATTTGAAATTGCTTCGTCCACATATTACCAATTGGAACTGCAATTAGCACAATGATGATGCAATGGGCTCTTCCATAGTTGTCTCTATTTGAAGTCTTTGAGTTGATTATAAGCTTCCCAATTTTACTGTTTATGACCAAATTGCAGGTTCCTGGCATCCTCTTTACACCTATCTGCCCACATTCTTTATCCTTTCGTCCTCTTATTTTGCCTGAGCATGTGACAATCCGAGTACAAGTACCTTTCAACAGTAGAGGTCATGCATGGGCGTCATTTGATGGGAAGGACAGGAAAAAGTTAGCGCCAGGAGACGCCCTTGTTTGTAGCATGGCCACTTGGCCTGTGCCAACTGCATGTCAAGCTGATTCTACCAGTGACTTTTTACGCAGCATACATGAAGGTCTTCACTGGAATTTGAGGAAGACGCAGTCTTTTGATGGCCCTCGAGATACATGATCTGTATTAACCCCTTAATCCGTCTTATTTTCAAGTATCAATCAAGATTTTCTTCTCAATTAATGCAGAGGGATCATGATGCATATACGCGCCTATACGTTCAAATGTAGAATTAACTTTGAGAATGATGAGTTTCAACCTTAGGTTGTTTATTGTTGTTTGTAACTATAGACATAAGAATAATAATAAGAATATAGAAGGAAATTTGTACCATTTTGTACAGTTCTTTTACATGAAATTCTGTTGGTTGTTTCTAAGTATCCTATTGATATTAGTGTTGGTTTATTCCTTGAGTCGAGGGTTTATCGGAAACAATATCTCCATCTCTAAGATAAGGTAAGGTCTGTGCACGCTGTACCTTCTTAAAATTTTATTTTGTGGGATTATGCAGGATATGTTGTTGTTGTATATTAGTGTTGGCTTATGTGTGGAAAATCAAAATGTTCACAAGCAAATGTGCAACTTTCACTTGCTACAAGGTAGATAAAGGACTTTTTGGAGAGGAAAAAAAAATTGAGAAAATAATAAATCGTCTAGAGAGGTGAATAGGATTTAAAAGCTAATATGTGGAAATAAAAAGTTACGCTTTCCGTTTCAAAATAAGTAGTGTTTTACCTAATCAATAAGACATAAATGATGTTATTTCAATTTTACTTTAATTTAATTGGAGAAAGTTTTACATAACTAAGAAAATATTAAAAAGAGTTACATATTTTTCAATGTATTTATTAAGGGTAAGTTGGTAAAACTATATTTTACTTTCTACGAATGTGTAGTTTTTTTAAGATGTGTTTTTAAATAAAAAATATCACTTATTCTGAAATAGAGGGAGTAAGAAAATAATTAGCAAAACATGATGTGAAGCCTTAGTGACTTGTACAAAAAGAAAGAGACTCATGAAGTGGATTAAGAAATGTACATATAAGTTATAATAATTGAGAGAGGAGGGGTATAGATTTTCTGAGAGTGTTAGAAATGTACATATAAGTTATAATAATTAAGAGAGGAGGGGTATAGATTTTCTGAGAGGTGAACACTGTTTATTTTTAAAATGTGAGGTGTTTGGTTAAGCTTTTAAAAAAAAAAAAATTCAACGAATGTGATCATAAATTGTATTCACCAAATGTGATTTATAAATTATACTTAACAGATGCGATTTTTAAATTGTATTTATCAAATTCTTTATAAAGTGCATTAAAAGAAAAAACATTTGGCAGCATAAATTTGTTGTGAATAGAATCTTTGATTGAGAATAGCAAAATTTTATGAAGAGAAGTGAAGCTACAAGCCAAAGCTTTGAACATATATACTAACTTTGTCTCGAACTATCTATCATGATTTTTAAAAAAATAGTATGTTATCTAATTATTTATCATTTTAAAAATTAAAGATAAAATTAATTTTTCTTTTCATTTTGTTCTTCAGTAATAACTGTTATTACTCTTGACGACTATACAAACCTCTGTAGAGTAAATATTTAATAAAAATAGATTATTATATTTTAAGAGAGATGTAAAATAGATAATTTAAAACGGAGGAAATAGTACATTCCTCATAAGAAATATAATAGAGAGCCAACAAAGTTCATTTCAACTAAGAAATATCGCTCATCATTAAATTGTATTAAACTCAAGAAGGATTACAGCAGTTCTCGATATACTGTGGACCACGACAATAAATCTACTGTAATTCTACAAGTGAAATTTGAAAAAAACGATATGTACACAGTCTTATTTCTATCTTGAATACGTCCTTTTAAAAATAATATTTCCCATCCACTTTGAAAAATAATATTTCTAAAAGGGTAATTATATATAACAAAGCAGAGTATGCAGACAACATCTTCTTGAGTGAATATTCTCTGTCGAGGATATTTATCTTCAGCTAAAAAAGGTATAAATTTAATCCAAACATAATTTGGATATCTCATTAAACTTGATATTATTTTATTTCCTTTTTAGATGAGATAAATTAGTTTAAAAATTATAAACTTGAAACTATAATTTCGAAATAACTTAGTCCGCAAATCAAATAATCCGTAAGATCTTAGCACATATTAATCTGAATATCTATTGGACTCAATTTAGGCCTCATCTATTTTCTTTAAGATTAAGATATTTGAATTTAAATGCATACATGAACGATTAAGATGTTGTCTCTAAATTTAAATATTGAACAATTTAAAACTGTTATTTTTGACCATATGAATTTTGCATAATTTATTTATTTGTAAATGTATAATTCAAATAACTAATTAATTAAATATTAGGAAAAATATAAATTTAATAAGATAAAATTATTACTTAATTAAGAAGAATGAGACATTTATGTTCGCTAGTGATGACGAAGATGATTGTAATGGTGGATATGATTGTAATGACTGAAGTGACGGTGGAAGTTGGTGGCACTAATAGTGACTTTGGTTGATATTAGTAGTTGACTATGTTGGCAGCTATGCTAGTTGTGATGGCGGAAGTGGTTGGTAGTATGAATTAACCGCAATGGTGACAGTGGTTGATAGTGGAGGAGGCGACGGGGACATTAACAAACTAACAATGGTGAAGGTAATAATTAATATAACTATAATGACGGAAGTGATATGTGTGATACGATAACACTCATAGCAGTAGTGATTATAATGACAGAGGTGACAATAATGACTGATAGCTGACTATGATGGTTGACAATGATGATACTAATTGTGATGACACAGATAATTAATGATTAGCTGATGATTGGAAACAAAATAATGGTAAAAATTATACACCCAAAAATACTCAAAACCTTTGCCTATTAAAAAAATTTAGGAAACAACAGAACATTTTAAAAAAAAATTCCTCTATCTGAATATATATATATGCTTTCACAGTCCCATTTTCACTTGTTTTTTCGATTCTTTCATCAGATGAAGTTGAGATCAATGTCCCATTATGATGAAGATTTCTGAAAAGATTCAAATTGGCGGGGAACCAAATTGTTTCTAAGGAAGAAGAAGCATTGAATTGAATTAAAACCCCAGAAGAATTGTGCTATTCTTTTTGACTTCCTTAAACCCCAGAAGATTTCTCATATTGGTTCGATTTCAACTCCAAAAATCCTAAAACCCCAGATGAATTGTGCTATTCTTTTATGGAACTGTAATGGAGCTGCTGTTGATTTTGCCACTATCAAGAACTGGAGCACGAAAATGCTTGAAGGTTTGAGCTTTCTTCATAGTCAGAATACGAAGATCATCCGTAGAGATATAAAGTGTGACGATGTGTTTGTTCATAGCGGTGGAAAACAAGTTATACTTTGGAGATTTAGGGTTAGCGATTAATGGGTAATTTCGGGAAGAGCTTAAGGGGATCTAGACAATGGTGGATGCAAGTCAGAGGCTTGTGCTCTCACTGCCAATTCTGTAATTAGTCAATTTCAGGGGATTAAGTTGTCGTGCTCAATTGCTGGAGTTAACTTATAAGCTGTTTGGAATGAAGGTCCACAGTTGGCTACACACTAGTGGTGCCGATTCAGGTACTTCTTTGAAATCTATGAATTGTATCTCATACTTATTGCACATAAATTTTAAAGTCATTCTGTAGATATTTGCAAATTCTTAGTAGTAGCTGTTTTCTCTGACATGACTCAATGTGGTATATTCTTAGTGTTGCGTTAGTTATGGCGGAGATCATTTTTATTGTGAGGCTAATCAAACATAGTATTATATTATACGTACCGGGGATTATTTTGTGAATGCAGCCAACCAAACGACAGGATGTTACATCTGTAGAAACTTTTGAGAGAGTGTTGAGTTTAGAATCATGACAGAATCACAATAAATATTTTGGACATGGAAAAAAGAGTTGTGAAAGTAGCAGCTACATATAATGACTAACACATATCTAATGAAATTACTAAAATTCAAGCTTCCACTTGTACTGACTCTCACATTAGAACTTTAGATGTGTAATTAAGGCCTCCATTCATTCTAGTTCTGATATTACAGTCAACTCTTGTGTAGAAGAAGGGTTTGCAATCACTCCAGTTCCTGCGTGGGTGGTGTTTCTTGCTGTAGAAGGAGGAGGAACAGTTAGGTTGCTCCCATCTCCTTCTAGCATTTGAATAACAACTTTGATGGAAGGTCGATCTGTTGCATTCCATTGGATGCACCAGAGTCCTATAATAGCCAATTTCCTTGCAATTATGATGTCATCATCTTCCTCAATCCTGATTTTCAACTCTTCTCCTTGATTCAGCCGCTGATGAATCCACTCAGGAAAGTTCGCTTGGCTAATATCGGCCTTCGCATCAAAATTCTTCCTCCCTCCAACCATTTCAAGTAGCAGCATTCCAAAGCTATAGACATCAGATTTATGAGACACTTTTCCGAAATTGCTTGATAACACTTCTGGTGCAATATAACCCATGGTTCCTCTAGCTTCAGTCATAGTGACAGCACTTTTCTCTTTAGGGCATAACTTGGCAAGACCAAAATCAGAGATCTTTGGGTTCAAATTATGATCTAACAGAATATTCTGGGGTTTGATATCGAAATGAAGGATTTGTTGGTCACATCCTTGATGAAGATACTCCAGCCCTTTTGCTATTCCCATAGCAATATCATGAAGCTTCTTCCAATTAAGGGTAATACTATCTTTGAAACTTGCGGGAAAAATGAGCTTGTCAAGTGATTGATTTGGCAAGTATTCAAACACTAGAGCTCTTCTAACTCCATCAGCACAAAAGCCAACTAGGCGAACCACGTTGACATGGTGGATTTTCCCCATTGCTGCTACTTCATTAATAAATTCTTCCCCATCTCCTTCAGAATCATTGAGAACTTTTACAGCAACATGAATTTCATTAGAGAATGTTCCTTTATAAACGACACCGTAAGCTCCCTCTCCCAATATTTCCTGAAACAGATTTGTTATCTTTTTGATATCTGCATAAGTATATCTAGTGGGCCTGAGAGCTCTATAATCTTCCAAAAACGTCTCAACTCTGGCTTGATTCTCTCTTTCAATTTTGTTTGAGCTATAAAACTCATAGAGTGCCATGATAATAATTCCAAAAAGAGCAATACCTAAAACTCCACCTGGAAGACATCAACTTGTACATTATACACAAGGCAAATAAGTAAGGGAAATGGAAAAGATGAGAAAGAAAAGGCATAGAACACCAACCTGCAATCAATGGTCCCTTTGATCCACCTGCAGTGATTGGATATGTTTTACTTATGACAGACATTCATGTTTTGCTATTAATTATTTTATTAAGATAAAAATTATGCAATCAAAATAGAACTTTAATACCTTTTGTAGTGACTGGTCGGTTGAAACAATGAATTCCCAGTTGCTTGGTATAGTTGTTGAAACCACAATCCATTCCATGATCTTCACAGTAGCCACACTTTGGATTTAACCAACGGATAGAGCGGACATTACCATTATTTAGAGAACAGGAAAGAGATGGAATCTCATCAATTTTTTTGCAACCATGGAGATGATCATAAGTGTCTGAATTACTGACAGCAATTAATTCAGAGTTAGGTGTAGCAGAGCAACCAAATTCGTCAATGTAATCATTTGAACAATTGAAAATGGAATAGTTACAAAGAGGAAAAGGCTCAACATTCCAAAGGAGGAAAGGAGATGCTGAAAAATTGAAGTACAACAGGTTCACAAGGCAATTTTTCCAGAGAATAACATCAATCTGCTGAGACGCATAATCAATATCGTCAACAACTAATGTAAGTGAATTGGAGAATGTGAGCATGGTCATATTTTTGTTACAAAATAGCTTGAAGCCTGGATATCCACAATGTTCCGGCTGATGTTGAAGCCTGAAGGGGAAATGAATGCTAGGGCCATTATCAATATCGCACCTAGACACTCTGCAGTCATTTCCTCCTTCACCAAACACAGCAAAGGATGTCACAACTATGAGAAGTAAGTGCAAGAGGGAAAAGAGGGACATCGTTGTGCTTGGGGCAATGATAGAATTAATGTGCCTGCAATATAATGGTTAAATTTAAAAGAAGAAGGAGAAGAAGAACTATTTGTCCGTGATAGATAGATGACTTGGATAGTTAGACCAAAAAGACACCGTTGATATCTACTCTTTTTTCTGCAACTAAGTATAATTATATTTGGCACGTGAGAGAGGTTTGCTGTGGCCCTACAATATTGTTAATTAAGAGAAGACAGGGGAAGAAGTTTGGGTGACGGGGTAGGCCGGGCCGTTAATGAGGTGGGACGGGGAATGATATAAATGGAATATGACAAGACGGGGAAAGATATAAATGGGGCAGGACAGAGCAAGGGAAAAGGTAATTTTTGATAATTTTTAGTGTAGCAAAATAAGAGAAGATTTAAATGAGGCGGAACAGAGCAGGGCAAAAGGTAATTTTTGAAATTTCTTAGAGAAGACTCACATTTACAACCCTTAGAATGAGAGACTTACCAACTTCGGGTGTGCTCAGTAGCTTGGAAAATGTTTTTCATGAAAAATGTATTTTAGAAAATTAAGTAGATTTCTTATTTATTTATTTATTTGTGGTCGGGTATGTAAGCAAAATATATTATACAAAAAACATTTGTATAATTTAGACAAATATTATGGGAGGTAAGGGCAGGGGTGTGGGATGGTGGAGATGGGAGTGGCAAGAATGGGGTGAAAATGAGGTGTGTTGGAGGGTGGCAGGACACAATTAATGTGGAATGTCACTTGTAGAACTTATTTTTTCTACTTCCACTAGGAAATCATTCTCCTCATTTTTAAGAAATTTATTTTCCGAAAAATATTTCCCAAAAATTTTGTCCAACCTCACACAAAAGAATCGTAAAACATTTTTCTAATAAATATTTTCCTCCCCAGTGGACACACCCTTTGTCTTTCCTTGGAAAAGCCTTGGGACTTTTCTTTTATTCAATGACTTGACTTTTCTTTATATGCAGCAACATAATTAAGTGGTTTACTGTGGCACAAGAGGGGGAGAGAGGATGAAATATATTTGATCTTCTTGATGCCAACATTGAGAGTTTGGTAGGGAGGGTAATTGGGGCAGGGCAGAGAAAGATTTAAATGGGGCAGAATAGGCCAGGGAAAGAAAATGGGGCGGGGCAGAGAAAAATTTAAATAGGACAGAACAGGCAGATAAAGAAATTGGGGCGGGGTAGGGCCGGGCGTTAATGAGGCAGGGGGGGAGAACATTTAGATGGGATAGGACAGGACAGGGGGATATTTAAATGGGGTGGGACAGAGCAAAGCAGAAGGTAATTTTTGAAAAATTTGACAGAGCAAAGCAGAAGGTAATTTTTGAAAAATTTTAGTGGGGCAGGACAAGGTCCAGATTAATAGCTGGGTGGGGTAATTTACATCCGTAGAACTGTTTGGCACCAGTACCAAAAAGAGAAAAACCCACAAAAACATACCCTCGATTAATCAAAAAAAATGTATGGAGAAACCAAGTTTCTTACGATCCTCATCTTTTTGCAGCTCTCAGAAATGGCATTTGCAGAGCAGTGTGTCCCTTCTAGTTGTGGGCATATTCGTAATATCAGTTTCCCCTTTAGATTGAAAAGTGATCCGAAGCACTGCGGCCTTGAAACGTATGAATTGAGTTGTGAAGGGAATCGCACAATATTTTATGGATATTATGAATTGAATTACTACGTAGTACAAGCCATCAATTATGAAAATTCCACTATTCGTGTTGTAGATCCTGATATAAGAGAAGAACTTCTTTGTTCTCTTCCTCAGCATTCACGTTCAACAGACAGTCTACCACCCTTTTATGGTTTGACTACTTCAATCTATAAGCCTGGTGGTGGCTATACTCAGATCAGTTTAGCAAAAACAATCACTATTTTCAGCTGTCCATTTGCCATAAACTTTCCAGCCTTTGCGGAAATCACTAATTGTATCAACAGGAGTACTTATGCTTCCAATGCTTCTTCTGATATTTTTAAGGGACACACATATGCAACCATGGACGAATTGTTCACATCCGATGTGAGAGTTGGGTGCACTGTAGACCTTCAGTCAACAACTTCATGGCATACAGAGGATGCACATGCTAATATTTCTATTTTAAGTTTCCATAATGCTCTGGCATATGGGTTTGAGCTTTCATGGTTTTATGATGTTTACTGTGATGGGTGCCAACATACCTGTGAAGGTGAAAATTCAAGGGATGTTCGTTGTGTGAGGCGCGGCTGCAAATATTACAATTTTGGATTCAACATATTCTCGTGTGGTAAGAACAATCCTGATGTCATGCTAGGATTTAAAACCCTTTTAGCATTTGCAACTTATGTCTTAGAGATTTCTCTCATTCATACTACTTTTTTTGATATTCTTTTTTGGTTCCGGATTTTCTCTTTCGATGACCATAATCAAGTTACTGAAAGTCTTATTCTCAATGTTCTTGCAAGTAAGCACTCGTTCTATTGTCAATTCTGGTTGTGAGGATTATATAAACGGTAAATAGTTGCAAATTAAATTAACTTTGTTATTAAATGTTGTTGTTCTTGCAGGAGTAGTCCCATGGATGCTTTCTATAGCTGGTAAGCCCCCTCTGGTGTCATTAAACTGCACTAGAATACCTTTTATACTATTCTCTGTTTCATTTGCACTTTTAAGTGTCTCAATTATTCATCTACTAACGTGTTCTCACAAAATATCGTGTACTATTACTACTACTACTTTTACAAACCACTTTAATTTCAAAATGATAGACCAAAAGTCTTTCTTGCTAATTTTGTGGTGGTGGTACCCAGTGCTTATTGTTGCAGCAAGAATCGTGCTACTTGCATGCGTATTTGTGTTTCTAATGCTTAAATTACGAAGAAGGCATTTGTCAGTTTTTGATGCAATTGAAAGTTTCCTGCATAGTGAGAACAATTTCATGCCCATTCGATACCCCTATGCCAACATAAAGAAGATGACTAGGAATTTCAAAGAGAAACTAGGCCAAGGAGGTTATGGTTCAGTATATAAAGGCAAGCTTCAAAGCGGTCCTAATGTAGCAGTGAAGATACTGAGCAAGCCCAATGCTGACGGGCAAGACTTCATGAATGAGGTTGCCACAATCGGGAGGATTCATCATGTTAACGTAGTACAACTTCTTGGTTATTGTGCTGAGAGATGTAAGCGTGCCCTGGTATACGACTTCATGCCTAATGGATCACTTGAAAAGTACATCACACCTCGAGGAGGAGGAGCTGATCTATTAAGTTGGGAAAGGAAGTTTGAAATTGCTCTTGGAGTTGCTCGAGGTATTGAATATTTGCATCGAGGTTGTGACATTCAAATTCTACATTTTGACATCAAGCCACACAACATACTTTTGGATGAGAACTTCATTCCAAAACTATCTGATTTTGGTCTTGCCAAATTATACCCGACGGATAAGAGCATTGTTACTCTAACAGCAGCCAGGGGAACAATTGGTTATGTAGCTCCAGAGTTGATCAACAGAAGCATTGGTCCCATATCTTACAAGGCAGATGTTTATAGCTTTGGAATGCTACTAATTGAGATGGCAGGCTTGAAAACAAATTTGGCAGCAACACAGGATATGTCAACTCAGTATTTCCCACATTGGATTTATGATCAATTCGACAAGGAAAAGGAAATTGAAGTACTAGTCGAGACACATGAGGACGAAAATGAGATGATAAAGAAGCTGAGTTTAGTTGCTTTGTGGTGCATACAGATGAATCCACTCGATCGTCCCTCAATGACTAAAGTAGTGGAAATGCTTGAAGGCGAAGTACAAGCTTTGCAAACGCCTCCCAGGCCCTCTGAATCGCTGCAACCATCTTTACTGGAATTCAATACAAGTTCTTCAATTTCTTCAACTGAGTCCGTGAAGTTGCTTCAGAGTGGTTCTGATTCTGCAAAAATAGATGTAATTGTTGGTTGACATCACATTATGTACATAATCCGCGTTGTTCTGAATAACATGGCTAGTCCATAACAAATTTTATGATTTTTCTTTTCAGAGTAAAGGATGAAAAACATACCTAAAATATCATGGTTTTTTGAGTTTCATATTTGAACTATCAAATGTACGAGTTTCTTACCTGAACTATCTCCAAATATTTATCGAAGCATATCTAAACTATCACATGTTTACTTTTTTTACCTGATTGATGGTGATATTTTAGGTAGGAAAAGTGAGTAATGGATAGTTGAGGTGTATTTTGATAAATAATTAGTGATAATTCAGGTAGGAAAATTAAATACTTGAAAGTTCGATAGAAAACTAAAAAAATCTAAATACTTTAGGTGTATTTTTGATCCTTTACTCATTAATAATCTGCCACAAAATGGAATTTTTGATGAATTTCTCCACTCACAAATCTTTTTTTTTTCTAATACTATTTTAGAGAGTTCAAGAATGTTGTTGTATTGAAGGTGAAGAAGGCATAGATATGAGACTACCTAAATTAAAATAAAATAAAATTGTTATTTTCATGAAGTTAATACTCTTAGCTGTCTTCCCTGACTCAATAATACCAAGAAAATTGGTTGGTGAAGTTGTTTTTATTATTAATAGCAAATTTTCAATATCATGTTGAATATTCTAATATTGGGTCTCTTTTTTTTCACAAGTTATTGTCTCAATTTGTATGTCTATCTTTAATTTGATGTCCTAGATTATCTTTTTACATATGTATTTTAAACATTTAATAAATAATGCATATTTATTTTTTTCTTAACAGATTGAATTTAAAAATATATTTTAAAACTAATTTTTAAAATTTTAAATGTCATGTGACTTTAAAAAATTACCTCACCCTTTTTTAATCTCTTCAAACTCGATCCAGATCTGACCCAACTAAAAAAATAAAAAAACTCAATTTCTTTTTTGTTCAAATTCCATCCACATTTTTTGTATGACTGTGTAAAAGAGGGATTGAATTCTTTTTCATTTGGGTCGAGTTTGAAGGTATAAAAAAAATGGGTGAGGTGTTATTTCATGAAAAAATAAGAAACCAACTTGCACAGCTTTTTTGATTATGGAAGCTAAATTCGTGGCTTGTGCATTTGCAATATAAGAAATGGTTGAAGAGATTCTTTGAGCATTTGAGTATTGCAAAGAATTTTTAGGGTTTCATGATTTTATATTGTGACAGTCAAGCGACTATCGCGTATAAAGAGGATCCTAAGTATCAAAGCATAACCAAACATGTTGACATCAAGTATAACTTTGTGAGAGATATAGTAACAAGTGGAGAAATAAATTTTAATACATTCCTACGTGAGAAATGATAGTTGATCCTTTTACAAAGAAGATATCTAGAGACCTGTTTGAAAACATGTTATGGCTCTAGATTTGTATAGGATAGGATCATATTTCTGTATTATAAAATGACTTGGTTGTGATAATATTTTTATCAATATTTGACTCTTGAATTTATGTTCATATCTCGTATGTATGTGATAATGTATTTTTATTGATAAAGTATATCGAGCAAGTCATGAAATTGGCTCTTCACGCGAGCAATTGCCTCTTCCATCAAGAAACGTAAAGAGATGATATAAGAATTCAAATACACAAAATTCCAAAAAACACTCTCTCTTCTCTAACCCTCCCCCCCTCCCCCCTCGGAATTTCAAGAATCCTATCTTTTTCATATTTGTTCTTCTAAAAATACCAAAAATCCCTCTCTCTTCTCCATATTTGTTTAGATTATGTATTATATTATATCTTTGTAAATACTATATAATGTATTAAACTAATGATATTCTTTAAATTATAACACATTGATGTCATATTTTATAATTTTATTAAATATTAAATATTTTTCATATTTAGTCTACTAAATTATGAAAGTTAGTTATCTCATTTATAGGAACAATATCCAAGTGGAGAGAATTTTACATAACCAAGAAAATAATAAAGGGTTATATTTTTTTCAAGATATTTGTTAGAGGTAAGTGGGTAAAAATATATTTTACTTTCTAGAAGTAATTTTCTTAAGAGGTGTGTCAAAACTAAAAGCATCACTTATTTTAAAAGGCAGGAAGTACTAAATAAATTTTTTTTACAAATAAGACAAAAATTCAAATAATCAATCAAATAAGCTACACTAAAATACTCCGACAGGTAATAAATACACACGATTGGTTGCACGTTTTCAATAGAAAGGAAAAAAAAAAAGTAAAACTCAACCGTAGTCCAATCTAAGCATTATCAATAAATAGGCCTTTTTAACAATCCAAATATTTCCCGTCCCTGTAAATTGAGTCAAAAATGGCGACGAAAACAGTGTGTGTAACAGGTGCTTCAGGCTACATAGCTTCATGGCTGGTGAAGCTTTTGCTTCAGCGTGGTTATACTGTTAAGGCTACCGTTCGCGATCCTAGTTTGTCCTCTTTTCTCTTTCTCTAAAAAAAATTAAATTCATGTTTCACTTGAGAGAATTCTGAAATTGTCTTGTCATTTCATTCTGTGAATCTTTGTGGTTTTTTGTTGAATCATATATACCCATAAGAGTTAATCCCAATTGGTTAGTCTGTTAGAGTTAGTTAGAGTCAATAACAGAATTTGGATTCCAATAGTACACTAGTCACTAGTCAATTCCTGTTATAAATGTTTGTTTCATCAATGAGAAGTATTACAACTTGTATTCTAATTCTTCTTCTCCAACTCTTCTTTCCCCTCGATTTACATTTATTTGAATTGTTAACCTCGAACTCCTCTTTAGAGTTACTGGGCAGCTTCTGATTTAATAGATTCTAAGTTATTGCAGTTTTATTTTCTTTTTCCAGATAGGAATATGTTCCAACTTGATTTATTCTTAAATTTGGCTTTCTTTGTGTATTTCTTTGTTAATGCTAACATGCTTCTGCTCCTCTCGTGTTATCAGGAGAAAGAAGATATATACTATCATGCTTTATTTTTTCAGGAAGGAAGATTTACTGTCATGCTATCTAAAGATCATCAAAATTAAGTTATATTCAGCTAGAAAATTGGAGGCAAAGAAGATTAGGGAGACATCGAGTCTCGTCTTGAATATAAGATATTTGATTTGAACGTTTTGAAGCTTTCCATTTGATTTAGAATATGGAGTTAAAATTATGCTAAGTAGTTAGTAAGCTCTTTGCTTAGTGTATTAGCTAGTGTGTTATATTAATTTATGCAATAAGCTTCTTTGTGTCCACCTGCAGATGACCCAAAAAAGACAGATCATTTGACATCCCTTGAGGGAGCTAAGGAGAGACTCCAGTTGTTCAAAGCAACCCTGCTGGAAGAAGGTGTCTTTGATGCTGTGATTGATGGCTGCGAAGGTGTATTTCATACAGCATCTCCTATTTACCATGGAGTCGAAGATCCACAGGTTTCTCACTCATTCTCCTCATAAATATGGTTCTGACTGCAACTTCTCACAAATTTCTGTTCTTTCTGCTATTTATACAGAGATAATTCTTCAACTTATTATTGTACTTCCTCTGTCCTAATTTAAGTGGCATCAACTGTTGCTTCTGGTTTCGCTTAGTAAACTCATTTTGTAGTGTATACAGAGACAGAAAGACTTAGAAATGTCGATTGGGCTTTGAAGTTGAATACTTGAGCAAGAGCTATCAAAGCTGTAGGTACTATATTTTAAGATACTGACTTAAAGAATTACTGTTGTTCACATTTACTAGCTAAATGTAAGAAAATCTTGTTGGGTGTTTGTCTTGACTTTCTTACCATAATTGAGTTTTCATATTCCTAAAAAGAAAACACAGATTTTTCATATTTGGCTAATCCTTTCTCTTGGACTCTATAAATTAAGGATCCTTCTTTCTAATTTGGTAGCATCCACAATGTCGTGCTTTGAGAGTTTTGTTTAGGGGGATAATTTGTGAGACAAAAGTGATAGTGTAATTCTTGTGTGAACCTCTTTATTCTGAGTGAATTTGTGAAGTTATTTCTCTCGATATTTTGTACTCTTTTTTATATATTGGATTGCTCATATTCTCTCTTGTGGATGTAAGTCGGTTGACCGAACCACGTTAAATATTGCGTCTCTTCTGATATATTTCTCGGTTGTCTTCTTATTGGCATTTTTCGAGGTGTGCTGTGTTAGCTTCCGCGTGACACCTGATTATTTCGACCCTAACAAATCTTTCCTGCAAAACTAACTTCTAGTTGTTGGTGTTTCCATCTATTGATGTAATGGATTAGCCCTTACTGTTAACCTGCAGGGAAAAGTGATTGATCCTGCACTGAAGGGGACACTTAATGTTCTTGGATCAGTTGCAAAGACACCATCTATTAGAAGAGTGGTTTTGACATCATCTGTAGTAGCAGTTGCTTTCAATGGCAAGCCGAGAACGCCTGAAGTGGTAGTTGATGAGACATGGTGGTCAGATCCTGACTTCTGCAGAGAATCACAGGTGCTTTACTTGACTTATCCTTTTCCATCCGCAGCGCAATTGTGTTGCATAAGCCTCTTGAGCAATATAACATATAACTATTTGACAACTAGTGCTTTCTTGTCCAGTGGTCAATTATGGACTCATCTATGGTTGCTTTTTACAGCTCTGGTATGTACTTTCGAAGACTTTGGCTGAGGATGCTGCGTGGAAGTTTTTCAAAGAGAAATCTTTCGATATGGTTACAATAAATCCAGCAATGGTTATTGGCGCTTTGTTACAACCAACACTTAATACAAGCTGTGCTGCAATCTTACAATTGCTAAATGGTATGCTTTATCTTAAAGCAACTGGTTTGTCTTTGATCTCGTCGTCTTAACCTAGTTGTTTTATTTTGACTCATCCTTCGTGATTACTTGACGTCCTATTCATGTTACTACAATGTGTTGAAATTCATGGTAGAGTTCCATTTGCTTTACTGCAGGTGCTGAAACATATCCAAATGCTACACTTGGTTGGGTTAGTGTGAAGGATGTCGCCCTGGCGCATATTCTAGCATTTGAAAACCCTTCAGCTAATGGTAGATATCTAATGGTTGAGTCAGTTGCACACTACTCTGAGTTAGTAAAGATATTACGCGAGCTTTATCCTTCGATGAAGCTTCCAGAAAAGTAAGTTTCTTCTACGTGTAATTATCTTCGATAAGGTGTTTATCCTTGTGAAGTATACATCTTTGATTTTGAATTGCGACGTATCACAAATTATATATGTAGAGCATGCTCTGCTGAAAAAGTACATAAAGTAGAGCAGCTAATAGTTGAATTCATATGGTTTACTTATTGAAATTGTTTTACTGGCTCAATATTTTTCGATTAAACTCTCCAGGTGTGCTGATGATAAGCCATTTCCGCCGATGTACCAGGTTAACAAAGAAAGAGCAAAAAAATTGGGTATTGAATTCACTCCCTTGGCTGAAAGCATCAAAGAAACTGTTGAAAGCTTGAAAGAGAAGAATTTTTTTTGAGATTTTAATGGCCACCATCCCTTGGAAATAGCTTGAATCCCTTGTATTGATGATTATCTTGGCCTGTTAAACTTACATTTAAGCCATGGTATCTTTTGAATTTGGTAATCAACAAGTGTTTCTTATAATATTTAGCAGCCTGCTGTCAAATGTGCATTTGGCCTGTTGTTTATGTTTGGGCAAGAATTGTACCAGGATGGTTCTGTAAGTTTTTTCTTTCCTTTTTAATGATGATGGTGTACAGGTCGACATGAGTGCATTTCGATTGATTTTTCAAGTCTTCTTCAGAAAGATTGACTCGACAAATAAAATACTAAATTGGCGAACTATTTCTAAATAGAAGTGCCGAAAACGAAGAAGGCCAAATTTCACAGGATAACTCTATCTGGACTAGCATAGACAAAGGTGCTGGTCATGATTTTGCTTTTTCTATCTATTTGAAATTGGTGTACTTTGCTCTAAACCTATATCATTTTGATACTGGTAAAGGGGAAAATATCTCACCCAATTTTACAATTTAAAGCGGATATATTTCTTATTAAAAAAGTAATGCACATATATCCTCATTATTTAGCAAATGATGCATATTTATCATTTTTTCATTTATTTAAAAAAAGTTAAAACTGATATTTTAATTTTAAAAGTATTATGTAACTTTAAAAAGTTATCTCACCCATTTTTTTTAACCCTCCAGGCTCGAGACTCAACTAATGACAATTCAATTCATCTTTTATTAGGATTCGTTTCAAAGACATTTTATCACTAAGTAGAAGAGGAATTGAGATATTTTTTTCATTTGGGTCAGGCCTAGGAGGGTAAAAAAATAAGCGAGAAATGACATTTTTGAAATTAAAAAATAAGTTTTAGAATATTTTTTAATTCAATAAATATAAGTCAATTAACAAAAAGTATAAATATGCACTATGCGTAATTTGTTAAATAACGAAAAATATACATACGTTTTTTTAATGAAAAATATATTCAATCTAACCGCAAAATTGAACGATATATTCGCCATTTTTTTCCCTTTTGATACTAAAATACTTTAGGAAGGAATTGTAAACATAATGCATCCATAAGCAATTTGGCATTTAGCAGCTTTTGTTGGTAAACACATATAAGAAATGTCGTAGAAATGACGTTTATCATATTTCATTTCGAGTTAATTATTAAAGACATATTTAAAGTATTTCATTTTTTTAAGGTTTCATATCTGAAATATTATGTGTGCAAATTTTTTATCTGAACTATTATTAAGTGTTAGTCAAAAAATACTTTAATTAATAGTTGTTTACTTTTTCTACCTAAACTATGGTGATATTTAAGATAGAAAAAATGAACAACAGAAAAAATGAACAACTGATAATTAAAATGTGGTTCAATAAATATTTAATGATAGTTCAGATAAATTTTTTTTAAAAATATGATACTTTAGATATATTTTTTACTCTCTAACTCTTTTCGCTTTAGGGGAAAATACATAAAAATAAATTTCCTATCGATCATATGACGAACAATTTTGAATTGAAATAAATATCACCTTTTCTAAGTGCTAATGTTCCACAAGTATCTATAAGGAATATTTGATAGTGTGTAGTACCTCGCTTGATTCATCTTTTCGCTATAATTCGAGGATTAGTTAATGGTGTGTTTTTTATATTCGATGTTTTAATTTATTTATGAATATCATAAAATTTTATGGAATTTCGATATGCCTCTTTAAAGGAATATATTTTTTTATAAAATAGGCGTGAACTAGGGTTTGAAATAAAGTAATCTTGATAATATGATATATTTTATGCGGTTACCTTAATTATATAATAGACAAATAAAAATAAGTATATTTTTGTGACCCAAGTTATTCCCATTTTTCTCTTTTTAATTTCTCTCTATCATCAAAAAATGAGTGTTTTTTCTTTTCTGGGTCGTTTGGCTCATTCGACGGGGGAATGGGGACATGGGTTTGTGATATATTCATCGAAAAAAGATAGGACTATGAATATAAAAAAAACAAACACAAATAGTCTTTTATCGTGAAGTTATGAATTTATGATCATAGATGAACACTATTTTAATAACTCCATCGAAAAAAGATAGGACTATGAACATAAAAAAGACAAACACAAATAGTCTTTTATCGTGAAGTTATGAATTTATGATCATAGATGGACACTATTTTAATAATTCTTTTTTTTATATATTCGGACTTAAAATTTACTATACACATGAAATCAATAATAATTATCATAAATATTTTAATATTTTATTTATATATATAATATAATTTTTTATAAAATATTATTACATAATATTTAAATATCATTATTTAAAAAATAATTTAATTGAGCTACTAAAATAAATTCACATGTTCAGTGCATGTTTTCAGTACAACCGTAGTCCATTCGAAAGCATTACCCCCCATACATAGGCCTTTTAATAATCCCAAATATTTTCTTTCCCTATAAATAGGGGTTTTGTCCCTCTACTTTTACACCGTTCAGTCTTCTCTCTCACCCGGTGTGGTAGTAGGTGAAGACAGAGGAAGACAGAGAGAGAAAAAATGGCGACGAAAACAGTGTGTGTAACAGGTGCTTCAGGTTACATAGCGTCATGGTTGGTGAAGTTTTTGCTTCAGCGTGGTTATAC
The DNA here is from genome assembly GCA_035772735.1 of Datura wrightii. Lineage (NCBI taxonomy): Eukaryota > Viridiplantae > Streptophyta > Magnoliopsida > Solanales > Solanaceae > Datura > Datura wrightii. The sequence continues at coordinate 4,659,824 of JASDFA010000012.1, read as the reverse complement.
TGTTAAGGCCACCGTTCGCGATCTCAGTTTGTCCTCTTTCTCTCTCTCTCTCTCTCTGAAACAAATCATTGTGAAAATTGGATTCTGAAATTGTCCGGTCATTTCTTTCTGTGTGATCTTTGTTTTTAGTTCTCTCTGACATATATATACTCATTTGAAGGATTTGGTAGTCAATTTGTATAATTTTAGTTTTTGGAAAAGATAGGGCTAATGGGTTTTTGAAGAGTAATAGAAGTTTAAGAACAATTCCCAACTGTTGATATTCAGATTTTACTTTCTGGGTTTCTGTTTTTTATTTTAGTTTTTGTAGTTTTTTGTTGAAACAGTTCCTTGAGAATGACTGGTGAAATAGTTTTATATTTGTTACAATCGATGTAGTAGTTTCTTTTAGTATTGGGTTAGCCTAGATGGTTTGATTAGGTACCTAGTAGACCTACAAGTGCGTGGATCTTTACTATAATTGAAGCAGATTCAAATGCAAACTTAGCTAAGAACAAATAAATAGATTCAAAGGATGGGATTAGCGATTAGTTTGGAATGATTTTATATTTGTCTATCTATTCAATCTGGCTGGAGACTTCTATATCAGTATAGGGATTATATGAAATATATAGCTCTCTTTTTTCCTTAAAAGATAGTTCTACCAGTATTGGAATGAAATGGTGAAATGGGTCCTAGCAGAGACTGATCTAAGATTAAGGACCTGTTTGGCCATGAGAATTGTTCACATTTTCCCGGATTTTTTTCTTCACTTTATTTGAAAATCAGTCTTTGTCCATGAAAATTCCAAATACAATTTGAAGTTTATTTGGAATTTGTAAACCTTGTTTTCACTTTTTCACTTTCACTATATTTTCTTTTTCAAATTTTACCCTATTTTTAAAATTTTTTTTTATATAAGTGGTCCCATTTGTATAGAAAATAAGTTTTCTAGTTTTAGAAATTGGAGGTATACATCATATTTCATGTTTTTTAAGGAGAAGTACCTTAAAAAATCAAATATTATTTGCATATATTATAACCAAATACAACTCCATCTTCAAAAATTTCACACAAAGTGAAAATATTTGTAATAGTATGTAGCAGCTCATATATGAGTTCTGATTTTTGACATTATTTGACATTATTTAGAGCAGATTTGATTGTATGTGACAAATAAATTAGTCAAGTTGGGTAATTTTTTAGTTTTTAAAAATTGGGGGTATAAATAATATTTAAAAAAGGTACCTTCGAATTATAAAAATTCTTTGCAAAAAGGAAGGATAAACACAACTTCATCTCCAACTTCAACTCCAACTCCAACTCCAACTCCTACTTTAAAAATTCCAAATAAAGTGAATAATATTTGGGTATCATGGTCAAACGCCTACTTTAAGTTCTATGTTCAATTTTGAGGTTCTTAGTATTGAACTTTATCATATTTTTAAAGTTGTGGATTCATATTTACTGTTTGTTATAATTTTGAAATAATTTTTACACAGCTTTATGTTTTGCGTCGAAAGTATTTGGTTAAGCTCATGGAGCTGTTTAAATGATTATATAGATTCTAAGAAATTGCATATTTACTTTGTTTTTCTAGATAGAGTTATGTTCAAACTGAATATCTTCTTAAATTCAGGAGAACAAAGATATACTATCATGCTTTATTTTTTCAGGAAGGAAGATTTACTATCATGCTATCTAAAAATCATTGTAATTAAGTTACATTCATCTAGAAAATTGGAGGCAAAGAAGACTCTGTGGGGACATAAGAGTCTCATCTTGAATATGAGATATTTGATTGAACGGTTTGAAGCTTTCCATTTGATTTAGAATCTATACTTACTATAGGGTGACATATAGGATAAAATTATGCTATGTACTAAGTAAGTTCTTCATTTAGAGCCCGGTTGATTTAGCTTATTAAAATAACCATATGTTTTGAAGCTGATTTTAAGCAGTATTAGTGTTTGGTAATAAGATGCTGATGAACACTTTTTTATTAAAATGACTGAAATGTCCTCAAAGCTATTTCCTAAGCATATAAATTTAAGAGTGCTTTGACATAGTTAATGATGAATGACAGAAATAGAATCGAGAAATAATTTAAAGTTATGTTTTAGGAAGATTATTTTTGAGATTAGAAAAGATATCAGGGATAAAGTGGTAATGACTTGGTCAAACAAAAAATTCTTATCAGATGAAAATACATAAGTTGAGGGTGACCAACTTATAGTTTATGGTTGATTTTTTTGAATTATAAACACTTTTGGTGTGTACTAGCACGTAGGTAAGACAAAAGGTGTATATAAGCTAGTTTGACCAACTTATAAACTCAGCCAAACATCTTTTTAGTGTTTTTCTGTTCTGCTGTATTAATGTAATAAGCTTTTATGCATCCGCCTGCAGATGATCCAAAAAAGACAGATCACTTGACATCCCTTGATGGAGCTAAGGAGAGACTCCACTTGTTCAAAGCAAACCTGCTGGAAGAAGGTGCCTTTGATGCTGTGGTTGATGGGTGTGAAGGTGTATTTCATACAGCATCTCCCTTTTACCATGGAGTCAAGGATCCACAGGTTCCTCATTCTTCTCCTACTAAATATGGTTTTGACTGCTACTTTTGCTAGCTCACTCTTTGGAATTTTGTAGTTAGTCTTGTTGTAGCTTTCCCATTGTTATTCACAAATTTCCTTTTTTTATTTTTTTTATTTTTTGCTATGTATATTGAGATTATTATGGTGCTCCCCCTGTCCCAGTTAAAGTGGATCACTTTTCTTTTTAGTTTGTCCCAGAAAGAATGTCACCTTTCTTTCTTTAGAAATGACGTAACTTTAGAATTTTCATTTTATCCCTTATAAGATGATTTGCAGTCATACAAGTGTCCAAGACTTGTTCAGACTATAAAATTCAAAAGTCTTCCGCTGTTTCTTAATCTTTGAGCACTTTGAGCTTAGTCAAACAGAGCCATATAAGTTGGGAGGTAGGGAGGAGGGAGGGGTATTATCTTGATGAAGTGGTTATTCTGTACCCATTTTTTCTCTGTACTTCCTATTTTATGCATGAGCCAGTCAGTATCTACTTGATATGTCTTCACAAAAAATACTGTGAAAATTGCTCCATTTTCCTTAGAAAAATTGTAGTTCATATTTCATTGTGAGTTTATCTTTTTTGCGAATGACTATAGGTCCTGACATCAAGATCTATCAATGGTATATTAGCTCTAATATTATATTTTAAGATACCGACTTAAAGGATTACTATTGCACCTTTACTGGTTAAGTTTAAGAAAATCTGTCCTTGGAAACTGGCTATATGCATCTTAGTTATGTTGGTCCTATTTCTCTGATCTAGTTCTTTGTGTTTCCATCTATTGATATAATGGATTTAGCTCTGCTGTCAACGTGCAGGCAGAATTGATTGATCCTGCACTGAAGGGAACACTTAATGTTCTTGGATCAGTTGCGAAGACACCATCTATAAGAAGAGTAGTTTTGACATCATCTATGGCTGCAGTTGCTTTCAATGGAAAGCCAAGAACGCCTGAGGTGGTAGTTGATGACACATGGTGGTCAGATCCTGACTTTTGCAGAGAATCACAGGTGCTTTACTTGACTTTTCATTTTCCATCTGCAGTGCAATTGTTTGCTTAAGCTCTTGAGCAATATAAAATAGAAGTACTAGACAACTAGTGCTCTCTAGTTCAGTGTTTAATTGCCTTGCTTTTCTGATAGAGGTTAGGGGTTCAAACCTCAATATGGTATTATAGTTTTGCACATTTTTAGCCTGATTTGAAAAAGAAAACTCAGGGGGTCAATGAGCCATTGACCTCATTCTGGTAATAACCAATTAAACTAATACAGTAGAACCTCTCCAAATTAATACTTTCGGAACTTTTAATTCAAAAAAAAAAAAAATACTGTCGGAACCATGAAATATTGTTATTTTGTAGAGGTATTATTTAATCCATAAATTAATATTTATTAATTTAAAGAGTGTTTTTGAGATTCAATGAAGGTTAATTTTGATACATCAAAATCATCGTATCTTACTAATTTATGTATCATATTTATTAAATAAATATAAAAAATAAATTCATTATACATAAAGTATAATGTATGATGTATTGTAATGTTTTTTTAAAAAAGTGAGTCATTGTGAAGTACACTATTCTGTTTGTGGAGCTAATTACAGGCTCATCTTTTGTTGGTTTTACCAGCTCTGGTATATACTTTCAAAGACATTGGCTGAGGATGCTGCATGGAAGTTTGTGAAAGAGAGAGCTTTCGATTTGGTTACAATAAACCCAGCAATGGTTATTGGCGGTTTGTTACAACCAACACTTAATACAAGTTGTGCTGCCATCTTACAGTTGATAAACGGTATGCTTGATCTTAAAGCCGCTGGTTTGTCTTTGATCTCGTCATCTGAAACTATGTTGTGTTACTTTTGACTAATCTTTTATGATTTGTTTTTAAAAAAGAAAAGGAATCCTGATTAGTTACCTAACTGTTTTCCTGAAGTTTCTCTTCAAGGGAATGAATCTGACAAATCAATGTCTGTTTCTGTCGGTTCTGGTAACTTCAGAAAATATTAATAAGTCTACTTTGTACCCTTTTTTCCTTGCAATATCTTTCTTCAACAAGTACTTACACTTATTTTACAGTGCTTCATATATGTTTAAATACTTCTATTTTTTATGTTTGCAATGAGATCAAAACACATTTTTAAGTCCAACTTATTAGTAGGTCTACACAACACTTCAACCTTGTTTCTGTTTGCCACTGGGCTAACTAATTGCCCATTTATTTGGAAATGATCTTTTCAGGACGAGAATATTACATATTGATCAATTCACACTAGTACCATTTCGATGTGTCTCAATTCTTTCAAACAAGATAGTTTTGATACTTTGAATCTACTATATAAGTTCCACATCCTTCTTGCAGTGTGTTCTTTATGATTTCTGTCAATTTTAAACTGACGGAGATGGACTTTGAGTGTAAGATGTAATTTGATTCACCTAGTATCTTAGCAGTGGATGTTACTCCCACAATAATAGTTAAAAAGTTAGTATCATTGTGGAATTGCTTCAAATGTTAAATTTGAATAAGATGAATTTGAGTGAAAAGGTTTATAAATTGATATTATAACAAATCCCATGTAGAAAGTGCACCCTATGTATATAGATTTGGGATTCGAAGGAGTAACTAGTTTGCCTTCCTTTTTTCCATCATGCTTCTTCCTTATCTCCTATCTTGTTAGTTTTATTTTTGATTTTGATAACTGAACTTTGTAGTTTTGTTAAATGAGTTTATTTACTGCAATGTGTTGAAATTCATGGTAAAGTTTCATTTTGCTTCACTGCAGGTGCTGAAACATACCCTAATGCGACTTTGGGGTGGGTTAATGTGAAAGATGTCGCCCTCGCACATATTCTAGCATTCGAAAACCCTTCTGCTAATGGTAGATATTTAATGGTTGAGGCTGTTGCACACTACTCTGAGTTAGTAAAGATATTACGCGAGCTTTACCCTACTATGAAGCTTCCAGAAAAGTAAGTTTCTTCTTTGTGTAATATCTACAATAAGGTTTATCTTTGTGAAATGTTCATCTTTTAAAGTGCGATGTTTCACAAAGTAGGTACACCATGCTCTGCTGAAAAAATACAGGCTGGAGCAGCTAATAGCTTAGTTCGTATTGTTTGCTTCTCGGAATTGTTTTACTGGCTCAAAGTTTTTCCATTAAACTCTCCAGGTGTGCTGATGATAAGCCATTTCCATCCAAGTACCAGGTTAACATTGAAAGAGGGAAAAAATTGGGTGTTGAATTCACTCCCTTAGCTGAAAGTATCAAAGAAACTGTTGAAAGCTTGAAAGAGAAGAACTTTTATTGAGATGCACAGGCCTTAGTGTGAATGAGTCTGCAAATTTAGACCTTAATTTCCAGCAACCCTTGGAAAGATCGATATAATAAAACCTTTCTTGTTGTCATGCGATCCAGGATTTTAATGGTGTAAAAGCTTCATGGATGTTGTAGAAAGAGCTTGCATCCATTGTATTGATGGTTGTCTTGGCCTGTTAAACTTACTTTTAAGTCATGTTAAGACGAAAATGATTTATTTGATATTATGGATGACTGGTTATGGAGGGACTGTTTCGTTTTTGTAGGCTGGTCCGGTCTATTGCTCCCTATTGGTCCTGGTCATTGGGGGCAAGAGGATCATTTATGATGATCTTTTGAATTTGGAAGTCAACAAGTGTTTCTTATAATACTTAGCAGCCTACTATCGAATTTGCTTTTGCCCTGTTATTTGTGGTTGGGAAAGAAATGGACCAGGATGGTTCTGTATGGTTTTATTCCCTTTTTAATATTGATTGTGTACTGGTCGACATGAGCGCATTTTGATTATTTCACAGGATACCTGCTATCTGGACTTGCAAAGACTAAGGTAGTGATCGTGATTTGCTTTTTCTAACTTTTATTGGTGGACTTTGCTCTATACCCATCTAACATTTTTGGTACTAAATACTTTATGAAGGAATTGTAGACATAATGCATCCATAAGCAATCTGGCTTTTTGCAGCATTTGTTGGTAAACACATACCAAGAACTGTTATAGGAATGATGTTTATCATATTTCACTTTGAGTTAATGATTAAAAATATAGATGAATTATTACAGTTTTTTGAGTTTTATATATGAATTATCAGGTGAATTTCTTACTTTTTTTTACTGAACTATCTCCAAGTGTTTATCGGAACACACTTAAATTATCAGTTTACTTTTCCTACTCGAAATATCATTATAGTTGAGGTGTTTGTTTTTGAAATTTTTAAAATTTTTTTATCTGTTTCGATGCCGAATATTGTACAAGTAACTAAAGGAGTATCCGATAGTGTGTTATCTGCTCTTTCACACATACTTTTAGCATGACCCCTTTTTTTAGGTTTGGCGTCATAACATTAATCTCCCTTATAGTTTAAGGTATTACGTGTATCTCCTTTTGTTTTGATTTTTTTAAAACTAAAAATAAAAGAAAGTGGACTAATTTGCCCATCGAAACAACCTAAGAACTTAAGATTCCCAGTTTATTATTTGTCACCATACCTTTATCAAAGACTGAAAATAAGTTTCTTTGAATATAAGTCTAGTAAGTTTTCAGTCTTTCAGTCTTTGATAACAATTCCACCCTCAATTTAAAACGTTGAACAAGTTAATATAATCATTTGGAATTTGTTTTAGGGTTTGAGTGGATTTAGAATTTCAAAGTTAGTTTAATATTTTTTTTTATATTAGGAGCTCGATATATTGCGACTCAGAGAGGGAAATTCATCATCTAAAATATGGTGAGTGATTTTTAACTTGATTTTGATTAGTTGGTCCCAATGAATTTGACACACAGTGTCTGGATTTTTGACGTAGAAATTCAGATATTTTGGTTTAGGCTTCAAGAGAGTGAAAGTTAAGGATTCGAAGATCGATTTGATATCGGACTTGAGAACTAATGATAGATTTGGACTCATAGGGTTATGAGTAACCCGAAAATAGTATCAATTTTAGATTTTGATCGCATGGTTCAGATTTGACCTTCTGGTTAGCCTTAACTTTGACTTAGTAAAATATTACCGTTTGCATCAAATTTTAAGGTGATTGAAAAATAATTTGTAATCCCAAATAAACTATGATGAAAATAAGATTTTATTGAAGAATATTTGTGAGTACAATTATGTTCCTTCCTTGATTCTTTCTCGAATACAGTATGATTCGGATCTCCTTACGATGTATTTGATTGCTAGGAATGGGCGACGACTTTGCCAAAGGCCTTGATCTCTTTATGAATATCCCAAGATTTTGTGGGATTTCGAAATGTCTCTTCAAGTGAATGTGTCTCTGCTTATAGGCATGAGTTAGGGCTTGGGATAATGAAACGTACAGTTTGAAGATGACGTATTTTATGTGTTTGCCTTAACTATCTAATAAACGATTGAAAACAAACACATTTTTTTTTTAAAAAAATAATTAAATTAAAAATGTGTAATTAAAATACTTTATTAGAACCCGAGACGTTCAATTGAAACAGATTTTAATTCAAATGTTTAAATAAAACTTGTCAGGATAATCGGAGTGCTGCTTGGGCCCAATATGAACAATGTTATATTACTCTCTAATGTACATTGTATATATCGGATAAACTTATTTGCTCTTTGACTTTTAAATTTTGTGAAAGGCAAAAGAATTAAATAGTACTCTATTCAACTTCAATTTATTTATCTAATTTTGACTTGGTACAAAATTTTAAGAAATAAAGAAGAATTTTGATTTATTATCTTAAACTTAAGATATGTCGAATGTATCAAAATTACTTGTTTTAGTCTTATTGTCTTAAACATGACATATGAAAAGTTGAAATTAAAGAGTTGATAAAAAATTATTTCTTTTTAAATCGACGAAAAAGCTAAAAACAATTATCTCAAACTTTTTGTTATTTTAAAAGTTCATGATAAATTAATTATTTTTGCTCTGTCTAGTCTTAATAGTTATTATTCTTGAAAACTATAAATATTTTAATTATAAATACACATTATACGTATATAATATAAGCTAAAAAGACATAACCTATATTGATATCGCAAAAATCAAATTAAAAACTAAAAAAAAATTATTTAAAAGACCACAACTAATAATATAAATTGAGGACTACCTAGAAACTACCAAGAAAGGAAACAACATAGGTGGCTGTTTTTAAGGATAATCTCTCAATTATTTTTTTTCCATCAATTCTTTATACTTACCAAAAATACTGAACAATTTTCTTCTTTTCTTTTCTGTTTCTCTTAAACACCCCATCATCCCTCTGTTTCTGCGGTAGTTTTTCCCGAAGAGAATGAGTTTAGCAGCGAAAACTGTGTGTGTTACGGGAGCTTCAGGTTACATAGCTTCATGGCTCGTCAAGTTCTTGCTTCAGCGTGGTTACACTGTTAAGGCCTCCGTTCGTGACCCAAGTTTGTCCCTTTTTCTCTATATTATCGGAAAATGCGCGTTTTTTCTTTTCTGGGTCATTTGGTTCATTTGATGGAGAAATGGGGACATGGGTTTGTGATTTTTTCTGGGTGTTGATTCTTGGATTTGATTTTAAGAAAAATGTCGGTTTGTGTGCCATGCAATCGCAATGTGGTGTTTATGATCGTCTGGGTTGTTTTGGATCCTGGGATTTTAGGTTAAAAAGATCATAATATTTTGATATCCGAAGATTGTTTGTTGAATTATGTTAACCGTCTCATCTACCTGCATAGATACCCTATTGCATTGCCTAATTTGAAAATTTAAGCTATTGGAGAGGGGACACTTTTGTTTGTTTGTCTAAGTTCTGCAATATCTTGTTGGCTGTTTTGGTTTGATTTGGTAAGCTTTCTTATGAGCTTCAATAGATTGATTGAAGGTTTTGGATATGATACCAATGAGATAGTTTTTCAATTTTTGAACAATAAATGTTGGGATTATGGTAAGATAGATTTTCAGTTTGACATATAAATGATGTTGTAAATTGAAAAATGAATGATGTTGTGACTATGGTTAGACAGATTTTCAATGTGACATACAAGTGATGTTATGATTATGGTGGACCGACTTTGCCATATAAAGCTACTCATGTATTCATTCTCATGGGAAATGAGAAAATCCACCTGGTTGGGCAGAAAAAGCAAAAGCATTTGCTGAAAGTTCTCATTAATTCAGGAGTGGGTCCGAAAGACGGAAAGTTTGAGTTAAAAGTAGTTGGCCAATGTGTCTAGATTACTGATTGCTCTCAGCATCTTCCCACTTCTTCTCCACGTTAAACCACCTAATAATACTCCTCCAAACCACCTCTATTATGAGCCACTGACACACTAAACCTTTATGCAATGGTAGACATGTTTTCTGATTCAATGCTTACTGGATCCAGACCTTATATTACACCAAATCCTATCTCACCCATGTCCTTTCAGCCACTTCTTTTTATGCTGAGATTTTTTCTAAATTGAACTCCAACCTGGAGATCAACAGATTTTATGAACACTTGGCCAAGTCCTTCCTCACTTGTCCTATGTAGGGAAATGGGTTATCATTCCCCTTCAAAAGTGTATTCCCCAATTTATATTTTTTCCACCTTTCCTTTTGCTTATTCTCCCATCTTCCTCCTCCCCCTCCCTCTTTTCTTTTTTTCATTAGAGAATTCAAACTTTGAGACATTATACTCAATAGATAATCTTTTGACATCAAGTCCAACTATCTCTGAGAGCAAACCAACTCGCAAGCAGTTCCAGAATAGGTTACAGTCAATCAATTAACCGCGCCTCACTCTCGAACTAGGTGGTATGGTGCCTATGCAGATCCTTTTCTTCCATCGTATTGTGTTTTTAGCTGTCTGTATTGATTTGGAGAGATTTTACATCTTTTGAGACTGTCCCGCCATGTGATTTAGAGTGTACTTTTCTCCTTTTAGCATGCTTATTAAATAAGTTCAGTGTAGTAAAGAAAAAAAATCCTAAGGTTGATCTTGTTTCGCTCATCACCAGGACTCAAACTTTCAGCTCTCCACTTAATTTAAGACTTGAACAATGGAAAAATTAGATATTTCATTCTTTATCCGTGCTATAGGTTATATTTACTGCTTATGTGTTGAATGCAGTGTGATTTTTCCTGCAGATGATCCCAAGAAAACGCAGCACTTGCTTTCCCTTGGTGGGGCCAAGGAGAGGCTTCACTTGTTCAAAGCAAACCTGTTAGAAGAAGGTTCATTTGACGCTGTGGTTGATGGATGTGAAGGTGTATTCCATACAGCATCTCCTTTTTACTACTCTGTTACAGACCCACAGGTCCTTTCCATTCTCGTAAATCTGATTTTGAACTGCTTGCCTTCATTCTAGGTAGTGCTGAAAGAAGTCAAAGTATAATGGTGGTCTCTAGAAATTGATAAAAGTATGGGAGTCAACATCTTTATTAGCTCACTATCAAGTAACTTTAGTTATTACAGACTCAATTTCATTTGCTATTCATCAAATACAAGTCTTCTGTTTCGGTTCACACAAGTGACAAATGAACCTTCTGGCACATTAAAGGAGCTAGATGCTATGCTGATGAACCATACCACGTGTCCTGTTTCATTGAATCAGATACTATACAGTGTTACCAAAAGCAAAAAGCGCAAAACAGCTCTAAGTTTCGTTGGGGCTTTAAGCGCAAATAAAGCGTGGACTTTAATGAAAAAAGGCCCAAAGGGAGAAAAAAATACAAATATATGTGTTTAGTCCAAGACTAATAATTATAAGCATGAATAGCAAATATATGAACAAAGAAATTAAAAGAGAAATTAAGATAAAGTGAAATATCAGTTGTTTAGTGTTGCCTTTTCAGAAGAGGCTCGGTGGCAAGGAAAAGTATGTCTTAAAACCTTGATCACAGCACCAAAGCGCTCGGTGGCAAGGAAAAGTATGTCTTAGAACCTTGATCACAACACCAAAGCGCACATTAAGCGAGGGGAAGCGCTCAACACGTTTTGAGCCTCGCTTCAGGCCTTAAGTGTGCCTTTGCCAACACTGATACTATATAACTTGCATTTCCATTTACTATGCTCCGCCTTTGACAACGCTGATACTATATAACTTGCATTTCCATTTACTATGCTCCAGGTTCTTTTTCCATTTGCCCGGTCCCACTCATATTTCTTTCTTTGTCTTTTCAGAGTTGAAATTTCACTGTTTCTCTTCTTCTTCTTTCAAGTTTCTTTTATAATCTTGGGTGTTTAGAAAGTAAATCTAAGATTTTGTCAAAGATGGATTATGATAGAAAGCTGTAACAGTTTAGTTTGAAGGAATCCTTTCATCATTGTTACTTCTCCCCTCTTGTAAATTAAGTTACTTGTTACCACCTACTAGAGTGAAATTCTCAAATTAATATATCAAGTACCTAATAGAAATAGTGCTCTGAAAATTTTGAATTATGTCTGTAAGATAAATTCTCCTTGACAGTCCTCTCTCTGCTTTGGATCAACTTATGTCTAGTGGTTATGGTTAGTTGAGGAAAGTTTACCGTGAGTTGGGCTGTAGGGGTCACCTCCTTAAAGGAAAAATTGCAACAATGGTTTGAACATAATGAGAGAATAACTAAATTATAGCATACAACTATTAGAATAATAATTTTCTCCTTTCAATGTACTTGATGTGTAAGTATGAAGCTTAAGAATTTTGTAATGTTATTATGGAGCTTGTTTATAGACTTTTACTAGTTGATCGTATAGTTCACATTTAGTAGCCGCACATAATATTAATCATGTTTTCTAGAAAATGAAATGGGTATAATGTTAATGGTAGCTATTTTATAAAACTGACATCCGTCTTGCTTTCAATGGTACTTTAAGTAAATTAGCTTGTTTGGCCTTTACAGTTGGTTCCCGCTTCAAATCAACTCTATGTCTGCCCATGTTTCAGGCTGAATTACTTGATCCTGCTGTTAAGGGAACGCTCAATCTTCTCGGTTCATGTGCCAAAGCACCATCAGTAAAACGAGTGGTTTTAACATCTTCAATAGCTGCAGTTGCTTATAGTGGTGAGCCTCGGACACCTGAGGTTGTGGTTGATGAGAGCTGGTGGACCAGTCCAGACTACTGCAAAGAAAAGCAGGTGTGCGATATATTTTTTCTGTTCTCTTTTTGAGCACATCCGAAGACAAATAGCAGTACTACGCATAGAAATAGCTAGTATTGAGCTATTCTTCTGGCTAGTCTTACCATTTTTTTGTGTGTTTCTAATATTTGAGGTCAATGTCTCTCTAGCCAAATTAAAGCATGATACAGTTGCATAAATGTGAGAGCTGGGAAGGCTAGGGATCTACAAAAGTTTTAAATAGCAGATGGAGGTGTTTCCTAAAACATTTGTAACAAAATATTCTCTCTATAAGTGCTATCTAGATTTGTGATGAACTAGATGCACTTTGCCTAAAGTTACTTTTACCATGGATTGGTACTGGTATGGATGTAAGAATAACCCTGAACATTATCCACCAATCCACATGTGATGTGTGAACAATGACATTTGTGTACTATATAGTCTATAGCTAGATTTCTCTTATTTTAGTATCCACAAGAGCTCATTAACTGTGGTTCTCGATAACATGACTAGCTAATCCAGTTTAAAGAATTTCTGAGTGCTTTTAGTCACTGCAATATTTCTTATAATATCATGAGTTTCTACTTTTGCAGTTATGTCAACTTAAGTTTTTGATAATTTCTTACTTTTAGGTGTTCATCCAAGCACTTCTCTGGTTGGTGTAGAATTAGGAAGGACACATTTTTTCTGGAGATGCATGTTTTAAAGCTATGCAGTTTCAATAACTTTTCAAGTATAATGAATCATCTGATCTTGGTCTCTTATATGATCTGTTTAATATGTGACATGTCATGTCTGGTGAGTACAGACTTTTGATTGATTTGTTATGATATTAGTTGCAATGTGTCCTGTAAGTGGCCTAGTTTGTTTGCTTGTGTAAATAAAACACTCACATATTTTGGGATCTCCACTCTTCTCGGCCTGGGCTTCAATAAAGAATAATGTTGACTCTTGGCAACCGCAGACATTCCACCATTTTGAATCTCTCTCTCCCTCCTGGCTGGAAACTCTTGACTCTCCACCATTTTGACACTCTCTGCCCCCTCTTATTTTTTCTGGATTTGAATTGTTGACATCTCTCTTTTCTCCTGTTTCTTTTTAGCTGTGGTATGTCCTCTCAAAGACATTGGCCGAGGATGCTGCATGGAAGTTTGTGAAGGAGAAAGGCATTGATATGGTTGTAGTAAACCCTGCTATGGTTATTGGTCCTTTGTTACAGCCTACACTTAATACCAGTTCTGCTGCAGTCTTGAACTTGATAAATGGTATGTTTTTTAAACTTAAATTAGTTAGATCCTTATCTCAATCTGGTGAGGTCAAATGGCTAGGAAATGTTTAAATCTAACAAATGGAATACCAACGCAATATGGAGCGCCAAGGCCATTTTTAAGGCCAAGGAAGAACATATATGCTGTAATTTTTTGGTTTATGGTCAACATAAGTAGGTGAATACCGAGGCCATAATCAGCGCTAAGGAGAAGATAATTTGCAAGGCCAAGGCAAAAGATCTTCTTCTTTCTGGTCAACCTAGTTATATTTCTCCAAATAATTTAACTAAAACTAAATGAATCCTCCTCCTAATATGAATATGACGAGAGCATCCACTCTCTTATGGCATATAATAATGGGTTAAATTTGAGAGTAATTCATCCAAAATACTGGTCCGTTTGTCTTTTTGTTCTAGTTGGGTGTTTTCGTGTTGCTTTGTCCTGAATGCGGAGGACATGGGTGAGGGGCTAGACAACAGGCGGGTCTTTGGTAACTACAGTTTATGCAAAAGATGATGGTTGGGTGATATGCTTATTGAACCAGAGGTGAAGTCCCTTGTATTATTCAAACTAGATGGGAGTGCAATTTAGTTTTTTTCTTATAAGCTAGAAGACTTTTTAAGTAAGTTACCTTTATAAGTTTAAGTTCCAATCAAAAACTAAACTAAACAGAACAATTGAGGTAGATGATATAAATGATGAAAATGCATTAAGAGATCAGTAACTTGTGCTTTTTCTTTTTTCTCGGAATCTAGTGAATCTGTCTTTAAAGTGTAGCTCCGCACCTTACCCATCGTGTAATGACTTTTCTTCTTACAATATCGAAATCTGTTCGTTTATAAGGATGTTATAACATTCTTTTCATCATTTTGAATGTTCATTTTTCCACGCTATGCAGGTGCCGAGACATACCCAAACGCCTCTTTTGGGTGGGTTAACGTGAAAGATGTTGCAAATGCACATATTCTCGCATTTGAGAACCCTTCAGCTAATGGGAGATACTTAATGGTTGAGAGAGTTGCACACTATTCTGATATATTGAAGATATTGCGTGACCTTTATCCTACTATGCAACTTCCACAAAAGTAAGTATTCATATAAAAAATAAGTCTATTTTTGCTTGTGATGGAACTTCTATATTGAGCTTTGATCACACAAATGTGCTATGTGGTTAGATGAATATGTTGATTGTGTTTTATGTTGAATGTGTAGATTGATTCTCGTTCACTTTATGTGTGTGTGTGAGAGAGAGAGAACGCAAATGGAAATGCAAGTGTTATTCTAAATGAAATCTTAAAATCTGTGAAGGGTGATATACTGTCCAATTTTCATCATTGTGTGATAGATTGAATGCTCTTTGATTGTATGCGACTTATATCCAAGTTCTTGCAAATCACTCACTTGTCCCAGGCAATGCCCATATCACTTTCTTTCTTGATTGGACTAGCCTTGCCAGTGATTCTAAATAAGTTCTCCTGATCTTTAAAGAAAGCATTATAGCCACAAGAAAACTTTATGTATACCCAATTCAGTTTTTTTTAAGAAGGTAACATAAATTGGGAAGCTTTTTGCTGCAACCCGATTTCCGATCGAGCCGAGCGGGGACCTGGTGCCTTAACTTAATCAGGCAAACCTTCTTGGCTTATCTATTCCTTCTTAATATGAGAAACTCTATGCAATCCAATGCAGTTCTTAGAGAAGACTTAGAATGCGAGATGATAAAAATACTGAATAATTCTAAAACTGATCTTTCTTTTATGAAATTGTAACACTTTATGCCATAATACATTCATTGTTATTTTATTCAAAACTTTATACAACATGAAAATCATAAACCAACTGAAATTTATCTATGAAGCCTCTATAACGTAAGAAAAAATGAAATGCACGAGACAAAAGGATTCCTGGCTATTCCACAAAATAAATGAAATGTTGAAGAGAAATAAATGTGCTCACTGGAGGGCAAACATGGAGCTTACCATAAGTTTGTAGAGAGTGAGGAGAACCTAGCTTGTAGTTTGATTGCCTGCAGTATCTGTGCCTAGATTGACCTATGTCAATGTAGGTCCCTACAAAGAGAACGTTAGTACACCAATTATCGGTACTAAGTGAGTCTCAATAACCCCCTCATTAAAGTTGGAACGAGACCTTAAACATGAATGCATAAACATTAAATTTTGAAACAAGTATAAAAATTCAATATTTAAAACAGTGAAGCATCTGTAATGAAACAATTCTTAAAGATTTTCTAAAATCAAAGTTCTTTCTCTTATTTTGGTTTTTTTGGAGTACCATTCAACTCTCACTTATTCTAATATGTCACTATATGATTGGTATGATGGACGATCCGAGTCAGATCGCCTGGACCTCATTCCCGTGGTACCATACAGTTCAAGGTTGTAGCGTGCTTTCATCAAGTGCCCAATTATGGCAAAGTGTAACCCAACCATGGTTATTAGGAAGGAGTACTTGCCGATCTGAGAAGTAAAAGCTCTCATTACTATAAGGCCATCATATCATGAAAATTTATGGAATATATGGAAATAGACTGTTTGAATTTCTTTTTCATCTCATACCACTTTCTCCTCTACTATGGATACGAATACCCTTCTCAGATATCTAAGGTGACTCTCAAAACATTTCATGAAAACTTTACTTTGGCTCCAAGGCCTCAACTTTATATGAACTTATCATTTAAATTTTATCCTAACATTCTTTGGGTTGCTGGTGGGAGGAGACAGGTATCCCCTAGAATTAGTCGAGGTGCGCGCAAGCTGGCCCGGACACCACGGTTATTAAAAAATAAAAAATAAAAACAATGCTTTGAACATTTCATATAATGCTTAGATAAACTTTGAAATTTGCATGAATTCATGAACAATTGACAACATGTAAACACGGCTTAAAGAAATTAAATAAACATTTCCATCATGATACATTAACATGTAAACTTTAATATAAAAGGTACATGGATAAATACATGTTTGCCGGCTCCAATCAAACATGCATTGACACTCTTAAGGCATGCACTTTAAAAACGTGATTTCTGTGAGAAAATAACCTTTGTAAAGACATATCTCAACTTACCTATATTTCTCTATTGAGCACAAATGTAAGCTCCAATGCAACCAATCATGAAAATAGTCCACAATCTATCTTTACAATAATGTTTCATATCAATCTACGTCCTTAGAACCCATAACACCCAATTCTAGTTCATCTTTGGCTAACAAGCCCCAAAACTCCATTCTTGCTCCTATGTTCTCATCTCTTGATTAATAATACAATACTTAAGCTTAATCAAACTATTAAATTCATTGGAACCGTTAAACAATTCAACATCTCATTGTTCATCTTTTTCTCATTGAAGAACTCTAAGCTCATAAACTTTGGTTCTAGATTCTTGTCCAAATATATGTTTAAATTGTGTTTTTCTATCTCAAACAATCCTATGATCATATTTAAACACCACTCTTAAAGTTGTGATAGCAATCTTACATTTTTCTAAGAAAACCTTATCTTGGTGTTCTTGATGGGTTTCAGATGAAATCTACAGTTGACCATTATTTTCGTATCCGTAATAGTGCGAAAAGAAGGCCCGGCTCCAAGTTGTTCAAGAATAGTGGCGTTGAGTTTCTCGACCCGTATGTTGCAATGATGTTAGAATCCATGTCTATCAACTACAATTAACTCAAAACATCATTAATATCTTACCCTGGCTGGTAAGGATTCCCGAGCTCCAAATCCCGCTTTCATCCCAAGCCTTAACCCTTTTTTCGTCCAAAAATATTACGTCCCGACTTTGTTATATTTATAGGCACCAGAACTTCCGCTTTTTGGCTGTGACGCGCTCAATTCATGCTGAAATCAGGCTGCAGGTTCCACCGTTCTCTCAACGCACCGTGGTGGATTGACACCCAACCTGGACTGCCAGACAACCTGTGCTAAAAGGGCCATAACCTTTTGTACAAAGCTCCAATTGATGAAGGGTTTGATGCCTTGAAATCTGGACTCAAAGAGCTTTAATTTGATACCTTTACCACCTAACTTGATATAGATAGGGAGTAATGATCGTTTGAAGTTGGGCCTAGTGCATGCTTGTTTGAATCTTTAGTTTATTGTAGTTTCCAACTTTGCTTGGCCTTAGGATTCTCCTTAGACCCTAAATCACAGCTTGGCTCTAGGATTCTCCTTTGACCCTAAATCACTTCAAATACACCTCGTATACTTATTATCACGTCCAAGTGATACTGTACCAGTTTGTGTCCACCTTTGACATGCAAAACAATATTTTACATATTCGTTATCACATTTAACGCCTGCAAACGAAATTCTTAGGCGCTACATTTTTGCTTGGGATTTTGTGAATATATATATAGAACTATTAGCTTTTCACTGAAATTTTGCTTGAACTGCAATTTTTCGAAATAACCTTTGTAGGTGTGCTGATGACAACCCATTGATGCCAAACTATCAAGTATCAAGGGAAAGGGCAAAAAGCTTGGGTGTTGAATTTATTCCCCTTGAAGAAAGCATCAAAGAAACTGTTGAAAGCTTGAAGGAAAAGATGTTTTCTGGAGGTTCATCTGCTATGTAAAAGTAAAAGGCTTCTCAAAGCTTTTTTGGTTGTTGAACAGTATAGCTTCTCCACCCCCCACCCCTTTTCTTCTCCTCCTTTTGGCTAATTTTAGAATCGAGAAGTCGAATACTATATCCCTTAATAAATTTCGAGCAGACGTTGAAATTTCTGTGAGTTTCTATATCTAGAAATTTTCATGGGGTGGCCTTTTGAATGTCTGGTGTTTAATTTTTGACCCCGTTAAAAAAAGTTGTGTAAAAATATACGTTTGCCTGGAATTTCTCCTCTTCCCTCCGCTTCTTCTTCTGTATTTTTGTCATGTGCAGCAGAAAATTGAAAACTCATTGCTTATTTGTGCCTATTTTGGATTGGTTTGATAGAAGAAATTAGAATAACACCATTGTTATGTTATAGTGAGTTGGTTTGTAGGAGAAGACAATTCATTTATTGATATTTGAAGGTTTGAGTTGAATCTAATAACTGAAAAATTATTGAGACTACATTAGAAGGTTGGATATCAAATTTGAAGTTGATCTGAGACAATTTGAATTAGTTCTTAAGATAAAAACGTGTTACTGAAATTTCCATGTAAATTATGGTGGCAGTTGGGACTTTCACTAGAATTTCAACACCATGCTGAATGGATCATAGTGATGTGTTTAGGATCTGTAGTCAAAATGCTGACGATTACTATAACTTGTGTTTGTGTTTTAGGTAAGCTTGATGTAGAAATACTAGCGACTCAGTCAAAATTTGTGATCAAAATTCTGATAAATACTAGCGACTCAGTCAAAATTCTGATAAAATACTAGCGACTCGTCAAGGTAAGCTTGTCATAGAAGTACTTCTATCTCTCTTCAAGTAGAAAACAGCCATGGTTTTCTGTTCTCAACTGAGATATTTGCTGCCACTTACTGGGAGTTTTGGAGAAAACATTTAATTACACCTGATGTCTACAGAAAATCTAAGTACTTTAACCATAAGAGTCAATTAAAGTGAGAATACATATAACTTGAATATAGTTACGCGATAAAAGTTTATATGCAAGATACATGTCTTGCATTCATTTGCTTGGTGCAAATATCAGCTACGAATAAATTTTATAATTTTTTTTATCAATGACCATTTTGGTCAGCAAATCATAAGTAGGCATGGTCATCGAGTCGAGTTTCAATGAAGTTTTCAACAAGCTCTTGTGCAGAGTCATTTCATTAATTTCTTGTCTTATATACAAAACATCACAACAGTAACGCGAAAGATTGCAAATTGGAAAAAATAATGCAGCCTCAACTTCTTTCTCCAACTTCTGCTCTTTACTACTGAATTAACCAATTGTGCAAGCTTTTACTTTCTTAGAGTTCTTATCTGCCACTCTCCAGTTTTCCTCTTCTCTAGACTTGTGTCAAAAACTCAGAAAATATCTCAAGAATCATCAAATACCTGAGAACTATTGACATCTTTTCTTTCTGGCTTTGGTTGTCATTTACGTTGGCTGGTGGAAAGAAGATGGAAGTCATCATCTCTCAGGTTGCCAGATCTTGCAAGACCTTGCGTCCTACAAATCACCTTTCACATCCTTAAGTATGCCACAAAGAGCAATTGAACCAAATATGTCCACACCAAAACCAAGTGTGTGTGTATATACATAGAGAGAGAGAGAGAGAGAGAGAGAGAGAGAGAGAGAAATGAGCCAAAATCAACTTACAGCTGATACTACTGCCAGATGAGCAAGTGACATCTTGGAATTTCATCTTGGGATTCAAATTTAAATGCTTGACCTTAGGTTGAGGGAGCAACATGAATCAGTGTGTCAAAAGGTCAGTCCAAAATTTCATGATACAATGTACGCGCCATCCTATATTTTGAGGCAAGGACGTCAGTGAAGCAGGAGAATGACTTATCGAATACAGATAGAACATCATTTTAAGAACTCGAATCTTGGATTGCACATACATCATTGATAGTGAATTTATCTGATAACTTCAGGGATGGCAACAGCCATTCCGACAAATAGATGGGCTTCTTTTGATATTTACTATCATCTGCAGCATAATGAGTAAGCCAATTTTTTTATTCATGATAAGAGCAAGAAATGGTCTGGCCTAAATGATTTTGAGCCATACCTGAAGGACGCACAAGTATTCTGTGTGAAACAAAGGACTGCAACAACCAGAAAAGATTATTAGGTGAATAGCCCCTAAAGTCCAAATGTTCAATTGAATAGAAACAGTTATATAAATGTGGGATTCCTGTCAAATCTCCCACATTCATTTATATATAGATGGTTGAGTGTCAAACCATTTATAAACTTACCATGTATTAACATTTTTGATATTCAACCAGAGGTGTTATGAAAATTTGGCACTACTCCTACATTGATATAGAGCCTTTTAGTTACCTGTTTCTCATCTATAGACACAGTCCACACTTAATTCATACTAGGAGAAAGGGAAGTTACTGACAATCTCATTCATAAATCATGTCCGACTTTCCAAACATTCATGGTCCGATGTCTATAATGGAAGATTTCCATCTGATTCATAATAAACCATCACTTGCAAGAACCACCAATTTCGGCAGAAACTCCGCCTTTTTTGATTGTTTTCTTTTTTTAGTTTCTGGGTTTTGTTCCATTAGCACAACATTTTCAATATAATAGTCCTTCCACCCTATGTTATATTTGCAAGAAATTAACACATGACAGCATTCAGTGTTGTGAAGAGTTCCACACTGGCCCTTAAAGGGATGGGTGGTCTCTTTAATATGGCTTGGGTGATCCTCACCTCTCACCTCTTGAGCTAGCCTTTGAGGTTGAGTTAGGCCCAAGATCCATTTCTTTACAAGTGTTATCAAGGGGCAAAGTGAAAAAAAGGGCCCTGACATCTATTGGGTCTGCTATATGAATCCTTACTATGCATTGTGGTTGAACCAATTCCATCCCAAAATTCAAAAATTTAAGCGCTTTTTGAGTTATCTTCCATTTCTATTGACAGGCAAATTTCTAAAAAAAAGAACTAAAAAGATCCCTAGCAAATATTGAATCTAATATAAATCGCCTATATGAATTTTTTACGTTGATTACGTTCTATATTTTGCTAAATCGGTATTAGATTCAAACAGATTCTTGGTCTTTTCAATATAGCTTCATTCCATAAGATTTTAGGTCCACATTTCCTTCCAACACTTTAATCATGATGATTTCACTCATTAAATCAAAAATATTGGCTTTGTTTCTTAAGTCCTTTATTTTCTTCTCAACTGTGCATGTAGATGCAGATAGAGAACTACATACACTTTTTGATTTGCATAATTTCATATGCAACAGTATGGTAGGTAGGTAATTGTTCAACATTGTCAAAGATAGTATGTTTGGAAAGACAGAAGTATATACTACTCCTAGATTTCAGGGTTTCCGATACCAAGCTTTTGTAGCAATGTTGCTCCATTTAACCTGTATTATACAGGGGATAGGTACACATTATCTGTACGCACAAAATCTTTGGAGATATATAATGCGAGGGTGCATTGTGTTCATTAGTTTCCTTAACAAAATCTTGTCTACTTCAAATGAATAGTTAATTCAGTATAAATTATTACTAAAACAAGACAACCCGTTATATAAAGGATTCTGAAGTAATTAAAAGGTCTTTGCATAATTCATTGGTCGAGAGACATTCTACAGAAATTTCCATTCTCTAATAGGAGAAAAGCTGATAACTTTGCTACTAACTAAGAAGATGTATTATAGTTTGCTCAACCATGGTATTTCAATTTTCATTCTTAGTTTATGAATAATGCAGGGATCTACACGGTTATAATTTGAAACACCTATTTATAGAAAAATCTCTTTAAAAAAAAGGTAGTGAAACATGAGTTGCTAAATGCAAAGATTGTAGTGATCTTTGGAAGTTCACAATGCTGTACACTGGAATCGTCCTCCACTTTTCTCAGTTTATCTCCATTAACAAATCACTATAACTTAAAAAGAAATAGTTAAGTTAGTATAACGCTTAGCTTGAACAAGATGCCCAACAAATGATCTTTTAGCTATGGAAAGATATCTATAAACCATCCCCTAGAATTTCCTTCTCTGATATGGCAAAAGCAGATGCAAGAGAATCCTCTACTATAGAGTGAAGTGGCTGTGCAAAAATTTAGCTACAATATCTGAACTCTTGCATTCTTAGGTTTGTTATATGAAACACAATGGATACTTACTCTCTTTAACTTAAAAAGAAAAAGAACTCCAAACAGGGAAAAAAACACAAAGAATAATACACTGGCTGTACACAAGATTTTCATGCATATCACGGTTACCTGCCATACTGAAGGCATATACTCCCGATACAGTTGCGCATTAATACTACTCCTAATCCTTGAGTCCAAGTTACTCTCAACAGAAGACTGCCCTGTATTCCTGTTCAAGTGGTTGCAAATTAGAGAACAATGAATGTGAAGAGAGAACTATTTGTATGGTTTAACAGCTTAACATCATCAAGAAATGATCTTTGGAACAACAGAACAGTTCCATAAACACGGTATCCAAAATGGTCCGAAATTGATACTTTCAGGAGTGGACAAGCTTGTAAACCACTATTGATGATCAAACATATAAAGTCCCCGTACATGTTACTTTACTTGTTTAGTTGAAAAATCAGTCAATCAGAACACAAACTGTCCAAAGCAATGAGCCCAGAATATGGAATTAAACCAGTGCACATTTACAGACAGACAGCACATATTTGGTTTTAATTTTTTCACCACATTCTCTACACAGGATAAATCATCATATTTATCTGTTCATTTGTAGCCAGATTTTAGTAATATGCAATACGAGATTTATTTTGGACAAAAGAAATGTACTGAATCCAACCTAATCACTTCGCGTGTTGTAAATTTATCCTGTAAACTTGCTGCTTTTGTAGTTAGAACTAGCATTGGATGCACCACAAGAATCTTCTGGATTTCTTGAACAGCAATGTCTGACACACTTTGCAATGAGAGACTTCTCCTGGTAATAAGACAAATATGTAACGCTAAAAAATTCAATTTGAGAATATGAAGCCAAAAAGAATGATGCAACTTATACTGAAAGAAAAGGAACATATTGCATATGTATACACGAGAAGTACACCAATGAGTTTCTTTCTCCTTTACTACACATTATTTCATAAGACGGGAAAAGAAATAAGACAGATGCAATTACCCTTCCTATCTCCTTACCATTTCTTTTCCCTCCTAAGAACCAAACCAAGTGTTAACAGATGGAGCGCTGGGTGAAAAACACGAACAGATTGGAAAGCAAACAGAAGGAAACTCACAACCATTCATGTATTACTAGAAGTATGCACTTGATTTGACGACATGTGAGGTTACCAAAACCACAACCAGCACCATCCCCATCTCCATGGGAAAGAAGAAAAATAAATGACAACCAAAAAACTGGGGCTTATTCAAAATGGTGGAGCTAAACAAAAACAAAGGAAAAGATAATTGAACTGCAACCTTCATTATAGGAATAGAGTTACACCTCTAAAAGACTACATTTATGTGCTCATGCCTGCAGAAAAAATGCTCTTAAGAAGCATCACTCTCAAACTGAAAAGTCTATATTTCAAAACTTTTACGCACTCTCCAAGAGCTCAGGCAGGCTTCCAAGACCTATTTATCTTACAGGTGAATTAAGTATAACACGAGCAGCAGTTTAGCATGACCAAGAATAGGTTCATCTGTTAAGATGAATGTGTGAATTAAGTATAACACGAGCAGCAGTTTAGCATGACCAAGAATAGGTTCATCTGTTAAGATGAATCCAAGAGTACTTTCCCAGCTCATCCAAGAAAAAAAAGATCCATAGAGAGTAGAATGCAAATACCTTAAGTAATACAATTACATTTTTGATCACCTACTTACAGTTTTTGACCGCCGATGGTCATTTTCCAACTACTCCCTCCGTGCATTTTTACTTGTCCACTTTGGACTTAACACACCCCTTAAGAAACAATGATTAATATGAGTATTTTACCATAATACCCGTCTTGGGAAATGACTTGGGGAATAAGTAATTAATGTGAGGGTAAAACATGAAAAAAAAAAAATTTCTCTTGATATTCCAAAAGTGACAAGTAAAAGAGAAAATGTATATTTAGTAGAGTGGACAAGTAAAAGTGAACGGAGGGAGTAATAAATAGGCAGCAGAAACTACAGGATTTCCTAACACCACAAAAATGCTACAAAATTAGGTGCTTGCGGGAAGTATTTGGAGACAAACTAACTTTCAAGGTTTTCCATAACTCCCTCTGTTTGGTGTTCATTTTGGACCGCATCTTTCACTTATTTTATCTCTTCAAATGTAAAGATACTATTGTGGACTCTAACCTGTTATTGTTCCCTGGTGGTATAGATGGTGCAGCGCGATCCATCCAATAAAAAGCTCCAATACTGGTCATACAAGAGAAGCGACATATCTTAATAAGCAACAGAACTTAGTTACACCACTAAGGAGTATTAAAAGAAAAAAAAAGGGGGGTGGGGGTGGGGTGGGGGGGTGCGGAGGACTAAAGGAGACAAAGGGAAGAGGAACATAGACTGAACGTCCGAACACAGATCTGATGACCTAACAGATAATCACTAAATCGGTAGTTAATTGTGAAAAATCCTAATGCCAGAACAATGATCTGGTGAGTTAACAGAGAACAACCAAATGAATAATCCGGTTTCAGTAGTCCTTCCAACCTACATGAAAAATCTAGTCAATAAAAAAAATCTGGTCCGAGAGAAAACAGGTCAAGATTATATTCCCCATCCCACAAGGCCTGCCAAAGAATCGGACAAGGAACTAATAATAAAAATGAAAGATGACAAAAACTTTTTCCAATAACAAGGCACGTTTTGATAAATTAGTGGTGTCCTTGGACATTCCCCTGATAAAGGAAAAGGTCATTTTAGAGAAGACTATCTTACTGGTAGAACATAGGATTGGCTGTTCTAACATGGCCACATGAAGAAATCGGCAAACTGCCTAAAAGGAAAGATAAGATTTATGCAGTATCAGGAATTGTTTGATTTATCTATCCATATACTTATCCTAAGAATACTTCTATTCTGTAGTTTGATCTGAAAATGTTTCATGCATTAACAAGGATAAGTTTGACCCTTTTTAAGCCCAATAATGGATGTTATCATTGTTTAGATACCTTGGCTTCTTTTCCATAACTGTTTATGTATTCTTCATTTTATCTCGGGGAAATAAAACAGCTTCACCAGTTCTTTAACATGTGAACACAAATACTTTGACATTGGTGGTATGCACTTGCCAGAGAGGTCAATGTAAGACCCCCGCTGCAAATGATAACCCTGATTGTAGTAATCAACCATTAAAACTTCAAGCGTCTCTTTATTATTTGTATGAAACTAAAACACCAAAGTCAACATCAAGAAGAGATCATAAAAGAAACCTGTCAATCATAAGCAAATAAACACCAGTACCATGTGCCTCTTTTTCCTTTTGAAGTTGGAAATGCAACGTCTGCAACAAAACGAGATTGAAATAATAAGCGACATACTTGCATGTAAATTGAATTATTCATATTGAAAGATAAAGAAAGTATCTCACAAACTAAGCCAATCAAAAGAATACAACAACATACCCAATATAATCCCACGAGTGGATTATGTCGAATTATGCGACCAACTCTAAAAGTTTAAAATGTTGAAAGGATACACCTTTCTTTTACCTAATCATATCTTTAACACGCCTGATTCTTTACAGTGAGTCAAGCACGTCAACATCTTTATAAAAAGGATGACGGTGAGACTTGAAGTCAGGATTTCTATTGACCTCTATCTAACACTGATAACATGTTTAAAAAAATGAACATTGAGCCTTATGCAACTCCGACAATTAGATCATGAGGCGGATTGTCAAAACCACATCACCAGACTACATTTCATATTCTTAACCAATCTGGAACACTCTAACACCCTCTGCATGCTCAAGACCGGACATCGGGAATGTGAATAACTTAAGATCAAGGCCTAGCATTGAGAAGCACAACAAGGACAAGTGCTTTGATACAGTGTTGAATGGCACGATCAACAACTACAAACGATTACGCATCAATCTCAAGCAAGTTAGGTTTGATTGTATGACTTCTCATTGTCTGTATTACACCATTTGAACCCATCACAATTCAATATCATAAACACTTAGTTTCTATAGCACTAGAAGTTCTATACATTTTCTACTAGCATATAAATATCTAAATAGACTAATAAACTCCTAACATTTTACTCTTAATGAAATTATTTATAGCCACACAAATATCTATAGCTTATTTTAGGCCAAAAATTTCAAGTTTTCCTTTATTTTTGAAACTCAATTCCAATCAAACACCTTCAAATAAATTGGGACGTCGGGAGTGTAATAATAAAGAGATTACTAAATCAAAATAAAAAATTCAACCAAATGAAGGATAAAATAATCCCACATTTGTCCCGTATTGTTATCCCTTATCATTGTAACCAAACGGTCTCTAAGAGAAATATGTCTAGATTCATTGTACTTGAAAATCTTATAGAATATTCTATAGCATTCCTTAGGATATCCTATATTTAGTTATAGAATATTTACTTTATTAGCATTGAACTTGATTGCTACCATATTGTGCGTAGCCTATGACTCCTACATAAGGAGTACTTTGTATACATTGTTAATCAAGTCAATGAAAAGTTTATTCTATTTTTTACATGGCATCAAAGCCTTTGAGGTCTTGCTAGAGACTCGAGTAGTGTTTGCTACCGGCAGGCGGTGTCAGCCGACGTGTGCTGCCTGGTCAGTGTTTCCTTCTTTTGTTCTTTCTTTAGTGTATGACATTACTCCTCCCTATGGAAAACCATCTCCTGCTACTCATCTCCCCAACAACTATCCATTTTCAGGCAATTGTTCAAGCATTGCTCTTCTCTCCAAGATCGTTCAAGTGTTGTTCATCTCTCTAAGACAGTGGCGAGCGATGCCCACCTCTAAACCATGAAATTCTTGTCATTGTTCTGCCAATTCAAGTTGTATTAATAATGTCCTGTAGATTTAGAACACCATCTCTCGGTGACTGAGAATGAAACTTTTTCCGTATATATTGCGAAAAGCACTTTCTTTAGCTATGGATTTACCAGAGGAAAGAAGTGCAATACGCTTTTCTTTTCAGTGATTGTGCACTATTTTAGTGAGATGTCAGTGTCAACTTTCTATTTTTTGTTTCAAAATAAACAAACTCAAATTGGTTTTCTCACTTTGAGTTTGAGGGGTCATGTTAGAATATCAAAAGAATATGCGTCTAGATTCATACATGTATAGATTAATTGTACTTTAAAATATTCTATCCGATAACTTAGGATATTTCGTATTTACTTATAGAATATTTACTAACCTTATTAGCATTGGAATAGATCACCACCATATTATGTAGCCTATGACTCTTATATAAGGAGCACTAGGTCAATGAGAAGTTTCTTTTATTTTTGACAAATCTCCACGCTAATAAGGTAAGTCAAAAGTATTTAGCAAAATACACAACCACCTGAGATATACTATAGAATATTCAGTAAGATTTTCGCTATTCAAGTATCATGAATCTAGACACATATTCTCTTGATATTCTAGTGGCCTCCATTAAACTCAAAGTGGAGAACAACTTTGAGTTTACTTATTTTAATAACATATAGAAAGTTGAGATCAAAAGTTAAAATAATGCACAATCACAAAAAAGAAAAGAGGTGTTAGAAGTCTTTCCTTCGAATGTCACTGGTAATTGCAAGGTAGAAGAAAATGCTTTTTGCACTACAGACAGAAAGTGTGACTTAAATTGGCACATCAATCACAAGATTTTTTTCATTTGGAAGGGTGATATTGACAGCTGACCATTCGAGGAAGAGAAAGATTACATGTGGTGGTCAGTGCTTCATGTGAAAAAGCTCGGGAGAAGATGTGAATCACCTCCTTTTACATTGTTGAATAGCATCTTGCGCGAGATACTGCCATGGAAAGTCTCGTGTCGGTGATGCCACCACGAGGTTCCTATATAGTATAGGAGATTAGGTCTCATTCATATTTTGATGTACTTCAAGTCTACAAGTGTTTTTTGCCCTTTGTTAATAACTTAAATAAAAATAATAATCATAAGAAGTCAAGGTTTAGATGAGGGTATTAGTCGTGTAGAAAGTTGTAGCTCTAGTCATGGGAGAGATGAAAGGTGCTTGTACAATTCTAGAACAAGGAACAATGCCTGAACAACGCTAGGAGGAGCAACGCACGAATGGTCGCCAAAGGAGCTAACAATTATCTGGAGAGAGGCAGCATGGGTTGTTGGAGAGAGGAGAGGCGTCAGACATTGATGGAAGGAAGAACAGAAGAAAACAATGGTAGGATGGGCGGCATCTAAGTTGCTCGGATTCGGGTGTGGGTGTCCAATACGAGTGTGGATCTAGGGTCAGATCCTTCATAATCTAAATTTTAAGATTCAGAGGTACGAATATGGATGCGGGGATTCGGCTAAAACTAATTCAAATATCTAAAAATAGAATTATATGTCTAAATTATGAGACATTATTGGAATATTTTCAAGGTATACTGAGGAGAAAATATTAATCAAGAGGAGAATTCCAGAAGGAGATAAAAGGAAAATGGCTGACATAGAAATTTTTATATACAAAGATATTCTATTTTCTTCAATTTTACCTTAGCTTTAAATTTTAATTACAGAAATCATTGTATCTGTCCCGAATTTCTCCGTCAATTTTGCTCAAAGTACTCAAAATCGATTGACCAAATCTGGTATGGATCCCACACCCACGTCGTGCCGACACAGGTGTAGCACCAAAAGTGATAGCACAAATTATTTGAGTCTCTACCAAGATTGTAAAAGCTCTGTTATCATATTAAGTTAATAGATCTTATGTCTAACAACTCAGAAACTACTAGCTCGTGAGGTAAGGATAGCCCAAGACTACATAAGGAGACATCTCATTTCTCCAACTAATATGGGACACTTTAACACACATTCGCACACCAAACCTTAATATCTAAGTGTGGATAACATGACATGGAGCTCAACATTGCCGAGCCTCCATAATATGCCACTGTTGACATTCCAGCCCCCACCCTCTATCTTCAAGATATATATTTTCATCTAAGGTAATGACATTTATCATCCTTAAACGAAAATAGTTCACAAATGTACGATAAGTGGAAAGGGGTACACATTTCTAAGTCTTATACCAATATATTTTAACTAGAAAATGTCAACATAGAACCACCTAACCTCTATAAATCATTCACTCACTTTATTTACATCTCTACCTTCAAACAGATTACAGAAATTGTCTAGAGTGCTAGTTATAACAATAATTTTAAAAAACAAGATCTAGCAAAGCATTAACAAGGCCGAAGGAACAAACCCTATAGATATATTGATGGCAAAGATGGGTTTTTAAAAGAGAGAAAAAGATAGGTAGGAAAGCATAGAAGCAAAAAATAGATTCTAACTCACCTTAAGAGTAGCAAGAAATTCGAAACTATCATAACAGCGGATGTACAAGAACCTTCTCATGCTGACAGCAAACAATTCTTTGTCATATTCAGCGTGTGCATCCTTTGATCCACTAGGAGAATTCTCCACCTTATTTAGCTTGTGGCCTACACCGTTGCCTGATTAGACAAAATAAACCAAATATTACTTCCGTCAAATGTATGAGGCCATCAACATATTTAATTACTAGTTTTTTCTAACGTTATGAACATATGCGTGTGTGTATTCTTCATTTGTGCAAGGGCGAGTTTTGGCGCAATGGCGCAAAGTTTATTCCTTTAGAGATGGTAGGTCAAGGGTTCAAGGCATAGACATAGCCTCTCTGAAGAAGTGTTGGGAGAAGGCTGCACACGGTATCTGACCATTCTTCCTCCACCTCGTACTGTCAGGAAGCATTGCGTGTAGGGGGTAAGCCCCTATTCTACTCCATTTGCACCTTTCCCCACTAAGCGTCGAGCCTTGTCACCTGAATTACACTTTATAATTTGTCGGGAAGAGGGAGACAGGAAAATTGTGATGGGCAATTTAGATCACTGAGGGTAGTCGAGATTTTGGGTATCGTAGGGGTATAAAGCTTGAGGTTAAGGAGGTTATTCGTAAGATGAGAAGGAAAGGGAGATCAAACGAGACCCAAGTGAAATTTTGAAAGAGCACAGGTATAGCAAGGATGGAGTGGCTGACTGGGTTGTTTAATGTCACTTTTAGGACATAAAAAATGCCTGAAGAATGAAGGTGTAGAACAATGATTCCGTTGTACAAGAACAATGGTGATATTCCACATTGCAACAATTATAGAGGTATCAAGTTATTAAGCAACACTATAAAAGTTAGGGAGAGGGTGTTGGAGATACGTGCACAGAGAGGGGGGGGGTGTTGTCTATTACCGAGAACCAACTTAGTTTCATGTCGGGGCGTTCACCTACAGAAGTCATTCATATAGTAAGTAGATTGATGGAGCAGTATAGATAGAGGAAGACAAACTTACATGTGATGTTCATCAACCTAGAAAAACATACAACAAAGTCTTTAGGGAGGGGATTTCTATGGAGATGTTTGGAGGCTAAAGTGTACTTGTAGCTTACGTTAGGGCGATTAAGAACATGTATGATGGAGCTAAGACCTGAGTAAGGATAGTGGGAGGAGACTCAAAGCATTTCCCGATTGTGATGGAGTTGCATTATGGTTCAGCTCTTAGCCCATTTTTATTTGTCGTGGTGATGGATGAACTAACCTGACATCCAAGGAAAGGTGTCATGGAGTATGTTATTTGCAGATGACATAGTGTTGATTGATGAGACACGGACGGAGATAACGATAAGCTGAAGGTTTGAAGATAGACCCTGGAGTTTAAAGGGTTCAAGTTGAGCAGGACTAAGACAGTATTTGGAGTGCAAGTTCAGTGATGTAACTCACGAGGTAGATGTGCAAGGGAAGATTGATACACAAGTCATCTCAAAGAGAGGAAGTTTCAGATATCTTGGATCGATTATACAAGGAAATGGGAGATCGATGATGATGTTATACATCGTATTGGAGCGGGGCGGATAAAATAGAGGCTTGCATCTGACATCCTTTGTGATAAGAATGTGCCACCAAGACTTAGAAGCTAATTTTTATAAAGTGGTTGTTAGACCAACTATGTTGTATGGGGTGGAATGTTGACCGATCAAGAACTCGCACGTCCAAAAGATGCAAGTAACAAAAATGAATATGTTGAGATGGATGCATGGATAGTAGGAGTGATAGGACCAGGAACGAAGATTAAGGGACAAGCTGGAAGTGGCCCAATGGAGGACAAGATGATGGAAGCGAGGCTGAGATTGTTCAGGCATGTGAAGAGGAGATGCACAGAGGCTCCAGTGAGAAGGTGTGAGAGGTTGTTTATGGTGGGTTTTAGGAGAGGTAGAGGTAGGCGAAGAAGATTGGGAAGACATGATTAGACAGGAAATGGCACACCTACAGCTTACCAAGGACATGACCCTAGGTAAGAGAATATGGAGATTGAGGATTAGGGTAAAAGATTAGTAGGTAGTCAAGCATTGTTTAGTTTCCCTTAGCGGTATTATTATTAGTAACTCTCCTGTTATTGTATTCTTCAATTTTAATATTACATGTTATTTTCCTTGCTTTGTTTATCATACTATTTGTGGTTGCGAGTGTTTTTTTCTCCATTATTTTCTATATGATTTCTTTACTACTGTATTTCCTTTCCTGCTGATTTTGATATGCTTTATTTAAGCTGGGGGTCTATCGGAAACAACCTCTCTACCTTCAGAAGGTAGGGTTAAGGTTACATACACATCACCCTCCCCAGACCACACCTGTGGGTATGTTGTTTCTTTTAATTTGCACTGAAGACTATCAGAATTTGGATTTTTTTTTTCTTTTGATAACCAAGAAATCCCCAGGACTAGTGGCGCACGGTTTAAAATTTAGTGGACATCATAATTTGGAACCTTTATGGTTCACCCTTTCTTTGAGTATTTTCTATTTTCTAGTTTCTCATATGAAAATTTCGAAAAAGGATAGTGGTTATTAGTGGAACACCAACCTCTACAATTAAGGGAGCATAGCTCTCAACTCTTACCAAATTTTCAGCGACACCTATGTGCTTCATTTATGTTTTTTCCTTTGAAAAGTCAATGAAATGTCATTAATGTTCACCAAGATGATGTCAAACTATATGGATACAAGTGTTCAGTGTTGAAATCTATAAATCTATCAACTATCTACAGATAAAAGGATCTTTTATTTACAGCAGAAGCATAATTAGAAAACAGAGTTGTCGATCTTCCACATGGGTCTGTCAACTCCTTCCCTCCTATTTCATTCTCTACGTATCATCCACTAGATGCATAACGATGCCAAATTCCAAACTTCCTTCCTTTCCTTCCCTATTCTACTCAACCTCCATTTTCCAAGAGCATCAACAACTGTTAAGGGAGTACCTGTCATATATTAAACATGGGATACACCATATTACATAGCTACACGACATAGAAAAGATGAGAAGCAAATGTTTAGTCCTTCCTTGCTTGCGCTTACAATACCAATTATACAACTCTACTCCTAATCCTATGCTACATAGATCTTATCATGCTTTCGAGTCTTCTGCTGCAGTCACTGAATTTTAAACTTTTTTTTCCAATAAATATTAACCTATAGAGCTTAGAGTTAAATAGCTAACACTACACCTCTCATTGGAAACTCTAATCTGTACAAGTTAATCAAAATTGAAATCTGCGAGCATTCAGAAGATGTTCCAAAAGTGAACAGAAGACAAGCAGCTCAGTTCATGAAACTATTCTGCATTTTACATTGGGCATGCTAATAGAATTACAGTATAATGAATTCCCATCATTTTTCTAAACGATAATAAGGAATTCTGATCATTCCAACACCAAAATCAATCATATCCATTTACTTCAACCAGCTTATCAATATTGTAAGTTTGTAACATCAAGAATGGCATTTTCAAATAATTACCTAATTCACAGCACCCATGAGTTCAGTTTTCGTGTTAGAGAGCTTTGACCCAACCTTTGTTTATCTCCTCCACTTATCAGGACACCCATGTGTAAAAATGCAATATTATGATAGACTACACAAAGTTATAGAGTATATCAACACCCAATTGGCTCATCAATTCAAAACAAGCATTGGGTTGATCGACTCAACACATAAACATGTTATATTGTAAGTGCTACTTCGAAATTGATTCTAAAACCAAATATGTTATTGCAATATTGTTATGGCTATTCCTATAATAGCAGTTTATGTCATTAGAAAACTAGAAAAATGAGTAGTACACGGGACTACACAAAGTTCTTTCAATAATGGATGATGAGAGATCATTTTCAAAAAATAAAATTCATTCTCAAAGATGGATAACAAGAGATGTCCGGAATCTTCAACGGTGATGATATCTTTTCATTTGATTCACCTGAATTACTGATCAGCAGTCTCTGACTGTCAATAAAAACTTTTGAAGTGGTTGAGGGTTCATTGTTACAAGCTTCTTCTTATTTTTTGATAAAGAGGGTTCATTGTTACAAGAGTTGACTTTTTGTCTACATTGTAGGCGTAGATGATTGGCATCATTTTTGGGAGGCTTTTTTTTTAAATAACCATGGTGTTAGGGCCAGCTTGCACAACAGCTTTGGGAGGCTTAATGTGTGTTTTTATTATATTATGTCAAGACAACAACCAATTTGGCATAATATCAATATATACTTTGATTAATTGAAAAAATAAAAACAAAAAAGAAAGTTTTGAAACAACACAAACAACATGGTTCCAGGAAAATATAAAGTAGCCATACATTTCCAGCAATGAACTAAAATATAGAATTAGAGCCTCTCAATTCTAAACAACATGAAATTCCAAAATACAAAATAAACAAGCTCAAGAATAAATATCTACCATTTGCTTGAATTATCCGCTGCTTCAGTGGTCGTGAAAGGCTTAACACATCAAAACGACAATCCAGGTCAATGAACATAACTAATCGCTCCAAGCCTCCATAGCTTTCGCCCTTCCACTCCTTAGGTAAAATACAATTAATAGCAGCCTAGCATGGAACCGAAAAGAATAACATTAAGCTTATTATTTCAAAGACATAATATATGTGATACCATCTAGTCGGGATTAATGCTTCTGTCTTTTTTCTTTTTTATCTATAGTTACATTTTTTATATTTTCCAGGAATCTTTTTAATCAAATTAGGGACTTGTATGTCCACCGAGAGTAAGTATAAGTGTGAGCTTTAGAGGCCTCCTTATTTGCAAGATAAATTATTTCCCCCTTGGCCATGAAGTACTATTTCATTATTTGCTATTATACTCAGTTTGGTCATGTCATTTTGGAAACTTCAACTGAAAATTGAAATAGTAGTATGAATGTGCATTTCAGGTGAAGCTTTTCAAATCTTCAGCTTCCATTCACAAATATTTACCACAACTTCTACTTCCATAAACTTTTCTCAACTTCAACTTCAAACTCAAATAATCTTCTTCCAGTTTTAACTGAAAATTGTCCGAATTCCCAGTTAGTATTTGGTACGAAATAGACCATATTTTACTGATTAAAAAAAATGAAAATAGATCCATATGGAGCAGAATGGTCGCACAGAATTCATACACATCACAAAGGAATTCATGTCTGACTATAACTAATTTGGGAGTGAAAAATCCGACCCTAACTAGTCATATTGGTAATACTATAAAATGTGGGAGTCCGCAAAGCAAAAGAAAAACAAAATTATCAATACATACACACAAAAAAAAAATACATCATAGAAGACACATTAAATCACTGATTATAAATAATGGATCCTCACCTGACTGCCTTATAAAATGTGAGACAGAGATGAAGAAGTAAGTACTTATAAATAGGGTTTATTTTAATGGGGCTTGCCTGCATAAGAATGCGAGTTTTTGAAGAAGGAGAAGGGCCGACGATTTCAACAACGTTGCCGGGGCGGAGAGGAACACGATGAAGAGGTGGAGGTAGTGGTAGGAAAGGTCGCTCTGAGAAAACCCTTGTGAGGAACTGCTTCGCCGTCTCGTCTCCTTCAATCCATTGTCTTGCTGACGCCATTTCTACTCTTCCTCTGTTGCTCGGTTTAGGGATAACAGTGAACCAGCTCTAGAAGACGAGGTATTATTTTATTTTTTTTCTTAAACATAAAATATTTATAATTTATGAAAATTATCAAAACTTTCTTAATTTCTTATACAATCTTATCAAATAAATAAATTATAATTCATAAATAAAATATAAAACATTTTAAAATAACCAATTAATAAATTTCATATTTTCATATTTCTATTATAGTAAATATTTATGATTATATGTTATTATAAACTTTCAAATAAATTTTATAAATATTTACTGATTCAAAAAGATTAATAATAATAATATCTAACTATTCTTTAATATAACTTTTTCATATAGTACTCACGATCTTTTCACTTAAAGTATGGGTCGTAAAATTTACAAAATTTAAAATGGTGAAATTTTTTTTTATAAAATATAAACTTACGAGTCAAATTTTATATTTAAAAAGATGTGAAATTATAATTTAGAATTTGAAACTTTATTTTTTTGAGAATTTGAAATTTGAAATTGAAGTTAAAAATTCTGTGTTGATTTCGTAAATAGACCCTAAACTTATATCAAACTTAAAATTGAGGTCTCAAATCCTATGATCAAATACCTATTAAATATTAATAATTTTTTATCCTAATTTATCTTAATTTTAATTGTATAATTGGACATAAAATCTTGTAATAATTTTTTAAAATAAAAATCTACATTTTTAAAAATAATTCATTTAATTCTCAAATTTTGAACACGAGCACTTTCACATACATTGGGATGGAATATCTTTTACATTGGAGAATATCTAATTACTCTGCGGTCCAATTTTTCCAAGAAAAAAAAATCAAAAATATAATAAAATATAACTCCATTTTTTAACTCCTAACTCCATAAATTTCAAATAAAATAAAAAATATTTAAAATTTATAATCAAACATCTACTTAGTAATTGAGGAAAATTCTCTTTTTATTTAGAAAACATAGGAAACTTACGAATAAAAATTTACAACCCACATGAATTTCATCGGGGGCGGATATAAACTTTTAGCTACAAATTCATATGAACTACTTTCGACACGAAAATTTATAACGTTTACTATTAAAAATCTTAAAAGTTGTACCCATTAAACTTAAATTCTGAATCCGTCGTTAAATTTCACTTGTGACATATTCTAGCAGTTGGCATTGTGACACAAATAGGTGCATATTTCTTCTTTGCCTCAAGTGTCCCTGCCTTTGGTTCCTCTGCCATAACAACTCTTGCAAATGAGCTTGCAGCAGCTATTGCCATCAAGGCGAAAGCCAATTCCCTCCTTCCATTGTTCTTTTTTCCCCCTGTTTTTGCCACAATCTTTTCATCCTTATTGAAGGCATTCACTTTTAGCACTCTTCTCCTATTGCTTTTTGAATCGGCGGAAATGGGGGAAAGCCTTTCGTTCCTGGTTCTCCTGTAGTTCGATCCTTCGATATAGCCAAGAAATGAAGATGACATTGGTAAAGAAGCCATTGGTGTAAAGTTTGTTGTGACTGTTTTTTTGGAGTAATTGCACAATAATGTTATAGTAGTGCTTGATAATTATATTTTTGACTCATGCAAAGTGGTGAAGATGATTTGTGTTATTTAAAGTTGTATATGATGAGGGTGAGTTGTGCTAGAAGGATCCCTTTAAATCAAAAATCTTATCTATAAAATTTATGGTGTCAAGTAATTAAAACTTGTGATGTGTTGGCTTCTTGATTCTTCTTTTATAGGAAGTTCTAGAGGATTTATGAATGGTCTGTGGTGGGGGTGGTGGGGGTGGTGGGATGTGAGATTATATAAAAGGATAAAAGGAAAAATATATCTTTTAATTTTGCGATTTAGAGCGAATATATCTTTTATTAAAATAATGGTGCATGTATACCGTTTAATAAATTGGGCATATATACCCTCGTCCTTAACAAATTATGCATATTTACCATTTTTGGTTAACAAGCTGAATTTAAAAAAAAATTAAAATCCTTTTTTTAATTTTAAAAAATGTCAGTTGACTTTAAAAAGTAACCTTACTCATTTCCTCCACACCCGACCCAACTAAAAATAATTTAATTTCTCTTTTATTCAGATTCATTCCAAACTCATTTTATGACTAAGTGGAAGAGGAATTGAGACATTTTTTTCATTAGAGTCGGGTCTGGAGGGGTAAAAAAAGTGAAATAATTTTTTAACGCCACGTTGTCGTTTCTGAAATTTAAAAATAAGTTTTAAAATTTTTTAAAATTCAATAAATATAAGTCAGTTAACGAAAAGGATAAATATGCACAATTTGTTAGACAACAAAGGTATAAATGCATTATTTGTTAAATAGTGATGATATATATGTACCATTTTTTTAACGAAGAATATATCCGCTCTAAATCGCAAAATTGAAGGGTATATTTGCCATTTATCCCTATATAAAATAATTAGAAATTTGTTCATTAAGCTTTTATTATGTGCATGATTTAGAGAAGATTCGATCATATTATATTTATTGTACATAATTTTAATTTATCTGATTAAAAATGAACACAAGAAATAAATTTGATGAGTTCAATCTTTGCGTCCTTATTAAAGAATTTGTCATATTTTTAAAGAAAAAAAAGGTCAAATGAAGCTAAGCGGGTGAGAACGCTTAATCTTAGTTTCTATTCCAAGTGTTATCTCAATTGTAGAGGATCTGGGATTGGTTACGTGTTATCAGGTGAAATTGGGTAATTAAAAGGGGAATTCGGGAATTGTTAAATTGAGGGTATATTTGAAAATTTTGTTAACGTTGGGGATAATTTTGGCCACATAGTATAACAGAGGATAAATGAGACCAATATATTAAAAAAAAATATAAATATGACTGGGCTCCAAGCATTTTTCTTAACTCTGTCTTGATTTTGTTGAAGTTGTTTTAAGTAGTTGTTCTCGAACCAAAGGCTAAGTTCTCAGGCTCACTTGCATTAGCCTCGGAAATGCTCAGATTCACTTCTCTTTATCTTGTCTTACTAGTTTATGTTGCACTTTACTTATTTTCATCACATACTACTAAGCCAATTACTAGTGAATCAAATTTAAAATAAGATTGAATCGTAATACGTATTCTTGATCCCATATTAAAATTCAACTGTACTGGTCTCGAGTAAACAAAAAGATTAAAATTAACTATAAGTTAACAACAAGATAAGAATTCTTTATAGATGATTTCAAATAAGTAGTAGTACAACCAATTTATCTAGTCTCTCAGCTCAGAAGAAGCCAAAAGGCTACAACCAACTCGTAACCAATATATGAATGAGATAACTGCGGACTAATTTGCAAATACGAAAACTAAGTGTTTAAGCAACTAGTGGATTAAATTATATTTTTGAAAATATGAAATTACATGCCGTAACTAACTTTCTTCTTCCTTTTGCATTTCATATCAAAAGATCTCCTATCATTAGTTGATTTAAAGTCTCCTTCTATCATTGTTTGGAGAAAAATATTTTGTGACACCATATTAAATAAAGCAATAACGTGTAGAAAAGAAAGGCCTCTTATTAGAGTATTCAACATGAAATTGGAAAACTTGTTATATGTGTTCTTTTTTTTATTTTAGACTTCTTGAATATTAATAATGAAGACAATTTCAACAGGATGCAACAGGTACCAAATTTGCAATCATTCCATATGGATCTTCAAAGGTATTTTCTAAATTTATTTTTCAAGGGCTAAGCACTGTCCTAAGGTTAAGCATTACCCTAAATTATTTGTTCAAGGGCTAAGCACTGTCCTGGGGTTAAGCATTACCCTAAATTATTTGTTCAAGGGCTAAGCACTGTCCTAGGGTTAAGCATTACCCTAAATTATTTGTTCAAGGGCTAAGCACTGTCCTAGGGTTAAGCATTACCCTAAATTATTTGTTCAAGGGCTAAGCACTGTCCTGGGGTTAAGCATTACCCTAAATTATTTGTTCAAGGGCTAAGCACTGTCCTGGGGTTAAGCATCACCCTAAATTATTTGTTCAAGGGCTAAGCACTGTCCTGGGGTTAAGCATTACCCTAAATTATTTGTTCAAGGGCTAAGCACTGTCCTTGGGTTAAGCATTACCCTAAATTATTTGTTCAAGGGCTAAGCACTGTCCTTGGGTTAAGCACTGTCCTAGGGTTAAGCATTACCCTAAATTATTTGTTCAAGGGCTAAGCACTGTCCTAGGGTTAAGCATTACCCTAAATTATTTGACTAATCATTTATCCAAGTTTTTTAGCTTGCAGGTCAATATTGACTAATCATTTATCCAAGTTTTTAGCTTGCAGGCTGCTATTGCGTTCCTTCTCATGTTATCTGATCAAACTCCCCCTCCGCTCTTTGATATTCTTATGCTAATTTCTGCTATTTTGACCTTTTATTCTCATGCTACCTCATTCTTATTCAAGCCTCGTGTTGTCAATTTTTAGGGATCTCTTTCGTCCCTAAGATCCAAAACTACACGCGGCCTGATACTCGTGAAACCCGAGATATGTAGGCGACTTGAAACTGAAGTCTCGGTCGCAACATCTACATGACTTTCTTTCCTTTTACTTGGCCCTACCGAAATTTTTTTTTTTCGGTCGGACAAAATTGGCTACTAAGTCAACGTTCTTTGCTCGACAATTCATCCTTCATTACCGAGCAAAGAAGGGGCAGCTGTTGACACCCAATTTTGACCTACCTGCGCTTCAATATGCTGCTTATATATGTATATATTTGTTTATATATTTTGTGCAAATATTTGACTTATTTTTAAGTTTTATAAAATAATTTATTACCATAATATTGCGAAAATCATTTCAAATTACATATATATGACTTGTTTTAGTTTTACGTTTTGATATTAAATAATTACGATGTATATAATATATTTCGTATCAATACGCACCCTTATTTTGAAATTTATTCTTACTTAATCAATTATTTACCTAGTTTTACTAAGCTTTACAAAATTATTTGAATAATAAGATTACTCTAATTTATAAATTATTTATGTTAATAATACGATTTTTATAATATTTGATAACTCGATTTTATATGTTTATTCATAATTTATTCGTAAATATAATAATTTAATTATGTGATATTTACATAAGTATGTTTAAATTTAGAATTTTATTTTATTAATAATAATATTTATATGATTTTCTTATAATTTAAATTATTTTTATATCTATTTATTAAATTATTTTAAAGTGTAGTATATTTATTAACTTAATAGCAGCTAAATTCAATTTCAATCAATTCATTTAAATCATAGCCCTTTCCCATTCAATTTCATTCAATTTCATTTTAAATCTGACCACTTTCTATTAAATTCATTTCAATTTTAGCCACTTTTAATTCATTTGGCTATTATTTAAATCCAATGCTAATCGAATCTACCCAATTGACCGACCCGCGACCCGCTCCATAACCCATCAACCCGACCCAAACATACAAAATTAATCCTAGCCGTCCATCTCACCCAATCTAACGGCTCATATTAAATCCCTAATATACTTCTTTATTTACCTCACCTACTCCAAAACCCAAAATCATTTTTTCCATTTCTCTTCTTCTCTTCTCAAAGCCATTCTCCTTCAAGCTTAGCAGCCCTCTCCTTCACACTCTCTTCTTCTCATCTCCCTCTCCTCGCCGGCGAAACCTCCATCAACGCCGGCAACGAAACCAACTTCCCTCCGCCCTCCATAACTTCCGGCGAAGCTCCTCCCTCTCCCTCGCGTCGGGTTCTCTCCTCTTCTCTCCATCTCCTTCATCTTCCTCTCTCCCTTCCCTTATTTTTTCCGGCGTACCTCCATACCTCCGGCCATCAACCTCCATTAACACCGGCAATCGCAAGCTCCAAACTCGCCCTCTCCCTCACTATGCCGACGCCACTCCTTCCTTTCCCTCTTCATCTCCCTTCCCGTCGCCGTCCAAACCGAAACCATCGCCAAAACTCCATTTTTTCCGGCGAATCTCCAACACCACGACTTTCTTCCCCTCTCTTCCGCCATCCTCTTTCCCTTTTTTTTTTCTCCATTTTTTCCGGCGAAACCCGACACCACCATTAATTCCGGCCACTATTGGCCGGAAAACTTCATCAACCCTTCGCCTCTTCTCTCCTCTCTTTCTCCCTCTCATCTCCGGCCGGCCAGACAACTACCGCCGGAAAAACACCAAACCTCCATAACTTCCGGCGAACAACAACACTACCAAGCTGCCGCCGGCGAATCTCCATCTTCCTCTTCTCCCAACCTCCATAACCTCCGGCGATCTCCCTCTTCCCTCTTCCCATCGCCGGCCACCACCATAATCTCCATTAATTCCGGCCAAACAACAAAGCCGCCACCATCCACTTTTTCCTCTCCTCCCTCTCTTCTCGCTAAAAAAAAAAAACGACCGCCGAATAGCCGCCGGAAAATTCCCGTCGCTCCGGTTACAGTCCGATCGGACAGATCTCATATCTGTCCGTAAATTATTTATTCATTTATTATTTATTTTATTTTTATTTTATTTTTGTTTTGCTGTTTATTGTTATATATATATATATATGTATATAATATGTATATAATATGTATAACCTAGGTATATCAGTATATATGATATAATATAGGCGTAATATATAATACATAATATAGATATATATATGGGTGTATAGTTATCTACTGTTTTTCTTTTCTGTCTATCTATATATAATAAATATATATAATAAGTATATATAGTAAAATATATGTATATAAGTAGTATATACATTTGTCTTTCTGTTTCATAATATATATGTCTAATGTATCATTCTGCCTTTTGCTTCATTTTTATATACAATAATTTGTCTGTTAATTATTTTATTATACAGTTGATTAATATGCTTGTTTCATTTATGTATGTGGATCATATATGCTTGTTTCATTGATTAATTATTTAGTATGGCTTTTGTTTCGTTTATATATATACAACATGAATTTTGTTGTTGTTTGTTATTATTATTATTATTATTGTTATTATTATTATCATTATTATTATTATTATTACTGTTATTATTATTATTATTATTATTATTATATTATTATTATTAGTAGTATTATTACTATTGTTATTATTTATTATTGTTATTATTTATTTGTGTAGTGGTGACAAAATGATTGCTATCATAGGATACTTTGTATTAGTGGTAACATAATTATTAGCTTTCATAATGGTTAATTATTTTGTTTCCACTTTATTTTGAAATGATAGGGTCCACTGGTTCTTTATTTCAAATTATTTCCCTTAATTAAGGGAAAAGGGTTATAACTTTTAACTTTTATTTTTTTTTGGAATTAAATCTTCTTTAAAAAGGGATAGAAGACCAAAAATCAGAGTAAGAAAGAACAACAAGACTTAGAGAGAGACCACCTCTTCTTTAGAAAAACAATTTTATTTTTTTAACATTCAAATATTGCCATTCCTTTATTAACATAAGTACTCGAAATTTGCTTGGCTCCTGAGCATTTTTTTCCGCTCTCTGCTCCTCTATTTAATTCTATGGCTCCTTTATACCTCATCTATGCATACACTGCTCGGAATTCTTGAGATTCTCATGACCTTGACGCGTTGAGGATGGGTACTAATCAAGGCGTTTTGTTGCATTATTAATTCGTGATTTTCCTTTCAACTTGGGCATTCGTCGGTTAGTTTATTTACCTTTATCAGATTATCATGTTAATCTCTTTGATTGCTTTCTTCTCGTGACTATATGTTTAATATGCTCTTAATGTGATTTTTCCAAGTTTAGTCAAACTCATGACTAAGAATATCATAATATTATTCTTGTATCTATGATTGTACTAACCGTTAAGCAGGTATCGTCTTATACCGACATTCATCAAAGAGTTACCAGGATGAAAAGAGGCTACTGGATTTATTTATTGTTATTTATTTTAATGTCGTAGTTATTCATTCTATTTTGTTCTTTTGTAATATTTGTAATATAAACAACAATAATAGCAAAAATGGGTTTGGGGGCGGGGCGTTTATTTTATCGTCTTATTTGTTTTATTAGAAATCATGCTTATAGGAATTAAAATAATTTGATTTGATGCACATAGAAATCATGCCTATAGGTCTTAAATAATTCAATTTAAAATGCAGCAATTTATTTCATGCGAATTTAGGGTGACATTTTTATGCCTAGATTATTTTATTCTTTACAACATTAATTTATTTGGGTCATTTTTTTGTTGCTGGAATTATTTTAATGAGTAGGTTTTACACGCACTAGACATCATGGCTTTAAGATAAATTTTAACATTGCTACGTTCACTAGAAATTATGATCACAGGTTTAATAAAGAGGCCTATTTGAACCCCCCTTAATGTTAATTGTTTGTTTGAATTTACTTGTTTGATATTAATGTCCTTTAACAAAGCCTAAGAATTTTTTTAAACCCTAAAATCCCTTCTAGTAGTCCATCGCCTCTTGGATATTAGGATTGGGACGGGTAGGCACTTGTTAGGTCGTTAGTCTTTTCCATCACCTAGATCGCTTAAGCTTAACAATAATAATCAATTAGGTGGGTAGACAGGAGATGATGAAACAGACCGGCTATTGCTGACTTCACGCGTGAAGCACACCTATTACTCCCATCTTTTCTAAATTCATTTTTTCTAAGAAGCTTTAAATATTTTAAAATTATCATTGTTATGTTCAAATATTGATATATTTTCATCTAAAAGAAATTTTGTTAAAAATATATAATATATACGATTTTCTTAAAATGATTTTTTCTCAAGTTATACATATATATATATATATATATATTATTCTCTTCAAACTATTTTGATTTTAAAAATAGAAAAGAAGGGAGTAGTATCGAATTGGGCCCGTTTTCAGCCTTGTCAAGACCTGATCCCACTAAGTTTTAATTTTAGTTATTGCTAATTTAGTATTTATGTTAGCATTTTATTTATGTTTAATAATTTACCAACTTTATTTGATCACTTAGATAATCCCCCATTTAATGAGTACGGCCGGGAACCACAATTGTGGACCTCGAAAGGTGCCTAACACCTTCC
Organism: Datura wrightii; assembly: GCA_035772735.1. Classification (NCBI taxonomy): domain Eukaryota; kingdom Viridiplantae; phylum Streptophyta; class Magnoliopsida; order Solanales; family Solanaceae; genus Datura; species Datura wrightii. Next base: position 4,615,114 of record JASDFA010000012.1, on the reverse strand, counting down.
TTTTGAGGTAATTTAAGCCCTTACCCAACTCTGGTGACTTAGGAAATAAATTAGTTTAGAATGGTGCCCTAACGCACCTTAATCCGTTAGGTGGCGACTCTTCTTTTCCACCCTTAAGAGTCCTCGATGTCGAATCCCGCTTTTTGCCCGCGAGGGTAAAAATGGGGCGCGACAGAATGGCGACTCTGCTGGGGATATTTTAGGTTTTAACCACAACGTGTTCATTAAAAGGGGTTTTCTTTATATTTGTTAATTGTGAGTTTTATATTTTTATCTTCACTAATGTCTATCAATATTTATATGCTTCTTTATATTATTTTGTCATGAAGTTACTAACCGTTTCTCTTTTTGTCTCAGTTACTGATTATTATTTATTTTCCATTTTGTAATATTTGATTATTATTTGAAAAAAAAATGTTATTTTAATTGGCATATCGTTCATACTTCCCCCACTTTGGAAATTCACACTTTCACACACAATGACGGTTGCGTGGTTTCACGGCCGTTCACTAGTTTAAAACACCTCGAGGATTGTTTGTGAGTTGGTCGATCAGCGGTGCGTCGATGGTCATAAGCTTCCTCACTCTCGAGTTGTCCGCTCGAGGGAACCGTGTCATACCCACTTCTACTCTTAGATCGTGACCGTGTACTCCTTTAGCAAGGCTTGCACTTCTTTTAAAACTTAGAAAAAATCGCGACGTCCATGGTACGTCAAGATTAAATAGGAACTTGCCCTAAGTCTTAAGGTATCAGTTATAATCCGGATAAAAGATGATTCATGAATTGTGTGCATCTTAAGAGAATTTTGTTTAAAATATCGTCATTGTGCTTCCGGGTGGGTAGGATAGCCTAACCTTTCTTTTATTGCAGGCACAATGAGTCTCCCAACTTCGTATCCAAGATTCGGCATGGTTAGCTTGGTGGTCGAATTTAGAAGATCGCCACCATTTCAACAAAGTATTAGAAGATTCGAAGAAGTTGGATGCAGACGAGGATGTTTTTAAGATTTACTGCTTTATTGTAATTCTTGTAATCTCATATAATAATAAAGTTTATTTTTGGGGCTTATTTTGGGAGCAAAATGACGATATTTAATAACAAGTTCTCTTTAACTCGTTAGGCCTACCTCTGGCATAAAAGAGGCCCCCAAATCAGGAAGACGTATAAACGTGTTTAATTTTTTTTATTTACCATGTGAAATATATTTAATGTGTTTGTTTCATCAACTACATGTCATGCTTCAATTTTTCTGTTTATTATTTATCTTGGTCCCCTTCCTAAAATCATGCTTCTATCAAGCCTCGCATCACTTTCATAAGTTTTCCTCCGACATACCATCAACCTTATATCCTCAAAACAATCTTCGTCATGCCTACTCTCTTCCTCAAAATCAACATTCGCATAATACATATGCAACTCATTCAAATCAAGCCATACCGCAAAAAATCGCCCACCATGTTTCATTATTTACCTCATATAGTTACATCCAACATGTCTCACGCTTCAAGAGATCGTACCCTAAGCCCATTTATATCGAGACTGCTTCGGTCATCCATCACATAGGTAATGCGAACTACGTCTGACCTGATTCCTTTTGGATACGTAGGCAGCCCATTTTGGGTTCGGTCTCAATCAAATAAAAAATTTCTTTCTCATCATATCCAAAATCTTTCTCCATCATCATCTGAATTTCTTCAGGTCTCAATCTGAACTACGTTGGACCTGATTCCCGTTTAAGAGGGATACGTAGGCGCCCTTATGGGGTTCGGTCTATATCTCAATAAAATTTCCTTTCTCCTTTCCTTTTCCAACCGGGGCAGAATTTTTGAGAGGACCTCAAAAATTCACAACTTTGCGTCATTTGCAACAGAAGTCTACACTGGGGCAGAATTTTTGAGAAGACCTCGAAAATTCAATAGATCGAGCGTTTCTATGTAACTGGGGCAGAAATTTTGAGAAAGATCTCAAAATTTCATCAGCTCAGTCAAGCCGAGGAGCTGATTTCCAAAAGGACGTTACATCCCGTCTGATCATCAAGCTCATGAAATTGGGATAGCAATGGACGAGTAAAGGCACAAATCAGCCTACCCCATTTTAATCTTATAATCTTTTCTTTGAACGCAGGATGCAACAGGTACCAAATTTGCAATCATTCCATATGGATCTTCAAAGGTATTTTCTAAATTTATTTTTCAAGGGTTAAGCACTGTCCTAGGGTTAAGCATTACCCTAAATTATTTGTTCAAGGGCTAAGCACTGTCCTGGGGTTAAGCACTACCCTAAATTATTTGTTCAAGGGCTAAGCACTGTCCTGGGGTTAAGCATTACCCTAAATTATTTGTTCAAGGGCTAAGCACTGTCCTAGGGTTAAGCATTACCCTAAATTATTTGTTCAAGGGCTAAGCACTGTCCTAGGGTTAAGCATTACCCTAAATTATTTGTTCAAGGGCTAAGCACTGTCCTGGGGTTAAGCATTACCCTAAATTATTTGTTCAAGGGCTAAGCACTGTCCTGGGGTTAAGCATCACCCTAAATTATTTGTTCAAGGGCTAAGCACTGTCCTGGGGTTAAGCATTACCCTAAATTATTTGTTCAAGGGCTAAGCACTGTCCTTGGGTTAAGCATTACCCTAAATTATTTGTTCAAGGGCTAAGCACTGTCCTTGGGTTAAGCACTGTCCTAGGGTTAAGCATTACCCTAAATTATTTGTTCAAGGGCTAAGCACTGTCCTAGGGTTAAGCATTACCCTAAATTATTTGACTAATCATTTATCCAAGTTTTTTAGCTTGCAGGTCAATATTGACTAATCATTTATCCAAGTTTTTAGCTTGCAGGCTGCTATTGCGTTCCTTCTCATGTTATCTGATCAAACTCCCCCTCCGCTCTTTGATATTCTTATGCTAATTTCTGCTATTTTGACCTTTTATTCTCATGCTACCTCATTCTTATTCAAGCCTCGTGTTGTCAATTTTTAGGGATCTCTTTCGTCCCTAAGATCCAAAACTACACGCGGCCTGATACTCGTGAAACCCGAGATATGTAGGCGACTTGAAACTGAAGTCTCGGTCGCAACATCTACATGACTTTCTTTCCTTTTACTTGGCCCTACCGAAATTTTTTTTTTTCGGTCGGACAAAATTGGCTACTAAGTCAACGTTCTTTGCTCGACAATTCATCCTTCATTACCGAGCAAAGAAGGGGCAGCTGTTGACACCCAATTTTGACCTACCTGCGCCTCAATATGCTGCTTATATATGTATATATTTGTTTATATATTTTGTGCAAATATTTGACTTATTTTTAAGTTTTATAAAATAATTTATTACCATAATATTGCGAAAATCATTTCAAATTACATATATATGACTTGTTTTAGTTTTACGTTTTGATATTAAATAATTACGATGTATATAATATATTTCGTATCAATACGCACCCTTATTTTGAAATTTATTCTTACTTAATCAATTATTTACCTAGTTTTACTAAGCTTTACAAAATTATTTGAATAATAAGATTACTCTAATTTATAAATTATTTATGTTAATAATACGATTTTTATAATATTTGATAACTCGATTTTATATGTTTATTCATAATTTATTCGTAAATATAATAATTTAATTATGTGATATTTACATAAGTATGTTTAAATTTAGAATTTTATTTTATTAATAATAATATTTATATGATTTTCTTATAATTTAAATTATTTTTATATCTATTTATTAAATTATTTTAAAGTGTAGTATATTTATTAACTTAATAGCAGCTAAATTCAATTTCAATCAATTCATTTAAATCATAGCCCTTTCCCATTCAATTTCATTCAATTTCATTTTAAATCTGACCACTTTCTATTAAATTCATTTCAATTTTAGCCACTTTTAATTCATTTGGCTATTATTTAAATCCAATGCTAATCGAATCTACCCAATTGACCGACCCGCGACCCGCTCCATAACCCATCAACCCGACCCAAACATACAAAATTAATCCTAGCCGTCCATCTCACCCAATCTAACGGCTCATATTAAATCCCTAATATACTTCTTTATTTACCTCACCTACTCCAAAACCCAAAATCATTTTTTCCATTTCTCTTCTTCTCTTCTCAAAGCCATTCTCCTTCAAGCTTAGCAGCCCTCTCCTTCACACTCTCTTCTTCTCATCTCCCTCTCCTCGCCGGCGAAACCTCCATCAACGCCGGCAACGAAACCAACTTCCCTCCGCCCTCCATAACTTCCGGCGAAGCTCCTCCCTCTCCCTCGCGTCGGGTTCTCTCCTCTTCTCTCCATCTCCTTCATCTTCCTCTCTCCCTTCCCTTATTTTTTCCGGCGTACCTCCATACCTCCGGCCATCAACCTCCATTAACACCGGCAATCGCAAGCTCCAAACTCGCCCTCTCCCTCACTATGCCGACGCCACTCCTTCCTTTCCCTCTTCATCTCCCTTCCCGTCGCCGTCCAAACCGAAACCATCGCCAAAACTCCATTTTTTCCGGCGAATCTCCAACACCACGACTTTCTTCCCCTCTCTTCCGCCATCCTCTTTCCCTTTTTTTTTTCTCCATTTTTTCCGGCGAAACCCGACACCACCATTAATTCCGGCCACTATTGGCCGGAAAACTTCATCAACCCTTCGCCTCTTCTCTCCTCTCTTTCTCCCTCTCATCTCCGGCCGGCCAGACAACTACCGCCGGAAAAACACCAAACCTCCATAACTTCCGGCGAACAACAACACTACCAAGCTGCCGCCGGCGAATCTCCATCTTCCTCTTCTCCCAACCTCCATAACCTCCGGCGATCTCCCTCTTCCCTCTTCCCATCGCCGGCCACCACCATAATCTCCATTAATTCCGGCCAAACAACAAAGCCGCCACCATCCACTTTTTCCTCTCCTCCCTCTCTTCTCGCTAAAAAAAAAAAAATGACCGCCGAATAGCCGCCGGAAAATTCCCGTCGCTCCGGTTACAGTCCGATCGGACAGATCTCATATCTGTCCGTAAATTATTTATTCATTTATTATTTATTTTATTTTTATTTTATTTTTGTTTTGCTGTTTATTGTTATATATATACATATGTATATAATATGTATATAATATGTATAACCTAGGTATATCAGTATATATGATATAATATAGGCGTAATATATAATATATAATATAGATATATATATGGGTGTATAGTTATCTACTGTTTTTCTTTTCTGTCTATCTATATATAATAAATATATATAATAAGTATATATAGTAAAATATATGTATATAAGTAGTATATACATTTGTCTTTCTGTTTCATAATATATATGTCTAATGTATCATTCTGCCTTTTGCTTCATTTTTATATACAATAATTTGTCTGTTAATTATTTTATTATACAGTTGATTAATATGCTTGTTTCATTTATGTATGTGGATCATATATGCTTGTTTCATTGATTAATTATTTAGTATGGCTTTTGTTTCGTTTATATATATACAACATGAATTTTGTTGTTGTTTGTTATTATTATTATTATTATTGTTATTATTATCATTATTATTATTATTATTACTGTTATTATTATTATTATTATTATATTATTATTATTAGTAGTAGTATTATTACTATTGTTATTATTTATTATTGTTATTATTTATTTGTGTAGTGGTGACAAAATGATTGGTATCATAGGATACTTTGTATTAGTGGTAACATAATTATTAGCTTTCATAATGGTTAATTATTTTGTTTCCACTTTATTTTGAAATGATAGGGTCCACTGGTTCTTTATTTCAAATTATTTCCCTTAATTAAGGGAAAAGGGTTATAACTTTTAACTTTTATTTTTTTTGGAATTAAATCTTCTTTAAAAAGGGATAGAAGACCAAAAATCAGAGTAAGAAAGAACAACAAGACTTAGAGAGAGACCACCTCTTCTTTAGAAAAACAATTTTATTTTTTTAACATTCAAATATTGCCATTCCTTTATTAACATAAGTACTCGAAATTTGCTTGGCTCCTGAGCATTTTTTTCCGCTCTCTGCTCCTCTATTTAATTCTATGGCTCCTTTATACCTCATCTATGCATACACTGCTCGGAATTCTTGAGATTCTCATGACCTTGACGCGTTGAGGATGGGTACTAATCAAGGCGTTTTGTTGCATTATTAATTCGTGATTTTCCTTTCAACTTGGGCATTCGTCGGTTAGTTTATTTACCTTTATCAGATTATCATGTTAATCTCTTTGATTGCTTTCTTCTCGTGACTATATGTTTAATATGCTCTTAATGTGATTTTTCCAAGTTTAGTCAAACTCATGACTAAGAATATCATAATATTATTCTTGTATCTATGATTGTACTAACCGTTAAGCAGGTATCGTCTTATACCGACATTCATCAAAGAGTTACCAGGATGAAAGGAGGCTACTGGATTTATTTATTGTTATTTATTTTAATGTCGTAGTTATTCATTCTATTTTGTTCTTTTGTAATATTTGTAATATAAACAACAATAATAGCAAAAATGGGTTTGGGGGCGGGGCGTTTATTTTATCGTCTTATTTGTTTTATTAGAAATCATGCCTATAGGAATTAAAATAATTTGATTTGATGCACATAGAAATCATGCCTATAGGTCTTAAATAATTCAATTTAAAATGCAGCAATTTATTTCATGCGAATTTAGGGTGACATTTTTATGCCTAGATTATTTTATTCTTTACAACATTAATTTATTTGGGTCATTTTTTTGTTGCTGGAATTATTTTAATGAGTAGGTTTTACACGCACTAGACATCATGGCTTTAAGATAAATTTTAACATTGCTACGTTCACTAGAAATCATGATCACAGGTTTAATAAAGAGGCCTATTTGAACCCCCCTTAATGTTAATTGTTTGTTTGAATTTACTTGTTTGATATTAATGTCCTTTAACAAAGCCTAAGAATTTTTTTAGACCCTAAAATCCCTTCTAGTAGTCCATCGCCTCTTGGATATTAGGATTGGGACGGGTAGGCACTTGTTAGGTCGTTAGTCTTTTCCATCACCTAGATCGCTTAAGCTTAACAATAATAATCAATTAGGTGGGTAGACGGGAGATGATGAAACAGACCGGCTATTGCTGACTTCACGCGTGAAGCACACCTATTACTCCCATCTTTTCTAAATTCATTTTTTCTAAGAAGCTTTAAATATTTTAAAATTATCATTGTTATGTTCAAATATTGATATATTTTCATCTAAAAGAAATTTTGTTAAAAATATATAATATATACGATTTTCTTAAAATGATTTTTTCTCAAGTTATACATATTATTCTCTTCAAACTATTTTGATTTTAAAAATAGAATAGAAGGGAGTAGTATCGAATTGGGCCCGTTTTCAGCCTTGTCAAAACCTGATCCCACTAAGTTTTAATTTTAGTTATTGCTAATTTAGTATTTATGTTAGCATTTTATTTATGTTTAATAATTTACCGACTTTATTTGATCACTTAGATAATCCCCCATTTAATGAGTACGGCCGGAAACCACAATTGTGGACCTCGAAAGGTGCCTAACACCTTCCTTTTGAGGTAATTTAAGCCCTTACCCAACTCTGGTGACTTAGGAAATAAATTAGTTTAGAATGGTGCCCTAACGCACCTTAATCCGTTAGGTGGCGACTCTTCTTTTCCACCCTTAAGAGTCCTCGATGTCGAATCCCGGTTTTTGCCCGCGAGGGTAAAAATGGGGCGCGACATTAATAATGAAGACAATTTCACCTACCCACTTTCAAACTTAAAGTGTCATCTAAGTCAGAAATTAGCTTCTTTGTTTGGACTCCTTGCAACAGTATAAGTCTATTTCCTTGACTAAGCAATGGCGAAACTTCCAAGATGGTAAAGAAGAGTGAACTATTGTCACGCCCCACCTTGGGAGGCGTAACTGGCACCTGATGCCACACTAGACTCTGAGCTGATCTAGTTGGATATATACACTTCTGGTGCATACCAGCAGCACATATCAAGAAAACAAGGAGCTATATTTCGACTCAAAACATAGCCTTAGGCCGACAAGGCCGCTACATAAACCTGCCAAAAAACAGCTAATCCAACAGTCACAATAATATTAATAATATCACCCTATGCGGGCCGACAAGACCACCATGCTGTCTAAATCTTAATAAAAGGGAGCAGACTCATAAAACATAAATATAAGTCGGCAAAGCTGCTAACAGATAATACAACTAAGCCCCACACAGCTACTTCGCACGTCTAACTTAAAACTATAGTCTGCAAGCCTCTAAGAGTAAAATATTGGTCCGGACAGAGCCCTGACCTACCCAAAACTATGCAGCAAAAGACAACTATCTTAGTCTGTGGCAACTCCGAAAGAAAAGGAGCTAGTCGATCTGCTGAAGCTGAACAACTGCTACGAAGGTCTCGAAACCTGTCTATCTAAACCTGCAAGCAAGTATGCAGTGACCCATGCGTGGGCATCAGTATAATATGTACCGAATATGTAAGGCAGTAAAAAGATGACTCAATAAAAGCTGCTGAGAAACTGAAGGTAATCAATAATAAGGGCCAAAAGTTAACTTGAATTATTCCACAATCATAAATTGTATCTAGCAAGCAAATATACAAACAAGAACTTAACCTAGCCCCCATAAGCCTGGAAGTATAAGCAGCACAGAAATAACCTACCTAGGCCCCCATAAGCCTGGCAAGTGCAAGCAATCTATATACTCCGCTTATCCGTATCGTTGCAAACTCGTACGCAAACTGTAACTAAGGTATAACCAATCTCTGGAACTGTGATTGAGTCTTCTGGGCTCTTGTAACTGTATCTGGGCTTCTGTAACTACACCCCGAGCACACAAGACTCTACTGAGGGTCAATGATGCCAACTCAGGCATAAGGGAAGCTGGTAAGGGCACCAGACTTCAAATGGCTTTGCAGGCCTCAGTATAGTCGCTCGCGACCTCATATTGCTCTGTGAGCATAATATAAGCCCATAGGCACTTTATGATTATATCTCGCTCCTTGAGCAGCCTGTATAGCATCTGATAGGCCTAACTTATATACTACACATCGCTCAGTAAACATACATAGCCCCACAAGCCTAACACAACTGCTACTCAACCCTAAAACATTCTATATAGCAGCCAACAGGCACATTCCATGTGCCCATAACTGACCAGATGGTCATGGCAACAATTATAAAATTAGCTGGCTTAGAAAGAAAAAGGCGAGGTTCGGGGTGACCTAAGCGACAATCTGAAGGTCACACTAGTGCAATGGTAGTTCATAACGAACAACAAGGTCATAGGCGACCATCTATATGGTTCCTTTTCCTAGACCAACTATAAGGCTGCTACTAACTGGATATGATCCTAAGCAGTCATCCACAATATCCTACAGACAGCCACTTCAATTATTAACCTGAAGGTAATGCGGTGATACTAAGGTTCTAGTCCTCTAGGCGTCAACCTGGTATGTCCAGATAGCATGTAGCTCCTGTGAGCAATCTGTAGCCTCATAGGCAGGTATATCTAGACTTTAGCCCTTCTAGGCAATCTATATGTGGGCATCTATATGAGTAGCCAGAGGCGTTTTCCCCACGTCTAACAACTAATAAGATCCCTACTTAGGATATTACATAGTCTATTTGACTTCTACTAACTAGGGTGGTTTTCTGAGCGGCCTATACGACAAGCTGTAAGTCAACTGAAACTATACGGTCATTGACAGTAGGTCGATCACATGGCAAGCTATCACTCAAGTCATTAGGCAACCCTGGTGCCCCGAATGCGAATGTAAGTCCACCCCATCAAGATTCAAGTCCCGTAGGCATCAAGGTATGCCAACAGTCTGTAGGCGAGCTTTACTATCTATATAGGCGTCAAACAGGAAGTTATATCTCCCAGTTGCGCCCTATGCTTCCCAACCTAACAAAGTACACTCAACAGCTAACTACAAGCTTCTAAGGCCTTGGTATGAGAACAAGACATTAGTAATCCTTCTAGACGGTAAATAAGTGAACAGTGAAATCTCTATGACACTCCTAGCGATAGACCAATTAAATATACTCTTTCCCGATAAAAGGATACTATGTTACAATCTCAATTCCTCTCGTAGCAGTTAACCACAACATATATAATTATAAGCTACTACGGAGGTACAAGTCGTATCAACTATACAACGAAAATGCTTGCCAAAAGAGATTAGCCTTAACATACCTCGATCACCGAATTTTGCTCAATCAAACCTGCTTTAGTTTAGAACTTGTAATCCCTCTATATCCTAGCTTATATGTTAAGAAAATAAGGCTTCCTAATTCAAGAATTAGGCCCGCAGTCATAGCCCACAAAATGTAACAGCAATAAGTCAAAACGAGTTCAATTAGGTAGAAACTTATGAATTCTTATAGATTAGAAGGGTAGAAGTACTCACTATCACTTGTAGACGTACTAGACTTCAATAGAGATGATTTCTACGGCTTCCACTCCGTAGGGCTCCATCAAACCAGGACAATTTCAAAGATTCCACTTCACAGACATGTTTTTCGCAGGCCTGGTGTCGCGCCCCATTTTTCCCTCGCGGAAAAGCAGGACCCAACATCGAGGACTCTTAAGGGAGGAAAAGAAGAGTCGCCACCTAACGAATTTAAGGTGCGTTAGGGCACCGTTCTAAGCTTTTATTTGCTAGGTTACCAGAGTCGGGTAAGGGCTTTAGTTACCTCGAAAGGAAGGTGTTCAGCACCTTTCGAGGTCCACAAATGTGGTTCCCGACCGTACTCATTAAACGGGGAAGATTATCTAAGTGATCAAATAAAGTCGGTGAATTACTAAGCATAAATAAAATAGTAACATAAATACTAGATTAACAAATTATAAACCTAAAATTAAGAGTGGGATCAGGTTTTGACAAGGCTGAAAAAGGGCCCAATGCGATATGACTCTCTTCTATTCTATTTTTTTTAAAATCAAGATAGTTTGAAGAGAATAACATATGTATATGTATAACTTGAGTAAAATGCATTTTTAGGAAAATCATGTATATGTATATGTATATATTTTACAAAATTTCTTTTTGATGAAAGTATATTAATATTTCAGCATAACAAAGATAATTTTAAAATATTTGAAAGCTTCTTAAAAAATGAAATTAGAAAAGACGGGAGTAATAGATTGCTTTGTATTTACAAAGCAAATATGCGCTTCATACATGAAGTCAGCTTTAGCCTGTCTATTTCATCATCTCCCATCTACCCACCTAATTATTTTAATTGTTATTAAGCCTAAGTAGTCTAAATGAAAAAGACTAACGCCCTAATAAGTGTCTACCCGTCCCAATCCTAATGTCCAAGAGGCAATGGACTACTAAATGGAATCTTGGGTTCTAAAATTCTTAGGCTTTGTTAACAGAGATAAGCGACAAACAACAAATAAGAACCAGAGAATGCACAAGTTAGCATGCCAGGGTTTCAAATAAGCCTCTATGTTGATCGTATTTCCTAATAAGAGTCAAATTTGAACATATAGCTCATAAAGTAAACGAGACATTTTGTTTAAACAAAGCCAAGTTTAACTACCTCAGAGCAACACTCATGCACATGATTTTCATTCAAATATCAGACTCAAATATGAAAGATAAATGAGACTCTAAAAGAAGGTGACTTAGTGGCTAACAACATGGCAGGATTAATGATTATAATTAACAATCAAACAAGTTTGCTTCAACCCATTATTAACCAATTTTTACGCCTATATGCAGGATATTTATACATGATAATTAGTGACGAATGGATTAGAAGTACTAACACGTATTGCAAATAATTATTATAGACTAGTTTTACCCAAAATTAAAGCACAAGACATGCTTTGGAACAGATTATTTTAATTCCTACGAACATGATTTCTAGGAGTGATGATGTAAATATTATTTAATTTCTATAGACGTGTGTTCTAGAAAAATAATTGCACTTTCATTGTTTTTGAGGGCAAGGTTTACTAAAATATTAAACATAAATATCTACTTAAATTTGAATTATTTAAGACCTATAGGCATGATTTTTATATGCATCAAATCAGATTGTTTTAGTTCCTATAGGCATGATTTCTAATAGAATAAATAAGACGATAAATAAACCCCCGCACCCATAACCCCTTTTCACTATTATCAGTGTTTATTACACTTGTTACAAACTAGAATAAAGGTAACATAAATAACTACAACACATAAAAAATAAATAATAAAAATAACTTCGATAGCCTCCTTTTGTCCCGGCGACTCTCCGATGAAATAGAGGATATCTGCTTACAAGTTAGTACAAAAGTAGACACATAATAATATTTTGATATTTTAATCATTTATTTTGACTAAACTTTTTAAAAAAAGATAATATCAAAAGCATATTAAACATATAATCGGGGGAATAAAGCAATCAAGGAAATTAACATGGTAAGCAATAATCTGGTAAGGGTAAATAAACTAACCAAACGTCAAAGTTGAAAAGAAAATAATGAATTAACGATGCAACAAACCGCCATGATTAATACTCACCCTCAATGCATCAAGATCACAAGAATCTCAAGGATTCCGAGCAATGCTTACATTGAGGGGTTGAGGAAATTATAGAAAGAGAGAGAAGGGCTAGGCAATATAAAATGATTCGTAAATCTTCTACAATACTTTCATGATGAACCAAAGATAAACCCAAGTTTTATTGTAAAAAAATAAAATAATTGAGGTCTGAGTGCTAACGCCCCTCCATAAGAGAGAAGGAGATGATGGTTATATACTAGAGATAAAATAATTAATTAAGGGAAGAAGTATGATCAATGGAATCAATTAAGAGACAAAATTCCGTAATTAACAAAATCAGATCAATATAATCCAACTTGCTATAATTAAATAAATACTAAATCAGTTAATAAAAGAAGAAACCAATTCGTAGATTTTTTCCTTAAGCTGAGAAGGCAAGCCAATTAAATATAATATAAATTTAACATAAATAACACATGTTCAAATTAAGGGAAGAACAAGAAGAGAATTTCTTATAATTAAAAGCAAATCAGGTAGAACAAAGGTTTAATTTACCATAATTACTTTATAACAAATCGACGAAAAGACTAGTTAAGGAAAAAGAGATCAATCACAGAGTGAAGACATGACGTAACTTACCATATATACATAAATAATAAAGATTGTCCCGTTAATGAAGGAATTGAAAAGAATCCATTTATCAAGAGGAGTAATGTTATATTCGTCAATTTATTATGAACAAGTGAGTGCTAAAAACTGTATTAACTTATTACAGGAAAAGTAACTCAATTATGGCAACATGAAACAATTTAAAATGTAAAGCAAATCACATTTTATTATAAGCAGCAAGATACCAAAGTTATAACATAGTTTGTATATCAATCATATTTCTTAGCACATAAATTCAATTTTGAAAGGAAAAGGACTAAGTCAAATGAACTTGCTTTATGAAAGACTAACAGGAAACACAGTCCGTTCGCAATACACGAATTCAATAGCAATATTTCGGCTAAAAAGAAATAGAGTCGCAAAGCTATGTGAACATGTAGTTAATTGTGTAAAGCATGATTGTAGAACTAATTATAACAAAATCCGCAATTAGACAGGTCATAGGAGTTATGAACCGACGACAAATATCACAAAACTTGTAGAATTTTCTTGCATAATAATATACACTCACCGAAGCATCATGAATATACAAGCATCAAGCAAAACTAACCCATCTCAAAATCCATCCAGTTGAATAAATTCTACCAGTGATGGATCGAAGCTTGGCAACTTAAGAGGGACGAATTTGCACTCCTCTGACAATAATAAAAAATACATCTAATAAATCTAGCAAGGCCAACAATCAAATCAATTCAATATAGGTCACAGAGGTATTTAATCATGCAAAGTGCAAGCATGAATATAATCATTAGTTCCCAAATAGCAAGACCAGGTTTAAAGATTACAACAAGAAGTTGTACAACCATTCTAAATCAACAGATAATTAGAATCATAATAATAGGGCAAAGAATAACAAATATAACAAGCTTAAATCCCAGGTCCTCGGTCTTGGCCATGACTTATGGGAAATAATAAAACCAAATATACTTAGAAATCAAACCTAGGTGGATTTTATGGTGGGTGTGAGTATTCGGCGACTGGTAGTGGTGTAGGTTTGGGTTTTCCAGTGGCTGGTTTCTGGTCGGGAGAGGGAGGAGGTAGGTGCGATGGTGTTGTCGCCGGAAAAAATGGATGTTGGTGGCGTTGGTTTCTGGCGACGAAAAAATGGGGTTACTGGGCGTGCTGTTGTTTGGCCGGAGATGAGGAAGAGAGAAGAGGGAGGTGTGCAGCGGTGTCGGCTGTTGGCAGTGGGAGGAGGCTGTTCAGTGTTTTTTAGGTGAAGTTTCGGCGAGGGAAATGGAGGAGAGGAAGGTCGGCTCGTTTCCGACGATGGAGAGGAGGGAGATCCGATGACTGTCGTCGGAGAAGACGAGGGAGAGAGGGAGTTATGGCTGCCGGCAGTGTTGTTTCAGTGAGGGGAGAAGATGACGGCGGCGCGAGGCTGGTTTGGAGTTGCTGTTGGTTGGACGGTGGTGAGGTTTTGCGGGTGTTGGCCGGAGTGAGGGGGAAGATGGAGATTGAGAGAGGAAGAGAGGGAAATAGAAGGTGATGGTGGTTATGGCGTTTTCCGATGGGAGGTAGAAAAGTGGTGGCGGCATGGCTGCCGCCTCCGGCGAAGAGAGGGAGAGAGAGAGGGGAGAGAGTGCGGCCACTAGAGGAAGAAAGGGGGGGAAGAATGAAGTTCATCCTAGGGTTTTGGGGTAAGGTGATGAAATAGGAAAATAGTTTAGGAATTAATTTTGTTCGTTGGATTAAATAAAATGAACGGCTAGGATTGATTCTAAGATAAATGGGTCGGTTTATGGGTCAAACGGGTCGTCCGGATAGGGTAAACGGGTTGAATTTAATTTAGGCTGAAATTGAATTTAAATAATAGCCAAAAATGATTAAAAGTGGCTAAAATTGACATAAATTGAATAGGAAGTAGCCAGATTTGAAATAAATTGAATGAATTGAATGGCAAGTGGCTAGAACTTAAATAAATTGAATGAAATTGAATTTGGCGGCTATAAAATTAATAAATATACTACTCTTTTAAATAATTTAATAAATAGATAATAAAATAGCTTAAATTATAAGAAAATCATATAAATATTATTATTAATAAATAAACTCTAAATTTAAGTATACTTATGTAAATATCATATAATTAAATTATTATATTTATAAATAATTTAATGACTAAAATATAAAATTAAGTTATCAAATATTATAGAAATCATACTATTAACAGAAATAATTTATAAATTAGAGTAATATTATTAGTCAAATAAATTTGTAAAACTTAGTAAAATTAGGTAAATAATTTATTAAATAAAGAATATATTTCAAAATAAGGGCGCATATTAAAACAAAATACATTATGTACGATGTAATTATTTAATATCAAAACTTAAAATTAATATAAATCATATATATATAACTTGAAATAATTTTCGCAATATTATGATAATAAATTATTTTATAAATACAAAAATAAGTCGATTTTTTGCATAAAATAAATAAACAAATATATACATATATAAGCAGCATATTTAGCGCAGGTCGGTCAAAATTGGGTGTCAACACCTGGGAATCATTACCTAAGAAGAAGGTGATTAAACAAAGTTTGATATAGCTCAATTTACCTTGACTTGATCGAAAAAGCGAAGAAGAAATCGCCCCTGCCCGTAGCCCTCTTTTCAGGAAATGTTAAATGAATCAACTTGTACACTAAGCCATATATAGGTGGGAGGCGGTGGCTAGGGTCCGCTGCGCGTAGCTCCTTGCGGCGGAACACGGGCGCGTCGCGCAACCCTGTGCGCCAACATGCGCGCGGCACCCTACCGACGTGTGTCTACGTGCGCCACTCTCCAGCCGACTTGCTTTCGCTCGACATCTGAGGCCAATTCTTGTTGGGCAACTTTAATTCCTTACTATTTCACTTTTGGGCATGATAAAAACAAAAATTTATCCCGAGGAATGTATATTCTCACTAAACCCATAGGCGCTCATTCATGGGCCGTTTCATCTATAGCCTGTTTTCCCAAGCTTCTAAAATTAGCTTATTTAGAGAAGTGCTTTTTTTAAAAGTGCTTATTAAAAAAGTATTTTTAGTGAGAAGCAGTTTGTGTTTGACCAATATATCTAAAAAGCACTTTTGAGCAGCAATTCGTGTTTGGCCAAGCTTTTAAAAAGTACTTCTAAAAGTGCTTTTCAAATTAGTGCTTTTGGGGAGAAACTACTTTTTTTAGCTTCTGAAAAACAACTTCTGTTACTCTCTAAAAACACTTATTTTCTCTCAAAAGCTTGGTCATACCACCCCTTTTTTTTAATTTTTAAATAAGCACTTTTTTTAATTAAAAAAAAAGACACTTTTGGTCTCCTAGAAGCTTGGCCAAACCGGCTACTAGTAGTACTACAGTTAAACCTCATTATAACAGTTATTTGTTATAATAACATTTCATTATAACAATCTGACTTTTTCTAGAATCAATTTTTTATGTTATATTTTACTTCTCTATAACAATATTTTACCTATAACAGTAGTGATATTCATTATAGCGGTGCACTCTTTGTAAAATTATCCCTTTATAACATTCATACTCAAATAGTGTGTAATAATATTTTATAAGAAATATATTATATATAAGAATAAAATATTAAAATATTTATGATAATCATCATTAGTGTCATGCATGCTCATAGTAAATTAAAAGTGTGAATATCTAAAAAGAAAAAAATTATATTTAAATGGTTTCCATCCGTTAGAGTCATAACTTCACGAGGAAAGACTATTAGTGTTTTCCTTTTTCTTATTAACGCTCTTTCTAATTTTTTGTTAAAGTGGTTAACAAATACGTTATTTCTTATTGATACACAAAATCATTAAACTGATTTTTTTTTACATATTTTTATTTATAATAACTAAATAAAATTTAAATATTAAATACCAATATACATATATAACGACATCTCATTTAACTATACCAATAACACACATAACATTCAAACTTTTTTGTTTGGACTCCTTGCAACAGTCTAGTCTATTTCCTTGACTAAGCAATGGCAAAACTTCTCTAGTCTATTTCCTCGACTAAGCAATGGCAAAACTTCAAAGATAGTACAGAATTGTTGACCTAAAGTCTCCTTTTACCATTGATTGGAGAAAGATACTTTATGACACCAAATTAAAGATGACATGTCAATTGAAACAATAACGTGTGGAAAAAAAAAGTCCCAATCTTAGAATATTCAACATGATTGGAAATTTTGCTATTTATAATAAAGACAACTTCAGAAACCAATTTTCTTGATATTAATGTAGTCTCGAAAGACAACGGTTCAACAGAACGTGGAATCGAACCTTCATCAATAAAATAAAAATTTAAATAGTCAATCAATTAAGATTTTATATAAAATAAAGGAGGGGATTATACAAATGGAGTATTGAACCTTCACCAACAAAGTGAAATTTTAAATAGCCAACCAATTGAGATCTTATTTCACTAATAAAATAAAAGTTCATATAGCCAATCCATAACTAAGATTTCGGGGATCAACAACTAAAAGTATCAACTTCATGAAAAACACTCTTTCTATTTTACTGCCACAAGTTTCGTCACATTGTTATGATCCTATTGCAAGATATGAGATTTGAATTTCACATCCATTAAATGGGGAGATGATGTGGGGCTTATATAATCTGGGGCGCTCCCACTTTAATGACTAGCTTTTGGAGAGTGTGGTTCTCCCTGAATTGTATAACACACACAATCCATCACATGATTTTTCACAAAACTAATTTTCGTTATTTTTAATATCTTATCAAAATTTAAATATTCTTTACTAAATTAAAAAGTTAATAAATAATTATTAATGAAAAAAGGCAGCCCGTTGTACAAAATATCTATAGTTCATGCAAGGTTCGAAGAAGGGTTAGACTCCAAGGGGTGTGATGTAATCAACCTATGTTGGGAAAAGCGCCAGGCCCCAATGAGTAGGAGGACGCAACAGTCTTTGCAAAACCTTGGGTGTGAGCCTGGGTGGAGCGGTCGTCAGTGCAGATCTTGGTGGTAGTGAAAAATATTCAATTGAGAACTTTGAAGGCTGAAAAAAAAATTCCATGTGAACGAACTTGTACATGGGTTACTCATCCTAAGGGTCGTAGGCACCCTGACAGATAGCGTGTTTCGCACATACTCCAAAAGGGAATTAGGTTAAAATTCTTGAACCGAGACATGGAAATTGATGACAACGTTAGAAATTCTAGAGACGCCGTCGGAAGCCTAGGGAAGAGTTATTTTATCTGTTTAACGGCCTGCCCATTCTAGAAATGATTCAGCCGGAGGTAAGATCCAGTAGCTAGAAGAGCACCGCAAGTTGCTTGGTGTCGGGTTCGCTTCCAATGACCCTTGAAAATCTAGAGGACCGAATGCCATCCACACCCGATCGTACTCATATCCACATTAGGTCTCCAGGGTGAATAACCTCTGGTCGAGGAATAATGTAGGTAAGAAAAATTGGCAAAATGGATCTATATCTTGGGAAAAAAGATTGGCTCCAGGGCTGAGCACGGGGTCCTAGTCTTGAACTCGTCGGCTATCGAGTGGATGTTTCCACGACTCAAACCCGTGACGTATAGGTTACATGGAGATAACTTTATATCGTTGCTTTAAGGCTCACCTTCTGATTATTTATTAATAAATGATAATTAAATAAGTAAAAAACTTAATTGGGGATCATTCTCTTAAATTCAGCACTCTCACCCCTTTATACTAATCACTTCAGGTCACAAATTGTGATGGTTGTATCTGTCACAAACTTTAATATAAAAAAGGAAATCACAAGATATGTTGTGGACTCAGTTTACATGTTATTCAGAACAACACAAATTACATACATAATGTGATGTCAACCAACAATTACATCTATTTTTGCAGAATCAGAACCACTCTGAAGCAACTTCACGGACTCAGTTGAAGAAATTGAAGAACTTGTATTGAATTCCAGTAAAGATGGTTGCAGCGATTCAGAGGGCCTGGGAGGCGTTTGCAAAGCTTGTACTTGGCCTTCAAGCATTTCCACTACTTTAGTCATTGAGGGACGATCGAGTGGATTCATCTGTATGCACCACAAAGCAACTAAAGTCAGCTTCTTTATCATCTCATTTTCGTCCTCATGTGTCTCGACTAGTACTTCAATTTCCTTTTCCTTGTCGAATTGATCATAAATCCAATGTGGGAAATACTGAGTTGACATGTCCTCTCTTGCTGCCAAATTTGTTCTCAAGCCTGCCATCTCAATTAGTAGCATTCCAAAGCTATAAACATCTGCCTTGTAAGATATGGGACCAATGCTTCTGTTGATCAACTCTGGAGCTACATAACCAATTGTTCCCCTGGCTGCTGTTAGAGTAACAATGCTCTTATCCGTCGGGTATAATTTGGCAAGACCAAAATCAGATAGTTTTGGAATGAAGTTCTCATCCAAAAGAATGTTGTGTGGCTTGATGTCAAAATGTAGAATTTGAATGTCACAACCTCGATGCAAATATTCAATACCTCGAGCAACTCCAAGAGCAATTTCAAACTTCCTTTCCCAACTTAATAGATCAGCTCCTCCTTCTCGGGGTGCTATGTACTTTTCAAGTGATCCGTTAGGCATGAAGTCATACACGAGGGCACGTTTCGATCTCTCAGCACAATATCCAATAAGTTGTACCACGTTAACATGATGAATCCTCCCGATCGTGGCAACCTCATTCATGAAGTCTTTCCCATCAGCTTTGGGCTTACTCAATATCTTCACTGCTACATTAGGACCGCTTTGAAGCTTACCTTTATATACTGAACCATAACCTCCTTGGCCTAGTTTCTCTTTGAAATTCCTAGTCATCTTCTTTATGTTGGAGTAGGGGTATCGAATGGGCATGAAATTGTTCTCCTTATGCAGGAAACTTTCAATTTCATCAAAAAACGACAAATGCCTTCTTCGTAATTTGATTATCAGAAACACAAATACGCATGGAAATAGAACGACTCTTACTGCAAGAATAAGCACTGGGTACCACCACCACAAAATTAGCAAGAAAGACTTTTGGTCTATCATTTTGAAATTAAAGTGGTTTGTAAAAGTAGTAGTAGTAATAGTACACGATATTTTGTGAGAACACGTTAGTAGATGAATAATTGAGACACTTAAAAGTGCAAATGAAACAGAGAGTAGTATAAAAGGTATTCCAGTGTAGTTTAATGACACCAGAGGGGGCTTACCAGCTATAGAAAGCATCCATGGGACTACTCCTGCAAGAACAACAACATTTAATAACAAAGTTAATTTAATTTGCAACTATTTACCGTTTATATAATCCTCGCAACAAGAATTGACAATAGAATGAGTGCTTACTTGTAAGAACACTGAGAACATGGCTTGTTTTTACTTGATTGTGGTCATCGAAAGAGAAAATCCAGAACCCAAAAAAAAAAAAAAAAAGTATGAATGAGAGAGATCTTTAAGACCTTCATTGCAAAAAATATATGTAACAACATTGGGAGTGTTCTTACGACAGCCGGCACTGAAGTATCTGAAGTTGTAGTATCCACATTCTTCAAAGCAGCGAACATCCCTTGAATTTTCACCTTGACAGTCATATCCTCTGGGGCACACGTCACAGTAAACATCACGAAACCATGAAAGCTCAAACCCATATGCCAGAGCATTATGCAAATTTAAAATAGAAATATTTGCATTTGCATCCTGAATATGCCATGAAGTCAGTGATATGAGGTCTACAGTACACCCAACTTCCAAATCGGATGGTGATAATTCGGCCATGGTTGCGTACGTGTGTCCCTTAAATAAATCAGAAGAAACATTGGAAGCATAACTACTCCTGTTGAGACAATTAGTGATTTCCACAAAGACTGGAGAATTTATGGCAAATGGACAGCTGAAAATAGTGATTATCTTTACAATCTGAGTATAGACATCACCAGGATTATACTTCCAAGTACTAAAACTAATATGGGTTAAACGGTATGGTGTTTTACGTGAATGCTGAGGAAGAGAACAAAGAGCTTGTTCTCTTATATCAGGATCTACAAGGCGAACAGTGGAATTATCATAATTGATGGCTTGTACTACGTAGTAATATGATTCATTATACCCATATGGTAATATTGCGCGATCCCCTTCACAGCTCAATTCATAATTTTCACGGCCGCAGTGCTTCGGATCACTTTTCAATCTAAAGGGGTAACTGATGTTATGAATATGCCCACAACTAGAAGGGACACACTGTTGGTTCCGTTCCGCAAATGCGATTTCTGAGAGCTGCAAAAGGATGAGGACTGTAAGAAACTTGGCTCCTCCATACATTTTTTTTTTTTTGGTTAATTGAGCACTTAAAGTTAGCCTCAAGTAGATTAAATAATTATTTGGTGCATATAAAGAAAAGTCAAGTCATTGAAAAGTCCACAGTCTTCCCAAAGAAAGGCAAAGTCAGTAAGTCTCTCATCCCCAAATTAGTTGCAGAAAAAAGAGAAGTCATGCCAACAAACCAAATTTAACCAGCCAAGTCCTCTATGTATATGGATATATATAGTTGTTTAACCGTTGCAGGCAAATTAATCCCAATCTTCAATCTGCACTTGTAAAATTTCTATCGTTGCCCCTGGCACAACGATGTCTTTCTTTTTCCTCTTGGACTTACTTCTCATAGTTGTGACATCCTTTGCTGTGTTTGGTGAAGGAGGAAATGACTGCAAAGAGTCTAGGTGCGATATTGATAATGGCCCTAGCATTCATTTCCCCTTCAGGCTTCAACATCAGCCGGAGCATTGTGGATATCCAGGCTTCGAGCTATCTTGTAACAACAGTATGACCATACTCACACTCCCCAATTCACCTATACTTGTTGTTGAGGATATTGATTATGCGTCTCAGCAGATTACGCTTTATTCCCCGAGCAGTTGTGTCGTGAAGTTGCTGCACTTCAATTTTTCAGCATCTCCTTTCCATTTGAATGATGAGTTTCCTCTTTGTAACTATTCCATTTTCAATTGTTCTGGTGTCAAAAATGATGACATTGGATCACTTGGTTGCTCTGCTACACCTGACTCCAAGTTAATTGCTGTTTGCAATACAGAAACTTTGGATTATCTCCCTCTTGTAGAGGGTTGTACAAAAATTGATGAAATTCCATCTCTTCCCTCTGTTCTAGGAAATGTTTACTTCTCTGTCGGTTGGTTAAATCCAAACTGTAGCTATTGTGAAGGTCTTGAAATGGATTGTGGCTTCAAGAACTATACCAAACAACTGACTACTCAGTGTTTCAACCGACCAGTGATCACTACAAAAGGTATTAAAGTTCTATTTTGATTGCATAATTTTATCTTAATAAAATAATTAATAGCAAAACCAGAATGTCATCATAAGTAAATCATATCTAATCACTGCAGGTGGACTAAAGGAACCATTGATTGCAGGTTGGTGTTCTATGCCTTTTCTTTCTCATCTTTTCAATTCCCCTTACTTATTTATTTGCCTTGTGTATAATGTACAAGTTAATGTCTTCCAGGTGGAGTTTTAGGTATTGCTCTTTTTGGAATTATTGTCATGGCACTCTATGAGTTTTATAGCTCAAACAAAATTGAAAGAGAGAATCAAGCCAGAGTTGAAACATTTTTGGAAGACTATAGAGCTCTCACGCCAACTAGATATACTTATGCAGTTATTAAGAAGATAACAAATCTGTTTCAGGAAACATTGGGAGAGGGAGCTTACGGTGTCGTTTATAAAGGAACACTCTCTAATGAAATTCATGTTGCTGTAAAAGTTCTCAATGATTCCGAAGGAAATGGAGAAGAATTTATTAACGAAGTTGCAGCAATGGGGAAAATCCACCATGTCAACGTGGTTCGTCTAGTTGGCTTTTGTGCTGATGGAGTTAGAAGAGCTCTAGTGTTTGAATACTTGCCAAATCAATCACTTGACAAGCTCATTTTTCCTTCAAGTCTCAATTGGAAGAAGATTCATGATATTGCTTTAGGAATAGCAAAAGGGCTGGAGTATCTTCATCAAAGATGTGACAAACAAATCCTTCATTTCGATATTAAGCCCCAAAATATTCTGTTAGACCATAACTTGAACCCCAAGATCTCTGATTTTGGTCTTGCCAAGTTATGCTCTAAAGAGAAAAGTGTTGTCACTATGACTGAAGCTAGAGGAACAATGGGATATATTGCACCAGAAGTGTTATCAAGCAATTTCGGAAAAGCGTCTCATAAATCTGATGTCTATAGCTTTGGAATGCTGCTACTTGAAATGGTTGGAGGGAGGAAGAATTTTGACGCAAAAGCAGATACTAGCCAAGTGAACTTTCCGGAGTGGATTCATCAGAGGCTGAATCAAGGAGAAGAGTTGAGAATCAGGATTGAGGAAGATGATGACATTATAATTGCAAGGAAATTGTCTACTATAGGACTTTGGTGCATCCAATGGAATGCAACAGATCGACCTTCCATCAAAGTTGTTATTCAAATGCTAGAAGGAGATGGGAGCAACCTAACTGTTCCTCCTCCTATTACAGCAAGAAACACCACCCACGTTGGAACTGGAGTTATTGCACCCCCTTCTTCTGCACAAGAGTTTACTGTAATATCAGAACTAGATTGAATGGAGGCCTTAATTACACATCTAAAGTTCTAAATGTCAGAGTCAGTACAAGTGAAAGCTTGAATTTTAGTAATTTCATTAGATATGTGTTAAGTCATAATCTGTAGCTGCTACTTTGGCAACTCTTTTCCATGTCCAAAATATTTATTGTGACTCTTTCATGATTCTGAACTCAACACTCTATAAAAAGTTATTATAGATGCAACACCCTAAGGGGTCGTTTGGTTGGCCGCATTAGCAAAATATATAATCCCAGTATACTATAATACTATGTTTGATTAGCCTCACACTTCTGTTACTTGATAAACAACCATTGTATAATTCTTTTGAGGTGTATTTTTGGCGTTATCAACTGTCAACCGATTTTTTGTTTTCGCCCTTCTTACATAGTCTTCTCGTAGCTTTTCATCCGACCATGGACATTTTTGAGTCCATTTATTATTACACCTCATTGAACGAGGAGGGATCCCTTTAATTTTTTAATGGTTGGGCTTCTAAGTCCGGACATTTCCAAAGTACTTTAGAGGAGCTAATAGCTAAAAGCTCCCCCAACCTATTACCCGATTTCCAACTACACACCTATACTTCACGGGGGTCCTATTACTCCCCTGAATATTTTATTTCTAATATTACCTAGCCCTTAAATGCTGACCTGTCATTAAAGGTGAAAACACCTCCTCTAGGCACGTAAAAACTTAGCTCAAACACCTTTTCTACTGATATTTTTCCATGTGTAACTCCAAATAAGCCTATAATTAAGGCTTCAACAGTAACTTCATGAGTCCTTATTGAAGTTACCTATTTTCAAGCCATTTTTTCCAAAATATTCTTCCATCTTCTTCCTCTTTTCTGTCCATTAAAATCTATCATAGCGGAAAGCAGAGGTTTTGTTGCATCCTTATCAACAGCTAAATCTACTCGGTCTCCACCTCTAGCCATGACCTAATGCCTACAAAATAAGACATAACCAAGCTGGTAAGAAAAGACAAAGTCAAAACCACACAAGTGCTCTGGTCCCACGGTGGGTGCCAAACTATTTACCCTGAAATCGATATGGTTGAATTTGTAAGAGGTCAAGAATAGGCGTTATGATTTAACCATATTTTAGGTTCGATTTACTAGTTTGGTTATTAATAGACGGTGAAATCAAAACATAACATAATGCAAACAAACTGAATAAAGTAAAGAGAACAACTCTATGTGTATTCGGAGCAAGCCCGAGATTCCTGCCTCTGACCCGAGATCAGCTACTCAGATAACTATAACTATTGGATTCAAGACAGTATAAGAAAAATGCTTGGAGCCAAAGAAAATAATATAATGATAGTATATTCGCTTGAGAAAAAAAAAAGAGTCGGAATCCCTTTACAAGTGAAGAGGGTCGAGTATTTATCGGCTACAGGGCTAATGCCTAGGCCAATAAGAGAACACCTCTGCAGCTCTAAAGTACTTCGCCTTATGTTTTTGTGTCACACATCCATTCTGTTGGAAGGTGTCGACTCATATCCCTACCTGACTCAGATTCGTACAAGCTTGTCCGTGCACCTGAGCAACCTGACACTCTTGTCTCCTGTTTACCTTTTATGCCACATCATTGTAGGTGACAATCCCCTGATCCTTATCTTGAACGAGATGAATTCTCCTCCATCGTTATCTCGGAGAGAGCCTCTCAAGGTTTTGTACCTCCGTTGTCTTGGAACGCTGAGTTGGACTTATCGTGGGCACCACGTGTCTTTACTCTAATTTTACCCCCATAAATTAACTACTTTTTCCGTTTCATTTTAATTGATAGGATAATATTTGCACAATCTCTAAGAAAAATTTAACTAAAAGTGTAATTTGACTGATATATTCTTTAAATTTTTTTATCTGTTTACGTGAATTTTAATTGTAGAATAATTAATGTTAAGGATAAAGTTAGAAAAATACGATTAATTCTCTCTTGATTTTTTAATTAACAAGTATTTTAAAACAACTATTTTTAATATACATGACAATTAAAATGAAAAGGAAGGAGTAGTAAGTTTCCTCTGTTAATGGAATATGATGGTCAAATATCCCTCCAGAAGGAGGAAGTTGATTAGGTTCACCAAACAATTCAGAATACTAAGTAGATTAAGAGGTTGTTTGAATTGGCTTATTTTAAAAATATTTTTTAAGTAATTTGTAGTATTTGGGAAAATAAAAAAAATATTTTAAGCATTTGTTTTTAAGTTAAAATAACAAGAATAAGTTAAAAATTCTAATTTATAACTTTTGGCTTATTAAGCCCATTCAAATAGGATATAAGTAGAGGTGGCAAAAGCAGCTCATTAGATCATAAACTGTCCAACTTGCTCAAGTTTAGACTGATAATTGACCCGCTTATTTATTAGTTCAGCCCAACACATTTTAGTTCATTAAAGTTTGAGATGATATCTGACTCGTAGAAAAGAAAAACCCCATACTATAATATTCAACACGATATTAGAAAATTGTTATTCCTCTGTTTTAATTTGTTTGTATGATATTAACTTGATATAAAGTTTAAATTTTTTAGAAACACACAAAAAATTTATAAGCTCAAGATTTTTTATTTTTTTTATTTTATGTTTCTTCTATTTTTTTTTAATTTACTGTTTTGAACACTGATTGCTACCATTTTATAACTCAAAACATCTTTTGAATATAATTGTATTAATTTAAAATTTTATTCTTTAGAAATTCACTTCTTTGTTTGGACTCCTTACAACAGTCTAGTCTATTTCCTTGACTAAGCAATCACAAAACTTCCAAGATAGTAAACAATAGGACCTAATAATGGAAATTTGTTACCGTGGTCAAATCACGTTATAACAATCATTTATTATAATAACATTTTACTATAGCAATTTGATTATCTCTAGAATCAATTTGTTATGTTATATTTTACTCCTCTATAATAATATTCTACATGTAACACTAGTGAGATTCATTATAGCGGTACACTCTTTGCAAAATTATCTCTTTATAACAGTCATACTGAAATATTATGTAATTTAATAATATTTTATAAGAAATATATTATGTATAAACATAAAATATTAAAATATTTATGATAATCTGCATCATTAGTGTCATGTACATAGTAAGTTTAAGTGTGAATATCTAAAAAGAAAAAAAATGTATTTAAATGGTGCCTATCAGTTATGGTTATAAGTTACAAAGAAAAGACTACCGGTGTTTGTCTTTTTTACATTCATGCTCGTTCTATTTTTCTTTAAAAAATTAGTTAACAAATACATTTTTTTTTCTCGATACACAAAATTGTTAAACTAGTTTTTTACATATTTTTATTTATAACAACTAAATAAATTTTAAACCCCAAATAATAGTTTACATATATAACAACATCTCACTATAATAACTATGAAATTTTTCGATAAATACCGCCACTATAACAAAGTTTCATTGTATTAACGATGAAGACAACTACACAAACCAAATTTCTTGGTATTAATTAGTCTTGAAAGACAATTTACTAATTACTAATATATACAATATACTAATATTTTATGAAAAAATAAAGATTTAAATCATTAAACTAGTTTCTTGCATATTTTTATTTTTAACTACTAAATAAGATTTTTGTTTGGCCTTCGTTCATTTTATTTAAGAAGGCTGCGATATATACAACATCTTTCCATAGACTTTTTCTTGCCTAAATAAAAATACAATAAATGAATAGTCATTCCCTCCAACGAGAAAGACTTCAACATAAAAATCAATTTCCGTTCTTCCTATTCCCACGGCTGACGTATGCAATTCTACCATTGGTTGGAGAAAGATATCTTAAGAAATCAAATTAAAGATGACATACAAATTAAAATAATAACATGTGAACAAAAAAAAAAAAAGACCAATATTAGAATATTCAACATGATATTGAAAATTTGCTATTAATAATGAGAACAACTTCACATACCAATTTTCTTGATATTAATGACTCTTGGAAGACATCAACAGTTTTAAAAGTATTATATATATATATATATAAAAGTTGAAAATTGAATTACTAAAATATTTTTAAAAAATTTAAAAATTATTTTATCCTTCATTATTTGTTTTTTTAAAAAAAGCATATTAAATATTATATTGTAGCTATAATAAAATGCTATCAATCTTTTCTTCTCCATTTCATTAAGTTATGAATTAAATTGCAGACTTTTAATCTTCCTTATTTATTCACCTAGATAAGTTAGACATATAAAGAGAATTTTAGGCCTTTTATTTTCTGGTCATTATTATTTTCTCATTTATTGTATTTATTTGGGGTGTTAAGAATAACAATAAATAAACAATTTCTATACACTATATATGATGAATAAAATTCTTCGTAAAGACAGAAAGAAATCATATTATAGCATATCATCATATTATTATATAAGTGAAAAGAGAAAAGTAAAAATTAAAATTTTGAGTTGGTCCTAAATCCTAATATTGCAATCATCTACTTCTTGTGTTAATTTCAGAAGAGTCATTATATTTTATATTCTTTTCTAATTGAAATAATATTTTATATAGAAATTCAGTTAAATTGATTATAAAAGTAATAGAATATTTATATGATTATATTTTAGAAATCAAAAGCTTTATTAAAAGCTCGCGTATATGTTTCACTTTCTTTAAATTTAATTATAATTAATTATTATCATCTTCACCAAAAAGTAAGAAAAATAGAAGGCTATCTTCCATTGTTATTTTTATTAAAATCTATATTTATGTTTTTTTACTAAAATATTTTGAAGTAATAGTTGGTTAAAGGATAAAAATGTTCTTCTGTATTTAATAAGTATTTTAGTTATTTATTTTTTATTTCGTGACTTTCTACTTTTATAATTTAATAACTATATTGAAATATGCATATAATAACTCGTCGTTTAACTTATCTTTATTTTAAATTTTAGTCAAATATTATTTACTTCAGTCAATTATTATTGAAAAGATTATTTATCTTCTTAAATATCTTGATGGTGCCGATAAAATTTCTTTTTATTATTTTTTTAAACCTTCAATGCCATAGAGAGTAACAATAACTACCAATTTATGAAATTAATAAACTTACAAGAAATATAGATACTTTCTCATCGAAAAGAAAATCAAAGATATATCAATATTCCCTTTACAAGCAATAATAACATGCCTAGTGCAATTTTAGAAGTGGGATCTAGAGAGGGTGGTATGGACATAGATCTTATTCCTACCTTGTGATATTTCCGATAGACTCTCGACTTAAGAAAAAACATAATAAAATAGTGCATGAAAAAATAAAGAAGCCACGATAAAATACTAAAGATAGCATAACAAAGTATTTTGAAACAAAGGAAACATATTTTATAATATAATATTACTATAATCGAAGTACAAGAAATGACAAATAGTAATAGAAGTCAAAGAACAAGAAACTACATGAGTAATGCTACGACTACTAATATAAAAAGATAAGTGAGATAATACTCAACTATCTACTAAAAGGCTCAGCTATATTATCGAACTTTCAGAAAAGGCTCAGCTATATCATCCATTTATAGGTGGGCTCATTTATGCCACTTTCGTGACCCAAAGAGTCCATTCGTGCACTATTTATTAACAACTCAAACAGTCAGTTTTGAAAAATAATATTCTATACATGACCTCCAATTAGATGGGCCATATCACTAATTTAAAATAACCCTTCCCAACATTATACCTGACCCACACCGTGTTAACCCAAACCCTACTCTTTGTCCTCATTCACAACAGTCAACCTTCTTCTTCTTCATCACATCTCTTTCTTTTTTCAATGACTTCAAATTCAATCCCTAAACCCCATCTAATTATGTTTGAAATTCTTCAAGTGTTTCAGTTGGTTCCTAACCTGTAACAAAAGATTCGTCCTTCTTCTTTGCTTTCTTCTCACATTCCTGAAAGAAATTAAAAGTAACTGGATAAGTCTAGGGCTAATTTGAATGTTTACAACATAAAATATTTGGAGATAGAGAAGATGTGAAGAAGAAGAAGAAGAAAAAGGTTGGGGTTAAGGATTTTTTGACTATTGTGAGTGAGGGAATAAGAGTGGGTTTGGAAGAGTGTGGGTGAGGTATAATATCGGGGTGAATTATTTTAATTTGGTGAATTTAAATTAGTGATGTGACCAGTTTAATTGCAGGTCACATGTAAAAATGATTTTTCAAAATCAGCTATTTGAACCATTAATAAATAATGGCACTATTGGGCACTTTGAATCATGACAGTGACATAAATAAACTCTAACTATTAACGAATGACATAATCAAGCCTTTTCTAAAAGTTTCATAGCATATTTAAATTTTGTCCCATATTTCAATTATCTTTACAAGCAATTCATTTAGCATCAAGAAACTAATATTTGGTCTTTTATAATTTACGCGTCCTTAACCTACAAATATAAATTCCATTATTATCAGAAGTTATACATTTTCGAGGAGTTTCTGTTATTTCATTATATATTCTTTATACTAGATCGTTTAAAATTACGAATCTCCTTTGTTAGCTTTGAGTTCATTATTATTCTTTCGATTTTCCTTAAAATTACGAATCTCCTTTGTTAGCTTTGAGTTCATTACTATTCTTTCGATTTTCCTTTAAAAGGGGTTGTGGGAAAAAGCCCACTTCAAGGAGTGGAGTTGTGGCCCAATCTTACTTATATAAAAGAAAAAAAATCTAAATCACTAATTCTCTAGTAATTCTACCTAGTAAATGACTAAATATACCACTAAAAAATAATTATTAATTCTTTGTCGTAGATCCATTAAAAAAAATTCCTATCCTAGCACATTAAAATGTTCTCTCCCGAAAAATTTTAATAGCTCAATTGATTGACTATCTGAACTTTCAGCTTGTTGGTGAGGAGAGTTTTGTTACCCGACTTGTAATTCCCCCCCTATTTCCCCTTTCCCACCTCCATTTTTTTTTAAAAAGTCTCCTGCCACATTTTTTTATAGAAAATTTTATATTGTATAGCTTATCTATAAAAATAATAGCCACAATATACACACACACACTCTCTCTCTCTCTCTAAAATTAGTATACATTTTTCATATATTTGATTAAGAATAGGTGTGGTATGGTATTAACAATTTTGGTTCAGTAATTTTAATATTTAATATTTTTATACTATTATCATATCAAATTAGTTCGATATGGTTTGATAATTTTAACTTCGGTACAGTATTTAGCAATATAGTAAATTGGTAATCATATTTTATTTGACTTCGACTTATATATACTCATATAATAAAGAACTATGATTTTAATTTTTCAAAAAATGACTCAGTTATATTGGATTAGTAATTACCTTCATTAATCAAATTGCCAAAAAAATATATTTCAATCACGGTAGGGTAGTTAATTCTCTTGAACCTATTCCAAATATAATTCTATTTGAAGTAAGTCTAAAGGATCAAAAGTATTCAAGAAAATTTAGTACTTTTGGAGAAAATATTAGTTTTTGCGGTAAAATCCTCTAATGAATATAGATTAGCATTAAATTAAATGTGATACAGGTTTATACTACTAAACTAGTTTATATATTTAATAATATTACATTTAATATATATGGATTGCATGTATGATTATAAAATTTCGTTGCGATATTCGATATTCATATCGTACCAAATATCAAAACAACATTAAAACCATACTGAAGACCATTATATTTATATCGCGGTATTAGAAATTTTCAACTTCAATATGATATTTAATATATATCATATTACGCCTATCCTTATATTTGACGAGCGATTATAATTATTTTGACTGAACAACAAGTGGATTAAAAGCCCTTTATTTTTGTTGTTACAAAGTATAATGGCTTAAATCCATCCATCATACTGCAGTAAATATTTTCAATGGCAACAACCACTTGCATACTTTTGTTGTTACAAAGTGTAATTACTTAAAACCATTCCCTTCAGACAAATTTAAATTCCTTCCATTCCCCTCTTATGTTGTTTCAGTACTATATTTAAATCTCTAACATCTCACAATTCTATAATATTAATTATACGTAACGGCTGAATTCGTCACACAAGACTTGTCTAGCATGATTTATATATTTTTTTTGTATAATTTGTGAACTATTTATATTAGAATAAGATTTATCTTGCGGACATTTAAACGATACCGATTGTGAGTTTCCTTATCAATAATTTTTTTCTTAACAAAAAAATATACGTGACATTGTTTTTTAATAAAAGAAGTCATAAGTCATTATTTCATTATGAGTTTATTCTACTTTGACAATTTTTTGAAAAGTTGCAATGATTTTATATATATGTATTTATATATATTAATTTAAAACACAAACATTTGTCTAGATGAAGGTTCTTCGAATTTATAATGAATTACAAAATCAAATCTTCATGTATCGGGAATTAAAAAATTATAAAAGAATAAATAAAATAATAATGGATAAATTTCATATATATATATATACACACATAAATAGTATTCAATATTATTAAATATACCATAAGTTTTCAGTTTACAAAACATACCAACAGTTTTCTTTAAAAAAAATTCGAAGTTTTTGTGTATAAAAACGGTATCTTGCTCAAAATTATGTGTATGAAAATTTTATAAAATCAGTTTAAAATATGTATATCTCGCCCAAGGCTTAGAAAATTCGCTCAAATCGGTATGAAACATGCATCTAATAATAATAAACTTTAATACAATTTTATTCAAACCGCGTTAACTCTACATTAAATCATCTTAAATTTGAAATATAAGCTCACCAAAGTGTTATCTGGCTTTTGGAACCACACTCATTTTGAAATTATTTTAATTTTTTAAAGTATTAAACAGTTGTCACAGGTAAATTTCTCAACAATAAAACACTACTAAGAATTTGACGGGTTGGATTATGACTCGCATTTTAGCCCACTTCAATGAAAGTAACTTTTGAATGAATATTTACTAACTCAATTCATTTTAATCCACCCAAATTCAACTCAATCCGTTCATTTTACACATCCCGCTACAATGGACTAAATATATACTAGAATTTCTAGTGCATTAAAATGTCCCCTACCACACAACTTTAATATAATGATACAAATCAATCATGATAGAAAGCACCTGCATTGATTATAATAACCCTAAAAGAAGGCCCAAACCAACAACTTTCATGTTCTACAAAACTATAAAAAATGATTTAAATAACAAGAAAATTATAACTTCCCAACTACTTTGTGTCATGACCATATTTGTACCATAAAATACTGTGCTACCATATATTTCCTTTTCAACTTTTTTTACCTTCGCAAATGGGGTTCGAAGAGGATGATGTGTACGCAGTCTTTCTCCTACTTTGTGAAGGTAAAGATATTATTTTCGATGGGTCCTCAACTCAAGTAAAACATATAAAAAAAAAAGCATGTGAAGGAAATATAGTAATAATGAAGTCATGTAAAAATAAATGAGAAGCGAACAATATCAATAATAAATAATACGGTAATTAAAGCAAAAGAAATGATAGGTAATAATAAAATCGAAGAATAAATGATTTGAAATTGAAATCTCTTCATTCTTAATAAGATATCTCAAAATTTCTAGTGATCTCAACAAGGCCAAAAGCTGAAATTTTTTCCTCTACCTAGGTTTTAACGAGTAGAGTTACTTGATATCTATATTAGTACGAGATATATAATAAAAGTTTAATAAAATAATTAAGATACACGCAAATTAATCTGTATACCACCATTAAGAAAACAATTAACTATGAATTCATTTTCTTGGTCGACCACACACCAAAAAAGTGGATAGTTCTTGCTAGAATCATAGACATAAAATTCTAATTCCTATCTATTAATTGCCACCTTTATGAGACCTTCAAAATTCATCAATAAATTCAAGACCAAATAATGAAAGAAGTACTACAAAACCATAACTAAACATCTAACTTATAATTAGTATGCCCTCTACACAAAGGACACTTAATTTTGACTATAAATTCGAGTATAAATTTTTAAAATAAAATTTACATATTTAAAAACTATATGAAAAATTAACATATCTAGTAATTTAAAAAAAATAATTTAAAAATTGAGAAAATTATAATTTTAAAGAAAAACTATTTGACACTTTAAAAAATAACACGTTCACATAAAATGGATGGAGAAAGTAATTATTAATCTTAAAGACCAAACAAATTAACATATAGTAGAATTATAAACTATCGGTTAAAGGCATTTGGTTTAATTATAAGAGCGTGTTTCATAGGTTAGACGCATGTCACGAGTTTAAATATTATTACGGAGGCACACTGCGAGTTTGAATATTTCTATAAACAAAAGTTTGATATTTAAATAGAGAATTTTATTATGATATGTCCATTATCCATGAGTTTCCAACCATGAGCCAATTGTCTCTGGGACACTAAAAATAAACTAGAATTAGCTATAACTTCGTCACTAGTTCATTGTTTGGACTCGAGTGTGAGTGTTCGATATGGTTGTAGATTTAGAGGTCAGATCTTTCGTAATTTAAATTTTAAGATTCGAAAGTAAGAATTAGATATTGAGACGAGTGTGAGGATTCGGCTAAAAATAATTCAAATATATAAAAATGGAGCTATATGTCTAAATTACGAGATATTATGTAGAAAACTTACAAAGTATTCCGAGGAGAAAATATTGATCAAGTGAAGAATCACTTAAGGAGATAAAAGGCAAACGATAGGCATAGAAATTTCTACATACAAGCTATTATATTTTCTTCAATTTCACCTTAACTTTTGTTTTGATTACAGAAATTATTGTTCCTGTCTTGAAATTCTCCGTCAATTTTGATCAAAGTACCCAAAATCGTTGACTATATCCAGTATATCCTACACCCTCACTCCGCTCAAATCGTGTCGATACAAGTGTGACACCAAAATGAAGAATCCAAGCAACTTAATTACTAAATTGCTCGTAACTAATAAACTTTTGTGATAATCCATCGCTAATTCTTCGAATTAATGATGGATTTTACTGTTTAGCTATAAAATTCTTCCGGTCACTTTTTTTTTTTTAATAACGGGAGATATTTCTCACTTATCAAAAAATGTGCCAAAACCCCATATAAAAGGAAGGGAAAAAAAAAGAAAGAAATAGAAGAAATCACCCACATAAGTTGGTTATCATAGAAACCAAGAACAAGTTAGGAACATATTAATAAGTACACATAACTTCTCTCAATGTGCAAAATTGAAAAAGAGCTCTAAATCTAGTGGAGTGAAGAAAGAAATAGGACTTCTTTTCAATATATGATTATTATTATTATTATTATTATTATTACAACAAGTTGTTGTTGATGATGATGAAAGTATTCTTCTCTTCATCTTCTTCTTTGGTGCTGGTGGGCAAGTCTTGATTTCTGGAATTTGAAATCTCTTAGCTTTTGGAGTTGAACAACAACTAATAATGCTACTACTAGTATCATTCTTCAATGAAGTAGTCTTACTTGGAGAAACATCTAATGAGGATACCTCTTCACTATTAGTACTCTTCATCAATTGTTGTTGATTTTGTGTAGTTGTTGGGGGTGTTGTTGTTGAACTTCTTGTCCTTCTTCTACTACAAGGACTCATTGAATAATGAAACCTCAATAATATTAGAGTAATAATGTGCTTATAATATATGTAGAAAAGCACTAAGAGGGGGGGGGGGGGGGGGGGGAGAGAATGAGAATGGGAATGTTGGGAGTAGGTTTATATATTCATTGTAGGATAATATTGGGGCAGCTTGCCCGTTGCCCAAAGAAATGGTTGTAGTTAAAAATCTTAAATACTACATATAAAGTTCAAACTGAATGTTTCATCTGATAGGGTGTATTAAGAATAGTGTTGAATAAAGCATATTAGTAATACTGAGATTATTTCTTATGAGTTGTTTGATTTTAGAGTATTATAAATAACATTGCGTTATGCAATTTATTTTAAAAAATAATTATTATTTGTTTACGAAAATATCCTTTGTAAATATAGTGGAACAGATGTGTGGAAAAAGTTTGAAGGGCAGTTGTATCCTTAACCATGATAATGCATGCATTAGAAAGTACTTTTGCATTGCTAATATCATGATTTATCATATACTAGTTATAAGTAAAATAATATCAAATAGAATGTATAACTAATTATAAATAGATTGAAAAAGTATACCAAATAAGTTATTAGTAATACACAAAACTAATACATCCTATCAAACGGCCCCTAAAAAATGACATATCTGTTTAATTTTACATACGTATTTTAAGAGCGTATTTTGTCATTTTTCTCACTTATAATTAAATTAACTAATGGGAGTTCAGTTAATTTAAGGCCATGTTTATACATATATGTTTAACTTCGAATACTTTAAAAATATATTTATTTTAATACAGTGAACAAATAAAAATAGATGTTGACGGAAAATAAAAAGAGCATCGAAGTTGTAATAGGGGACAGTAACTGTTTTGGTGGGTCAATTTGGAAGAACATTTTAATAATGAATACTATTTAAATAAA
This sequence comes from Datura wrightii, assembly GCA_035772735.1. Taxonomy (NCBI): domain Eukaryota; kingdom Viridiplantae; phylum Streptophyta; class Magnoliopsida; order Solanales; family Solanaceae; genus Datura; species Datura wrightii. Next base: position 4,578,803 of record JASDFA010000012.1, on the reverse strand, counting down.
TTAATTAAAACTCATGACTTAGTCAGCCATTATAAAACTATTTATATTAGAAGGACAATATTTAGCTTAGGATACCCCTTAATTTAAGGCCAATATTAATTTAGTAGTATTGAATTTTTTTGAACTTGGCACAGTACAAGTTTTAATTGATACCTTTCTCTGTCTGATGTTTTTTTTCTCTTCAACTTCTGAATTAATTAATATACCACTAAATCTAATTGTATCAGTATGTGTAGACCTGAAAAAAATAATACAAATATATATATATATATATATATATATATATATATTTGATTAAGATGAGAGTCGAGATTGATTTAATTAAGACTAAGCTTAATTGCTATGGATAAATCTTTTCCTTTTAAGTAACTTGGATGCCCTATATTTATAGGTAAAAAAAAAAAAGATAGTTATTTTTGGTATCATGATTGATAAAGTGGTGAATAAATCCAAGAAATGACAAGGTAATAAGTGAAGCAATGACTCTACATAATATTTAGGACACAATATCTTCTTTGAAACTTTTGTGAAAGATAACAGTCTAGATGTAGCTCGAAAACTAATAAAATAATAAATAATGATGATGGAGCTTCACCAGCAAGAAAGTGGACTCACCGGAAATCTGAATGATCAAGAAAATCCCTTCTAAGTGGTATGATCCTCGGGAACCTTCTCCTCTCATATACCGAATACTCAATGAGTGTCTTGGGACAGGAGTTAACATAGTAAAAAATAATCATGATGATGATGAGTAAATAAATAAGTAAAGCAGTGTAAGTGAAACAGTTCAAATCTGATAACAGAGTAATTCACCAAAACTCAGTGAATCAAAGAAGTAGTATTTTTTAGTTCATTAGGTTAGAAAATTCACGTCAGTTCAATCAAGGAAAAATCAGCCAAATCACGTTCATATAGGTCCAAATCAGTAGTAATAGAGGAAAAATCACATTTTAGGGTCCCTAACCAGCCTGAAGGCACCTCATCAGGGTTGCCAACCTACGAAGGCTACTCTTCCGAATAGTAAAGCAAACCTCGTTAGAATTCATAACAGTTACTCTTCCTTCTGGATAGTAATGCCAAACACAAACAATAAAATTCATGGCACAATAGGCGAAACACTTTGTTGTTCAGATTGTCCTCGCGTAATAGGGGTATTTCAAAGTTATCAATTGATTTAAAAAATCTATTCAAAATCAAAGTTAAGTTTCACGTCGATGACTCATTTATAGGATAAAATATCTTTAAAGAATATCATTTTAGAAATCAAGTTCATAGATATACATATATTATCAAGTAGAATGAAAATATGAAGACTCGATGCGAGTGTCACATCCCACCTTGGGGGGTATGACGGGCATCTGGTGCCTGCTAGACTCCGGACTGCTAAATGGTCTAGCCTGAGCACATCTGGTGCTTTGGCTGGCTCTGGCTCTATTCCAAGAAACAAACCGGCTATATAACGGCTGTAAACACAGCCTCCGGCCAACTGGCCTATAGCCACCTGCACCTGTAATAACAGCTAACCAGAACACACTCATAACAGGGAACCTATGCGGGCCGACAAGGCCACCATGCTGTCTAGTTTATCTGCAATGTCAACACAAGACTACTGTAAGACTACGTGACCGACAAGGTCACCACTACTGTCAAACTAAGGCCTCACATGGCCAATATAATCTGAGATACTAAACAGCTACAGCAAACTGCACGGCCTCACACGACCGGCTCAACTGACCACAGGGAAATATATATACAGACTGCAAGCCTCTAGGAATAACAACAGAAATGATCGGGACAGGGCCCCGACCTACCCGTACTGTACAAAAGGAAAAGAGCTACACCTCTGGAAATCAAACTCCGGATGATAGGAGCTGAATACTCAATAGCTGACTGGAATCACGAGGGATCGCCTCCTCGTCTATGAGTACTTGCAGGCAAGTAATGCAGCGCCCCACTGGGCGTCAGTATCACTGATACTGAGTATGCAAAGCAACTGAAATAATACAACTGAAAACAACTGAATAAAGAGAGCATAACTAGCATTTTTGTATAGCAGGAGATAACTGAATCTGAAGAAGCTGACAAAAACTGGATCGGACTTTCTGTACTGATAAGGCAGAGGCGTACCTGTAGACGTAACGGTCTGCTGTCTAGTAGCTAGTATACAATATATATAGCACATAAATATATATACAAGTAGCAAGCAAGAGCCAATACCAACCCCCATAAGCCGGATGGCGCCAAGCAAGCAAACAATCTATATACCCCTACCCGGGTCAAAACCAACCAAACATAAGTCTCTCCACTCATCTACTCACTTCGGAGCTCCTCTACCGGTCCCCTGGGTCTCCGGCTCGGGCCATAGTCTCCGATATAAGCAACCATGTCTGGGTCCGGAGGACTCCTGTGTAGACAGTAACAGATAGGGTCTGGATCCCCGGACACACTCTACGGGGCTATCTGAAACCGGAGCTACACCTGTAATAACTGAATGTACAGACAGTAACAGATAGGGTCTGATTCCCTGGACACTGCTCAACAGGGCTATCTGATACTGGAGCTGTACCTGTAATGCTGATCAGACTGCTATGGGGAAAGCTTCATCCCATCTTCGTCCAAGCTGGGGACGGCATGCCACTCCTTGAGTGACGTAAAACCCACCCGCTCAGTGGGCGACATGATTACCAACCCAGGGGCGGCGAGGACACTCAATAAGGTGCCCTCACACCATAACAAGTCTCAACAAACAAATAGCACATATAAATAGCAAGCATGTATAGCTAAAAAGACTATCTAGAATTTAGCTTCTTGTTCTGATCTGTTTCTATACTGAACTGATTCTTTTACTGATTATACTGATTCTGAAATCTCTGTTTCTTTTTATCCTACAACATGCTTGCTAATCACATAATAGGCTATACTGAAATCTGAATATTAACTTGCCCTTGGGCGCATGCTTTTGTAACTTTCAGACTAAAATACGATACGGCAACGCAAACCAGAGTTTACTAAACTTATTCAATTCTCAGCATTCAACTCCGAGAGTTTCAAATACGGAGTTTATTATGATTCACAAAACTAAGACTTACTAACTTGCCGAAGAACAACTTCACATACCTTAACCTCGAGTTATCCGACTGTCGGACGAGACTCGGTCAATACTCCAGCTAATTCTCCCAACTGCATTCAGATATACGTCAATTAATACTAAATATAGCTTTATCCTGAAGAACAACGTCACTTTCGATATAATTATAGCCTAAACTTAGGCTTATCAAAAGACGGTCAAAAACTCGCTATTTTTCAGAAGTCCAGAAGGGAGAAGTATTCACTTCACAGCTAGGAGCACATAGACACTAATTTGGAGTAATTTTACTTACTTTGGTTCGGTAGGTCGACGATTCGCCGGCCGTATTTCACGAAACAAAAATCGTAGAAATGCTCTCTGCTGCTAAATACCTCGGTACCTGAGGTTAATTTGAATTTAGACTTCGTTTGGCAGCGTAATCGATCGATTTTTTTTTAAGTTTCTTCGTCTTCTCCCTCTTTCTACGTTCTCTGGAAATTACAATGGAAATTCCCTTTAAATGAAGGGAAATGATCACTATTTAAAGGGAGGTTCTTATTAATTAAAGGGAAATTATTGTTAATTAAAAGAAATTATTATTAATTAAAGGAAATTATCTTACAAACCGAGCTCCATATACTTGGACACTATAAATCGTATTTTTGCCTTGCGACGCGCCGACTTGGCGCTTGTCCGATCTTTTTCTGGGCCTTTTTCTAGCATGCATGGCTTTCAAATATTCTGAACCAACACGTGAATAGGCCATCTATGTGCCGGAAATTTACGGGGTATAACATTCTCCCCCCCTTAAGAACATTCGTCCTCGAATGAAATCTGCTATCTAAAGGACTTCTCAGCTTACCCAACTTATTACTTAGAAAAATTTCGGCAGAGTTTCCCCTGTAATATGGACTACCCAAAAAATCCTGAAACACAGAAAAGTCCAATACAGGGACTCCACACAATACTATAGAGTTCACTTGATAGCTAACATCAATCTTTCTCATTTCATACATATACAACTATAAAGTACTGCATAAATAATAATACGGACATACCCGTCGCCCGACTAAGCCTGGAACAAGTGAGGATATCTAGCCTTCATATCTTCCTCAGCCTCCCACGTCATTTCTTCTCGGTTCCTGTTACGCCATAATACTTTGACAGACGCAATATCTTTAGTTCTCAACCTGCGAATCTGTCTGTCTAGGATAGCTACTGGAACCTCTTCGTAGGCCAGCTCCTCTGTAACCTGGATATCCTGGACTGGAACTGCTCTTGACGGGTCTCCTAAGCATTTCCTTAGCATGGATATATGAAAGACTGGATGAACAGATTCTAATTCTGGCGGCAAGTTTAACTCATACGCCACTTGGCCTATTCTTCTACGAATCTGATATGGCCCGACAAATTTTGGGCTGAGCTTACCTTTCTTGCCGAATCTCATCACCCCTTTCATTGGAGACACTTTCAAAAATACCCAGTCATTCACATTAAACTCCAGGTCTCTGCGCCGTACATCTGCATATGATTTCTGGCGACTCTGTGCAGTTAATAGGCGTTCTCTGATAAGCTTTACTTTCTCTTCTGACTGCTGAACAATGTCTGGCCCAATTATCGCTGACTCCCCTGCTTCGAACTAGCCAACCGGCGATCTGCACTTTCGCCCGTATAATGCCTCAAAAGGCGCCATCTGAATAGCTGAGTGATAGCTGTTATTATAAGCAAACTCTATCAACGGCAAATGCTCGTCCCAGCTACCACCAAAATCTAGCACACACGCTCGCAGCATGTCCTCGAGCGTCTGAATAGTGCGCTCAGCCTGTCCATCTGTCTGAGGGTGGAATGCTGTGCTCAAATTGATCTGCGTTCCCAAACCCTTCTGGAATGACTGCCAAAACCTAGCTATAAACTGTGCTCCTCTGTCTGAAATGATGGATACGGGTACTCCATGCAACCTGACTATTTCTCGGATATACAACCCAGCATAATCTTCGACCGAGAAGGTAGTTCTTACTGGCAGGAAATGAGCTGATTTAGTCAACCTGTCAACTATTACCCATATAGAGTCATGCCTGCGTCTAGTACGGGGTAATCCTGCCACAAAATCCATATTTATAGCTTCCCATTTCCAGAGAGGCACAGCTATATCCTGAGTCAAACCGCCTGGTTTCTGATGTTATGCTTTCACCTGTTGGCAGTTAGGACACTGGGCTACAAATTCAGCAACATCTCTTTTCATACCTGGCCACCAGTAATTTTCTTTGATATCATAGTACATCTTTGTCGCGCCAGGGTGGAGAGAATAACGGGTGCAATGTACCTCGTTCATGATCTGCTGGCGGAGGCCTGAAACATTGGGAACACATAAACGATCTTTACAATGCAGCACTCCATCCTCTGTTACCTGGAATTCTGGCGCTTTGCCTAGCGGAATATAATCTCTAAGCTGAACTAGGTAAGGATCCTCAAATTGCCGTTCTTTCACTTCCATGACTAACGATGACACGGCGGTGTTCTGAATTACCGCTCTACCGTCCTCTGTTTCTGCTACACGAGCGGCTAGGCCAGCTAACTGATGTATCTCCCTGACCAATTCCCGCTGCTCGGGCTGCAAATACGCCAAGCTCCCCATGGACTTTCGACTGAGAGCATCTGCTACAACATTAGCTTTTCCCGGGTGGTACAGAATGTTCACATCATAATCCTTTAACAGCTCCAACCAGCGACGTTGCCGCAGATTCAGCTCCCTCTGAGTGAAGATATACTGTAGGCTCTTGTGATCTGTGAAAATATCAACATGGACGCCATACAGGTAATGTCTCCACATTTTTAAGGCGTGGATCACTGCGGCTAACTCCAGGTCGTGGGTAGGATAATTCTTCTCGTGTTTCCTCAGCTGTCTGGAGGCATATGCAATCACCTTACCATGCTGCATCAACACACAACCCAACCCAACGCCTGATGCGTCGCAATATACTGAGTAACCTTCTGTACCTTCTGGCAAGGCTAGCACTGGGGCGGAGGTTAACCTATCTTTTAACTCCTGGAAGCTCTGCTCGCATGCCTCTGTCCACTGAAACTTTGCTGCTTTCTGTGTCAGTTTGGTCAGAGGTGCCGCAATAGTCGAGAACCCTTCAACGAACCTCCTGTAGTAACCTGCTAAACCCAGAAAGCTACGGACTTCTGTCGGAGTAGTAGGCCTAGGCCATGATTTGACTGCTTCTATCTTCTGCGTGTCAACCTGTATACCAGCATCCGACACAATATGCCCTAAAAAGGCCACTGAATTAAGCCAGAATTCGCACTTAGAAAATTTAGCATATAACTGGCGGTCCCTGAGGATCTGGAGCACTGTCCGCAAATGAGTCCGGTGATCTTCTTCAGAGCGAGAATACACCAGAATATCATCAATAAATACTATTACGCACAAGTCCAGGAAAGGTTTGAAAATACTGTTCATCAGGTCCATGAATATTGCCGGGCCATTCGTCAACCCGAAGGACATAACCAGGAATTCAAAGTGTCCATATCGGGTCCTGAATGCTGTTTTGGGAATATCTCTCTCACGTACTCGAACCTGGTGATATTCGGACCGCAAGTCAATCTTAGAAAAATATCTGGCTCCCTGCAACTGATCAAATAAGTCATCAATTCTGGGAAGTGGGTACTTGTTCTTCACTGTAACTTTGTTCAATTGCCGATAATCTATGCACATACGGAGTGAGCCATCTTTCTTTCTCACAAACAGAACCGGCGCACCCCATGGTGAAGTACTCGGCCTAATAAAACCTTTATCCAACAAGTCTTTCAGCTGCTCCTTTAATTCTCTGAGTTCTGCAGGAGCCATGCGATAAGGAGGAACCGATATCGGTTGGGTGCCTGGTAATAAATCAATAGCAAAATCTATTTCCCTTTCTGGGGGAATGCCAGGTAACTTATCGGGAAACACATCAGGGAACTCGTTCACCACCGGAATAGACTGGAGCATCGGAGATTCTGCTCGGACATCCTGAACTCTGACCAGATGGTAAATACATCCCTTAGATATCAATTTCCTCGCCTGAAGGTAGGAAATAAACCTACCTTTTGGTGTAGCGGTGCTGCCCTTCCGCTCCCGCACTGCTTCTCCTGGAAAGTGGAATCGGACCGTCTTGGTCCAACATTGAACATTGGCAAAGCACGACACTAGCCAATCCATACCCATTATGGCATCGAAATCTATCATTTCTAACTCGACCAGATCTACTGTAGTCTGACAGTCAGCAACCTCTACTATACACCCTCGGTAAATTCTGCTAGCTATAATAGAGTCACCGACGGGCGTGGATACTGCAAAGGGCTGCTGTAATAATTCTGGTGCAATATTGAACTTCCGTGCCACAAACGGGGTAATATATGACAGGGTAGATCCTGGATCAATCAATACGTAAACAGGGTATGAACAGATAGTCAGCATACCTGTTACTACATCTGGAGACGCCTCTGAATCCTGTCTGCCTGGAAAAGCATAAGTACGGCTTGAACCCGTACCTGAACTGGAGGCTCCCGATCTACCTCGGCCTCTGCCTGCTGAACCTGAAGGCCCACGCCCCGCTGAGGTTGTTGGGGCTCGTGGCCCTGCGGATCCCCTGTCCTGACTGCCTCTGCTCCCCTGACCTCTGGTCGGACAGTCTCTCATCTGGTGCCCCTACTGCCCGCAAATATAACACCCCGTGGAGCCATATCTACAAGCTCCGGAGTGTGGTCGACTACAATAGGGGCAGGGTGAGGGTGCAAATCTACTCTGTTCCCCCCTTCTCTGCTGCGGGGAATCTACCGTTCTGGAACTGCCACTGAACCCTGACTGCCCTCTACGAACATACCTACCTCGCTGCTGCTGCTGTGGAGGTGGGGGTCTAGGGGGTCTATCTGATAGTCGAGGCCTGGGTCCTCTTTGAACTTCCCTCTGTATCTCATCTGGTCTATCTCTGCGGCGCTGTTCCTGACTGATCTGTCTACTACTCTGTTGCCGCTGTCTAAGGCCCTCTATAGTCTGAGCAAATGCCTGTACTCGGGCAATGTCCATATCCTCTCGCAACGTCGCCGTCATACATGCCTCAATATACTCCGGATTCAAGCCCATGATGAATCTGTGAACTCTTGCTGGCATAGTATCAACAAAGACTGGAGCATAACGGGCTAAGGAGTCAAACTGTAAAGCATACTCACGAACACTCCTCGCCCCCTGCTCTAAATGTAGGAACTGGTCCATCCGGGCCTGCCGGATCTCCCGTGGCAAATAATGGTCTAGAAAGGCCTCCGAGAAGCTGTTCCAGGTCGGAGGGGTAACATCTCTCCCTCGGGACCTTTCCCAACTCTCGTACCACAGAATAGCTATATCTCTTAACCGGAACACTGCCAGCTCAACCGACTCCGAAGGGGTCACATGCATCACTCGGAATATCCTCTGCATCTGATCTAGGAAGTCCTGGGGGTCCTCTGCCGGATCTGACCCTGTAAACTGCGGGGGACCCAGTGCCAAAAACTCCCTGACCCTGGAACTGCCTGGCCCACCTGAAGACTCTGCTGCCACAGGTGGCACTGACTGGCGCTGTGTGGCCATCATCTGTGCCAACATAACCACAGCGCTACGAACCTCCTGATCTGATGGCGAAGGCACAGGAGCTATCGGAGGCGGTGTCGTTCCGAACAGCTCCTGGTGAGAGGGGAATGGCTGAGAGGGCTGTGATGAAGCCTCTATGCCGCCCTCAGATCTGGCTGACTCTGTCTGAATCTGAGGCACTCTGCTAGTGCCTTCTCCTGCTGCTGTGTCCAGTCTTCCTCCTGTGGCAGGGTGTCGTTGATCTGTCATTCTTATCTGTAGACAAAGAATACGATAAGTGTTAGGGACTTAACCCTATATTGTACTGCTCTATAGCACGACTGACTGAGCACGGCTTGCAGACTCCCTGGGACACGACCTGCTCTGATACCAAGTTTGTCACATCCCACCTTGGGGGGTATGACGGGCATCTGGTGCCTGCTAGACTCCGGACTGCTAAATGGTCCAGCCTGAGCACATCTGGTGCTTTGGCTGGCTCTGGCTCTATTCCAAGAAAAAAACCGGCTATATAACGGCTGTAAACACAGCCTCCGGCCAACTGGCCTATAGCCACATGCACCAGTAATAACAGCTAACCAGAACACACTCATAACAGGGAACCTATGCGGGCCGACAAGGCCACCATGCTGTCTAGTTTATCTGCAATGTCAACACAAGACTACTGTAAGACTACGTGACCGACAAGGTCACCACTACTGTCAAACTAAGGCCTCACATGGCCAATATAATCTGAGATACTAAACAGCTACAGCAAACTGCACGGCCTCACACGACCGGCTCAACTGACCACAGGGAAATATATATACAGACTGCAAGCCTCTAGGAATAACAACAGAAATGATCGGTACAGGGCCCCGACCTACCCGTACTGTACAAAAGGAAAAGAGCTACACCTCTGGAAATCAAACTCCGGATGATAGGAGCTGAATACTCAATAGCTGACTGGAATCACGAGGGATCGCCTCCTCGTCTATGAGTACCTGCAGGCAAGTAATGCAGCGCCCCACTGGGCGTCAGTATCACTGATACTGAGTATGCAAAGTAACTGAAATAATACAACTGAAAACAACTGAATAAAGAGAGCATAACTAGCATTTTTGTATAGCAGGAGATAACTGAATCTGAAGAAGCTGACAAAAACTGGATCGGACTTTCTGTACTGATAAGGCAGAGGCGTACCTGTAGACGTAACGGCCTGCTGTCTAGTAGCTAGTATACAATATATATAGCACATAAATATACATACAAGTAGCAAGCAAGAGCCAATACCAACCCCCATAAGCCGGATGGCACCAAGCAAGCAAACAATCTATATACCCCTACCCGGGTCAAAACCAACCAAACATAAGTCTCTCCACTCATCTACTCACTTCGGAGCTCCTCTACCGGTCCCCTGGGTCTCCGGCTCGGGCCATAGTCTCCGATATAAGCAACCATGTCTGGGTCCGGAGGACTCTTGTGTAGACAGTAACAGATAGGGTCTGGATCCCCGGACACACTCTACGGGGCTATCTGAAACCGGAGCTACACCTGTAATAACTGAATGTACAGACAGTAACAGATAGGGTCTGATTCCCTGGACACTGCTCAACAGGGCTATCTGATACCGGAGCTGTACCTGTAATGCTGATCAGACTGCTATGGGGAAAGCTTCATCCCATCTTCGTCCAAGCTGGGGACGGCATGCCACTCCTTGGAGTGACGTAAAACCCACTCGCTCAGTGGGCGACACGATTACCAACCCAGGGGAGGCGAGGACACTCAATAAGGTGCCCTCACACCATAACAAGTCTCAACAAACAAATAGCACATATAAATAGCAAGCATGTATAGCTAAAAAGACTATCTAGAATTTAGCTTCTTGTTCTGATCTGTTTCTATACTGAACTGATTCTTTTACTGATTATACTGATTCTGAAATCTCTGTTTCTTTTTATCCTACAACATGCTTGCTAATCACATAATAGGCTATACTGAAATCTGAATATTAACTTGCCCTCGGGCGCATGCTTTTGTAACTTTCAGACTAAAATACGATACGGCAACGCAAACCAGAATTTACTAAACTTATTCAATTCTCAGCATTCAACTCCGAGAGTTTCAAATACGGAGTTTATTATGATTCACAAAACTAAGACTTACTAACTTGCCGAAGAACAACTTCACATACCTTAACCTCGAGTTATCCGACTGTCGGACGAGACTCGGTCAATACTCTAGCTAATTCTCCCAACTGCATTCAGATATACGTCAATTAATACTAAATATAGCTTTATCCTGAAGAACAACGTCACTTTCGATATAATTATAGCCTAAACTTAGGCTTATCGAAAGACGGTCAAAAACTCGCTATTTTTCAGAAGTCCAGAAGGGAGAAGTATTCACTTCACAGCTAGGAGCACATAGACACTAATTTGGAGTAATTTTACTTACTTTAGTTCGGTAGGTCGACGATTCGCCGACCGTATTTCACGAAACAAAAATCGTAGAAATGCTCTCTGCTGCTAAATACCTCGGTACCTGAGGTTAATTTGAATTTAGACTTCGTTTGGCAGCGCAATCGAACGATTTTTTTTAAGTTTCTTCGTCTTCTCCCTCTTTCTACGTTCTCTGGAAATTACAATGGAAATTCCCTTTAAATGAAGGGAAATGATCACTATTTAAAGGGAGGTTCTTATTAATTAAAGGGAAATTATTGTTAATTAAAAGAAATTATTATTAATTAAAGGAAATTATCTTACAAACCGAGCTCCATATACTTGGACACTATAAATCGCATTTTTGCCTTGCGACGCGCCGACTTGGCGCTTGTCCGATCTTTTTCTGGGCCTTTTTCTAGCATGCATGACTTTCAAATATTCTTAACCAACACGTGAATAGGCCATCTATGTGCCGGAAATTTACGGGGTATAACAGTGAGCTTGTTCCACACGTGCATAAAACCTTAGTTCAGATCACCTTTAAAGTTAAAAAATAAATATTTTTTCAAGACACATACGTGGAAATAGACATACCTCAATTACTGCTAAAGCTTCTGAACAAGTCCGAAAGTTCAGCAATTTTGATCTCAAAATTTTCTTCAATACTATTGAATCGAATTTCATGAATCTACAATTAAAATGGGAATTCAATCTCAAAAGAGGTCGGAAAAAACCAACCTCGTGAATACACGCACACACCCCCTCGGAGGTCAATTTTTTACTTACCTCAAGGTTTTTGCAATTTTTTTTAAAAATCGACCTCCGAAGGTCTTTTTTTTTTTCACATAAAAAATTTAAAGTATATAAATGAAAAAATATATTCATAAACCAATAAGCACCAATATTCTAGTGGTTGAAATATATCCTACCACAATAATGATGGAAGTTCGAACCCTAGATGGTGCGTTCTATTACTATTAAAAAAAAATTGATCTCACGAGAATTCTTCCCTTTATAGGGTTATTGAGACTAAACATTTATTCTATTTGTAAGTATATTTTCTTTTATATTATTAGTTTTTCTTTACGTGGGCCAATTGGTCATATATATATAGATGCGCTCTTTTAGTATAATTTTCTCTATTTCTAATTTGTTATTTTTTAAAATTTATAATTATTAGCTTTCGTATGATCTTTTATTATTTAAATCCCAATATGAACTTCCACTATAATGCTAATATTTCATTACATTAGCTATCTTTATAAAATGATGATTGATAGTGACAGCTATCTTCTAAATTAATAATTATATTTAAAAATATTAAATGAACGGATTAGATTGATTTTAAACATGTCAATATAGTTATTTATTATGATATATCATGCATAACATAATTATTGCAACTAATCAAAGAAGTTTCGAAATAGAGCACGCAATCTCAGAATGAAATAATGGCTTGTGACTACTTATTTAAATTGAAATTCCTTTCTCCATTATTTCCTTTTGTCTGGTTAGGGTGTGTTCGGTAGAAAGAAAAATATTTTTATTAAAAATATGTTTTAAAAAAATAAGTAGATTTATTTATTTATATATTTTATGTTTGTAGTAAGTAAAAAATATTAAATTAAAAGTATTTGTATATAATCTAAATAAATATTATAAGATGTGGGAGCGGGAGTCAGTGGCGTAGCCACTTGACATGAGGAGTGTTCGGTCAAACATCCTTCATCAAAAAATTATATATAATATATATATAAAAAAATTATACGAAGTATATAGATCAAAACTTATTTTTCATACATATATACTAAATTTTAAATAACCTTAACGAGATTTTTGACTTCACCACTCACGGAAGTGAGAGTAAAGATGAGGTGCATTGAAGAGTAGGGAGGACACAATTAATATATAATATTAATTGTGGAACTTATTTTTCCTGTTTTCACTAGAAAAATTATTTTCCTTATTCTTTTTTAAATTTTTTTTTTTAAATATCAATCAAATCGAACATGGAAAAATTGAAAATTAAATATTTTCCCTATTGTATTGACTTAATAAGACCTTTTATTTAAGTCATTAAAGTGGAACGTAAAACCTTTAACAACCCACAATTCCATCAATTTATTACACGTGACAATGTTTGACGGCACAAATAAATATTTGCAGTATGTGATATGGTTGTTGTCATTACTCAATGTAGGAAATTATTTACTCCAATATGATGGATGGGTTCAACTGTTCAAGTCATTATATTTTGTAACTACAAAAATAAATCCTTTATTATATTTAGTTATTTGATTTAAAAAATAAAGAGATAATTTATTATTTTATATTATTTTTATTCTTATTATTAAGTATTAATTGTTTTCAATTTGTTTCCTAATGAATAGATAACTTATAATAATCAGGGGTGTGATATAGTAAATTATTATTCACTTTGTTTTGATGGCTGCTATGTATCGTTTTATAATGTATTGTATTATACTGCATTGTATTGTATAGTTTTAATGAATGTATATGTGTGGATAGATTGTATCGTTTCTCGTCATTACACAATGTCACACATCAACAATTTGAAGGACAAACCTACAAGAAAAGTAGGGTTCGGGGTAGAGTTATTGTAAAAAGTAGACGTAAATAATGAAATAGGATTATCGGATAATGAGCAAAGACAAAATAAGAAGAAAAAAATAAGCTAACAACGCGATCACTCCAAATCAATCGTTACAAAAAAAGGGACTTTTCGACGTTACGTAACTATGAATTTAACTATACGATACAATAAATTTAAGTAACAATTAAAATAAATATTATATTTAAACAAAAAACACAATAGCTAACAACCATCCGACAAACTGTTAAAAAATGTGCCAAATCAATAAAATAGAATTCTTTACTCACGAGAATGGTTCGCCCCTCTACGAGTCCTTGGAATTATACGCGAATAGTTTTATTAACAGATTGAGAAGTTGGACTATATATAATTTAAAATTTCAACAAATTGTATATATTGGGGAGTGTTATGAAATAATAGAGAAAGAACAAGAATATTATAGAGAAAGAGAGAAGTTCTTATTTCTCTTGATGGGATTAAATATAATGAAGGAGAACCCCTCTATTTATAGGGATAATTTCTCCTAACTTTTCTCCAAAAGATAGACTTTCACAATGATATAAATACATATACCTAGTACAATACAAATATCTTTATAGACATTCACTATAATACAAATATGTTTATAACACTCCCCCTTGAATGTCTATTTGATAGATAATGTGCCTCATTAAAACCTTACTAGAAAAAACCCAGTGGGAAAAAATCTAGTGAAGTAAAAAGAGTACACATATCTAATAATACGCATTTTGGCTGCCTCGTTAAAACCTTACAAGAAAAACCCAGTGGGACAAAACCTCGCAAGGGAAAAAGAGTACAGCGCGTATTAACTCCCCCTAATGAGAACATCCTTGAATCTTTGCATCCCGATCTTGTGCACCATCTTCTTGAAAGTTGCAGTTGGTAGAGATTTGGTAAATAAATCAGCCACATTATCACTTGAACGAATCTGTTGCACATTGATATCACCATTCTTTTGGAGCTCATGTGTGTAGAAAAACTTTGGCGAGATGTGCTTCGTTCTATCTCCTTTTATGAATCCTCCCTTTAGTTGTGCTATGCATGCAGCATTATCTTCATACAAAATTGTGGGTACTTTGTCACAGTTCAAACCACATTTTTCTCTAATGAGATGTATCATGGACCTTAACCACACACATTCTCGGCTTGCTTCATGAATATCTATTATATCAGCATGATTTGATGAAGCAGCTACCAGAGACTGCTTTATAGATCTCCAAGATATGGCAGTACCTCCACATATGAACACGTAGCCAGTTTGAGATAGAGCTTTGTGTAGGTCAGATAGATACCCTGCATTAGCATAATCAACAAGATCCAGACTTGCTAACAAATTAACCGAATGTTATGCCTTATAGTATTAGCAAGATATATTAGTGCAACAATCACAGTAAGATATGGTACTTCAGGACCAAGGATTTCCTCATATAAGAATTATGAACAAGTTTAAAGAAACTTGTAAATGCTTCAGGCATTTTGAATCCTTCATGATTTTCATATAAATTTTATCAAGTGATAGCATTCATTAGTATTTAAATGCGTGACATCTTCTAGTGTCTGGACTACAGGTCCAATAAGCTTTATGCTTACCAATACGCATCATTTCACTTGATAATTATTCCTACATCAGCATGCTTTAATAGATGTAGTATTCAGATCCTCACAATCTTTTACAATATTGCGCACTATATTGTATCAAAAATATCGTAGACGATCAGTTCCAATGCGACATAACTTATTGAGATCTCTTCATTTTTCATCATTTTCAGGTACCTGAACCTTTGCCAAGGTTTTATGAAGTGTTATGTCGTGGTGCTTTCTCAAAGCACTTGCCTCATCATTATGACCATCTTAATCACTTGCTCCTCTCCTTCTTCAAAAAGTTCTATATTTGGAACCGTTTGGTCTATCACGCTTCAGGCGTCTCATAGACTCTATCCTTCAAGAACTTTCCATTGGAGCATTTGCAACTTTTCTTTTTCCCGAGGATCTAGATAATTCATCCCACACTCAATTTTTAGTTGCTAATCACTTCTCCCCCTAATGTTAGAAAAACTAACATTTACTCCCCAGGTTCATTTGGGTACCCATCTTTGTGCGTTATGGTGGGGCAATTGAATCATATATCGCACATTCAAATTTTAGATGGAATTATTTGGTCCCTGACCCTGAACCAATTATGATAGGGAAACCTTGTTGGCTTGATGCATTCAAGTGTTGCTATATGTTAAATAAACATATCTCATACCAAATTTTATTTGGGAGTTTTATTCTCATAACCAATGATTTAGTTTTAATTGGAGGCATACAATTTTCGCTAAACCAACATAGATATGAATCAACATTATCAACATGATTTTATAATTTGGAACTATGCTCTTAATTTAATAATTCGAGCAACAACCTTACAAAAATCAATTGTAAGTTGATATCAAAACACATGTGACCATACCATGGATGCATCTATTAGCAAACGGTTCACATGGTAGGTGAATGGGCCCATATTCACCATTTTATAAGTTCCCAAATTTCAGGAAATATAATTCCAATCTTAGCTGATCAAGATCATTTTATCACGAGAACAAGCAACACAAGAGAATTCTTGAAGAATCTTTTATTTCTTCAACATATAGCCACGTGAATTCTCAATTATTTTTGCATCTCATTTGAACCGGGATGGCCAACCGGTTATGCCAACTTATTTCAGTAAACTTCTAGTTTACTTTCGTATGTGATTTCATCATCATACCCATATTTATGTACTACAAATAAAAAAACCGTCGGGTAATCTTTTACATAAATATTTATAACCCGCTTCAATTGTAGTAGCATGAAGATATTAGATCTTCCCATAATTTATAGTCTCAATTTTTTTTCAATGTCCTTGAAACTTATAAGTTTCCTTTTGAGACTTACTACAACAATTTCATTCCTTCAGGTAGTAATACATTAGCTCTTCCGGAGCTCTCAATTAATTTTGTATACTACCACATATTCAATCATATCAAAATAGTTTCTCCATATAGTTTCAATTTTGAAACAATTTTGAATGTTGATGAGCTATACTCATGAACAGACGTATAGTCTTGATGAATCCAATCATATCGTGCCTTTGGGTGGATGACCATCTTCAGGTGGTCATACCTTTCTTTTAGGCTATTCCACAAAACAAGTGGATCCTTGATCATGAGATATTCAATTTTAAGAATTTCGTCAAGATGATGACGCAAAAATATCATAGCCTTAGCACGATCTTGTTTTGATGCTTTGTTTTCACTTTTAATGGTGTCTCCAAGACCCATTGCATCCATATGGATTTTTGATGCTTTGATTTCCCTTCAGGGACTAGATCTGTATTAGATCTATATTTGTAACATTTATCAAAGTTCTCAATTTCTCATTCTTCAGGAATGGAACATGATCATCAAAATATGCTTTAACCACATAAGGTATGATAGCTTAAAACCTCTTTTAAGATATTGCTACTCCGGGAGCAAATCGAGGTATGCATATAACATAGATGATTTCTCTTACATATTTTCACAATATTGTTATGCTGGACAAATATATTTTCGCAATATTGTTCTTCTAGAACAAATATATTTTTCACAATATTGTTCTTCTGGAACAAATATGAGACATGAATTGCAAAGTGAATCAATAAGTCGTTTCTTTCAAATTCATGACAAAATTGATATTGTTATTAGTAAAGACATAAATATAAAAAAATACTAACCTTCTTCTTTCTAAGAAAACTTTGATTTTCCTTACCTCATATCTTTCAAAGTGAGTGCTCAAGGCAGAGACTCGTGCTGATAACGTGTTATGAAATAATAAAGAAAGAACAAGAATATTATAGAGAAAGAGAGAAGTTCTTATTTCTCTTGATGAGATTAAATATAATGAAGGAGAACCCCTCTATTTATAGGGATAATTTCTCCTAACTTTTCTCCAAAAGATAGACTTTCAGAATGATATAAATACATATACCTAGTACAATACAAATACCTTTATAGACATTCACTATAATACAAATATGTTTATAACAGGGAGATTAATCACTTCATAATTAGCCAAGATTATGAATAATTAATTCATGAATTGAATTAATAAGTAACTGAAGTGTTAATACATTTTATTTGCAAATGTCCATTTTTTTAAATAAAAATATATAATTTTAGCCGCAACTTTTTTAAATTCGATGGTCAACTATAATTAAGGATTTTTCGAAATACTTAACATCTTCTTCAAAAAATCATCGGAAACCCTTACCCTAAATCTGATTTTTAGATAAAAGGACTTTTTTTACACATCTTTTTATTTTTTAATTTTCACAATAATTAATCTAATTCATGAAACAATTTGAATGCATATTTAAAACAGATCATGATAGGGAGAAGAAAGGATCCCATCTTCACTTATAAAAGCAACACCATTATCTATTTTTTACTGGAGCCAACAATGTTTTCTCTTTGGGTTCCCAGCTAAAATTTGTCACTTTTCTATTTTAATTTATTTATCTAATTTTTTTTAAATTCATTCTTTAAAAAAAATATTTTTTTCTCTTTAAGCAATTCTTTAATCTCAACTTTCTACATGACATTTTTAAGACTACGGGGTTAAAAGATATTTTGATACATTTCACAAATCTTTAGTTTAAGACCACAGGTAAGGATGGCAAATGAGTGGATTGAATTGGATTTGAGGGATTGGAAATAAATCGAGCTAAATGAATTGGATAGCAATCTTCCCATATAAATATGGATAAAAAGTAAATTGGGTAAGATATGAATTGGGTAAAATGGTCTAATGCACTCCTAATGCCAAAAAAAAAATTAAATCTTTAACTAAGTTAATTGAAATCATTTTTAACAATAGAATTTTTTTTTCACAGTGTGTTTGGTATGGAAAAAATGTTTTTCAATTTCGCATGTTTGGTTAACTTAAATGTTTTGAAAATAATTTTCAAATTGATCTATTTTCCTCCAATTTAAGAAAAATGGCTTCCCTACGTAAAATAAGAAAAATATTTTTCAAAAGTCTCTTTCAACCTCACCCACCCAATCCTACTCGGTACACGACACCCAACCCCAATCCAAGAACCAAGTCCCGAACCAAAACTGGTACTCGCCTCCAACCTAGGACCCGACTTTAGATCCCGACTTGGGATCCAACTGTTGATCCGGACACGGGACCTGACTTTGACCCAGGACCCGAGACCAAGACCCGACCTCGAACTTGGACCGAAATCCCGATTTAGACCTCAATCCGAAATCCGACTCTCAACCCCGACCCTAATCCAACCCGAGATCCGACTCACAACTCTCGACTGCGACCGCGACCCCAACCCTGGACCCAACCCGGGATCCGACTTCAATCAGGAACTCGACTATTGACCCAGACCCGAGACCCAAGATTCAATCCCTACCCCGAATTCAAATCCCGATTCCAACCTCAATTGGGGACCCAATTCATGACTTCGATCCAGAACTGGAACCCGACCTCCAACCCCGACCCAGGACCTAATCCCCGACACAGGGTGAGGTGGGGTAAGTAGGGATGGGGGTAGAATGGAGGTAGGCAAGTAGGGGTGGGTGGATAGTGTGAGAGCGTGGATTGGAGATGCATTGGTGTGTTATTATTGATTTAGAAAGTATTTTTTTAAAAAAAAAACTTACCTGCACCCGAGTGTATACACTCAATAATAAAAAAATGACATGTTCTTAATTATAATTATTCATATTTAACCATAGTACTATGTATTTAAAATAAAATTCATAATAAATGTTAGTTTATCTTCTATGACTAACTTAAGTATATTGAGTGTATACACCCGGTGTGAGTAAGTTTTAATCGTGTTTTTTTCATTCAAAATTTTAAGGAAAAGATTTTCTTTTATTTATAAAAATGAGTTCGTATATGAATATCCAAATTTTACCTAATTTATCTGTATTTTTATGAGTTAAATATAGACTGAAGCTTATATTTATCCAACTAAAATATAAGTGATCCAACTCATTAAAATATAAATTAAATGACTGATTTTATAAATATGGGCTGAAATTGCTAGCTCTAACTACAAGATTCAAATTCTTATTAATTTTCTTAAATTTCGTATCAAATCAAAATCAGACAAACAAATTGAAACGAAAAAATATATATATTCAATAAGTTTCACAACATATCTATGCAAAAATTACTGAATTTCCAAAAATCCTTACGCGCAATATTGGAAATACGCCCCTAATTAAGAAAATATGTTATCTCTAATTATAACGGACCTTCCATCCCAAATTAGTCAAAATATTTGACAATATTATAATCCAAGCTCGAAATCCTGGTGCCTAAAATTTGTAATGAATTTTTCCAGTAACAAATCTTACTTTTTCTAATGCTGTATTAAGAGTTCAAGAATATTGTTGTATTGAAGATAAGGAAGACATATGAAGACTACCTAGATTAAAATAAAACAGAAAAAGTTTTCATCATGAAGTTAGTTACTTTTAGGTGTTAGATCTACTGTCTCACCCTTAAAAAATCACTATTTTTTATCGAAAATTTTTGCTCAAAAATGTTAAGTGATTATTTCTATAGATATTTTAATTGAATCGTGAGAAAAGAAAAGATAATAATATTTTCACATGAAAAAAATCATGAAGCTTCCCATAATTTTAGTAAGAATATGTTTCCCACCATGCATTTTTTCAGTAAACTGGTTCGTTGGGAAATGAGTGGAAAAATCATGTTTCATGACGTAAATTTTTCATTGATTCACGGTGAAAAAATCCTCTTTTTCTAGTAATATCTTTTAAGACTCATTAATATCAAGAAAATTGGTTTGTCAAGTTGTCTTCATTTCATTGTTACTTTCTCCGTTCACTTTTACATATGCAAAATTTTATATATTTTTTTTTTTGAAAAAGTAAAGTTCAAATATAATCTTAATGAACATAAAAAAATAATTTAAAATAAATAATTAATACTAAAAATGAAGTAGAACAAAAATTATCTTTTTCTTGATATATAAAATGGGAAAGTCTAAAATTGAAAAAGAAGACAACAACAAATTTCCAATACCGTGGTGAATATTCCAACATTTGGGCCATTTTTACACACGTTATTGTTTCAATTATTATGTCTCTTCTTTAATTTGGTGTCATAATTTTTCTATTTCATTGGGCCTTTCCACCTATTCAAAAAAGAGCATTAGGAGAAAGTGTGTTAAAAGTGAATGCCTTTTAACTTTTGTTTATTTGGGCTTAGGCCCTTGGGGAACGTGTATAATTTTAGTTTAGTAATTTGGTCACGCTCCGCGTACAAAGAACCGCTTACTCAGGGCCTTACCGTCCGAACCAGCAAGACTAATGTCTACTTATTCAAACTTTAGAACATCAACCAACTTCGGATGATACTAACGATTTTTGAAGAAGGTATTACGTATCGGTAACCATACTTTAGTAAAAGCATTATTGGGCGGTGATTCTTCTCCTTCCTCATGAACTCTGAACAAAAAATCAATCTCGCCATCAGCTCGATTAAGAGATCGTAGTTGCCTTTCTGTGACTTTTGACAGAGAGTTCAATATAGGCAGGAAAGACTGGTAACTCCTTGACTTCATATATCTAATATGGCATTTGGCGTCCCACCAACACACATTGTTGTTTAGACATTGTGTTGAGATTAGATCCAAGACAGAGTCACAATAAATATTTTACTTATATAGTGACTTAACATATATATATATATATGTATAATGAAATTACAAAAGTCCAAGCTTCCACTGGTACTGTATCTAACATTAACCTTTACATGCATGCATTGATGTGTATTAAGGCTCCATTCATTCTAGTTCATATATTACACTCAATTCTTGTCTAGAAGAAGGGTGTGCATTGGTGTTTCTTGCTGCACTAGTAGGAGGAACAGTTAGGTTGCTCCCATCTCCTTCTAGCATTTGAGTAACAACTTTGATGGAAGGTCTATCTGTTGCATTCCATTGGATGCACCAAAGTCCTATAGTAGCCAATTTCCTTGAAATTATAATGTCATCATCTTCCTCAATCCTGATTTTGTCAACTCTTCTCCTTGATTCAGCTGCTGATGAATCCATTCAGGAAAGTTCACTTGGCTAGTTGCGTCGAAATTCTTCCTCCCTCCAACCATTTAGCTATAGACATCATGCCATGTTCTATCACACAGGAAACAGATGGAATTTCATCAATTTTCTTACAACCTTGAAGATCATCCAAAGTGCTGGTATTGCTGACAGCAACTAAGTTGGAGTCAGGTGTAGCAGAACAACTGAAAATGGAATAGTTACAAAGAGGAAGCTCATCATTCAAAAGGAAAGGAGATGCTGAAAAATTGAAGTGCAACAGCTTCACAACACAACTTGTCGAGAGAGAAACACCAAACCGCTGAGACGCATAATAAATTTCATAAACATATAGTATAAGTGAATTGGAGAGTGTGAGTATGGTCATATTGTTGTTACAAGATAGCTCGAAGCCTGGATATCCACAATGTTCCGGCTGATTTCAGAGTTGGATGCGCTATAGACCTTCTGCCAACGACTTCATGGCATTCAGAGGATGCAAATGCTAATATTTCCATCTTAGATTTGCACAATGCTTTGGCATATGGATTTGAGCTTTCATGGTTTGGCGTTTACTGTGACAAGTACTGCAGAAGTTATTCTGTAGGGGAAAATTCAAGGGACATCCAATGCTATGTGTCTGCATTTATACCTACAGATTGTACAGACTACAACTTTAGATACTTCAGCATCTGGTGTGGTAAGAACATTTCTGATGTCATTTTAGCAATTTGCAACTTAAGTTTTACAAGATCTCTATCATTCATACTTCTTTTTGGTTCTTGATTTTCTCTTTGGATGACTACAATCAAGTCACTCAAAGACATGTTATCAGCATTCTTACAAGTAAGCACTCTTTCTACTGTTAAATCTGGTTTTATAAACGCGAGGATTGTATGAACTGCGTTATTAAGTGTTGTTGTTTTTGCAGGAATAGCCCCATGAATGCTTGCTATTGTTGGTAAGCAACATATGGTGTCATTAAACATTGATTTGTTAGGAATAGAAGGACTAAACTACAGACCACTAGACTCGAAATAAATCTAAATTAACACAAACTGAATACTACTCTCTGTTTCATTTTATAGGACAAGTTGTATCGAATCTGATGTGGTACATTTTTTAAGTGTTATGAGGATTTCTTGGGACAATTGCCCTGTAATCATTCACAACTCTTTCTTGCTAATTTTGTACACAGGGCTTATTGTTGCAGCAAGAGTCGTGCTACTTGCATACAACTTCATCATGTTAACGTAGTACAACTTATTGGCTATTGTGCTGAGAGATCGAAACGTGCCCTCGTGTATGACTTCATGCCTAACGGATCACTTGAAAAATACATAGCACCCCGAGAAGGAGAAGCTGATATCTTCAACTTTAATGAAGGAGTCGTTTACTTTAACATTTGTTGAAACCTTAACTTGAGTTTTAATGTCCATGTTTATAAAAATATATTCATGATAATAATTTCTTTTAAACCTGATTTTATGGAGTATAATAAGAGATGAAATATTAAGTGTATTAATTGAATTAGTTTGCATTGTAACTTTAAATCATAAATCTTTTTTTTGGAAACATAAAACAATAAACTTTTTCACATTTTAGAATGACTAAGGGTAAAATTGAAAAAAACATGGTCAATTATCTCTTGAAATCTGAAACTAACAACTATTTTGAAATGCCTATTTATAGTATACCTGACAGTTAAAATGAAACGGAGGGAGTATTAGTTTACAAGGGTGAGGAGAGCTCAGTATGCAAACTGTTTAAGCACTTTCAATTATTTCCAGCTGCTTCTGGACTAGTTGCTAACACTAGTAAAAGTTGCATCTATTTTGGAGGTGTTCCACAGCCATTTCAACAAATCCTAATGGAAATATTGGGATTCACTAAAGGTTCTATACCCTTCAAATATGCAGGAGTCCAATTGAGCTCAAAGAGAATATCCCTTGCCCAATGTTAGCAACTACTCGATAAGATCACAAGTAGAATCACCTCATGGACCATTAAATTTTTATCTTATGCGGAAATGATTCAACTCATCAAGGTTGTATTGTTTTCTATCCATACATACTGGTCCCAGATATTCACTTGGCCAAAAAAGATTCTACGACAAATGATTAGCTTGTGCAGGAGGTTTCTATGTGCAGGGTTAGTAGAAGCTAGTAGGTGGTATGAATTTAGTTCATCCGGACACTTGAAATAAATCTATTATATGTAAGATATTCTGGAACACACGTCACAAGAAAGACAAGCTAATCATTTGTCGGTACATGTGTATTATATCAAAGTCCAGCCAAGGTACATGCTCATAGATTTCCTGTGCCACGGACACACGCCACCTCATAGTACGTCTCACTGGAGGCGGGGTCTACTTAGCAGCTCCTTCCTCAAACCCGACTTTATTATAACCTTCTTCGGATTGGGCCTCCTCGGACCCCTCATCATCGTTAGAGCCCTTGTCGGACCCTTGAGACTGCTCCTCAACTCCCTCCTCAGATTGGGGAGCTTCAGTAGATGTGGCTGTAGCAGCCTCGGCTTGGGCCTTAGCCTATGCCCTAGTAGTTCATAGCTCATCGGTGTCGGAGGTCTCAACCTAGTATTCCTGCACTGAACCACTAGCTGTGTTGCCTACTTGATCAGAGTTGGAGGGCTCATCTCTCAATGCCCTCCGAGCAGCTATTTCAGCTCTAGTCTCTTTGTCTTGGGCACCTTTGGTTGCTCTTCTCTTCATTGTCATTGTACCCGTGGAGAAAAAGATTAGTATGTATGATATGAGAAAAACAAAGCAAGAAAAATACCCTTTGAAGTTTTCCACGAGTCTACAGTACGAGTCGTACCATGATGGTACGCCTCGTACTAAGACTCGTAGTTCATGATGGTCCTGCCATGACTCCTAGGTACGACTCGTACCATGGTGATAAGTGAAACTATATATTTTGCTATAATATTCAATATTTTAATATTTTTTCTATTAATATCGAATATCGTATGAAATATCATTTTTTTTAAAAAAATATACACCTAATATCATACTGAATATCATAATATCAAAACCACAAAATCAAAAATTTAATTTCAATAAGATATTCGATATCTATCATAATATACTCACCTCTACCTGGGTCAACAACTAATTTCGTGCCGGTTTTAATTAAAGGTTCCGAAATGTTGAACCGATCCGAGCCAAAAAGTCAAGGGGTCTAAATCGATTACTAGCTCATTTTACAAGGGTTAAATGGATCAATCCATGGGCCCACCTGACCTATTCGACAACATTATAGCAGAATTTATTATTATTTTTAAATGATTTGTTTTTTGTTTCCAAATTTGTATTTTTGCTTTATTAGAATATTGTTCTTTTCCAGCAATAGTGCAACGTGGCTGTCGAAGCAACCGTTATTAGAAGAGCGTGTCATGTGGGCGTTACAACTCTTTTTTTTTTGTTTGCTACTCCGTTCTCAATTTACGTGGCCTATTAAAATTTTAAAAATTAAATAATATTTTATATTATTAAGTATTATAATTTAATGTTAAATATATAAAAGTAAATTTAAATAATATTTTATATTATTAAATATTATAATTAATGTTAAATATACAAAATTTTACTTTAAAAAATTTAAAAGTTTTATGTTTGAATTCATAGTCAAAATTGTAGAACTTGACTCATTGAAATCAAAACAGTACAACATAAATCAGAATGGAAAATAAAAATTATAACTTATAATGTTAATAATAACATATCAATATAATTTTATTAATAGTGTGCGAAAAATAATTCCAATAAATAATAAAATTATTTTTTTATAATTAATATTTAATATATAATTTAATTTTTAAAAAAATTAAATGCGATAAATATTTTGAGATGAAAGGAATATTCTTATTAAGGAGTGATAGGATCACCCTCGAGACTTGAAACAGAAGCTGACAGCTCTGTGTAGACATTTTTGTGAGTGTTCTTTTTAAAATAAATAAATAAATCAAATCGACATCATCTCTAGACTGAAAATTTTGTAAAATGAAAACATATTTCAAAAGAAATATAGGTGTGTGGTGTGATGGCAATGATTTGATGCAGAAGTAATGTGAGTTTATATAAATCGTGTTTTTTATTTATGCGTCTTTTAAAAAAAATATTCTCATTTTAATTTGGTATAAACTATAAAAACATAATTTTTTTTTAAATTTTATATTTTTAAATGAGAGATATGTAGAGCGTATCAAAATATTCTTTAATCTTATGATTTAAACATGTCACTTGAAAATTTTAAATTAAAAAATTATTAAATATTAAAAAAAAAATTCTTTTCTAACTTGCTAAAAAGGTAAGCAAGGAAAATAAATTAAAATAGAGAAAATATTAATTAGTAAGATTTTTTTAATATTATTTGAAATTCACTTATATCTTAGCGGCAATTTGGTACGGGGGTGGAATAAGTAAGAATATGCTATGAGATTATTTTATTTTATTTTTTAAATGGGATGTATTTTGACCATTTTAACTAAAATGACGAGATAAAATAATTTTAAAATTGGCTAATATCCTAAATCAAACACGAAATAGAGTTAATTCTAAATTTTATCACATGATCATAAAGTTCAAGAATAATTATTATTAAGATTAACTTAAAAAATAATTAAAACCATCAATAATCCGTGATAACTATTTTTAAAAATATAATTTGAGTAAAAAAAATACAACTCAATTCACAAAAATATATTATAATAGAAAAATTCAAAAAAAACCACACTTCAAAAGACATATACAATTCACCTTAATATAAAAATTAATAATTATTATATTATTAAATTTAAAAAAACTTTAATATTATTTAAATATAAAAATAATTTTATTGTTGCTTTGCAGCAGTAGTCTTTAAAAAGGTCATAGAATTTGCTTACTTCAGTTTATTTTCCATAAATAAATTGTTCACAAAAGAAATTAATTTCTCTTTTTCTCTCATTCTTCATTCATCCGTTTTTTTTTAAACCCAAAAAGCTTTATGTTCTTCTTCACCAATCACTAATCACTGTTCACTCTACTCTCTCTTCTGCCTCTTCTCTTTAACGGGTAAGTTTTTCCCTCTTTCAATTCTCAAATTTCAGCTCTTTTTTGTTCTTTTTTTAATCCCTAATTCTACACGTAGAATTGTGTTGTGTTTTTGGATTATGATGTTTTCTTCTTTTTTTTAATTGTTTTGTTTTGTTTGGAGTGTTTAAAATTTATCAATTTTGGGTTTTTATCCATTTCTAGATTGATTTATCGGAGTAATAATTTGGAGATCCAATTTTGCTCTGTTTGGGATGCTGAACACCACCGTCATTGAAAAATTTAATTTTTTTTATGGGCTTGCTTTGATTTTGATTTCTAAAGTTGCTATGAGTTCTAGGGAAGATACGTTTAATGTTTATGTCAATTGTCTGGAATGAGAGTCCTTTGTTTTGTTCATTAATTTGGTGGGTTAACTCTATGAGTAAAGACGTCTCATTTGATAATAGTTGAGAAGGCTTAAATTGTTCATTTTGAGCGGTGGCAGGGTTGAAGGGTCTCTTTTATTGAAACTACTATGAATTCAGAGAAAAAAAAAACTTTTAAATGGCGATGAATTGAAGTCTTGATAAGTTTCTCCCTAGTTTTAGCAATAGGGAGATCTGATTAGTCATTCATTTTGAGCGGTGTGGCGGGGTTGAGGCATCTCTTTTATTGAAATTACTATGAATTCAGAGAAAAAAACCTTTTAAATGGTGATACATTGAAGTCTGATAAGTTTCTCCTTGATTAATGATTCATTTTGAGATAAGTTTCTCCCTAATTTTAGCAATAGGGAGATCTGATTAATGATTTATTTTGAGCGGTGTGGCGGAATTGAGGCATCTCTTTTATTGAAATTACTATGAATTCAGAGAAAAAACCTTTTAAATGGCGATGGATTGAAGTCTGATAAGTTTCTCCCTAATTTTAGCAATAGGGAGATCTGATTAATGATTCATTTTGAGCGGTGTGGCGGAATTGAGGCATCTCTTTTATTGAAATTACTATGAATTCAGAGAAAAAACCTTTTAAATGGCGATGGATTGAAGTCTGATAAGTTTCTCCCTAATTTTAGTAATAGGGAGATCTGATTAATTATTCATTTTGAGCGGTGTGGTGGGGTTGAGGTGTCTCTTTTGTCGGTGTTTTTGGATTATGGGTTTTTCTTCTTTTTTGTTTTGTTTTGTTTTGTTTGGCGTGTTTAGAATTTATCTATTTTGGGTTTCAATCCATTTCTTGATTGCTTTATCGGAGTAACAATCTGGAGATCCAATTTTGTCTGTTTGGGATGCTGAACACCACCATCATTGAAAAAATTAATTTTTGTTTAATTGACTTGCTTTCATTTTGATTTCTAAAATTGCTATGTCTAGGGAAGACGCGTTTAATGTTTATCTCAATTGTCTGAAATGAGATTCCTTGTTGGTTCATGATTTGGTGGGTTAACTCTACGAGTAAAGACGTCTCATTTGATAATAGTTGAAAAGGCTTAAATTATTCATTTTGAGCGGTGGTGGGGTTGAGGCGTCTGTTTTATTGAAATTACCACGAATTCAGAGAAAAAGACCTTTTAAATGGCGATGGATTGAAGTCTGATAAGTTTCTCCCTAATTTTAGTAACAGGGAGATCTGATTAATTATTCATTTTGAGCGGTGTGGCGGGGTTGAGGCGTCTCTTTTATTGAAATTAATATGAATTCAGAGAAAAAACCTTTTAAATGGCGATGGATTGAAGTCTGATAAGTTTCTCCCTAATTTTAGTAATAGGGAGATCTGATTACTTATTCATTTTGAGCGGTGTGGCGGGGTTGAGGTGTCTCTATTGTCGGTGTTTTTGGATTATGGGTTTTTCTGCTTTTTTGTTTTGTTTTGTTTGGTTTGGCGTGTTTAGATTATCTATTTTGGGTTTCAATGCATTTCTTGATTGCTTTATCGGAGTAACAATCTGGATCCAATTTTGTCTGTTTGGGATGCTGAATACCACCATCATTGAAAAAATTAATTTTTTGTTTGATTGACTTGCTTTGATTCTGATTTCTAAAATTTCTGTGTCTAGGGAAGATGCGTTTAATGTTTATGTCAATCGTCTGAAATGAGATTCCTTTTTTGTTCAAGATTTGGTGGGTTAACTCTACGAGTGAAGACGTCATATTTGTTAATAGTTGAGAAGACTTAAATTATTCATTTTGAGCGATGGCGGGGTTGAGGTGTCTCTTTTATTGAAATTACTATGAATTCAGAGAAAAAAAACTTTTAAATGGCGATGGATTGAATTCTGATAAGTTTCTCCCTAATTTTAGTAATAGGTAGATTTGATTAATTATTCATTTTGAGCGGTGTGGTGGGGTTGAGGCATCTCTTTTATTGAAATTGCTATGAATTCAGAGAAAAAGCCTTTTAAATGGCGATGGTTTGAAGTCTCATAAGTTTCTCCCTAATTTTTGTAATAGGGAGATCTGATTAATTACTGTAGAGTATACCTTTAAATTTCCTTTTTTTTTTTTGTGGTGGTGGTGGTGGATGAGGCGGGTATGCAATTAAGTTGCTAATGGCTTGTAGGTCGTGAGGCACAAGATATGAGCAAAACAGTCACAAAGAAATCATAGAAAATGAATAAAAAATGATTTTATACTTTGAGTCTATCCTTCCTAGCTCCGGGATTTATTCAGGTCTTGGGACACAAGATATGAGGAAAACAGTCACAAAGAAATCATAGGAAATGGGGAAAACATGATTTTATACTTCGAGTCTATCATTTCTAGCTCCGGTTTTTTTTTCTCTTTTTTGGTTTTTGTAGTTTCTTGTTGGTATGAGCAGTCTGGGAAAATCTGGTTAAAAAGTAAAAGGTGCTTCTCGCATGTGCTATAACTTGTTTATGGAGTAAGAAAACTCCAGTATAATGGCATATCTATGCAGTGTTATATGTTATTAAAAGCCATTACTTCGTCGCTTAAAGCTAAGCAATGAAGTGAGTAGTCATTACTTCATTAGGTGAAGCAATGTATTTTACAGAAGTTTGCACTTCAAAAACAGCGCACAAAGTGATAACAATGAGAAAATCTCAACTTTGAGAAGTTAGTTTAATATAGGCATTGTATTGGATGCTGAAATTAGTTATTTTAATTGCGACTTAATTTTTGTTGTACTAAAATCATAGATGGTTGATATTTTAAATTTTGTGTAAATTTTGGGTGTCAATTCAAAGAAGCGCGTCACATCTCGCTCTTCTCTTCAAGGCTCAAGCCCTATGGGCTTTTGTCGCTTTTCTTGCGCTTTTCTCTCTTAAAAACACTATTCGATGTGGATTTTGCTATACGTGTATGTTACTTGAAAAAGATGTAAGTTCAAAGAGAAGTTTCCCGTGCTAGTATACTTTAGCTTTTGGTAATTTGTCTTTTAATCGACATTTCACCTTATTGTGGCCTGACAATTTAGTCAAACTGTCATATTATAGCATAATTCGGTAGACTTCCTTTTCTGTTCATTCAAATTTAATAAAGACTTTATTAAGCTGTTGGTGGGGTACTTCTGGCTTTCTTGTTCTTCACGAGTAGAAATGAAAGGTTCAGGGAAATTTCCTTTGCAAAAAGGAATTTAAAAAAGATACAAACATGTTCAAGTTGAAATAAATGTATGATTGTTAAATATTAGTCTTGTTCATCCCATGTATCCTTCATCACAGTTTAAGATCATTTTGGTAGGACATGGAACCTTATAGCAATGCACTTCTGGAATAATTGTAGATTCCCCTAAACTTGGTTTACTGAGTTGCCTTTCTTTCTATCTATCTGCCAGGACATTGTACGAAGAACTAAACTTACTACAACTAGAGAAGCATGCAATCAAAGTCCAAAAGTGCAAATTGTGGGGAAGCCAAAACTTATAATGTTCCGAATTCCACTGTATATTCTGAACCTTGGTGGAATACTGCTGGCAATAGTCCTGTTTCTCTTGGATTGATGCGGGGAAGTGCATCAGATTCACAATCACCGGAACAATCTGTGGATGGCCGATCACAATCTGATGGTGGATCCAACGAGGAAGATGATGATGCTCCTGAAAAATCACAAAGTACCATACCTGTGCATTCAGGTATCTCTTCAATCTTGATTTTTTTTCTTTATCAGTAAATAAATGTTATTGATAGCAAAAAATAGTCAAGCACTAAGCTAGAGCTGAACTTTAAAAAGTGAGAGTCCCTCCTGTACAAAAACAATAAGGATAGGCTCCCCTATACGAAGTTACTCCTGTAGTGAGCTATAAAGTCAGTCATGCCTATTTCATCATATGTATCCTGTAAATTACGTGAAGTTGCCAGTAGGCCTAAACACCTATATTTGAGGGTCTGAATTGAGCTATTCTTTCCACCACCTTGCGTTCCACTCTACGTTCTCAAGAGGTGCTAAAGATAATAAACCACATGGTCATTGACAGCGTGATATGGCCTATTTTTCTTCATTTGTCTCTTTCTGACAACTAATCTACTATTATTTGCAACTAAATAATATATGAATATTCGTTACTGTAAGGTTAAAGTTCCGTCACTTTTACTCATTTTTTGAGAAGAGTCAAATTACCATACAAGTTTAAAATATGTTGATACAGCTCCTGCTATTGGAAATAATTTTATTGTTTGTACTTGCATCCAGTGTTGTCAAAAGTGTGCTTAAGCCCTGAAGCGAGGCTCAAAACGTGTTGAGTGCTTCACCTCGCTTAATGCGTGCTTCAGTGTCGTCGTCAAGGTTCTAAGACATAATTTTCCTTGCCAATGAGCCTCTTCTGAAGATGCAACACTAAACAATTGATATTTCACTTTATCGTAATTTTCTTTTTCAACTTCTTGTTCATATATTTGTCATTCATGCTTATAAATATTAGTCTTGAACTAAACATATGTATATATATATTTGTATTGCTTCTCCCTTGATGCCTTTTTTCACTAAAGCTTACACTTTATTTGTGCTTTGCTCTTAAAGCTCCAACGGACCTTAGAGCTTTTTTGCGCTTTTTGCTTTTGATAACACTGCTTGCATCTGATAACAAGAAGCTATCAAAGTCTTTTTTTAAAGAAAAAACTTCAGGTTAGTGGAATCAGTTAATAGAACCAGTACTTTATGGATTATCTCTAATTTTTTCCTTATTTTTGGTCATATGTTGTATGTCAATCATCTTTGTTTTGTAGTGCACATCGAGGATTAAATGAGATCATGTCGTTTGAAATGGTTTGGTCATGTCTCTTCTCGACCTACGCATGCACCTATTAGTAGGTGTTAAACCATGGGGAGTGAAAGTGTTAAAAAGGAATGAGGTAGACCTAAAATTATATAGAAGGAAATTGTCTTAGAAGACCTACAATCTCTTGCAATTCATGTAGACTTAGCAAAATATAGAGCACAATGTAGAAAGGATCTATATAGGAGATGCCATTTAGTTAAAAATATAATTTAGTTATGTTAGTACTTAACTTTAGATCCTATGTTTTCTAGGAGTCCTTTAGTCATGACAGTGATTTATATATTAGTAAAAAATGTAGAGAACTTCTAGTGCTTTTTATTTTTTAATTTTGAATAATATTGGTCTGAATGAGTGATATGGTCCCTGATGATGATTCATATAGCCGATCTTAATTTGCTTGTGATTAAGGCATAGTAGTTGTTGTTGTTGTTAAGGATTGGAAGTCTGTCATGATACTTCATTTGCCTAGTTACTTTCTTCTTTTTTAAATCTTTTGCCACAGAGAGGGAAAGAAGGTGACATATTTGTTGAGGAGAGAAGTGTTGTGGTAGAGATGGCAAAAAATATATATCTTTCGTGATCTTAATGGCTGTAAATTACTTAAGTAATGCCTATGCATTCTTGTTTCAAAATTAGATGGGAGTTATCCGCAAGTAGATCAGAATTTACAGCCAATTGCATCAACCATACCTCCAAAGGGTGATGGGAGCCTAACCCAACCCCCACACCTTGAACTTATTGCGCATTCCATGGTAAGTATATTTGACTCTATGGGGTTTGAGAAGTTTGATTTGCTTGTTGGGTTATCTCACTTTCTTTTCCTTTCTGATTTTAATGTTATTCTGTAATTGACATGCAGGCATGTGCTCCAAATCTGTATGCTGACCCATACTATATGGGAATGATGACACCTTTTGGTCAGCCTATGGTATGCATGTGGTTTAAATTCTTAACTTTGATTTTTCCAGTTTTTCCCCTGTTACTTTGTTTTAGATCTGATATGTTAATAGGACAATTTTACTTTCCTGCCAATTTAAACTTTGGGATACCTCTGGGACTGCTCAGTGTATTATGTCCTTGGGGATATCAAAACATAGAAAGTTGCTTCTGCATGGTTGTTTGATGTAACTTTTGGCAGGTGCTGAAACGAAGTCTTTCTATGTGTTGGCTTAACCCTGATATCTTCTTGTAGTTAGCTTTGTTTTAGAAACACTCACTATCTCCGTATTGCCAGCTCCCAAGTGACTTGCTTAATATCCTTCTTGCAATCATACATCTTACAACATTATTGTTCAATTTGGGATGGTTTATTTCTTCTTTCAATTGAATTAGAATCAGTGGCACCCGCACGTGCCTTTCCTTTAAATCATTGAATGGATTTCGTAGGACAGTTGGTATAAAGGGTATTACGGATGCAAATTCTTTGATTCGTCTTTTAAGGAACTCTTCCCCGCTTTTTATACTGCGTCTAACAGATACAAGCACTCAGTTCCATAAAGATCTATAGCTTTAGTATTCTTGAAAGGTAGATCAGATCAGCCAGGTTGTACTGGCTGATTCCCATATCATTTAACCTCTGCATGATATGCCTAGGAGTAGGAAACCACCTTGAGAAACATTGCCACTGAAGAAACATCCATTACAAAAAAATGATACCCAAAAAGAAATCCATTATAACATAGTTGTGCCTGGGGCATGTTGGTGGCTCAGCACAAGATGTTTTAAGATCCTAACTGAAGGTGGTGCTATACAGGTCCCTCCTCACGTACTTGATATGCATCATCCGAGGATGCCTTTGCCCCATGAAATGGCTCAAGAGCCTGTTTATGTCAATGCCAAGCAGTATCATGGCATTCTGCGGCGAAGAGAGTCACGTGCGAAAGCAGAACTTGAAAAGAAGCTGATAAAAGTGAGAAAGGTTAGTATGTGCCTCATCCAATGGGCTGCTTGTTTGGTATTCTTTTCTCCTGTTATCCAAGTGCATGATCCACCTTTTTTAGCAGCATATGTTTTGTTACGTGTGCCTGGGTGTTCTGGAGATATGTTTCCCAGTATGAAGTTCTCTTAGTTGGAAGTGATTGTACCTATTTCCTTGTTCGGGAACAGAGATGCACCCCCACACTGTCTGAGCTCACTTTTCTGAAAAAAGAAATTCAACTGTTTAACAGGTTGTCTAAGCATTGTGTATGAAATTGCAGTTTTAAGAATTTTGTGTCACTTAAGTAGGAGGAAATGAAAGTTAACTGATCATATTGTTTCTTTAGTATAAAGTAAACAGGATTTGATACTAGTGCTTCAACCCAACCCCCCTTCCCCTTGGTGCCACCCCCCAAAAGAGAGTGACAATCTGCTATTACTTTGCTTTTATCTGTGTAGAATGCTGTTTCCACACTACTTTTTGAAACTGTAAAGTCGAAAAAACCACTCATGAATATCATTTGGTGAAATATGTTCCTTATGCCAATGATTTCGGCTTCTCCATTGTATATTTTTACTGTGAAGTCACAAGACTGGCTGACATGCTGGTGATATGCGAGATATGCTCAGTTTGTTCTGTTTACTCATCCTATTGCTGATACTTTCTACAGCCATATCTTCACGAGTCGAGACATCAGCATGCCTTGAAAAGGGCAAGAGCTTCTGGAGGGCGTTTTGCGAAAAAGTCAGATGCTGGTACTTCGAAGGGAGAGGGTTCTGGTTCTGCTGTTTCTTTGCAGTCTGTGCATTCATCAGGTTCTGAACCTTTGCTGCCCAATGCTGCTGATGCTCCAGAGTGGCATAAAGATAGAAGTTTGGCCGAGCATCAGCATTCTTATTCAAATGGTAACGGTTATGGAAAACGAAGCGACTTTCAGGAACCGAAATATCAGGCCCAGTCTGCCAAGGTAGGGGAAGGAGGTTCTTCTGGCCAGCGATGGTAGAAACATCACATCTAAACCAGATCTTTGCTGTGTAGTGAAGCTTTAGTACCATGGAAGAGCTAAAGAATCTTATCTGACCATATCAGCAGTTATATGTTTCACTCTTAGCTGGTCCAAGCCTGGTGGCAATTCATCCTTGGCTTTTTATTTCGATGTTTATGGGAAAGAGGGGTCATGCGCGTAGTAGATTCAGTTCTTCCTTTCTGTACAGAAAAAAACCGACTAGGACTAGAGTTGAAAAGGAAGAATTCAGTAAAGCATATGGCTAGCTGGTTACTTGTTAGTGTAATTTAGAAGGGTGTAAACTGTGTAAAGTCATAGGTATGCTGTAGACTTGTCCCATTTCCTCTAGGGGAATGAGAAGTTGTAGGTGGGTTGTAATACTTTGTTAACATTTCCTTGTGCTGCTGTATTTTAGGATCCTGATTTTGTGCAACTTCAATTTTAAGTCGATGACAGTTTTCTCCTTTTTCTGGGCTGTGAATGTGATAACCATAGAATCTGGAGTTTATCCCAAGTACAGCACATTGTCACCAAGTTCATGCAAGTTGGTCTGAACATCACTGTTTGTGTGCAAAATGTGAATTATTTTTTACCGCAAATCAATGGAAAATTTGTGTTATAAAACATGATTTTCCCACTCATTTCTCAACGAACCAATTCATTGGGAAAACGCATGGTAGAAAATAGATTCTAAGTAAAAATTTCTTTTTCAGACTAATATCAATGGGAAAATAGTAATTCTTTTAATAGTGATATTCATAAAATGGGATAAAATTTTAGAGTCAAAGTATAGAGCAGTTCAACAAAATTCTTCCCAGGAATAACTTACTTCAACAAGTTCAGATAAAGCAGACAATCATGATTCTTCCCAAGAATCCCTTGATAAGTGATATCATTTTGGTAAAATCAAATAGAAATTAATGATATGTAATGCAATGTTTGCCCACTTACACGATGTAATAACCCGCCAGGTTGTTTTGTATTTTTGAAAACTCATCTACCATAAAATACATTTTTTTTATAGCTTTAATATATTATTTATATATGACTTTCGGGGTATGGGTGACACGATTCTCGAGGTGACTGAATGTGGTTCAGGAAAGATTCTCAGTTTTGGAAGTTTAAAGTTTGGAAAGTTTGACTAAAGTCAACATTTTGGGTTAATGAGGTTGAATTTGAGTTTTGACAATTTCATTAGGCCTGGAGTGTAAATTATGATTTAATAGGATGTTTTGCAAGGATCTCGAGGTGTTTGGAATGATTTGGACACTTCGTTGAGTTTTTAGTTATTTTTGAAAATCTTTTGAGTTGAGGTGAAATTTGGTTAAGACGACCTCATATTGGTGATCTGATGATTCCGATAGATCTGGAATAAATTTTATGATTGATTTGCATATTTGATTTGTGTTCAGGGTTACGGATGAGTCTCAGAAGACTTGCATTCTAGTAGAATTTAAAGATAAGAGTTGATGTCAATCAAATAGTTGACCAATAGATATTGAATTCATGATCTGAGTTTTAAAAAAATTTTATAATGATTTTGGACTTGTCTGCAAGTTTTGGTTAGACTCCAATGAGATTTGGGTGATGTTGCACTCGTATTTATTATTTTGATGATGTTAGGGGCATAATCAGTACCATTTGGAGAAAATAAGCTCTAAATTATATTTTTATTGAAACATTAGATTCTTATTGTGATTACGAAATTATTAAAAAAAAGAATCATCGAATTTTGATATCGTATGAGAGTGTTCTGGACTTTTTAATATGAAAATCTAGTATTGGTGCAGCTGTGGTCGCGATAACGAAGCACTAATTGTGACTGCAAAAGGCTTCAGTTGCAACCACAAGGGCTCTTGTCTCGGCCACAGGGTATTTTTTCACAATCACATAGTGTTGTCACGAAAAATACACCTATAAATTGGCTGATTTTGGGAATTTCTATTTTGAACATTTTGAGAGGTCGAATTGAGACGATTTTTGAAGAACTTTTATTGTATGAACGCTAGGTATATGATTCTATCTTTGTTTTGTTAACTTTTCAAGAATACCCATTATCATGCCTTGATTCACGAACTTGATCTAAAAGATGAAATATTAAGCTCTAAAGATAAGAAACTAAAAATTATTGATTTGAGGGTCAAATAATGATCAGATTTAGCTAATTTTTGGCGCATAAGCTTTTTGTCTAATGGGTAAACCAATTTTAAAGTCAATTTTCAATTTTGACCTTGGAGAATCTGGGTTGACTCTTTTTGGTTGAATTTTGACCTAGAGTTTATATATCAATTTGAATGTCTATAGACTCGTATACTCATGCAGTGTATGTTTTTGATAGATTGGGAATACTTTGAGGTGATTCAGAAGGGAAAGAAAATTTTGTGAAGGATCGTGGCACGTATGCTTGATTTTTGAGGTAGGTTATAGCTATTCACTTAGACTTTGCGTGAGCGATGGTTTATTCTATCAAGTGTGTTATGGGTGGGGTGTATTGGTGGATAGGATGATCAGGAAGAATGGCTCATCTACGTGAAACCTAGGTTGGGACCTAGTTGATAGACATAATATGAATTAAATTGATTATTTGTTGTTGCATCACTCTGTTTCATGTGTTATACCGTACCTTGATGATTTAGTGGCCTAAGGGCAATCTGCTTATTTGAAGAAGTTAGTAGTTTAAGGGCTTTGTATTGAAAGCAATAACTTATTGTTTTGAGAAAGTTAGTTGCCTAAGAACGCTATTTGAAAAGAGATATACATATGAACATCCTTTATTATTGTGATCATGCATACTAGGCCTGAATTTCGTTAGCTAAACCTTTACTTAAAATGGCAAAGTCCACCCAAGCGAGATCCAACAACTTCAATCTAATCAAATTCATCTATACTAGGCCTAAATTTAGTCTAGGGGAACTATTCAAATAAATTTAGGAGACCTCTGGCTAACAGTCAACTCTAAGTCAACTCAATCCAGTCAAGGGACAAAGATCCGAATTTTGAAATTAAATCCATGGATTCGTTACCTATGGCCATAAGTTAAGGAATTCAATAGAATAATCAAAATCCTATTTTGATATCAATTACTAAGTCAATGGTTTCCATTCTTAAGATTAGAGAAAAAATTTCTAATTTGAACTCTTAAATCCCATGATTTTCACATATCAAATGCGATAAAAATAACACATAATCAATAGATCGATGTAAGAAATTCGTATCTTAAATATTAGGACAAACCTCCACCTTTTTCTTGCTCAAAATTGCGATTTAATCACCTCTATACCCCAAAAATGGTTGCTAAATTCGTAACTCAAATTTATATACTACTCAGGTCCTTCTTAGCGTTCGTGACCTTATTTCTCGTGCTCATAGTGCCTCAGTAGTAGTTACCCTTTCACAGGTACAGGCAGCCTCTACGCGATCGGGCAAGAGATTTGGTCAGACTATCTGCCATCTCTTTATAAAACTAAGTATTTTATGTATATATTTTCTAAAATTGGTACAATATTATATGTTGGCATCCATGGTATCAGGAAGTCTAAATGATGTACTTGATTGAAGGTTAAGTTATTTACCTTGTTGACCAACCCTCGCGGTCGCAAAGTCCCTATATTGTGATTACGTTGACCAATTATCCACTTCCCCCTTCGCGGTCGCATAACACATATCTTTATCAAAAAATCTACAACACAAAATGGGTTTCAATAGTGTTGGATAACCCCCAGCCCATTTGATCCAAACTCGAGCATGCCAACAAGTCTAAAAACACAATATAGACCTACGTGAAGTCTCAATCACCCAACGGTATGTGAGGTCGAATTCCGAAAAAAGTTCATATTGAAGAATCTTTCCAATTGCCCTTTGGGTCTCAACCCAACTTGTCTCATTAAGTCCAAAAATATGATACCAAGCCATTCGAAGCATCAAATCACAAAATGGAGTATAAATGCTCAAAATGGGGATTTGGGTTGCTACACATAATGACGCAACAATATGTAATTTTATAAAAGTTAATACACAAGATTGTCTTTGTTATAAGATGAAAAAAGAGAGAGAGAACAATATCAAATGCTCAAAATCCATCATGGATAATCTTATATTAGTTTGTTGATTTAATTATCAATATAAAAGTCTCACTATAGTTAATTCTTACTTATCATGGTTGTAACACCCCAAAATTACTTAAGATCAGACCCGAGACTTGGAGCAAAAACCCGCAAAAAAACCTGAAATTTTATCACAAAATGAGTCAAGGTACAACTCTTTGGATGGTACCACGAGTCATGGTCAGACTCGTGGTAGGCAGACTGAGTTTTCGTGTTTCAAACGTAATGACTCAAGTTACGAGTCGTAGTGACAAGTGATAGGTCGTGATAAGTGTCTGTAAGATGGAGTTCAGAGAATAACTGATATGGCTTCAGGAGGTACGAGTACATGTAATGGGTCGTTGGATCATGGGGCCATCTATGCTATTCATCCGTGGGAAGAGTTCCAGAGAATGTGCAAGGTGTATCCCCTAACCACAAGTCACAAGATGACTCGTGGTAAGATAGAATGGGTCATTATAGGGGGTCATGGTATGAGGATTAGAGAGTTATGAAATAAGGGCCAGCTTATAACGAAAGGTGACAATGAGTCGTGGTCACCGACGGGTAGATTCTTAATGCGAGTTCCTAAGATTATTTTCGTAACTTTTTATGTTTTTAACTCCTAAATTAGGTTGTTTTGAATTTTCTAAAGGGTGTATTAGAGGATTTTACTTAGCCTAAGCTCTCATTCCTCTCAAAACACTGTAGATTGAAGATCAATTCTCTCAAGGCCCTCAAGCAAATAAGGTTCTTCTTCTTCTCAATTCTTCTTGGTGTCAAGCTAGTGTCAAGAGCTCTTCAAGTTAGGTGATTCTCATGACTAATCTCAAGTCTAATTTCATGATTTTAATTTCTTCAAGTCTCCAAACTATGATTTTTATGAATTTCTAGGGTTAGACCCTTTTTTATGAAAAACTCTATCATCTCTTATGAATTTGATTCTCTCATGTTTCTAATTATGACTTATGAATAAGATCACATGATTTATATAAAAAAAACCTCATGATTCTCTATGTCCAAGTTATCATGATTTTACTCAAGTATGTATAAATCTCATGAATATCAAACTTATGTATCATGGATGTATTTTTACCATTGTTTTAATGGCTAGTTCATGTATCTCAAGCAATTTTTGAATCTATCATGTTATTTCAAACTAACCCATTCAAAACCTTTGTTTCAAGTATGATTATGAGCACCACATATATTTTGGGAGTAGTATTTAATACCGAGTAGGTCAGGGTTCCAATACACCTAAGTCTCATAAACTATGTGCCACCGTAAGTATGAAGGAGACCTCGCCAGAGAGTGTCTCCCTTGCCCTAAGGGGCTCATGAGTGATATCACACCTTCAAGGTTCTTACCCTTGGCAAGGTATGGACACACCTCCTAGCTAAGATTACAAGCTGGGCTCTATGTCTGCTCACTTGGAGTATGTTGGTTATAAGAATCTCCCATTGTTCCTCATGATTTCATGATTCTCGATGTTCATGTTTTATGATGTTATGAATTATAGTATTTTGACTCATTGATCAATTTATGAGAGTTACTTACGATTTCTAATATGATGAGCTTTATGATTTTGCTTTTTAAAGCCTTAGGTCGTTGTACTTCAAACTACGATGAATAACTTATGTTTTATGGCTATCACGATCATGACTTTTTAGCATGTTGTCCTTACCCTCATGTTTTACTTATCCTCCATACTTAATGCATTCAAAGACTGATTACATACTTTTGCACTATATCATCTCATGATATAGGTACAGGTAATCAATCTCAGTCTCACCACTAGATTCGATCTTGTCCTAGATTCAACTTAGTATTAGTGAGTTCTCATCATCTGATAACATCAACTTTGATTCATGTCTTTTTATTTCATTTCCATTTTTAGACTTAGTAGAGCTAGTTGGGGGGCTTGTCCCATCAACTCATCTCATGTTTGGAGGCTCTTCAGACTATGTTATGTAGGTATTTAACAGTTTTGACTTGTAGTCTCGATTATACGTTTGATGATATCTTAGACTTCCGCTTATGCTATCTCTTATGATTGTTTCGCTTAGTAATGCTTATTCTTATATTATGCATGTACCATAAGTTATCTTGGAGTCATTCATGGTTCTAGATCCCGTGTCACGTCCGGGGTCTATGCTTGCGTCTTGATAAACTTGAAATCAGAGAATCAGGTGTAGGTGTGTCCTAGGGTGTCTGAAAAGCCGCGTTAAGTAGAGCTTTCTTCATGGGTGTGAAAAGCCCCACACTTATGAGAAAGAGGCTACAAGACATTATAGGAAACTTTCCTTCTTTCATGTTATATGTCGTGCGATAAAGTCCAATTCTCTTACTCTTCTAACTTGTGCTATATGCATTTGCAGACGCCTCAATTGTCTATCTTATCAGTTGTTAAGTATTTGGGCCAACATCCTTAGGCTGTTCATGCAGTGCCATGTACAGATTGCCTAGAAGGGCTATAAACAAGCGTACCCTGCCTACGAGGCTATACTGTGCTTATAAGAGCTATAAAATGTCGGGAAAGACTATATTGAGGCCTACAGAATCATATTGACGTCTATTCACTTATGGACTTCCTTTATGCCTAAGTTGGTATTACTGACCCTCAGTAAATCCATTTGTGCCCGTGGTGTAGTCACGGGAGCCCAGAAGGCTCAAATGCAGTTACATGAGCCCAGAAGGCTCAAATACAGCTATAGGAGCCTAGAAAGCTCAAGATACAGGTAGAGATACAGGAGCCGAGTGTGCCCGCAAAGAATGTTATTACTATAGTGAATTATTGGGTTAGCTGGATATCTGTGCAGTTGTTTATATTGCGGCCTTGTCGGTCAAAAGCTTCTTTAAGATGAGATATACTTGATTTGTTCTTGATTATATGTTGTTAGTATGCAGCAGATGTGTATATGTCCAGCTAAGTCAGCTCAAAGTCCCGTATGGCATCAGGTGCCAATTACGCCTCCCAGGATGGGGTATGACAAAAAACTTACCTAACTAGTTTGATTTGATTCTTCTATTTGAGAACCCAATTCTAATTGGTTTGGTCATAACCGACTCAAATCGAACCATAAATACTCCTAATCACAGGGTATCTCTACACAAATATATAGTATAACAAAGGATGAAATCAATCTTTTTTTAGAGCTCTTCCAACTTGATGTGGGTACAAACAGATTGAACTCCTAGTATTAAGAACATTTTGGATACAGTTTTCATGCTTTGGATAGCTATTGGTGTGCTTTGCAGTTTGGAATATTGAACCATGATCAAATATAGATGTCAGTTAAAATGTAAAAATTGATACAGACAAATTAGGTTCGAATTTAGCACCATAAGTATATTAATGACAATTCGAAATATATCATCATCCTTGAGAATTTTTATAATGAAATGTTTTAAGCTGAAAATTTTCGAGACAGAAATATATCCTTTTTTCATTATAATTGACACCAAAAATCTCAAACAGTATGATACAATAATGTCATACTATAATTGACACCAAAAATCTAATAAATATTATTCAGGACTCTGGATTTTAAAAAAAAAAAAAATGAACAACAATCCATGTAGCATCTCATCTTTCGACAGAAAGACATAGATAACTACAAAAAAACTAACACTTAATCTTCAGAGGCATCTCATCAGACATCACCTCCACTTTGGAGTATCAGTTGCAGTTGAGAGCAGTTTTGAGATAATGAATTGTACGAGATACATGAGCTTTTACTGTGTTAGCTGACTCCATACAAAACTTTGCATCAGGTGAGTTGTTCAATAATACTTGGTACCCAATGGTCACCAGGGATCCACTACAGCTATTGTCATTACCTTTCTTCCCTGAAGCTCCATTGCAATTATTATTATCCCCAGAAAAACAGTCAGGAACTATTGCAATTCCAGATGGCAAGAGAGCTACACAAGAAGAGTCCCCTCCATTCATCACCATATTCAATGATAGAGAATCAATTTTTGCATATACAAAAAGGGATCCTGTTACATCTGCGTGAGTGTCTTGCAAGAAGAACATGTTGTTTTGATTAGCACTACTGTCGTCCCCCTACGAGTCCAAACCAAAATAAAAGCTTATTTAGAAATCAATGAATTACCTACAAGAACCAATGTTGTCATATTCCCAGAAAATATAATAATCAAAACTCACATTAGCAAGGAAAGGAGGAATGCCACTATCAAGATTCTGATCCTTGAAAATGTAGACCATCTGGTGCAAGGGATTACTACTCAACAATACATTCTGTTGGCTCTTCAGTTGTTCCTTCATGAAGAATTCAAATAAACATTGTGGTTTCACAGGCATACGTATTGTCTTTGTAGCACTCAACACCACGCCAATAGGCTCACCAGGGTCATCAATGTTCTTCCTCATCATCAACTTTACATCTTCTTCATTTTCTAAATGAATTATTTTCCATTTGTGAATGGTTGCACAAACCCCAGCGCAAAAGTTGCGAGTCATGCGTTTAGCCAGCATCCCTATGCCTTTTTTATTACTTGGACAAACTGCCACACATGAAATTTCATCAGAATCCAGAATCTTTTTTTGTTAATTAAGTCCAAAATGTCAAAAAGAATTGGCACAATAGTGTGACCTGCAGGACCACTTGTGGCGTTAACAGAAGACATCATCACTAACAAGAACTCAGATTGCCTTTGCAGATTGGTCAGCCACCTTTGTGCGCCAAACCCGAGGCCAGACCTGACCAAAGGGCGGTACAAATAGTGGACAAATTTTTCGTCATATTCCATGTGCTCGATCCAAGTAACCTGAAAATATATTACATTAATTTTGTATATAAATTTTATGAAACCCCTAGATAGAAAAATATGAGCATGCACGAAATATTAACCTAATTATCAGTTATAATTAAATGACCATTGTTGAAGACAACTTAGAAAACTCAACCACCAAATCAAGTACAAAATTTCAAGAGATATATCATCCACCTAGGGGTCGTACCAATAGATGTGGAATGAGGGAGTGTGCACAATATTTAGAAGGTCAATCATAAAAATATTTCCTTTTTCAAGAAAGAATAGAGCATATTGCATACAATTACTAAATAATTGCATTCATAAAGTCTAGAATAAAGTGTATCTTTCTCAATATGGATAATATTAAGTATAAGCGAGATAAAGTTATCGACAAAAAATTAGTATATCTTGGTCATGT
The DNA here is from genome assembly GCA_035772735.1 of Datura wrightii. Lineage (NCBI taxonomy): Eukaryota > Viridiplantae > Streptophyta > Magnoliopsida > Solanales > Solanaceae > Datura > Datura wrightii. The sequence goes on along the minus strand of JASDFA010000012.1, from coordinate 4,534,502 downwards.
AGACCAATTCATAGAAAATGTAACCCAAGGAAGATATGGAATCATAACTATTGGAGATAGACCTAACTAAAAATAATTATTTAAAAATATTTTAGAAAATTGTGAATTACCGTGGAGTAACCATTAGGCATTTCTTTCACAATACATCCAGAAGGAAGTCTCCTACAATTTCCACTTTTACATTGGCGTGAACTTTCTTGGATTGTGTCAACAGACACATCCACAATAACCCAAACACCATCAGGAAGTTGTTGGCAGAAGCGGAGAAATTTTATTTCGCGGACAGGGACCAGATCAGAAATAATTTGAAATTCAGTTTGAATCTATAAATCAATAATTTTAAGATGTTAGCACGAGTAATAATAATAAAATAAACAATATATGTGACTCCAACAAAATAATGAGTTAGAATAAATACCAATAGAAGAGTACCGCTCCTATTTCCACCTATGCCACCGGAAATCACATCAAACGTAGAGGTTTTCCCGACAATGCATGAAAATATGTCAACCCATTGGTTCTGCATTTAAAATAATTGGCCAACACATACTTAGTTTATTGAATTGAAAGTTTAAGTTAATTGAGCTAAAGATATGCAACAACTAAAGAAAAAAAGGAAAGGAATATGTCAAACATAGTAAAAGTAAGGGTAGAACTACACATAAAATAAAAAATGAAGTTACAATTACACATGCCAAACAAAGTGGTAAACAGATGGAAGTTCATAACATACCTTTTCCATTAATATTTCCACCAATGTCTGACTGTTGATAATCAGTATCCCAGATGTCCTTGTGGCTTCTGTTGTAAAATGTGAAGGTTTCATGCCATTAAATCGAGTAAATGATTTAGCATATTCCTCAAGATTTAATGTTTCTCCACCTCCATTCAAACTTCTGACCCAAAAAGGCTCATCCATCTTAGCCAGCTTAAGTAGCTCATTCATGGCATAAAAAGCAAGATTCATTAACTTTGACTTATTGTATGTGCCATCTTCATTAACCAAGCTTGTGGTGTTGATGACTGGCAGATCATTTTGAAAATCAGATTGAGCCTTCATGAAAGACATAGATCCTTGTAAGGATGCTGCTGAAGGCCCCATAAGCTTTTTTTCCATGCCACGGATTCTCTTAATTTCATGTTTTAGTCTGTTATTTTCGATCCTTGTTTGATGTTCATCAACATTTATGTCAGGAATAATAGCCCCATAACCACATCGTTTGCAAATTGGGTCTCTCATTGCTTCCTTCATAGAGATATTTTGTATGTAAAGCACGTAATTTTCTTTTTTCAAGGTTTCATTTTCTTCACATTTTGATTTCATCTGTTGGAACAAAATAATCATAATTAAAACACACAAGAAAGGAAAAGAAAGGCATATAATGCATCCATCACCTTGACTTGGGATCTTCTACGTTGGAACCAAAACTTCACTTGATTGCTATTCATGTTCAGTTTCCTTCCAAGTTCTAATCTTGCTTGTGGGTCAGGATGAGGATTCTCTTTGAAGAAACTGCCACCAAAGAAACAAATAAATGAACAAAAGTTGGAATTAAAACATAAGAATAAAAAGAAATTGCAGTGCAGTGATACACACGCTTCAAGCTCTTCAACTTGGTTCACATTACGCCTACTATATGTCCTCTTCTTTAACGTTTCACCATGCAGAGAATTAAGTTCATCTCTGCATTCACCACCATCTATGTTGTCACTAATAGCTCTGCTCTCGTTGTGGCCTTCCATCTTTGATTTCTGCATCAATTTAAGGTATACCAATTCAACTAAATATCACATATCAGTTAAAAACACACCTAAACTATCATAGTTTTTTGAGTTTTCTATCATAACTATCCTAAAATTTAAAGAAAGAGAAGCCAAAAAGTGTAAAACACTAAATAGAAGGACTTTATTTTTTATTTTCCAAATCGTTGACTTATATAATTTGGATTCACGTTGAATAAGTTTATAAAGAGATACACAATACTTCTTTATCAAAAAGAAGTATTGATAACTTTGCGACATCTATAATTACAGCAAAAAGTCATAAATCCAACAAAATATCAGGAGTTTGTTTGAAAAGTCATCTAGTAATTAATACTGAGTGTAATTGGATGTAATTTTACAGTTTGACATGTTTGTTTGGCCAAGTAATTACATGTTAAGCAAGAAATTTGGTGTAATTAGGAGTGTGTAATTACACTCTCCAATTCCTAGGGGAGGTGAGAATTGCATGTAATTACATGTTTACTTTTTAATTTATTCATTTTTGTTTTTATTAATTTATTTTCTTTATTTCTTCATTTTAATTTCTAGTTTATTTTTATTATTTAATTTTTTTATAAAATATTTTTTAATTTTATGTTATTATCTTTTATTTCCTTTCCTCTCAATTTTCCGACCTTTACTTCTTGTGATTCTATGTAATTGCTCTTATTTTTTTATTCTAAAAAGATATATTATTATTCTAATTATTTATGCTTACTTTTTTTTAATATTGAATTTATATTATATTTTCAGTTCTAATTTGTTTGTTTCAGTAGTATTGACTTATTATTTCACATTACATGCTATTTAGTTTTAACTATTGATAGATTATTTTTTATCAAATATTTGAACAATTTTATGATATTATGTTTATAATGTTAATATTTTTTTTCAAACATGCATTCTATGATGTTCTTAAAAAATATGAATTTTAGTTTTTATAATTATTTAAATTAATATTTTAATTTAAAAATATGTATCTACTATTTTTTTTTATCATATTAGTTCAACTATATATTTATTAGAGACAATATCTATCTTAAATACCTAATTTAATATCATTTATAAAGACATATATTTGTAAAATATTAAGTTTTGATAATTAACTTTTATTTCTAAAAATTAATCTAACTACGTAATTACACTTGTGCAACCAAACAGTACGTTTGTAATTACATTATAATTACATCATGTCAAACAAACAGGTCATCGTAATTATTAGATTGTATAATTACACCAATTTCAATTACACAGTAAATTTTCAAACAGACCCCAGAGAAAACAACCTTTTACTCAATCTTTTTCTCCTTTTTCCCATTGCTAAACTAAGATCCTGAACCAAAAATTATATGCATATTAAAAAAAAATCAATTTTTTTTAAAAAAAATTAATTCCCATAAACTAGATTTAAAAAGGATTTTGATTTTTTAACATGAATAAAAAAAAAGCATCAAACTTTTTGGACCTTCAAGATCTAGACATACATACCCCTTTCCCCCACCAGATTTTGATGTTTGGGGATCTTTAAAGAGTTATTAATTTAATGAGTTCATAAATAATGTTTAACATGGAAACAAGGAAAAAAGAAATGAGAATTAATTAGCAGATTAAAAGTTTACTTACAGTGACACGATATCACGTTTTCCTGAGTAACGTAAAAACTCGCTGAAACTGAGAATAACAAAAGTGACGCAGCTCCCGAAGAAATTGAAAAACAAACTCGAGAACTGAACAGATCGATTAATTTAATAAAGAAATTTTAGAATGATAATTAAAAGAAATTTTGCATAGACCAAAGAGAGAAATTGGTCCACTTTGATTGGTTTTTCCTACTTTGTTACCAAAAAAGAAAAAATAAAAGTGTTCGAGATTTCAAGAATATGATTTTCTAAAGTCAAATATATTAAAGTGAAAATTACTTTTATATTTTAGACGAAAACATAAATAATTGTTTAGCATTATATAATAATAATAATAATAATAATTAAGGTTTTGTATCATCGCGTTTTTTATTCTAATTTTTAATCGCATTGTCATTTTTAGTCTAAGTAATAAAAACGCGATGGCAGGATGGTAATATGTAACCGAAAATGTATATTTTATATCTTCTCAATCGTTTTATAATTCATATTTTATTTTATCTTATTTAAAAGGTGAAAAATAATAATTATTTTTTTGTTGTTCTGTATGTCCATTTGAAATTGAAAATGTAAAATTTGATGTCTTCTCGATTATTTATAATTAGTATTTTACTATCTTATTTGAAAATAAAACATAATAATTATTTTTGCTATTATACATATCAATTTGAAATTAAAAAAGTAAATTTGATATCTTCTATATCGTTAATAATGTGTCCATATGATATTGAAAATATAAATTCAATATTTTTTCGATTATTTATAATTAATATTTTACTTATCTTATTTGAAAGTGAAAAATAATTGTTATTTTTGTTGTTGTATCCATTTGGGATTTGATAATATAAATGTGATATCTTCTTGATCATTTTATAATTAGTATTTTTTAATTTTATTTGAAAGTGAAATATAGCAATTATTTACTATTGTAGATACATAATATATATTTACATTTAATTAATTATAACATCTTTTGATTTTACCATGATGTGTGGGAATTAACTATTGGGAGAAACGGTAAGTTGATAACTAAATCAATATAAAATAGGATTTTCTTATTATTGTATTGAATTCCCTAGATACGGGTAACTAATTCAGGGATTCAATTTTGAAATTTCTAACCGTTGAGTCAAGGGCTTTATTTAAGTTGACCGAAAATTTACTTTGACTCTGAAGCGTTTTGAAATTAGACTAATTTGGGCATGCTATTGATGAATTTTAATAGATTGGAGCCGTTGGAGCTCTTTTGAGTGGACTTTAGCATTTCAAAAGGTTTGACTAACGAAATTTAGGAAAGGAATGATTTAACTCTTAGTTTGCTTGCTTTTCTCAAAAAGCATGTTATATATGATGCTTATGTATATTTAAAACATCTAGTTTGTGTGAGTGGACAAACACTAACTAAGTTGGGTGCATTTGAAGAATCTAGTTAGATCACAAGGCTTCTAATTATGCGTTTTTACAATATTTGATACTTCTTATTAGGTTGAGCATGTTGTGATAGTTGATTAGCTGCTTAGAATTTTTTATTACTCGATAGAGTGAATATCATTGTGAGTCAACTGAAGATAGCTCAAAGTCAACAAAAGTCCTATACGGACCTAAAACTTCATAGCCTGGACTTTGTTGTAGGTTATAAAGTATTTTTAAAAGGTTAACCGATGAAGGGTGTAATGCATTTTGGTAGGAACGACAAGCTTAGTCCTCATTTTATTAGTCCCTATGAAATTGTTTAGAGGACTAGGAAAATGGATTATGAGCTGAAATTGTTATCAGAGATATCTGTGGTGCATCGTGTCTTTCATGTATCTATGTTGAGGTTGGATAGACTTGACCCTTCTCATATTTTAACGCATGAAGAAATTGAAATCAACAAGGGGTTGTTCTATGAAGAGAAACCTATGCAAATCTTAACCGTCAAGTTAGAAGGTTGAAAACTAAAGATGTAGCTTCGGCTAACGAAACATGAATAGATAGGGCGAAGCCAGCTGAAGGAAGGTCGCGTTAGCGCCCCCTATTTCACTAAAGCAAGAAGAGAGAAAGTTGACTTTGAGAAAGAAGGGCTTCTATCTAGATTAGTTTCTTAGTAAAAGATAAGACAAGAAGCAAGGGCATAGCAGCTTTAGAAAGTCGTTGCGCCTTAGCGCACCCCTTTTCTTGCTCGTTAACGCCCCCCTACCCCTATTATTTAGATTATAGTCATAAAGGAACTAAAGAAAATTTGACAACCTTACTAATAGAAAGGGGATGCGTTCAAGCATGAAGAAAGCTCGAAGAGAAGCGGACATGAAAAAGAGATATTCTCACTTATTTCCTATTTTAAGTGTGTGTTAAATCTCTTGAAAATATGAGTAACAATATGAAATTCCTTGTTATGTATTCAAATTTGCTTATTTGCGGTGGTGAAAGTCCTTGTGAGGACCATATTATATTTGTTGGGTTGTTTGCTGATCTTTAAATTTTTTGGATAGATTCAGCTACAAATGAAACTTTGGCTAAATTTTTTCGAATCTATGAGTTAGTCAAATTTAGGTTATATTCCATATTTGAGGATGAATGATTCAAAAGGGGAGATAATGTAATATCCTGTAACTTCAAGTTCGATCTGAACCGCCAAATTTTATGTGATTATAGGGATAGTTAACACTCCAGAGTCTATCTGAAGTAAAGATGTTTTTTGAGTATTGAGAAGAACTTACATATGTGATAGTGGACTGTGTTTGAGTGTTGCTTGCTAGATAGTCAGGTCGAGTATGTCATATACTAATGACTTGAGCAAGTTCGAGCATGGGAAAGGCACGTTTTTTGACTTATGCACCCCTAATTTATGACATAAATCTATGAGGTTTCTACTATTTGACCAATTCTCGTCGGAGAATCAAGTTAATTTAACTGTCTCTTGGAAGAACCTTTAACTTAAGCAGAAAGTAAAATTAACAAGCAATTTTACGTGAAAAACACCCGGCTCATAAAGGTGAAAAAACCACGACCACACCTCTGTAGGATTTTTCCAAACTTCACTAAACACAATGAGCCTCAACAACTGTTCAAGATTACAAATTTGATAACATAGGAACTAACACTAATTCCTAAATTCAACAGTCAACCTAGACGTTGGAATAATTTCAAGTTACCCCTAACTTGTATAACCAAAACTTTGTAATCTAAATAGTTGCCGTAAATTGCAACTCAACTCAACTCCTAATACAAGAGACTAGAATTGAAAGCTATTGAACATATTCCTCTGAATCGCGTTCTTCGCTTTAGGTTCCTTGCAATAGAATGATAAGTCAGAATTCACTTGAAAATTCACTTATCTGTCTTTTCTCTCTGTTTGAGTGCTTGCCTCCTTCTTGAACTTCCTCGTGTATTTATACTATCGCCTCACCTGTTTCCTTGTTCGACACGAACTCTTGATAAGCAGGAAATTCTATTCTGCTTGGACTCGTGCTCCTTTATAGAGTTTTACTCCACGTCTACTTCTTTACGACTTGCCTTTATCTTCCTGTTATATAAGACTCTCTTCTGGAGTGTCCTACTTCAACAGGGAGTTTGACTGTTTGGACCGACTGTGTGACATGATTCAAGGATATGTTTCAGGTCCTTTGTCAATCATCAAAATACTCAAGTGCCAACACACATGTGATCCACAACACTCGGTACATTTTGATTTTCTAATAGTGTAACAAGGATCACACTCAAAGATCCTATGGTTAATAAGTATGGTATACTGGGCAACCAACCTTGCGTTGAAATGGTTGAAAGGTGATCAGGTTAAACAAAAAGAACCACGAAGCTCCCATAATGTAGAATAAAAATGAAATAAATAAATATTCAGGTTAAGGCGCAGATATCTCGCTCTCTTTCATAAGGAGATTCAAGTCCACTATGGTATAATCTTCACCGATCCTATAGTAGTTCTCTTGACTTCTCCCTTGAAGGATACAACAGTCCAACAACATCGTGTGACTCAATTAGCAACTGCTGATTAGTTGAAGAGTCCAAAGCTCCACCAAAAAGAACACCTTCCTTGGGTATAAAAATACTCTCTTTTGTATAGTGAATTAGTCGAATATTTAGAAATATTTTTCTTTATCTCAACTCTCTGTTTCACTACTACTATAGTCTATAATTCTCTTCTCTTTACATGCATCAACACAAGGAAGAAATATCATTTATATAGGTGTAGGATTTCTTTCACAAGTAAATGTCAAGAATGTGGATAGTCATAATGTAGGTGAATTATGAGAGAATTATATCTTAGGGGTACATAAGTTACAAGGCACAATGAAGTAGAATAATGACAGTGTTTAAGCAAACAAGTGGTTCTATCAGTGTAATTTTTGGCTTGGCGGTGCTAACATGAGGTTTATAACAGGTATTTATAGCAGCTCGCCAATTTTGGCACTATTGTGGGCACGTTTGAGGAAGAACGTTTGTTTAAGTGGGGGAAGATATAACGACCTGTCCGGTCATTTTGAGTAATAGGGACCCTTTCCCCTAAATGACACCTCCCAAGGGTTCATGTGGTGAATTATGATTTGTGAGCACATGTGGCATAGATGTCAATGGACTCAAGAGAGTTTTGGAGCATTTGGACTTGAACTAGTGGCCTTGAGTTTATAGAGTTGGCCAGAGTCGATAATTTGATTAAACAAGCTTGGATTCATGATTTAAATGTTCTGATAGATCAATATGATGAATTTAAACTTGATAAAAAGTTCCATTGGAATTGATGTCGCTTGGTCGGGTTTTTGCAACAGCTTGCAATTCTGTGGTTTTCAGGCATCATACATCTTATTTCGGACATGTGAGGTCCAGATGAGAATATGATTGTTGGAAGAAGTTCACAATGATGTTTAAATTTGATCTGCAATTTATAGTTTAATTCTGATGAGTTTCGAATGAATTTTGAATGTATTTTGTGTTTTTAGCGTTTTTGACCATAAAAGTGTAATGACCCTAAGGTCCACTTTTAGTTCTAGAGATTAGATTTCAATTCTGAGACTTGTAGGAGTTCGAGAATGATTTGTAGAACTAATCTGAAAAGTTTGGTGTAATTTTAACAAGTCTCGCTTAAATTTTTAATGCGAAACGTAAAGTTAAATCCTTAACAAACGAACGAGCTTAGAATCATGATTTGAAAAATTCTATTATTTGTACGATGATTTAGAACTTAGCTGGATGGTTTGGACGAGCCTCGAGGAGCTTGAAAATGATTCAAACGTTTAAATTGAAAATTAGTTATTTTGAAGATAAGAGTTGACCATCAGCCAAAGAAAAAGTCAAACAAATCAATTGTTGTGAGCAATTGAAAGAGTGAACCAAATAATTCCTGTAAAAATGTGAAAGGAAGAAGGAAAAAGTTGGGCAGGTTGGGGTTGATTTTGTCACCCTTATATCTATACTAGTGGAAGGTAACAGATACTGGACGAAACGATTGAGATGCGCACGAGATGAACATGACACCACTATTATTAAAAAAAAATTAAAAAAATTAGAAATGGGGGCTATTTTAACTTCGATATAAACTGTGAATTTCTCTATCTATCAATTGTAGATTTGAAGTCTTGAAATATTGCGAAGGGAACTCACCCATAAATTCTGCAGTAGCAGTTAATTGTTGCCCCCAAAATAGTGTTCTGCAATATACTTGACCACAAAAGAGAATTAACAAAAAGGATTAAAACAAGTTGTTACAAAAAAACAAAAAGGAGAAAAGATAAAACTTGAAGCATATGTTTCAACATTTATATAAATTACAAGCCACATTGCTGATGATCACTATCTTCTACTGTTTCCAGTAGCATCTTCACTCTCTTCTTTGGGAAAGGTTTCGTCGTCTAAGTGATCTGTGAAAGCACCTTTTTCACTGCCTGCTTTGCTATCATCATTTGCGTTATCGTTAGAGTCGGTGGCATTGACCACGGTTTCCATCATCCCTGACAGAGCCTGTCTAGGAGACCACTCGAGCACATCATCTATGATGTTGGAAACTCGCTTCTGATACCTGCAACAGTGGATAATAAAGGAATTCAGTTTCAGCTCGATGCATGTAATAGCTATATGCTCTTTCATAAGAAATGCCTGAGATAGAAAGAGACAATTTATTCGCAAAATGAGAAAACATAATTAGCATCAGACGAATTGCTGGCTCTTGGTCTTTTAGGTTGATTCTCAAAATATGACACAAAATTGCACAGTATTTGCTACTGAAGTTCGTCTTTTTGAAGATAAAACATCTAGCTTCATAGGGATTTGGTTTCATGAAAGTTCAATATATACAGATTGTGTTTTTGTTATATTTCTTCAAGTGAACTCCCAGGCTTAAGAGATTAAAGTGCATGCAAGCAAACCTGGCTCTTGCAGCCTCATCAGGAGCATGATGCCTCAGGAGCAAAATAACAACCACAGCTGTTATTGCATAGAAAAGTCTTGCTGTCCACTTAGGTCGCTCGCCTTCATCCTTCTGAGGCCAAAACTGGAACAAATCTTGCAGTGTTGCTTCCTCAGCAAGAATGTTGGGGAAAAACCACACACGCTTCCCAAAAATAACCCAAATAGCACCAAAGATCAAAGCTCTTACTGCAAACACAAAAATTTTCTATGTAATGGTGATTTGCACCTTATAGCAGACTCAAAAATACACATGACAAGCTTGATGAACATGATTTGAACAGCCCAGAGTCACCATTTTACAACGGACAAATTATGCATAACTAAAGGAAATATTAGACATCACTTTAAGCAGAAATGCTTTAATAAATTTTTCGATGAGTGCCAACGAGGGATTGGAGGATTCAAGTGAAGGATAACAGAATATGATTAGCACTTTCCACCGAGAGCTTTATAGACACAAAGCGAAAAGAAGCTTTTGTAGAGTTCCAATGATAGAAAACAGTATTCTGAATTAACCAGAAAGTGTGCAATAGGCGTTCAAAAATCCTACTTATTGAGAAAATGAAAAAAGAACATATTTGTCAATTTTACAGGATTAAAATCACAGAACTTTGAGTTCGACTCACCCAACATTATGATTAACACCTAAATAGTATTTTAGAAAGGAAAAGAAACAGAAGAAAAAGGTCAAACAGTATCCAAATCCAAATACCAATAATAACATCAAACATGATATTGAATCCAATATCAACTTATAGCTCAATAGCACATGAAACATTATTAAGACTGCTAAGGTGTGTCCTCTAAAATCATAGTGATGATGAAATTAATGTAATTCCTCAAAATTGATAGCTCTTTTCTAAAACTTATGTTAGACCTAAAGGACCCCTCATTTATCTTTCAAATTCCATCATGTCTTCAAAAATTATTCATATGGTGTTCTTTCTTTGTACATTTCTAAAGAATATTTGACATGTATCATTCTAATATGAGTATGAAATGAGTACAGCTTAGAATTTGATAGTCATGCTTCCTAGAGAACCATGATGACATATTGATGAGGACAGTTACTTAAAAAGAAAAAGAAAAAGAAATTAAACATTAATAACAGAGGAGCAAAAGCAGCTAAAATGGCTAAAGAAATTGATTTGGGACCTCAGCACTCATATTCACGATGGTACTTTCATACATAAGTCTCAATCAGCTTATACCAAATTTCAAAAAAAAAAAAAAATCCAACTAAAAGGGTCTTCTTGGCTATTCAGGAAATTACATATTCTTCTAGCTAAGTGTTCCAAGAGTTGAAAATTATCATGAACTTCAGAAGCTGACACCTCTACCATGTCAATTCAAAAATTAATATTTACTAACATCTGTACTAATTTAAGATTTCTCAATAGCACTTATGACTACTTACATAGTGCCACAGTTCCCAGGAAGATCAATTTAAACAATTCAAGAGGCAACAGACATCCACCCATTCCAGCTTAAACACTTCTTATAGATCAAGAAAAAAACATGGAGGTCTCATACACCATTGCAACTCACTGACAAGGGTGTGAATACTTCTTTCCTGCCTCTTCGAGGATCTGCTGCTTTTTGATAACTTTCATTTAGGGTGTGTTTGGCACGAAGGAAAATATTTTCTTAGAAAATAAGTAAATTGCTACTCATTTTCTAGTGTTTGGTAAGTAAGCAAAAGAATATTATCCCACGAGCATTTACATGTAATCTAGCAAAATAAAACGGTGATTCTAGGGTGGAAAGGAATGGAATGGTCAAGGGTTGGGTGAGTAGGGGTAGGGAGTAGACAATGAACTTATGGATCTTACTTTCCCTACTTTCAGGAAAGTCATTTTTCTCATTTTTCTCGTTTTTCCAATACATTTTGATCAACTAAAAATGGAAAAATTGAAAACAAACACACCCTTGGGGTGAAAAACAATTTTCCAAGTTCATTGCAAGTAGAACCCGAATATAAATGCAATTTTTCATGCACATAATTTGGATTCACGGGAGATAAACTCATAAACCAGAAATGAACTGAGTAACTGAAAATAAGCAAGAAATAAAACACATGTTTCAGCCATAAATAGAATATTTCTCCAGAGTCAACTACTTAGCCCATGTTTCAGCCATAAATTGTTTGCCCAACTCCAGAGTCAACTCTTAGCCCATGGATCAGCAATAAATAGAATATTTCTCGCTTTAACCACAAAGAAAGTATCAAAACAACCTCATTATAAAGAAGTATCAGAACTATTTTAATTGTGTTCCCATAATACACATTCTTTTTTTATAATGGTGGCGTCTGATTAGCTTGTGTATACCTCAACTATTTTATCGGAGACTGCTACCTCTTACTGGCATAGATAATGGGAAACTCAGCCCACCAAGGTTAAGCAAAGGGAAGAAATCACATAGTGGTCATTTGGTTGTCAGTAAGAGTTAGCAAGCTTTAGTAATGTAAGGATTAGTTATACAAGGTTTGATTATTCATATATTAGTTATTTCATCTTCTACCCTGCACAAAATATTACACAAATTCTCTCATAACTTATACATGTTTTAGTTATGAGGAAAAGAACATGAACCAAACATTGTATTAGTGATGCTATGTTTAATGTAGAAGGAGAAAAAATCAACCAAACATTATATAACTTATGTTATATTTTATGTGGGAATAAGTTTTTCTTATTTTTATAACCAAACAATGTATAAAGTTGAGCATAATATATAGGTAGACACTTTAATTTGGCCTCAACTGGAAACTAAACACTCCAACTTTGAGTATGCACATTTAGATACCTCAACTCGTCTCCACTGTGTCAGTTGAACACTCAACTTACAAAATGATCATCTAGCCACCTCCATAATGTATGTATCATCTCAGCATCAAATGCCCACGAGGAACAGTGGGGACGAATTGAAGTATTTCGTTTCTAGTTGAAACCAAGTTGAATTGTCTAGAAGTGCACTTTCAAAGTTCTAGTGCTTATTTCTAGTTGAAGTCAAGTTTAAGTGTATGTTTATGTATTATGCCATAAAGTTATGCTAGTTTACATACATGAATAACCACTTTCTAACCAGCAATGGAACAACCCATAGTGTTTTTTGTCTCTATTGGGATTTGAACCTTGGTCCTCCAAGGTTTGCACCACTTCATTAATCACTACACCAAGTTCCCATAATACACATTAAAAAAATCAGATCTTTCTAGTTAGCCAAAACTTCACCACTTATAGGTGGCCTCCAACTAGCTAGTGGGTGTGCAAATCTCGGTTTAACCGATAAACCTAACCAAAAAAATGTTAATGGTTTTATCAGCACCGGTTTATTGGTTATACGGTTACCAAGCAGTTTTGTGTTTTTTTTTATATTGGCTAATAGGTTCGATTAACGGTTCTTAGAGTTTACTTAATGGTTAAACCGATATAATAATGCGATGTTAAATTTACCTTTTTATCCCTAACTATAAAAGTGGGCTTTAAATTAGAAATCCTATTACTAATTTCCTATTTCATTTTCCTAAGTTTCATTAGTTTGACTATAATTTTTCTTTGATCAGATAAAGGTATTTCATTCATAAACAAGGTCAAATCTATGACCATTTACAAGAGTAACACCAAAAAGTAGATAATCTACAAAAATATATGATTCTCTACAAAGTCAGCTCATTCTTCTATACAACAAGGCACTTTGTGATTACACCAAAAGAAAATAAGGGACCAAAGACTACTCCTGAGTTTGGTAAAACTCGACTCTAGCCCCTCAAAGGCTCTCCTATTTCTCTCTCTCCAAACAACCCACATTAGCGCAAGAGGAATCAAATTCCAGGCTCTACGTCTTCTCCTTCCTCTTCCGCTCCTCCAACAAAACATCAATTCTTTCACAGTTTTTGGCATTACCCAAGCCATTCTAAACCACCTAAACATATCCCATCATAGTCTCATTGTAAAATTACAGTGTAGGAGGAGATGATTGACTTCCTCGTCCGCTTCCTTGCACATGAAACACCAACTGATGCATATAATCTTCCGCTTTCTCAGATTTTCCGCCGTCAAAATCGCCCCTCTAGCAGCCAGCCATGAGAAAAAACAGACCTTCCTCGGCACCTGTGGAACCCATACTGCACTATGCGGGAATTGAATCTCCTCTCTCATGAGAAGCTTCTCATAAAAGGATTTTACAGAGAAAACTCCATTGTTTCCGGCCGTCCACCACAAATCATCAGGGCTATCAACCGGTATAGCTTGCCTATGAAGCAAGGCCACCAACCTTTGAAACTCATTGACCTCCCAATCTTGGAAATCCCTTCTAAATCTCAGGTCCCAAAAGTTCTCTCCTCCTTGAGTCTCTCTAATTTGGTTTACCATCAATTATCTTGACAAGAAATTCTAAACAAAGTTTGAAATTCATCTTTCAGTAATATCTCCCCACACCATCTATGGCTCCAGGTGGAGGTTGTTATAATTAAATAGATTTATAGTTCATAACTTACCTGAGATTTTCTACCCCCAGTGAATGATTGTTGTATTATCTCTCCAGTAAAAGGTAAGTGAAATCCACCCTATTATGTACCACCTAGTTAGTAGCACTAAACATTTTGATACAACCTCAACTAAAGTGGAAGTAAAATCAAGGAAGGAACTTTGTCCAGATTGATGTTAAAAGGTTGTGGTTTTACATTAGTTATTTATTGTGGCAACACATGCTAATGTGGAAGTTAAAGACAGTTAATTTGGTTTAGAGAGTAACATTGTTAAATAAAGTGCATATTATAAATGGAAACAAGAAGGGAAAGGAAAAAGAAATAGAGGAGAAAGTTGGTTGTGGCCCCTAGAAGACATTTTGTTATTGGTTTTTAAATCGATAACTAAACCATTAAGGACCGTTGATAAACCGATAACAATTATCTTATTGGTTTAGTACGTTTACAAACCGATAACATATAAACCGAATCCACCAATAAGCAGCCCTAATTAGCATCGTGGCCCAACTTCATAGAACTATGTTGAATATAATTACTTTAAGCCTAAAAGAAAAACACAAACGAGTGTACGAAACGGAATGTTTTCCAAATGAGAAACATGTGGGGAATAACTTGCAGTTTCCGTTCTTCACTTCCTTAACATATATGAGTTGTACATCTAAGTTGCTTGGACTCTTCACTTTTGGTGCCGCAACCATGTCGACACAACATGGGTGTGAGTATGGGACCTGTATCGGATCTGATCAATAGATCTTGGGTACTTTGACCAAAATTGATGGACAAATTTGGGACAAATACAATGATTTTTATATATCAAAACAAAAACTAAGGTGAGATTGAAGAAAATGAAATAACTTGTATATAGAAACTTTTATGTCGAGCATTTTCCTTATATCTCCTTAAGGGACTCCCCTCTTTGATCAATATTTCTCCTTGAAATACCTTGTTAGTTTTTCACATAATGTCTCATAATTTAGACATGTAACTCTATTATAGATATTTGAATTATTTTTAACCAAATCCCCGCACACGTATACCGTACTAGGATCCATAACGTTGAATCTTAAAGTTTAGATCATGAAGGATCCGACCTCTAGAGCTGCACCCGTATCGGATGCCTGCACCCGAGTCCAAGCAACTTAGTTGTATGTTGTACCTAAAGTCTCTAATCTCACCCAAGCCAAGACATCATTGCTTTAGTAGTCAACCAAATAAATATTTGGTGTTTCTGTGATATTTAAAACAGCTAATATGTGTTCAAAATCATGATGCTGTCATGATAAGTATGGGAAGCCAACAGTGTACTTGTTGATTGAAGAAACCTGTCAACTTGCTAAATTATAAGACAAATCCCCCATATGTCACAATACTTTTGGCATAAGCTGTAACGCTTTCAAGTTTTAGAGTGGCCACATCACAATGCATCATTTAACTCTATACAAAAAAGAAAATTTAACAAGGAAGTGTGTGAAGAAAAGGGTAACAAGCAAGAAATACTTACTGAATAGCAGACAAAGTATGAGAAGGAGGAGACCGGCACACGTGTATAGTATAAGCAATTTGGCCCAATGGGGATAAATAGGAAACAAGCAGATCGCTAGTGTTAACACCGGCCAGAAAAATGAGAGAAGTGTTTGCCACAGGGGTCTTCTTTTCACAAATGCCCATGCAAAAAAGGCGTCATTATCAGAAAATACTTGATCCTGCAGATATCAATTGAAGAGACTAAGCATCAAAAGTTGTAAGCAAACTATGGAAAAAGAGTTATTCCAGGTGACCAGGAAAAAACTAAAATTTAGTCTAAAAGTGGAAATTTGTTAGAGATGTCAAAAAACCTCTTAAAGATTTTTTTGAGAAAAGAACCATGAACTTTTGTAAAGAAGTTTACTCCAAAAACACCATTTTCAGATGTCTAACTTCTTAGGTGGAATGTATTATTTCACTTTTCTAAAGAGATTTACTCCAAAGAAGAAATTAATAATTAACAAGCCAGCCTCCGATTACAGCTTCAGAACCATAAACAACCACAACACGAACATCACAGATCACGAATGAAGACAATTTATGGGATAGCTTGTCAGCAAAGTGGCACTTCACTATTAAAGTGTTTATTATTGTTTTTTTCTTCTCTGTGGAGAAAATTTCTGTAATTTATAGAAAAGGAAAAAAAGGTAAAAGAATTGAGAGAAGAATGTCCTCGGTTCCTTGGATTCTGATGATTTAATTTGTTCAAAGAACAGTTTCAAAGGCAAGGGTACAGGTGAGGTGTAAGCTGCACAGATTTCCTATTTTTCAATATACTAAAAGAAAAATAATTTAAGAAAGCAAGAAAAAAAATTGTATATAAATTGTAGAAAAATGTATCAATACAGACTTAGTTAAAGATAGGGCACAATGGAAGAAAAAGATCCATAGGTGATAGCTACTAGTGGAGGATAGATTTTAGACTCGTATAAAACTTCTATTTAGGGCTGTGTATCGGTCGGTTTGGTTCGATTTTGAAAGTTATCGGTTTTGCTTATCGGTTATCGGTTTGTAGACATGCTAAACCGTTAAAGAACCATTAAGATATCGGTTTATCGGTTATTGGTTAATCGGTTATTAATCGTTATCGGTTCGGTTACCGGGTTAACCGATAAGATCTCACATGAAATATCTCATAAGTCATAAGTATGTTTAGCTAGAAAAAAGTGGATGAAAAGAGAAAAAGCATATAGAATTAGCTCAACTAAAATAGTCAACTTTAATTTAAATTAAAACACCATCCCTTCACTTTTCATCGACACTCATTTCATCTTCTTGTTTGGATACTTCATATATTGAAGGCTAAAATTATAATTTAATAAATTATTATCGGGTTATCGGTTAACCCGTTAAAACAAGTGGTCAAACCGATAACCGAACCAATAACCCAATAACTTGGGATAGTAAACCGATAATCAAACCGTTAAACCAATAACCCAAATCATTAATCCAATAACTCAATTATCGGTTCGGGTTATTGGTTTAACCGTTAATTTGCACACCCCTACTTTTATTGTTATTATTATCATTATTATTAAATGATTATTACTATTATTTATATATATCTTTAACGAATTTTTTCAGTTTTATTTTATTTATTATGATGATATGATATGAGCTTAAATGAAGAAATGAGGATTCATATAGCCGACCCCAACTTGTTTGGGATTGAGGCTTAGTTGTTGTTGTATATTGTAGAAAAATCAAGGAAAATACAAAACAAGGTGAAAATAATTTTATGTGTAGCTTTTTTTGACAAAGGCTTCCGTTGATACTCATCCAAAAGGAGACGAACTATACTGACTACCATGTAAAAGCGATGGAGTCAACAAAATTCAGAAAGTGGTTCACATCATTTACATCAAAAAACTTTTTCCTACTGCATAGATTCAAAACACATGAAGATTTCCAAGCAGGGATTGAAGTTGTTTCTCCAATTGGAAGCATCTTCTATTCCTTCGTTTCCATATTGTCCAAAAAAATTACAGCTGGGGGTGCACTGCCACAGCTTCCTCTTGTCCTTCTGAACTTTCCAAAGAGTCCAGGTGCTGAAGGCTTAGTTTATACAATTAGGTGTGGCAAGCCAAAAGGGTACGTAAACATGTCCTAAATTTCCTTTGTGCATTGGAATGCAAAAAAATAGGTGTGTGGCACCTTCACATCCTGACCAACAGAGGTAACATCCATTGCTTAGTTTGAATCATCTCTTATTTTGATTGTCCTGTGTAAGGCATGCCTCATACATCAGAATCCATGTGAAACACTTTACCTTTATGGGGGCCTTTGTTCTCTAGAAGACTTTCTGAGGCCAATTAAAATTTATACTATCACGTCTGACTAGCACCAAATAACAACCTTTTACTATGAATTCTCCCATTCTGCTGCGACTCCATCATAATTTGTCCTCCTTTTGGGGGTAATGTTTATCTGCTCCAGTCGTTTAACAGCTCCAGTCAATCTTCCTCATAGCATTTCCTTCTCAATCTAATATTCCAGCAACTATCCTTCCTCATTTCTTTACCACTACCTCTAGTGAGTGTTGATCTGTTAATCTGCAAAATAAAAGGAAATTCTTCTCTGAGAGGGCTACTTCAATACCAATTATCCTGCCAGAATATTAATCTTCTGCCATTTCCCAACTCAAAGCATATATACTTGCTGAAATATTCTCACTGTTGGCTGATATATTTCCATGCACTCATTCCATGTGGCAGAATAGATATTCTTGTCTTCATTGAGATTGCATTCCATGCTTGGCCACGATTAGCTTTCCACACTAAGCCTTTTTATTGATATGAAATCCCCACAACCATTTCTTCCAGAGAAATTGGTTGAGTATCTTCGGATTTCTAATCCCCAAGCCACCTAGCTCCTTACACTCCATCAATTTTTACCAATTGACAATGTGGAACTTATGGTTTTTTTAAATAACCATGGTGTGGTGGCCAACCTGCACACACCTCAACTAATTTCACAGTGTAACTGCTACCTCCTACCAGCACAGATAGCGGTTAATTCTGTCCACCAAGGCTTGAACATATGGAATGAAATCACTTAATATTTTTGCCTCAGTGAGATAACACTGAACTTATGTTGCTCACTATTTCTTTCTCACAAAAGTTTGCTCCTTAACTTATCCCGTTGTTTTTCCACTTTTTGGGGATTGGGAACAGTGATAGGTAGCATGTATGTAAACTGTCCAAAACACTATTGATCAATTTCAATTTTCAGTTTACCTCCCATTGACAAATACTGCTTTATCCATGAGGTTGACTTTCTGTCACATCTTTCAATTTTATTTTATCAAGCTTTGGTTAGTTCTCAGAGTCCAAAGGTAATCCCAGATACTTTGTGGGGAATATAAGCACATAATATAAAGCAAGTTACTAAATTCTAGTCATAGAACAAAGATATCTGAGTCATAGATGAATGCAATAGGAAACAAAAAAATTTAACAATAATAAATGAGCGAGCTGTCAACGTGGCTAATGGCCCACCTATTGGATAGTTCCTCTCCGTGGAACTTTCGACCCTTATCATTATCCCAGGACATGTAGAGCCCTACTGCGCATGGGTCAAAGAAAGGAGGAATTTTAAATGAATTGAGAAAGGTACCACCATATATCAGAGACATATTTGCAGAGACAATTTATATATAGTCAACCTCAAGTCCTCAACCAATTACAGATAGTGACGTGATTAAAAAGTTGATAAACTAATATTTTCTGAGACAATTCACTCATATTCATATATGTTTAGTAGATTAAAGAAATTAGCAGATATAAGGAGCAACGATACATGGGGCCTGTCAATATTTTATTCCTTTTCCCCTCCTTGGTTTGTAACCCCACCCCCCCATAAGAAAAGGTAGAAACTTCTCGAAAAACCATTTCAAGCATTTCCGCGTCCAATTAATGTTATGAGAACATAATGACAGGATCTTGACACATGCTCCCAGGCAGGAATTTCGAGGAAAGTGACTAAAAACTCTTTCCAGTGACTTCGTTTATTTTCCAATTGCTTCCTCCATGGTTCTAACCTAGTTTATTCATCAATCATTCACCAGTGAAGGCTTTAGAAACTTTGTTTGGCTTTCTGACTCTTATCTAATAATGGTTAGCAGAACTTATTTCAAATTGAACATTAATGAGAAATCCCTTGGTATCACAGAAGTCAAAGGTCGAGCAGAGGTATGGTACGAGTGGGTGGAATGCAAGACAAACTTCAGAGGAAAATGACTTTAAGCTGGTAGTAGTGGAGGAGCACAGGACAGTGATTATTCTTATAGCATTTGATATGCGGTGGAGGGACATATCATTAAAGATTGAGAAGTTCATAGATAGGAAGGTCCCAGTTATATGAAATTGCCAATTCCTGTGAAGCAAAATTTAGCCAATCCAGATACGAACACCACATTTTTGTATGCCTTCAGAACTGACAAATGGAAAGCGAAAAGGGCCATGACGTCTGCTACAACTTCTCATTCCAACACTCATCATTCGTGGTAGAAGTCCCAGAAATCTCAGATCAGATGTCTTTTGAGATGTTTGGTTGGAAACTTCAGAGAAATCACGGAGCTCCCCACTCTGTCAGACGTTTAGAAATGGACTAGTAGCAAATGGAACAGAATTCCAGGGGTGCAGATGTATGAAATGCAGGGTTCAAATTCTTATTCGAATTTCCCTTCAAGGAAAATGGCGGAACACATCAAAATAGGGAAATGGAAATGGAGAAATCAAGTGATGAATTTTGAATGGTGATCCCCAGTAATAGGATGCTTTGATACTAGAAATACCCAATGACAAACGAGAATACAAAATAACTTCGAATCAACTCTTAAGGGATTATGAGACCCCCCTCTTTATTCTTATTTCTGAGAGAGACCAAGCAGTTCGTGACAACCCAAGGAATGAAGAGATGTACATGCATGGTGCGAGAGATGACAACATGGAGACAGTTACGACGGGTGATATAATTCCTTTATCGCCAGTGCTACGAATGCAGTTCAGCTATCGCAATTTAGACACACAATTCCTCAAGGCAAAAGATTCCCTTCAAAGTAGCAGTGTATTGCTGTCCAACAAGTTGTCCTGACACATGAGAATTTGATGAAGAGAGGAATCCTATTGTGATCTAAATGTTTTTTTATGTGGCATAGATAATGAAACAAGCAGTCACCCCTTCCTACATTTTCAGGTCACTAATAGACTCTGGCAGTTGCTATTGTGCTCTAAATGTTTTTTTATGTGGCAAGATAATGAAACAAACAGTCACCTCGTCCTACATTATAAGGTCACTAATAGACTGGTAGTTGTGCTTGAGTATGGAAGGCCTGACGCGGGCAATGCCTAGAGATACTGTGGAGTTGTTGGGTTGCTGGTACAGCTTAGCTACAAGTCAGAAGAAGTGGTGGAGTCTCATTCCAGCCTGCAGTTGGTGGACAATTTGGAAAGTTATTAACTCCAAATGTTTTGAAGACTCTGCAAATTCTGAAAGAAGATCAAACTGAATTATACATTTTTGTTTCACTTTTCTTGTAAAGAAGCTTTAGTACAAGATATAAAGTCCTTAATTGATCTCATTGGATCCCTGTAACTGACAAAAGACTTGGTTTTGTTTTGTTTTTCTTTTGGAGGTCTTGTAAAATAGTTTGTTTCTCACTTTCTCTTAGCACTATCTTTGTGGTAAGAACTCCTCATTTATATTAATGAAATTTGTTACTATCTCAGGAAAAAAGGAGGAGCAATGATACATGGATTATCCGAGTTTAGGGTTCTAGAGAAAGTGCACCAGGTTGAACCAGCCAATCACATCGAAACTTAGCTTCTGTGGATAGGGATCCAATAAGATTGTTAAAAAATGGATATCAATATTTCAATAACTAGATGCAGAGTTCAGCTCAATAACCAACCAAATAACCATACTATTCATCATTCCTCTAAGTCCATATGCAAAGTTCCAGTTAAGATCAAAGCAAAATCCATGGAAAGACCATACTATGTAATAAGGTCTGTAGTGAAAATATCAGATACGCTCACCCACATAGCATGTACAATTTTTAGAAAGTTTTCACTGTATTTTGGAAGTGTATAAAGCATCCACGTCTATGTCAACCCACTGGTCATGCATGCGATAGGACGACAATACATTAGTGAGCAGAATCACAGACAAGTAAGGATCAAATTTAACAGTAAGTCAGGAACTTTTTAAAATCCCTAATAGTTGACTGAATCAAGAAAGATACTTACATGGTATATCTCTAAATGTGCTGGCCAAGAAGATAGCTTTTTCTTCCCAGGCCGAACAGTTTTCACCACACGATCACAGCGGACTAAAAGATTCTTTTTAAGCAGCGTGTTGGCAATATCTTCAGGCTCCAAATCTCTGTCTGACTCTAGTATGTCTTTAAGTTCTGAATGATTTCTCACAAAAGCGACAAAATCTTTTCCCCTGAAATACTCTACCCGTGTTTCCTGCAGGACAGCCCAACGAGACACCAAGCCTTTATGATCTCTTACTTTCTCAGCAAACAGCTGGAAGACGTCCTTCTTCACACCTTGTTTCTGAAAATAAAAGTAAACAAAAAATGGATAAAACAATTTACAAAAGACATTGTTGCCAAAAATTTACAAAAAAACACACAATCACAAACTGGAAAGTTAGGGGGCAACTGATATCATCTCAATGAATTCAACAAAGAAGTACCAAATAAAGGGTAACATGCAGCAAACAGTTACCTCAGATGCAAACTCTTCATCTTTCCTATATAAAAAGTAGTCTTGATTTCCTACATGTGAGCCCCTAAGATATCTAAGCAGCAACTTATATGAGAAAGAAAACCTGTTCACCTGATTCGATACAGCTTTATAACCTCAGAACATTTACTTTTTTTTTCTCACCAGCTACTAATCCTAATTTAGCAAATCTCCATTCAGAGTAGCCAAACACAATTGAGGCTTTCTTTTTATCAAGTAAATGTTTTCTCATTCATAAACATTGGGATACTGACCATATACAAAGGATATACCAAAAGGTAAAGAATCTACAAAAAGCTAACTCTACACTTCAATTGAGGGAAACTCAACTCTACTTCTTCAAAAGCTCTCTTGTTTCTCTCTCTATAAACTACCCACATTAACACAAGTGGAACCACATTCCAAGCCCTTCATTTTCTCCTCCTCCCGCTCTTCCAACTAAACATCAAATCTTTCACGGTCATAATTGAGCCTTTTATCAATGACACAAGAAGGAAGGGAACAGGAAGAGGGGAAAAAAAGGGAGGGGGGGAGGAGGGGGGAGATGTTCAACAGATGCTGTTCTTCTTTTTGAGAAAGGTAATATGTTATAAAAATAGTACTAAGGAAATGCAGTGATATAAGTACTGGCATGTCACAGTAAAAGATAGAAACAACAACATAAGGGTCTGGGAAGGGTTAGATATACGTAGACCTTAGCCCTACCTTTGTACAATAAAAGATGGAGCCCAAAATATCCCTAACCAATTCCTGTATGATTTCTATGAGTTCACTCAATGCCCCCTTCAAAACGCTATGTTTTTTCCTATGTTGCTCAGATCCTTCAAAAATGCCGCCGGATGTCCATTGGGTCCTCCAAAAGTAATGCATTTCTGAAGAATCCGACATGACTGTGGGTGCAATTTTGGAGGATCCGAGCAACATAGAATCTTTCTTTTCCTTTTCTTGTTCATCTTTCCTTTTTTATGGTTTCAACATGGTTTAGAGTTTCTCCCATTAATTGTATTGTTCCGCAATGCAACCACAAAATGGACAAGTTAAGCTATTCATTTACTGTATCCCTTAAAACTGGAGTATGCCAAAAGATTATAAGAAACGCATATCATTTTTGTGAACTAGAATCTTACATCTTAGAAATGTGCAAGTATGTTGAATCAACAGATACTATTGAGAGTTTCCCCAAACCCAGCTTAAAAAGAAATTATAAAAAATACAACCTCTTCATATTTGAACCTATAATATTAGGTAACAAAACCTAAATTACGACCAACTTATAAACATTCTATTGATGGCATCATGATGAAAAATTTTAAAGAATGATAACAAACAACCACATGTGCCTCCCCAAACCAGGGTAATTCCATTGGAGAGGATGCGGGTGAAAGGATTTAGACATTAACCTTTTTCTCTTTTCATATTTCGACGGTCAGATGCTATTAGCGTCATCTTTTTAATTCAAAGAGAGCCAAATGTCCCCGAAAAAAAACAGACAGCATGTATTTGGGACAAAAAAAGCAAAGCAGATGTATGAAGTTAGGTGCTAGCACTAACTTAACTAGACATATCTATTTGAGAACAAGGAAATAATGGATGAGTGATCATTATTAAGCACCTCCATTTATATCCCCAAAATGATGTAAAGGTCTAACAGCTCAAGACAATCTCTATTCTGTGATACCTTGCACGCTTTCCCCAGAGAAAATCCTAATACAAAAAATATAGACAGCCCAAATGTCTACTCAAGAAACATACAGGCAATCCGCAGCTCAAGAAACTGTCATCTGCATCATAGCTCCTTATATAATGATAATAGTATCTGGGCAGAGTGCGCTCATCGTATCACATTCGCAAGTATGAAAATTGATTCCACTTAATCAAATAATAAACCAATAAATATTTAAGTGCAAACAGAAAAAGATACGAGTTCCGTTGAGAGAAAAAACATTCTGGAAAATAGATTAGGACTCAAAGATGTTCATAGTGGTTTCAGCTTTGGGGATAGGAACGGGGGGTTGTGCTTTTGGATTTCGCAAAGGCTTTTGACTTGGTCATTGCTAACTCAAGTTTCCAGAAGAGAGAGGAGCACTTGGTGGCCTATCATAGTTCAGTGGCTAAAACTCAGATAGATACCTACTCCTTAGGAGGAGCGATAGAGGTTTATGCAAGGACTGCAAGGTTATTCTGAGCGAGAACCTAACTACTCAACATAAGCTCGTGATTATGAATTTAGACATCAAGAGGAAGATGAAGAAGAGGGTTGTTTATGGCCAGCCACAAATTAAATGGGGAGGCTTGATCACTGCCGATGCCCGGGAGTTGGGGGAGAAGTTGATGGCTTTGGGGGCTTGGGAGAGTAGATGGGGTCACAGATAATATGTGGACTAGGACAGCCATGAGCCGACTGCATTAGAGCAGTAGTGAGAGAAGTGCTAGGGGTCTGAGGGATAAGTTAGTTGGTCATAAAGGGGAATGACGGTGGAATGGAGAGGTCCAAGGGAAAGTAGAGGTCAAGAAGGAAGTGTACAAGGCACTAGTAGAAAGCATGGACGAGGAGGATAAGAGTAAGAATAGGGAGAGGTATGAGACAGCTAAGAAGGAAGCGAAGTTAGCGGTTACAAAGGCTAAAATATCAGCCTTTAAGCACTTGTATAAAGAGCTCAAGGGCAGGAACGGTGACAGGAAGTTGTATAAGCTTTATAAGATGAGAGAGGAGAGCTCGTGATGGACCAAGTGAAGTGTATCAAAGACGAGAATAGTGAACTTTGGGTGGAAGATGCACTGATTTGACAAAGATGGCAGACATATTTCCATAAGCTCTTGAACAAAGAGGGGACATGGATATTGCGCTAAGAGAGTTTGAGCACTCCTAGAGTGGTAGGTATTTTGGGTATTATAGTAGCATAAAGTATGCGGAGTTTGAGGGGGTGAGTCGTAAGATGAAAAAAGGAAGAGCGATCGGGTCAGACGAGATCCCAGCGGATTTTTGGAAGATCGTAGGAGAAGTAGGGTTGAAGTGGTTGACTGAGTTGTTTAATGTGATCTTTAGGACAGCTAGAATGCCGAAAGAATGGAGGGAGAGTACTATGATTCTGGTGTACAAGAACAAAGGTGATATCCAAAATTGCTACAGCTACTGGGGTATAAAGCTTCTAAGCAACACTGTAAAGGTTTGGGAGAGGGTGGTAGATATGAGGATGAGGTGGGATGTGGTCATCTCCGAGAACCAAGTCAGATTCATGTTGGTAGGGTCCACTACATAAGTCATTCACCTTGTAACAAGACTCGTGGAACAGTACAGGGAGAGGAAGAGAGACTTATATACGGTGTTTGTTGACTTAGAAAAAGCCTACGACAAAGTCCCTAGGAAGGTTTTGTGGAAATGTTTGGAGTCCAAAGGGTATCTGGGCTTACATCAGGGCAACTGAGGACATGTATGATGGCGCCAGAACAAGGGTGAGACAGTGAGAGGAGACTTAGAACACTTGTCGTTGTAATGGGGTTGCACCAAGGTTTAGTCCCTAGCCTGTTCTATTTGCTTTAGTATTGGATGATTTGACACGACACATTCAGAGGGAGGAGTCATGGTGTATGTTATTTGCATATGACATAGTTTTAATTGACGAGATGCGAAAGTGAGTTAATGAAAGGCTAGAAGTTTGGAGACAAACCCTAGAGTCTTAAGGTTTTAGATTAAGCAAAACAAACAGAGTACTTAGAATGCAAGTTTAGTGACATAACACATGAGGTGAAAGTGGAGGTGAAGATTAATACACAAGTTATTCTTAGGAGAGGTAGTTTTTTTTCATTTTCAAAAAAGGAGAGGTAGTTTCAAATATCTTGGGTTCATAATACAAGATACTGGGGAGGTTGATGAGGATGTAGCCCACCGCTTTAGAGCAGGGTGGATGAAATGGAGACTCGCTTCTAGGGAATTGTGTGATAAGAATGTGTTACCAAGGCTCAAAGGTAAGTTCTGCGGAATGGTGGTTAGACCTACTTTGTTGTATGGGGCATAATGTTGGTCAATCAAGAATGTTCATGTTCAAAAGATGAGAAGATGAACGTAGTAGAGATGAGGATGTTCAAATGGATGTGTGAGCATACTATAAGGGATATGATTAGGAACGAAGATATTCCAAGCAAGGCAAATGGATGTGTGAGCATACTATGAGGGATATGATTAGGAACGAAGATATTCGAGGCAAGGTCGGGGTGGCTTTCGAGGAGGACAAGATGAGAAAAATTAGGTTGAGATGGTTTGAGCATGTGCAGAGGAAATGCAGAGATGCAACAGTGAGGAGGTGTGAGAGGTTAGCCATAAAGGGTATTAAGAGAGGTAGAGGTAGGCCAAAAAATAACTAGGAGGAGGTGATTCAACAAGACATAGCTCACCTTCCACTGATTGAGGATATGACCCTAGATAGGAAGGTTTGGAGGCCGAGGATTAGGGTAGAAAGTTAGTAGGTAGCGAAGTGTTCTAGCACCTTTAAGGGAGAGAGTCAGGGGTTAGTCTCCTCTACCACTTTTCTCTTTATTAGTAGTATTACCATTTAGTACATGAGCAATGTTTTTTGTTTTGTTTTATTGTTACATGTTGCTTCATCGGTAGTGTCTATCTTACCTATTTGCTACCGTTATTTTTCTAACTACTTTGGTATTGCTATTTATTGTCATATTATTCTTGCAATTATGTTTCGATAATTGCTCTCTTGAGTTGAGGATCTATCAGAAGAAATCTCTTTACCTTACAAAGACAGGGGTAAGATCTGCATACATGCTACCCTCCCCAGACCTCTATCAGAAACAATCTCTTTACCTTACAAAGACAGGGGTAAGATCTGCATACATGCTACCCTCCCCAGACCCCACTTATGGGATTATACCCGGTATGATGTTGTTGTAGATTAGGAATCTTCAAATAAAATCACTTCATAATATAGAACCTTACATTTTCCTTAATTCATTTTTTGGTGATTAATGGATGAGAATCTGGCATCAAGTTATCTAGTAATGACAGGTTGATTTGCACTTCTTTTTATTCCATGTCTTTCACTGTACATCTGTGAGCACCCATCTGCTCCAGTCTAGCAGAGAGCTTTTCTCAATGTGCTAGTGCAATGTAGCAGCTGCCCGAGGATTTCATTAGGTGAGCACAAACTGAATTGGACACTACAGTCTTAAAAAAGAAAAATCTTCACACATGAGAAAATTTTTTGCTGTGTAATAGGAAGACCCCCTAGGGCCTAGGTGAAAAATCTGAACCAATCAAAACCAAAAAAAGTAAGAAGAAGAAGAACAACAATAAGGTTAAGGTAACTACAGTTCTTACCTTAGTTACTTCATTACAAGAATTGTTACTTCATATCATGATTAATTTAAATTGTCAAATAGATCTCCTCCAGAAATCAAGTATTACCTAAAACTGGAGTCTTTTTTTCCAGCCCACGGAACAAACTTTTAGCAAATTTACAAACTATCATTAAATAGTTAGCACAATTTAGCATTAGTGATTAACAAATCGCTTATAAGAAATTCAACACATACAAACAATAACAAAATCGTTTACATATTTAGCAAATATTCCTTACATTTCTATAGGCAACAACCCTCTAATCAAAAGATACATTCTCAAAAAATAGGGCAACAACATTTTACCACCATTCAGAACAAAAGAATGAAATGCACATTAACTATATAAAAAGCTAAACTGAATCTCAACAATCAAAAACACGGGATACAAAAACAAAGATCCTTTCGGAAAATACAAGAAATCCCGAATTGAATTCGCATAATCAAAATCAGAAGAAATTGAACATATTTCATGAATGTATGATGTTTTGCTGCGGAAGTTACCCTTGGAGGAGTACTATTAGAACCGTTCGATGCCACACCCGGGGATCGTCTCACCTTCTTCTTCTCTGCTCCGCCGGGTTTCTTCATCTCTGTGTTTTCTCTCTCACACAGACACACAGTAGAAATAAAGCTTATACCGGGAACAAACTGGTTGTTGCTATTGGGCCTAAATTTTCTTATGCCGGGTAATTTTCAGGAACAATCAAAATCATACTTAATTATTTATTATCCTTTTTAATTATTTAAACTATAGCTTTCTTTATATTAAAACACATTTAAATATTAAGTTAGCTAAATATTTATTCCCGGTCAGCAACAGGTATGTATAGGTCAACTCAACATGGAGGTATATTTTATTATAATGAATTTCAAAATGACCTAATTAAATTCAAGATAGTATAAGAAAAACGATTGGAGGCAGTATATTGCCAGTGTATTTGCCAGAGAGAATAGAATCTGAATCCCTTTACGAAAGGGGATGCTACGGAGTCAAGGCCTACACCAGTAAGGGAGCTCCATTGGAGCCTTAAAATATTACACATTGTACTACTATGCCACGCGTAGTTAATATCTCTGATTGGCGCGGATCGGTACGAGCTCGTCCGTGCACCTGAGCACTCTTGTTCCCCATTTGTCTTTTACGCCACGTCACTACGGGCAACAGTTCTCTAATCCTTATTTGGCATGAGATGGTTTCTCCTCCATCGTTGCTCTGGAGAGAGTCTCTTTTGATTCTTTGTTCTTATCGCCTCGAAACTCTACAGTAAACCTAGTGATGATGTCATGTATCTGTTACTCAATTTCACCCATACATTAAGTGTGTGGGTATTCTAGACTATTACTAAATATTTATTAGAATATATTTAAACTATAGTTATTTTATTTTTCTACCTAAATTGAATAATGATGATTTATTTTTTTGATAACTGACCTTGGTGATATTTCCTATAGGAATATTTTGATAAATATTTGATCAATCTTTTAATATTTTTTTAAAATAAAAGCTATATTTTAGGCGAGATTTTCGGCTCTCACTCTTTGTAAAATAGGCTATTGGGCAAGGGGTTTTAGGTGGGTTTTAGCGGAAACTATAATACTGAACCCTGCATCCGGATCCCATTGCGTCTTCATATCTCTCCGGTGACCCCAAATGGTGGGCTTCCACAACCTCCGACTAGCTCACCGGCTCTTCCGCTGCTCTCTTCTTGTCCATGGTTCAGCCTCTGTAAGTTGTTCTGCAAGAGTATGTTGCATAAATAAAGATTTTCTGTTAAGGTGTTTATACGCAAAGATTTAATTACTTTAATTCTGAAGAATTTCTGCTGCAATTACAGACATGCGAGTTATTGCTGAAAGTGGGTAATCGGAGTTATTGCACGGCGACCTGGAATCAAATTAGGAATTTGTTTCCTTTGAATTCTATCTGTGGTACGTTTTATTAGCCTTATATATATATATATCTGCGTTTTCTAGTTAGTTTCAGTGAATTTGTGCCTTTTTTTTTATGGGTAAAGGGTATTGTATTAAAGAGCAGCAAAACTGCTGGCAAGTAAATGCATATGAAAGCCTCATTACAAGTTGTGGTATGAGCTCACAAATTGTGGCTTTTTCTTTTTTCGGGTTTGGTCGTATTCCTGTGAAGTCTGTGAATGAAGGACCAAAGGCTAGGAGGGATAAGGTTTTTATTCTTAGATGGATTTTAAAGGGAGAAAGAAATCATAAGGAGAGAAAGAAATATGGTGATGTATAAAACCTATTTTCTTCCACTGTCCAGAATATGTTAAACCAAGACAGATATGTTTGTGAATCTTGTAAATGGTAAATTTTGACAAAGACATACATCTTGCGATCACATCTAAGCAAAATGAAATAATGAGAGATTGTCCCGAATCAAGTACAGGGTTGAAGCCCAATAATTAAGATGATTTAGTATGTGAATGTACATTCATACTTAAAAATGGACAAGGTCCACAGTCAAGATGAAAAATAATGGTCAAGGTCCATAGTTAAGATGAAATGCAAATCCAAAGTCAAGAGGGGTCTAGATTCAACAAACAGCATCTCCGGTGTAATCCCACAAGTGGGATCTGGAGAGGGTGATGTATACGCAACCTTATCCCTCTACCTTGTGAAGGAGAGAGTCTATTTCCAATAGATCCTCGACTGAGAAGGGTCAAGATTCAAATAATATTGAGAGGCATACCAATACAAGTTACAAAATCACTATCAAAATTGATTAGTCGTCATTCAAATCACAAGGAGGACGTAGTCCTATCAAGACGCAATAGTGCTCAAGCAAACCTTATTTGTTTGCGAGTTAAATCGTCTCAAATTTTCTTTTCAACAACACATTAGTAGATAAGATTTTTCACTTAACCTTAGTTTCTTTTTTTCTTTTTTTTTGAAGATGGTAACATCGCACAACCTTAGTTTCAAATATACCACTCTACTTTTCAAGGTCTCTCAAATCTCAAGTGCTCAAAGTATATTTTCTCAAATAAACATTGCAATTAGGATACATATGACAACTTAAAATAACAACACATTGGCTTGGCAATAAGCTTCTAGCAACTCCTAAGGAGGATCTCATGTAGCAAATCTAATCTAGGACATACTAGCTATGAATTTGTAAAATATTTCTCAAAGGTTATTAAACTAGCTAGTTTAAAGACTGTCCTCCATAAAATTTCAAAGTTAGGAAAGCTTACAAAACTATCGAAAAGATAGCATGAGCATGGAGGGTTACAACAATAATTGACTTATCGAAGAGCTTGGGATGTTGCCCAAGCACTCATGTGCCCATGGAAGAAAATAATAGGAGAGTGTTCGAGGTATATAGATTGATTATGTACTTTTGAGGTATAACCTCTCTTTTCTAGTTTCTTTTTTGCTCCCCAATGCGGTTCTAGTGTAAAGACGATTGGGTGTCTTTCATGGAGAATCATATTATTTTGTAGATTCTCTACTTTTTGGTATACTTCTAGTACACAACAACATACCCACTATAATCCCACAAGTGGGTTCTTCGGAGGGTAGAGTGGACACAAACCTTTCCCCTATCTCGTAGACATAGAGAGAATATTTTTGATAGACCCTTGACTCAAAATAAAGCATTTCCAAGCAATGTGAAAAAGGGAATACAAATGAAAACAGTAACAACAACGAAATAATGTGAAATGGAGAGATATGCCTCTACTGAATGGAGGATTTTTTTCTCATTAATAAAATTATTTACCTTAACGAAAAAAAAAAAGATAAGAACACTGAGAACTACACCAGTCTGCCCTTTAACGATCGTATGAGTTAAAAGAAAGAAGACATTATTCCAAAACAGTGAGAATGATGAAAAGAACATAACAAGCACGGAAAGACTCTTTTGCACAGGCAATTGTGTAACCTGATAGATGGGTCTGGTTCACCCAAACATCCAATTTTTACATATTCTTTTTGAGATTCAATTTCTACATAGTTTTCACTCTGTATTTCTACATACCGGTTCTGGTGTGTTGACATATCAAAGTATTAATTCTACAATAATCAGTGTACTGCTATATTAGAGTTAATTGGAGTCATATTATTCATTTAATGTTCTGAATTATTTTTTCTTTATTGATAAATTGCAGCCCCATTAGCTTGTGGCCCAAGGACATCATTCACACACTTGTTGCAATATCCTTTTACACAGGTCCTGGTCAGTAGCTTTGCTAGATGAATGTAATGTTAGTCCTGTTCTAGAAATCATTGATTAGTTACATATGTTCTATGACTCTCTTTAGCACCCATTTGTTGGTTTGTGTTTCTTTCTCTGTTTTTTTTCAACAGTGTGAGGAAATGGTTTTGCTTTGTAACATCACTTTTCACCTCTTTCGATGCACTGAACTTTGTTTTGTGCTTCAGAGGCATGAACAATTTTGTACTACTGCAGCAGATGAGGAAAAGCAAAAGTAAGTTCTTGCATGGATTGTTTTTGCTGTTCTCTTTCTCTTCCTCTATCTTTTCTTCTTCAATGAGGGTACTTATGGTTTCTGTAGGCGGGAGATAAGATTATGTTGCTGGTTACAATTGTCCTTTACAAAAAAAGACAATTAAATTGGTGATCTACTTGTTAAAGGGGTCTTGAATGGAATTTAGGTTTCAAAGGTCTGTTAGGTTCTTTTTGGAAAATTTCTAGTTTAGAGAAGATGAGACTAGCTTTGATCTTTTCAGCTATTTTTTCTTTTTTCTTCTGAATACCAGATCTTATTACTTATTAGAGTACACTCTGATATGATACTTTTTTTATACAAGTTCCGCTAAAAGTAACACCATATAAATTTGCCAAACTAGCAGTAACTGGTGCCATGAATGTGTATATGGACAGGAAGAAGAGTTTATAGAATATGTATAAAGTAGGGGCTTCTCTAAATCACTTGTCCAGATTGAGATGCTCTAGGTATGTGTTGGTAGTTTTTTTTGATTCTAACTGGATCAGAGATGATCCGCAAAAAATTAGATTTGTTCTTTTCCACTATAGGATCATGAATCAAATTCATATTCACTCCTACTAATCTGATCTATGATCTCCCCAAAACTACCTATAATTTTGGACAAATATCTCATTTTTGTTTCTGCGTCCACCCTCCAATGTATGATGTCACTAGGGGAAGTTTTTATTACAATCCAGCATTTCCTCCTCAAACTTCTGTTTTCTGACATCTACACTATCTCATATAGATTTTGTATTCAGAGATTTAATAGCCTTTCATATATGATGGTAAATTTGAACTTTATGCTGTCTCCTTGATTGCATCCTTCATCATCTTATCTTGGTTAGCCTCTACAATTTAGCTGATTGAACGTCATGAGATTATGCCACTCTGATTTAGTTACCACAAACTTACTTTTCCATGGTCTCTTTTTGTGATTCCCAGAATATCTGTAACTTTTGTTGACAAGGACGGAGAAGAGAACCATATCAAGGTCCCTGTTGGAATGTCTATGTTAGAAGCCGCACATGAAAATGACATTGAACTTGAAGGTCAGCTTTTTAGAGGCGTCTTGTTCATATATCTTGAACGAATCTTATCATCCTCGACTACTTAAGTTAACTGATATTTTAAAAATGATAAGGCAACTTAGTGAATCATGGTACTAGTTTCAATTCGTGGGCAGGCATTTATTGGATGTGTTAGAATTGTCATCTAATATCATCTTGCAATCCTACCTATCCAAAAATTTTTAAAAAAGACGGAAAAGAATATTTGCTTACAGATTTGAGCATAATGTGTTGGAATTCCCAAAATTGTTTCATAGTTTGTGATATGGTTGGGCTCAAAGAGTTCCGGAAGGAGCGCAAGGAGCATTGTGAGCTCACCATCTTCATACTAGAGATACTACTGAAGTGGTGATGATAATGGTAAGAGGGGAAGTTTGTAAGGCATCTGTAAGGTTTCCTCGAGAGATGATGGGTGAGGATATGCACATGGAAAGATTTGATTAGGACCTTCTTAAACGACAGTCTTTATGTTCTCAATACTCCTTCCAGTTTCGACTTCAGCATTTTAGATATTCCATGAGCCACAGATGCATACTTCTAGGCAAAGTTACATGATTGACACATGCATGCCCCTACTTATTGTGGCTTAGGACACTGTCAAATAAATAAAAACATTATTAATAAGAACACTTTTAGATGGGAGGTGGCAGGTATCCCGTGGAATTAGTTGAGGTGTGTGCGAGCAAGCTTGGACACCACGGTTATCCCCCCCCAAAAAAAGAGGGGGGGGGGGCACTTTTAGAAATTTTTGTGGTATTAACATTTCTAAGAACTACAAGAAATGCTTTGCTGTTAGCTTAACTAAAATAGTATGGCCTTTTTGATGCAGGAGCATGTGAAGCTTCGCTTGCCTGTTCCACATGTCATGTGATTGTTATGGTAAGTAATTGTGATCAGGATAATGTCACTAGCTTCTTCAATACCATCTTGGTTGTTCTGATCTTAGAAATATTCTATGTTTTCTTTTGATAACCGAGAAATCTTCGATGAGTCACAGTTAGATACTCAGTGGATAAATGGGTCCGCTCTTCTACTCTTCTCAACTTACATATCTAGCTGTTGTCTGTGACAGGACTTAAAACTCGTGATGTGCAATTAACCTATACATCACTTGTGGTGCTTTTTCCACTGAACAAAAACCCTAGGCGCATAAATGTGCTGCATTTCTCATCTATATTTTTGACGTTTGACAGGATGTGGAGTATTACAACAAGCTAGAAGATCCAACAGATGAGGAAAATGATATGTTGGATCTTGCTTTTGGTCTCAGTGATACGTATGTCTCTTGCTTTATACTATTTAGCAGTCCCCATGATCTTTGAAGCTTCTTATTTCTTTTACATTCATCGTCTTCAGGTCACGTCTGGGTTGTCAGTTAATCGCAAAACCTGAACTCGATGGAATTCGTTTAGCCCTCCCTGTTGCCATTGCCACAAGAAACTTTGCTGTTGATGGCTATAAACCAAAATCACATTAGCATTTATTCTACCATAGATGGAGGATTTTATGGTCCATTCTAACAAACACAAGGTTCTTGATAAATTTTGTGGGATGATAATACTTATAGGGACCATTTTGATTACTTATTTACTTGTATCACTGGAAATATGCCAGTTGATATACTGGATTTCTGCAGAAATCTCTGTATTCTCTTATATCAAATTCAATGTAAAATAATTATACTTGTATGAGCACAGTTTGGAACACACCTTACAGGTTCCTTCTTTTTCGTATCAGTATTATTATTATTATTCTCGTATTATTTTATGTTTCGATTTTTAACATTACATGTTATTTTCTTTGCTTTTATCATATATTTTCTGATGTTATTCGTTTTCATTATTTCCAATATGGGTTCTTTACTACTGTATTTTTTTTTCAAACCTGCTTTGAAATGTTTTATTAGGGTTTATCGAAAACAATCTCTATCTTCGTAAAGATAGGAGTAAGGTCTAAGCACACGTTATTTTTCTCAAACTTCACTTATGAGATTACACTATGCATATTATAATTATTGTTAACTAAGAAAAATAAATAGTGTGTAAAAATTATTTTTGGTCTTTCAAGTTTTGTGACAACCCTAGAGATGGGCTTTAAACTATAACTAACAGGATGACAATGATCAAATAGCAGAAGAACGAAAGCAAAGATCATATCGTAATTAGATTTGATATGATAATTATTAATGTAGTAATTATATAGTTTAGTTATTAAACAATACATTAATTATAAAGGTCTATTTGTTTGTTTTAATACAATTAAATTATAATTACAAACATAATATTTGATTGCAGAAGTATAATTACACAATTAGATCTTTTAAGTTTTATAAAAATAAAAATAAAATGTCAAAACCTAAACGTTATTTTTTGGCAAATATGTGTGTATAAAAAAATATTATTAAACTTTATCATCACTAGGTATTTCAGATACATATTATTATTTTTAAGTTATAGATTTATAACTCATATTATTTTTTAAAAAAATAATTGATATATAATTTTTAAATAGATAATATTTTAATTAATAAAAATTCTAACCAAGCTTTTCTGATGATATTTTCAGGAATATGATGGTGGATCCCTCTATCATTCACTAAAGAAGACGCAGCTGATAGATGGATGAATATACATTTGATGGCCAGTTCTATGAATCAAAATCTCGAGTTGGAGGCATCGCTGTGAAAAAAGTCAATTGTGTGAAAACTAAGTTTATTGACTTTTTTTTTACTGGATTAGTTTATTAATCTTACACAAAATAAATAATGACTTTGAGATGCTTCCTTTTCAATTAAAGCACTTAATTTTATACCCTTAACTACTTGGGATTGTCCACTTACTTGATTTTGAGCTGTTTACCCTCTTACTTCACCTTCCAAATATTTTTTTTTTTAACTTCAATTTCAAATTATTATTTTTTTCTCAAGTTCCAACCTGGTCTATATTCAAATTAAACACCTACTTGCAAGTGATGAGTATTGTGAGAGTGCGAATGTGGGGGTGGGGTGAGCTAAGGTTGGGGTGGGTCCGGGATGGGGTGGGGTGCAGGTAAGGATAAGATGATGGGTGTTGTGAGTGGAGGAGCGAGGGGTGGGATGGGATGGAGTGAAGTAGGGTTGGGTTGGGTGAGGGTGGAGAGTTGGGTGGATGGTTGTGAGGGTAAGGAGGAAATAACGTGATTTGTTTTTTCTATTTTTATTAGGGAAATTATTTTTCTTATTTTCAAAGAGCTTGTTTTCATAAAAAAAATATTTTTCAAAATTTTTTACCATTAAACACGAGAAAATACTTTAATATTTTTTAAAATATATATTCCTCCGTACCGAACACACTCCAAATCTTCAATTCTTTTCCTCAATTCATCCTCTTTTTTCTCATCACCTTCTGTCAAAATTGTTGACACATCCTTTCTTTTTCATTTTTGCCAAATGCATTGTTATGATACTCAATTGAGACATTTTTATAGCAATTGTCACCTTTTTATCATGCCATAAAAGGTCCCCTTCTACAATTTCACACATGATGGTGTCCATTTCTCTAACTTCCCTATCAAGATTCATACCTTTGCCAAAATGTTTTTGGCTTAGAAGTGCCTAGTGATTCTCTTTTCTCAAGGCATTTGAGAATTCATAGTATTGTTGTTCTCTTTTGAAATTGGTTTGAGACTTCCTTATAGGAGAATGACTATGATCAAATTGCAAAAACAAAAGAGTATGTGAGAATTGGAGGAAGCTATACACTGATAAAATCAAGATTTTCACTCAAGGGGTTCGAAAAATAAAAATGAACCTTGAACGTTGGGGTATACTTTGAATTCCCAGTCTGTTGAGCTAGCCTTTTAGCATGTTATTCAAAGGACTCAATATATATATATATACATATATATATATATATTATATACACACATAAACACATAAAACCTATCCTATATTTATAGTATGATCTTTTATCGATGAGGTTCAGATGAATATCCTCCCGCTCCTAACTATAAGGATCAACTTAAGAATTGGGATGAAGTGAGGCTATTTAAAGGTGTTTTTTTTTCCCCTTCAAATTCTTTAAATGTGGCCAAGAAGCTTTTAGAGCTGAGGTGTGGAGGGAAAGCTAAAAGTGGGTTGACTTAATAGTTGAGTATTGATCAGAGTGAACATGTGAAGCTTCCTTAGAAATAGTAAAGTATTGTACCTTTTTAAATCATTTGTGTCTACTTTATAACCTAATGTAATAGTCCGTTTGGTCAAATTTTCGGGAGGTCAAAGGTATTTATTTTTTATAAAAAGTGTTTTATTTAAAAAAAAAATGAGGTGTTTGGCCAAGTTTTTGAGAGATATAAGTGTTTTTAGGGAGTAGCAGAAACTGTTTTTCAGAAGCTAAACAAAGCAGTTTCTCCCTAAAAGCACTTTTGTGAAAAATACACTTAGAAATATTTTTCAAAAGCTTGGCCAAACACTAATTGTTGCTCAAAAATGCTTTTTAAATTTATTGGCCAAACACAAACTGCTTCTCACCAAAAGTACTTTTTTGATAAGCACTTTTGAAGAAAACACTTATCAAAATAAACTGATTTGAGAAACTTGTCCAAACAGGCTATAAATACCTATCAACTTGTACAATTATCGAGTCGAATGTCTCAGTAATTAATTTATTTATACTCCTTCTGTTTCATTTTAATTGCAAAAATAAGATTTATATATCCATTAAGAAAAAATTAATCGAAATAATAATTTGACTAATATAACCTTATTAATTTTTGTGATCATACAATAATAATTCTTTTTAAATTTTAGAACGACTTTAAGTACTAAGGGTAGAATTAAAAAAAAACATGATCAATTATCTCTTGAATTTTGAAACTAGCAAATAATTTAAAACAACTATTTTTAGTATACCTAGCAATTAAAATATAACAGAGAGAGTAGTAATTAGTTATTAAGTCACTGATTTTTGTTTTATCTTTCAAAATTCATCTAATTTTGTCTAATTAGTCTCTATGATCATTTTAACATGGAAATATAATTTTTCATATCCATTGTGAATCTATGGTGAGTTGAGTCCTAAATAGTTTTAATTTCTTAAATATTTTTTTTCTAAAAGTTTATAGCTGACACGTCATTAAATAGGTATCGAAAGTTATATTTATGACTAAAATAATCATGAAGACTAACTAGACAGAATTAAATAATTTTTAAAAAATAACTTTTAAAGTCAATTACTATAAATTGAGTGATTATTTGAAATTCATCTCTATAATAGCCTCATTAGATCAAGTTTCTATCTAGGTTAAACATCTATCTACTAAATTAATAGAAATGATTATAAAAGAAATTTAAAAAAAATTAAAGTTCCACTTTTATAAACCCACACAGAGGCAACAAAAATCAACATCATTGATGTGTAATCTTAATGTACTTTAATAATATTGCTTAACTATACAATAACATTATAAAAAATTCAGTACAATCTTATAAGTGGAGTTTAGGGAGGGTAAAATGTACGTAACTTTATTCTTATCTTTATGAAATAAAGAAGTTATTTTCAATTGATCCTCGACAACCCTCCTCCTTTATTCGAGCTTGAGATCAGCAATGTACGAGCTCCAGCAACAACATTTCTGTCGGAAAATAATTTTTTTTCAAAATTTTGAGCGGAAAGTGTCTATCTAGGAATACTTTATTATAATTATAGTTCGAGCAAGTGTGTAAATGAAATTTACAGACAAATTTAAGGGGTTATTAATGTATTCTACTCCCTAGAGCTTCCACCTTTTTGGTCTATCGGTGAATCAAATTCACAATCTTAAAATTGAAGGTGGAGAGTGCTTACCATCCGAATAACCCCTCTGATCTAAAAGGAGATACTTAAAATACTTATGGCATCTTTTTATTTTTATATTTTTTTTTAAATTTGCAAAAATTAAATTTGAATACTCAGTTTTGAATTTTTGCTAACTCTATTAGTTAAAAAAAAAATCAAATAGATATGTTAGGATAGTTGTAATGTGAACACATATCAATAATTTAAAAATGTCCCACATGGACAACTCTTGTTTCCTCCTCTCATTTTTCTTTTTTTTTTTTAAATTGGGGATGGAGGATAATGTAGACAAACATAAATTATTCAAAAAAAATTGTCCCACATTTTGATACTTACTAGGGAAGTTTCTCATTAATAACAAGTATATTTTTTTAGAATGACCAAAGACTAAAATATCATATACTATCTAAACTAATGGTCCAAAAGCTTGTTTGGCACAATTTGAGACTCAACACAAACCTTTAAATAGCCATATCACTTCATCACATTCTACTTAAAATTGAATACCCTAAATATATCTTCTTGCAACTTGTTTGTTTTCAAGATTCTTGATTCAAAACTCGAACTCGAGATAGCTGATTAAGATAATTTTCGACTATGTTGAGTTCTACATTTGAGTTGATCTTTATGGCTTCTTCCAATTCTCACATTGTATTTTGTTTCTGCAATTTTATCATAGCCATTCTCCTACTTAGTGGCTTCCAATCTAGTACCAATCTTGATCATGACATGTCCAAGAGAAAAGAAGCACAAGGCAATTCCAAGAAGGCTACACAATTTCACAAAGGTATGGATTTTGATTATGAAGTTAGAAAAATGGGCACATGTGTCACATTACAAGAAATGAGAACGTTTAATTCGGTACTGAGTGACACATCGATCAGAGAAGTACTCCGGAATGTAAATCAAGATAATAAAAGTGGAGCATACGAGGATACTGCTCGTTCTCAACATCACGAGTTTGCTAATTTTGAACGGTTTCACTATCAAGACACAAGTTACAAGTGTGAAAATGTTGAAGGGGCGAATGCTAATGGTACAATTGATAGAAAAATGGACACACGTGTCACATCGATCAGAAAAGTACTCCGAGATATAAATCAAGACAACAAAAATGAAGCATACGATGGTGCTGCTCATTTTCAACATCACGAGTCTGAGAATTGTAAACAATCTCATCATCAAGACACGAGTTTCAAGCGTGGAAATATAGAAGCGGCGAGTGCTAATTATACAATTGACACTAAAATGTATTATGACCATAAATTTGAGAAAAGTGATGAGAAAGAAGAGGATGAATTGAGGAAAAGGATTGAAGATTTCATTGAGAAGATCAATAGGGGTTGGAGGGCAGAAAAATTGGGAATTTGCTATCAAAGTCAATTAGTCTATGAAAAAAGAAACTTGTACTAGAATTTAGAAGGAAAAGAAAAAAATAGTTGTTACTCCCTCCATTCCATTTTAATTGCAAGATATACTAAAAATAACTGTTTCAAAATACTTGCTAGTTTCAAAATTCAAGAGATAATTGACCATGTCTTTTCAATTATACCCTTAGTACTTAAAATCATTCTAAAGTATGAAAAAAATTATTATTGTATATTTTCAAAAAAGAAAAAATTAATAGAGTTATATTAGTCAAATTATCATCCCTATTAATTTTTTCTTAATGAATCTTATCCTAACAATTAAAATGAAACAGATGAAGTATATAGTTGTCATTGACAATTTTGTAAGGACTCTTCATTACTACTCTCTCCGTCTCGATTTATCGCACTATTCGAATTTAGAAAATTGAGCAATTTTTTTTTTAAGATGTCTTTTGAAAATTCTAAATGATCTGTTATTGAATTTTTAATATCCTTACGTACGTATATAAATTTTATTTCAAAAAAAAGATAAAATTTTTTATATTCAAATTCAAAATCAAATTTAAAAGTTTTTAATTTCAAGGAAATAGCAAATATGGATATTAAAATTAATTATCAATTTATGATTAAAGAATTGAAACATTTTGTGGAAGGTATAACTCTAACTAACTTAATCATGATATACCACACAATGTGAATTCATGTCAATGCTCATTTTTTATTGTTTTCTTTAATGATAAGTTT
This sequence comes from Datura wrightii, assembly GCA_035772735.1. Taxonomy (NCBI): domain Eukaryota; kingdom Viridiplantae; phylum Streptophyta; class Magnoliopsida; order Solanales; family Solanaceae; genus Datura; species Datura wrightii. Next base: position 4,493,113 of record JASDFA010000012.1, on the reverse strand, counting down.
GGTAGGCCAATCATATGGGTATATAATTCTATCGTTCGAATTTTGAGTGTTAATTTTTTAAAATAATATTTATATATTTAAAAATTAAATTAGAAAATACTATAAAATATAATAATAATTGATAATTTTAAACATTCAAAAATTATATTTTAAAAAATCAACATTTAAAGAAAAACTTATTTGATTCTTAAAATTTAAAATAAACCACATAAATTGAGACAGATAAGTATATAATTAAATAAAATGCACTACTATCAAAATCACATCTCCATTAACACTCCCCCCCAAAAAAAAAGTCTTAATGATGTCACTAATGATGAAAGATTAACAGTTTATAATCAAATTACTTGAGAATCAATAGTAGTTAGGGGGGAACAAACTAAGACTTCAGTAAAATAATTAAGAGAACCCTATACTTTAATTGGAAATTAAGCTTCTTAAATTAGTTGTTTATACTCTCTTCGTCCCAAATTATTTATTGTGTTTCTTTTTTACTCGTTCTTTAAAAAATATTAATTAAGTAGGTTTTTTCTTAATTATTTTACCGTTATTTATGTCTTAAAATATAATTTTTCTTTCATTGAGTATTTACACTATTAATGTGTCATTTTCTCATAATTAAGGTATTTATAGATTTCAAAAATAATTCCTACAAAGAATATAATAAAAAAATATAATTAATTTTATCTTAATTTTTAAAATAATAAATAATTTAAGATATTTATATTTAAAAATCATAACAAATAATTTAAAACAGTTGGACTATGTGATTTAACTACTCCAATAATTAAAAAAAGAAGTCAATAAACTTAGCTTTCACACCACATCTCAACACCAAAATCCTCAAAACGTGCTCAAAAAGCTTAGTTGGAACACTTTTTAAACTTCTTCTGTGAGTTCGATCGAAATCAATAATTTTAGTTCGAATTTTATATTTGTCTTAAAAATGTATTAAATATATATAAATTATTAATTTAAAAGTCAGTAACTTAAAAAGATTAGAATTCAGAATCTATAAGTTTCAAATTCTGACTCCGCCCTCGGAATTTGAAATGCCTTTAAAAGGGGGCCTAATCCATTCACAATTATGAGTTATCCTGTTTGGGTGTTTCTACAAACATGTTGAGTTCAACATTTGAGTTGCTTAATCAGGCAAACTCCATTAATTCATTTGTTGCTTTCATTTTCTGCAATTTGATCATTGTTATCCTACTTGTTAATAACAATAGTAGTAGTTCAAAAAATTGTGACAACAAACTTGTTTCTGACCAAAAAAATTGTTCTGTTTTGGACAAGAACAATGGAGTTGAAGCAACCTCAAGTATAAATGCGGCAGCAGCAAGGGACAATGACAAGAACAACGACGATGACGACGACGAGAGGAGGGATGATGATGAGGAAGAAGATGATGAGCTAACAAGAAAAGTTGAAGAATTTATTCAGAAGGTAAATAGATGTTGGAAAGCAGAGAAATTGAGTGCATAATTTTTTTTAAAAAAATTTTGGTTAGTCAGAGGAATGTAGAATGGAGGTTTTCCGAGTTGATTTTCTCAGATGGTCACTCAACTAATAATTATTATCTCAGAAGGTCGTTTTTCTTTTTTTTTTGTTTGAAGAAAATTAAAATCAAGAAGAAAAGTGACGACTTTCTGAGATGATAAAATGTTAGTTGAGAGACCATCTGAGAAATCAACCTGAGGTTTTCCTTTTTACTTTCTTTTTATGTGTGGATACATGTAATGGATACTAATCTGCAGGTTCTTTTGTTTTCTGTCCTAACCAAATTAAAGAATGGAAAGCTATTTAGTGTCATTTCTTCTCATTTACCTTCTTTTTCTTTCTCTTCTTGCTCTTTTTAGAGAGGTTTGAAGTATTGATTATCATTATCAATGTTATTTCGGATTCTTTAAAAATATTGGTAGGTGTGTGTCGAATCCTGCAAAAATAGTGCATTTTTTATGGATTTAACATGAATGCTATAACATTTTTATATAAAGAGTTTGAACAACATACATCATTATAGCCAAAGTAATGTACATATAAGAGCAAGGATAAGGGGAATCGATAGTAAGAAGAAATCACATTCTCGTCCTGACCTGATAAGGCATCTTTGGGTCGGGGAGGGGCGGGGTGTTAAATATCGGACATTACTTGTAAATCTAGGATAAAAACCTTATATGAAAATGTGAAAATTATTTTATAATGTCAATATATATAAGTTAAACTCGACAAATAATTCAACCACTCTACAGGACGTAGCCACAATTCAAGCCCAATTAACACATATTGTCCGCTTTGGTTTAACAGACTTTACAGATTTCATCAAATCTAAAAACGTGCATATTATGTGAACTTACTCGATTATTCTATAACACTTCGCATTTCTCTTCTTTCTAATATGAGATATTTGCTTAAAGTGTCAAAACTCATATGTACCTCTTCTCTAGAAATTTGTCGACCCAAAAATCTGTTAGTCTTTTTTTCTTAACCGACCCTTCATCATGGGCGTCACATACACAATGGATATTTTTGTAATTTAACATTAAGGGAGAGCCAATAATAGTGAAACAAACAAGTATATCTGTCAACCAAGTTAGGTGGAGTAGGCAATTTAGTTACCAATAGAAAACAAAGAAATAACTAAGAGTTCATAGAATCAATTATAAGTATGTGGCTCAATAATGGAAAATAGAGAAAAAGTGAAATCAATGGGAAGTTGACTTATTCATCTTCCATTTTTATATATTATTATTAAAGCTACCTAAGAAACAGATTTACTCTTAGCTTAATCAGAGGTTTCGAATTTAAACCTTACGTACGGAGAAAATCTTGTCAAGAAGCCCCCCTCCTCCCTGCCCCCCCCCCCCCCCCACACACACACACCAGATGGACCTTATCTAAATTAGTCGTGAGCCCAATACAAATACCAAAATCTAGATTGTTTCCATTTTTAAAGATTATTAGAGCTACCAAAGAAACAAATTCTCTTAACCTTTATAACTAGAGGTCTAGAGTTTGAGCTCTGCGTATGAGAAAAAAATCTTGTTAGGAAAACCTTCGCCCTAAACAGGTCTTATGTAGCGCGAATTCAGATTAGTTGCGAGCCCAATACAAATATTGAATACCGAATAAAAATCCCTCCAAAAAAGAAATTCTAGGTGGATTTTTCTTAATAACTGTAAGAAAAAACAAAATACATAAATAAACACTTAAACTTGACTTTCACGGTTAGTTGAACACTCTAGCTTTTCAAATAATCATCTAGATACTTCAACTCGACACATGTATGTCTCATGAAGCCTTCGAATAGGTCTTTAATCCAATAATTCATAAAATTGCAATTTTTTAAAAATAAAGTGGGACGGACAACTCTTAAGATGCGTTTGATATAAAGGACAATAAATCTCAGAATTAATTTTGTAATGAGCTTATCCCACATTTGATTAGGATAAAATCTCTGAATTAGTTATTCCACGATTATATTATTATTTTTATCTCACATTAAAGATTAAATAATTAATCCCGAGATATCTTGTTCCTCAACCAAATAAGCCCTCATTGTTACATGCCCTTACAAGAATGAACAATGTTTTTTTTTCTTTCTTTTTTTATGATCTCTGATTCCACATATTTACAAGTAAAATAAACCTAGTTTTTTAGATTACAACATACATTCCAGGATATGCCTATGATGGAGTTTAGAGGGCAGAGGATTAAAAGAAACAGAGAGGAAACAAGAATTTCATGCACAATGATAAAAGGAAAAAAGGGGATATATGTATATATATAAATATTTTTAAAAAATGTATTTTTTTTCCTTCTTAACATTTCTTTCTTCTGGGATTTGCTGATCTAGACTTTGTTTTCAATTTGTAATGAGCCATCCCTCATCAATTTTAAGCTGAGACTGTTAAAACGTTCGCGAGAATACTGTCTTGATGCTTTTCTCCAATCCGTACCAGCCTTCATCATTGCAGCAAATTCCTCATAACTAATCCGACCATCCTGACAAAACGAGACAAGGCTGAGCTCCCAAACTCCGGGAATAAGCTAGTCTAAGAGATTATAGTATGACAAAGAAATGGCAAAAAGTTCTAAGAGAGATGGAAAACAACAGCTAACAGAACTTGATTCCATAGCAAACATGTAACCAGCAGGTTAACCAACCGAGTAGATCATGGACGCGAACAGGGAGAGCATAGTCACAGTGCTAGAGAGTGTGATGACCAATAATACATATGTGATGGGAAGAATAGATGAGATCAAAATATACATGTATATAGGACGGTCTTCATTTGTCACAGCATTAAAGTCTCATCACCAATACCATATGTGCTAGAAAGCGGGCATGCCATCAAAGTATACGTGTATATAATATGACGGACTTTAGAGATACAATAAGGCACAACTAGGTGGAGTATTTGAGCTCTAAACTCAAACGAGGGTTCAGAAGGAAACTTCGAGATGAGGACTCATTAAGATGTAAAACATTAGCACCATTTGCAAATTTGGAACTGGATACTTCCCCATACCATCCACATAAACTCACACATACCAATGCATAATATTTGCATTATGAAGTATGAACTACTAAGCATGTAAGCCGTGGACCAAGCAACAAAAGATTACTAAATGCTGTACGTGCACATAAATGGACATACTGACCTTGTCCGTATCAACATCATGCATAATGGCATTGATGACTTCCTCACTGTTGATGTCGTCCTCATCACTCAAGGCATTATGCAGCTCTTCCATTTCTATGTAACCACTCTGGTTTTTGTCAAAAAATGAAAATGCTTTGTGCAGGTGCTCATCATTGGCCATCTTTCTAAGATGAATAGATACAGCAACAAACTCTGGATAATTTAAATTTCCATCTCCATCAACGTCAGCCTGTAAAACCGATATAGAAAATAAAAACATAATAACACAAAAATTTTAAATAAATTAAAATAATAAAAAGGATAAGCACCCTTCAGGTCAAAGACCCAAAGGATCAAAGAGAAATGTTTTTTTTTTCTTCTGGAAAATAATAAGCACCTATCTAGGATGCCAAGACAAGCGAAATGTCAAGCTCATTTCGCTGCAGATTTTTCTACACTGAAATAGTAAGTACAATTTTACAACTTATATTGACCAAGTATATTTCGTAATCAATCAATTTCTTGAGAGTAGGGGTTAAAGACAAAAATCTAATGCTGACTTCTCATCAACAACAACTATGACTCTATCCTAAACTAGTTGCAGTTGGCATTAAGCTATATAAGTAGTATGTGTTCTAGATCTATTCATCTCCGTGGATTTCTTAAAATTCTCTAAATCTCACGCTTATCCCTGCATCGACGTACAAATCCCTAACCCAACTGAAAAGACTCTTGGCAAACATTGGACATTAGTATAACTACTTGGTATCACCTACATGAATCCTTTTACTTCCTTCCATTGAGTATTTCTTTACTAAGTTCACATGGATTCCGAGAGGTTTTTGGTCTTTTTCCAATAATGTCCATCGAAGTAATTTAGAGTTCTACGTAAGACATGGCCATATCATTTCAGGCACCTGCCTTCTCTTCGAGGCAGAAAAGTTCAAAGAGAGCCCCCACAGTGCTGCAGGCTCGTAATATTAGCAGCTAACTTTCAATATTATGTTACCCCTGGTAGAGCTATAAAAAATCAAATCGAGCCAAGAAGCAGGGCATGGGAATGCTTACCGCTTCCATGAGAATCTGAAGGTCAGCATCAGGGATCTGATGGCCAAGCTTCTGCAAGCCATTTTTAAGTTCTCCAAGGTTTATCTTGCCCTTCTTTCCTGTATCCATCATTTCAAATGCTTCCTTCATTCCAGCGACTTCCTCCGCAGACAAAAACTCGGCTATAACCTGTACTTGGAATACAAGAAGTACATATATCAAGAAGAGAAAAAATGAAACTTGGTCAAAATCTGAGAATCGTCTCTCATTTTTTTACAATGAGAATTAAGTTTTTATTAAATAGCACTAAGCAGTGCAGTAAATAGTTACAGACAATCCTCTCTCCTTCATTCCAGGCTTTGAGGAAAAGCATATGAATTCATCTTTATCGGACAATGAAGAATCCTGAGGTTACAGATATGATTGCAGACTAAGTGTGTGCTTACCGTCAGAGCTTTTTTCTTGAGCTTGTTCATCACTGAAAGCTGCTTGAGTCTTGCTTTTACAGTCTCACCCAATGAGACATTTGGTGCTTTCTTTATATTTTGTAACCAGGGATGCTCTGCACCACAAGAGTCAAAGCCCCCGAGAAAAAGACATTTATCAGAGACAGAGACAGAGAGAGAGAGAGAGTAAGACAACAAATGAATCATGAATGAAGTACAATATCTCAATATTCCACAAACATTACCAATAACTTGCTGAGCTGTGAGCCGTCGACTTGGATCTGGATCAAGCATTTTCTTTACAAGATCCTTTGCATTATCAGAAACTTTAGGCCATGGATCCCTCTTGAAATCAATCACAGAACGAATAATTGCTTGGGCTACTCCTTGTTCAGTCTCTGCAAATATTAAAAGGAACTTAGGGAAGTATCAACAAAACATTGACATATTTATGCAAGTTATTTAGCAACAGTCCAACCCATAAGCACCATTAAGAGAAACCAAAATAATTGAGCAAGAAGGCAAACAACTTTGATCTACATTGGTAAAAGCAGAGGCAGTCTTGCACCTCACTCACCCAGTCATGTAATATATCAACGACATATTCCAACATGAATCAAGTTCTACTTCATATTTCACAACCTTTGTAAATCAATTATCAAGTTGTAAAAATTGCACGTGAAAATCTCCGCATCGAGGTTTGTTCCATGGTTATAAAAATGAAGCAAGAAAATAAGCAGACCTGCCCAGAAAGGTGGAACACCACAAAGAAGAATGTAAAGTATAACTCCAGCACTCCAGACATCAACCTCTGGTCCATAATTGCGCTTCAGGACCTCAGGAGCCATGTAATAAGGACTTCCCACTATCTCATTAAAGCGTTCCCCTGTTAAAGAAATTGAAATGTTAAATCTTTTTTAGCATGATAAAAGGCTTAAACTCACTGTTCCGTTTCTAATCCATTACCAGGTTTAAAGAAAACAGACAACCCGAAGTCAATAGCCTTCAGCGGAGCTGATTCTTTCTTGTTACCAAAAAGAAAGTTCTCAGGTTTGAGATCACGATGCATTACTCCATGCCTGTGACACATCTGCAATACAGTTGAAAATTTATAAACTGACTTTTGACATAATAAAACCAGAGAGTGAAACATGACCATAAATGAAGAAAAGTTCAAAAGTTTTCAACACCACATAATACAATTGATCTCTCTTTGACACATTCCAAATGCCACTGCTCAATGAAATGATATTTATCCTGGACTGATCCAATGATCTTTTCATTTGGCCATAATCTGCCATTAAGTATTTTGGGCCCAATGCATATAAAAAGACATGATGCACAAATTCTTGACACCCAATCAAACATAGAACAAAGAACATGTGCATGTGTCGCACTGAGTAAATGCGAGGAACAGCAATCTAAAACTCTTTGTGAAATCAATCAGCCAATGTAAGCAGTTTATCTCCTATTTACCAGAAAGGCATTAGGCAGAGGATGAACTCAAGTGGAGTATACATACTTTGTGATTATATGTTGAATCTAAACCAAGAAATATCATAGCTTTTTCCACCCATTAACAGGAGATTACATTTTCTGCTTTGCTCGTTGAAAATCAAAGTATTGAGCAACCCTTACAAGACAGGTTCATGACTTACATATGAAACAAGATTCCTACCAACTTACAAGTATTTCATAATGTCATGCAAGCCAATTAATAGTTGTTGCAGAAAAAGGAGGCTAACTAAAAAGGAAACCAATTTAATATCCTTTACCCTGAAACGATCAGTAATTACTTTAGTAGACAACTTAAATTTAACATCAATTGTCATCTCTCTAAGTTGTGTTAATTAGCTGTTGTTGGTGACAATTCCACTCAAGTGAGCAACAAATTGCTCTTTCACCTAAAAGAGCTTGGACATTAATGGTTAGAAATGAGGATAAAGATCAACATTTGAAGTAGAAAGCACTTGCTTTTTGGGAAAGTCGACCACATCTACATCAGTATATAAACTAAATTTAAATTCCATTATCATTTCCCTAAACTGTGGAGGTTTGTTAAACTTTGTGTGCAACAATCAAATTCTGTGGTAAGCTGCTATAGCTAATACTCCATGGAAACAACTTCAACAAGAATATTCACATTTCACCCTGAAATTGCTATCTGCTCACAAATAGGTTTCTCTTATTAAAATATGTTTTCTTTCTAATTTGAAATTGCGAGACTTCTTTAACAAAAACCTGAACTAACAAGATATAAAACCCATACAAAAGCTTTAAAGAACACAGCGAGAGAAGAACCACAAGTTGCTACATTAAAACCAAATGGCATAAATGGTGAACTAAGAAGCTGAAAAAAACTATACCTGAACGACTTCCACAACAGTCCTCAAAATTCCAGCAGCTGCCCTCTCCGTATAGTGGCCTCTAGCTACTATTCGGTCAAACAACTCCCCACCCTCACACAGTTCCATCACAATGTGCACTGCATTATCATCCTCATAAGTATCCTTCAAGGTCACAATATTGGGATGCTTAGGCAAATGCTTCATGATCTCAACCTCTCTCCTAACATCATCAATATCCACTGCAGTCCTTAGCTTCTTTTTGGATATTGATTTGCAGGCATATTTCTCACCTGCGTCCACGTCAGTGCATAGGTAAGTAACCCCAAATTCTCCTCTTCCTAGCTCACGACCCAAATCATACTTGTCATGTATATTCTGCCCTGTTGGATCTGTTAATACAACAAGCTTGTTTCCACTCCCAGAGGCATGTTTAGCCCCATAATCAATTGAAAAAGGGTTAGATTTGTTGTTCTTTTTGTTCTTTTTTTCGGCAGATTTACCGGGTTTCACACAGCAATTACCCATGATACTTTAAAAGATCAACTCCTGAAAAATATCAAAGTTAAAAAAAAAAAAAAAGATCTTTAAATACTGCTTTTATATATATATATATAAGCAATGCTTGAAATGACTATAATTTAATATATTACTATTACCAATAGAAAAACAGCAAAATGACAACAAATTCCTAGCTCATACATAAAAATTTCAAGCATAGGAAGCATGGATTTAGGGAAGAAGATCTCCAACAATCCTGGAAAATATTCGGATTCTGTGAAAATCTATTACTTTTCATCACAAAAAAAGACAATTTAACAAATTTGAACAAAGGGTGGTAAATGAAAGAAACCCAAAAGCAGTGAAGCTTAAAGAATAATAAAATGCAGCAGAAAAGCTAAAAATCCACCAGAAAAATGTTGCTTTTTCCTCTATATTAGGGAGAAAAGAATCCTGAAAATCAGATAATAGCCAAAAAGACTTGATTTTTGAAATAAATAACAATCAAAATCCAAGTTATATAATCAAATTATTCATTGATTTCAAGAAAATAAGAAGCACAGATTGAGGGAAAAGATCTCCAAGAACTTTGGAAATCAATCTATTAAATATATAGAGAAGAAAAAGCTAAATATAGAGGAAACCCAGAAAATTACGAAGCTCAAATAACAACAAAATGCAGCCGAAAGTAAAGAAGGGAGGAAAAAAAGGAACCCCACCTGAAAATTGTTGATCTTTTCCTCTGTATTTTGAAAATGTGAGGAATACAAAGGTAGATGATAATCATAGACCAAAAAAAAAAGAAAGGAAAAAAAAAAGCTAAAACGTAGAAGAGAAGAAAAAAAGAGAAAATGATAGGAAGGTTTTATGAAGATGTGAAACAAAATCCGCCATGGACAGGAGAGACAGAGAGAGAGAGAGAGTCAAATCTCTTTTTGCAGAGAGACTTCCCTCTCCTGCAAAATCCCCTTTCTGTATTTGTCTGTCTCTCTCTTTATGTATAAGCTTTTTCAACAATTTCTATCTCTAATAATTTTCGCTTTTTCTTTAAACATATAAAAAAATTATTTTTTTAAAAAGAAAAATGTCTCAAAAAATAATTCCATAACTTTGAGAAATGAATTTTAATTAATTAATTAATTGTTGTTTTAGCTTTTTTTTTTTCTAATAATGTATTTCAAGGCATAATTTGTATTCATGGACTTCATATTCTTATGTTTATCTCAAATATATTGGTTTTGGGTTGCGGGCCGGGGAGGAGGGGCAAATATATCTTTTAATTTTATAATTTAGAACAAATATTTTCTTGTTAAAAAATTTTAAAACTAGTTTTTTAGTTTTAAAAGTATCATGTGGCTTTATGAAATTACCTCATTCATTTTTTTTTAGCCCTTCAGACCCGACTCAAATGATAAAAACTCAACCTCTCTTTTATTCAATCATAAAATAGATTTAGATCTGATTTAAATAAATAAAAACTTACATAATTGATCCATTGGAGCAAAATATTTACACGGCTTTTCTCTTTACTTTCATACCCCCCATAATTAATCACAGAAAATACTCCATCTTATAATCCTTCATGATACTATCACAGTGTATTCATATACTGTCATGGTATCACGGAGGATGAGCAGTCCTTCAGGGATATACACTCCTTAATCATGCATGATACCATCACACTACATTTATATACTATCATGGTATACTTCGTGATACAATTGCAGTATATTCATATACTGTCATGGTATCTTATGCGTGAAAAACCTTCAAACTCATAGTGGGGCACGAATTATAATTTTTTATGTCGACGGGGTATTATAGGTAATTAGTATGAAATGGTCTATTTTTATGTAATTAGTTTAGTTTTTGGTCTATTTTATGTACTTTTCCCTTAAATAAAAGACGGATTGAGTTTCTTTTAGTTGGATCAGGTCTGAATGGTAAAAAAAAAAAGGATGAGGTAATTTTTTTAAAGTCACGTGATATTTTAGAATTAAAAAATTAATTTTAATTTTTTTAAAAAAATTAACAAAAAAGATAAAATAACATAATTTGTTAGACGACAAAAGTATATATGCATTGTTTGGTAAACGATAAAGATATATGCACAATAATTTTTAATGAGGATCATAGCCACTCTAAGACAAATTTGAAAGATATATTTACCCATTTTTCGATAAATTAATAAGATATTTATTACCCCTCACAAGTTCATGTTAGATTCTCATTCCTGATTAATAGGCTGTTTGGTCAATTTATTTTAGGCCAAAAATGCTTATTTGAAAAAAATGATGTGTTTGGTTAAAATTTTAGGAGAAAATAAGTATTTTTAAAAAAGTTGCATAAACTGTTTTTCAGAAGTTAGAAAAAAACTTTTGAGAAAATTTAGAAACGCTTTTAAAAAGTTTTTTCAAATATTAAATTGTTGCTCAAAAGTATTTTTTAAATTAATTGGTCAAACACAAACTGATTCTCACCAAAAGTACCTTTCTAATAAGCACTTTTCAAAAAAAAAAAAATCTCAAAATAAGCTAATTTTAAAAGTTTGGCCAAATAAACTATAAATGTTATGTCATAAGAAAAAGGATAAAGTAGCAAATATACCCCTCAATTTTTTGATTTAGAACAGATATACCTCTTGTTAAAAAAAATGGTGCATATATACCCTTGCTGTTTAGCAAATTGTGCATATATACCCTCGTTGTCTAACAAATAATGCATATTTACCATTTTTTTTAACAAACTGAATTTTAAAAAAATTTAAAATTGATTTTTTAGTTTTTAAAATGTCAAGTGACTTTAAAAAGTTACCTTACTCATTTTTTACCCCTTCAAACCCGACCTGACCCAACTAAAAATAATTTAATTAATTCAGATCCATTCCAAACTCATTTTATGACTTAGTGGAAGAGGGATTGAGACATTTTTTTCATTTGGGTAAGGTCTAGAGGGGTAAAAAAGATAAGCGAGAAATTTTTTTAAAGCCACGTGGTATTTTTGGAATTAAAAGACAAGTTTTAATTTTTTTTTTAATTCAGTAAATATAGGTCAATTATCAAAAAGGGTAAATATGCACCATTTGTTAAACGGCGAAAGTATATATATATACCATATGTTAAACAACAAAGGTATATATGCACCACTTTTTTAAAGAAAAATATATCAATTCTAAATCGCAAAGTTAAAAGATATATTTGTCATTTTTTCCTAAGAGAAAAGAACACATTTGTCAAAAGCTCTTACCTAAACATGTCCCACAATTTTAAAGCATATATATATATATATATATATATATATATATATATATATATATATGGTATATTAGTATATACACAAGTAAATTTGACAATGATGGATCTATGAAGTATAGTTGAGACAAGAAATGATAAAAGTTTTTAAAAATAAAAATAAAAAAACTATTTAAAATATTCATGTGGCACTGGTTTAAACAAAATGATGTTTTTTTTTTCTTTATTAAAATTTGAAATTGAAGCCTCATAATTTTCAATTTCTTTCAATAAATATCATTCCTGTCGCAAATTTATTGACTTTTTTCTCAAAAAACTATTATATTTTATATTGACGTAGATTGAAATAAAAAAAAACTCGAGTATTATTAAAATGATAGTTCTGAAGGCTAATGGTTTTGTTTAATTAATTAATGTATTACTAGTACTGAGTAGCTTGCCAACTTATTAATTTTTTCTCCATTTTAAGCACCAATATTACATTTGTATTTACTAGGTGTGTGCCCCTCTTTTGCTTAAAATCTAATACATTCTAATTTTAACTTCATAAATTAATTAATAGGTCATGTTGTGATTATAAAGTAGTTGTATTCAGTGTTTTCAAACGAGTTTTTGGGGTGAGTCTCAGGTCGGGGCGTATCATAAATGCTTTTGAAGTCAAATAAAATAGCTAGATTCATAGGATGTAAGCCGCGAGGATAAAAGCGTAAGTTTCAGATGTAAAAGCGTATTTTCCAGACGTTAAATTTAATTTTTATTTTTTAAAAAGTATTTTTGCTATAAATCATGTTGTTTATTATTAGTATAATGATATTTATACTTTATGCTATCTGTTTTCAGGTTGTAGTAATTTTTTCTAAAATATATAAATAAATAAAGCTCTCGTAAAAAATGAGATTATCGTAAATAGTTTTTTAGATGATTATGCCTAAAATTGATAGGATAAGATTCCATAGCACTCTGTTCCTGAGATAACTTTATCTTTATTTTGATATTACTATTATACTATTTATCCTTCTTTTTTAAAATATATATATATACAAACAATAATTTGTGCAAATATTGAATAGAATATTGCAAAATGACAAATAAGAAGAAAATAATGAAGACAGAATACATAAAAGACCACTTTAAACTTAACTTATTTACTTCGGAACTAGTCTTAATTACCCCTTAAACTTATCTATTTGAAAACCTTCCTGGACTAAACTGGACTGGAGAGGATGGGGCAGGGCAAATTTTCAAACATGTCTGACAAAGCATCTTGGCTGCCAAGTGGTGGCCCTATTACTATTAGCCGAGTGATCATCTGAGAAATCTATAGAAGCGTCTGACATGGATTTATGAATTCGCTGAATCCATTCATGAGCAGTGTCTTTGTTAAATTTAGAAGGAGAAACATGAATCTTTACCAATAGTGTCGCGGGAAACAGAGGAGTAGATGAAATACTTGGAGATATTCCGGTGTCATGGCTCTATATATTACATTACATTCTCGGAAAATGCCCTACCTTTGAGTGAGATAAACAACAAATGTCCAAGGCCTATGCTTTTTTGAATCCTATCGCAGATATTATGCCAGTCATATCTGTTCTTTTCTTCTTCTTAGCCTTTGTTTGACAAAGATGTTTTCACGTACGGATTATCTCATTTTGTTAATCAAGAAAGGCGTAGCGCGCTGCTGGAGAGTTTCTCAAAAGCAACATTGCTTCTATTTTCACTTAACTTACTTCATGTTGCTGCTGCAAACTCTACTTATTTGCACCAGCAAGTTTACTGTGAGTCATGATCTATCCATCTTTTGTGATTGAGAATTTTCCAACATTCTCTTCTCGTTTTGCGCTAATTTTGAGTACGTATAACTTACTATTTAACATCATAAAAGTCTAGTACTATCTCGCATATATAACCAACACTCAAACAACGATGATAAAAAGGGACATGGATCGATGACATATATAAAATTAGACAAACAATAAAGTAAAAACATATCTGGAAAAAAAAAAGTGATTTTGTTCATACATAATCAAACATTAACAAAGCGATTTTGGAGAGATCAAGCTTTCTGTATAAACGAACCCGTCTTGATAGATATCAATTTGAGGCCATAATCCAACTGGTCCTCTGGATGTCCTAAATACAGTACGACCATCCGATCTGCAGCAGAGTAGCAATTCACCATCTGCAAATCTATATTTTGGTACGATTGAACAGTCTTGTAGAGTAAAAATCTCAGTCCAAGATTCCTCGACACTGTAGTCTTTCTTTACCCACAACTTAAAAGTGCCTTCCATCTGCAGATTATAATGAGTATTATAAAAGCAAAGCATTCCAACCAATACTGAAACGCCATAAAAAAACTTCCATGTGTTGTTAGTTCTGTACTTTGGTGGCTCTGGAACCGATGCTTCTCTGAACACATTATCTGAAGAAGAACTAAATGAAACCATGGAATACTGGCGATGCGAAAAACCAAGCCAATGAAATGCTCCATGTAGAAATGCCAAAGGTTCCGTATTGTTATCTTCATCAAACTTAGGACAAATCTCCAACGTATATCCCGTCCTAGGGCAAACTCTAGTTGGATAGTTACGAATTTTTCTCCAGGAACCACTTTTTAACGCAAGAATTTCATAGGATGGTGGTAGATCGATATCATCTGAACCTCGATCTAGCTTAAAGATCTTATAGTCGCCACTAGTTGCATCATATCCCAATCCGAAAGTAGTATTCCCTGGTGCAATTCTGTATGGGGAAGTACTGTCGATTCTCTTGTGGAAGGGTTCCACAGCAAAAATTGTTTATCATATCGATTAAAAAGTCCAACAATAACCAACCCATCACAATAACCATAAATGCTGCAAGAATCAACTGGTTCGAAGTTTGAAGGGTAATCAAGGTTTTGTACATCATCAACAAGTTGAACAGTCGATAAAGAAGAAGAAGAAAAGAAGGAATACATATCTAAGGCGACAAGAAGTTTTTGGGAATTTAAGTCATTCTCAAGATGCCTTTGATGCTTCATATTAAAGTTAAGGATTGGAGATTAATGTCTTCCAAAATTTTGAAACACATTTGAATCGGAGAAGAGGCAACACGGGTAACCTGCTGAGGATGTCCATAAGTATTTCCTCTTGGAAGTCAATTCCCACGGCCTAAAAAGGACAAAGCAAGTGTTTTAGCAGTTCATAGGTTATACTACAACAACATATACCCAGTGTATTCCCACAGGTGGGGTCTGGGGAAGGTAGAGAGTACGCAGACCTTACCCCTATCTCGTGGGGATACAGAGGCTATTTCCAAAAGATACTCAGCTCACAGGTTTACTACAAATGCCTCGGAAATCGTTTAAGCTTACTTTGGTAGATGAAGCTTTTCCACCAGAAACAGGTGTGTGCTTCTTTTTCTTGTAGGGCCTTATCAGCGTGTCACTTGATTCCTCCGAAGCATCGTTTTCTTCATCCAATACCTTCACCTGAAGTCAGAATACACCATTTTTTTAACTTTAGCATGACAGGAGATGAAATGCTTGGCTGTTGTCTCTATATAAATCAACTTACCTCCTTTTCAGCTCTATTGAGTCCGTTTATCGTCAAATGTTCATTAGTTTTCTTGAGCTCAGCAACAAGAGCAATAAACTTTTGTGTCAATGGACTCAATCTATCATATTAGAAGGTAACTTCAGCTGAAAATCAGACGAATTAATTATGAAAATTGGGTAAAAACAGAGAAGCCAAACTCACTGCTTCCACTTTTTAAACAATGTTCGGCAAACTTCAATTCCACTATTTGCCTCCAGCAGTACAAGTGCTTTCGCTGATGCAGCAGCGTCTCTACCAACAAATGTTTCCAGGAAAGTGTCGAGCAGATTTGTTTCCACGGAGACATCATCGTCCATGGCTGTGTTATCCTTCAGGTATATTGAGTAGTAAAACATAATTAATAGCCTCACTCTAGAGATTTGTCCAAGATAATACAATGTATGAATTGACAGACACATTGACCAAATTAACTACGGCTAACTATGTTTCGAGCACACATACATACCAAAAACCAAGAACAAGTTTTAAAGAAAAAAGCTACAGAAACTAGAGCTAAAAACAGATCATCAAGCATAACTTGTACAACTCACCTGATCAACAATATCAATATGATTTGTCTTATTTGACGGCGTCACAACACATTCCCCTGAAATTAAAACTTGTGGTTAGCCCCATATAGACAATGAAGCACAAGCAGAATAGAATCGAGGTGCTTACACACTGGCTTAGGCACCTCCATTATTAAACACACACACACGCGCATAACAGAAAGAAACAGATACCCTTCGCGAATTTGATTGTCTAAGTTGATTCCCAATTCTTCTTTACTAGAACCTCCATCACCTTCAAAGTCCCTATCCATTCCTTCACCATCACGGAAAAGTTCCTCCTTCTCCTGTGGCTTAAGTGACAAAGGTTCCATTTTTTTCTTCTTGATTCCTGCCGGGGCTTCCCCAAGTCAGAATGCCTTTTTCTTACAGTTTTTGGCTCCTTAAGCTAACAAAACAATTAAAAAAATGTCACCATTACTTTAAAAAATATGATAATAGCTAAAAATGCTTAAGGTTACAGGTTTGTTAACCCCCTTTGCCATTGCTCTGGGGAGATTCAACAGGTTATATATATATATATATGCAATAAATCATAGTTGCCCTATATGCATAGTATAGATTTCAAAACAAGGGGATTCAATTGAACCCCCTTGTGCCTCCTACCTCCGCGCCTCTGACCTAATTGAATGGTGGTGTGAAGGTTTCCTACTTTAATTCTTTTTAACAAATCATCGCGACAGCAATGACACTCTGCGCCTTACATAACAAATATTTAGCTTCAAGGTATATTCTGATAAATAGTTAGCGATAGTTCAGCTAGGAAACTCACAAAAAAGTGATACATGCAAGTGTTTTTGACCATTAACTCTATATTTATTTAATAGATTTTTCGATATAAATATAGGGTTTATGCAAAAGTCATTGGGTTCCCAGGAACTCGCACCTCATACTCGAAAAGGCATTTACAAAGTTATGGTCATATCAACTGAAACCTGTTCAACACTAGCTAACAAGAAGTATGTAGCCTGAGGGAAAAATACACTGGGGATATATTTAAGTACCTTTTTCTAATAAACAATAATATATACATATGAAGTAATTAGAATATTAATAATAATAAATTTTTGATGAAAAAATATAATATAAAATTAGAATAATAAAATATGACTCAAAAATTTGATAAATTGATATAATGATATCAAAATAGTGTTGGGTTGCTTTAATATAATGAGTGGTTGTTGCAATATCCCAAGTAATTGCTTTAGTGACTTTACAGTAGAGCCGGCCCTCCCCATATCCGATGGCCCAAGGAAGACTTTCTCTATTTTCAAGACTCGAACATAAGACGTCTAACAAAAAAGTCAAATTGAAGATATTAAAGTTTCATGTATGTATATACATACAAAAGGTTGGTGAATTAAAAAAATATAGTAGTATCTTTTTTTATTAAGTGAGAGCTTAGATGAACTGCATTTTTCATTACCCCATACATTTCAAAATAGTTGTCACGTTTTATTTTTTAAGAGATAAACTGATCAATTCTCAAAGCTATATTAGATTAGATTAATTTGATATTTTAAAATTAAATTTCAAATATTCAATAATTATACGACAAGTACTATAAATAGCAAATTTTTTCTTATCAATATGATTCAAAAAAAATGCATCTTAAAATGTTGATCAAAGTTCATATCATTTGACTTTCAAAAAGAAAATTGTGACAAGTATTTTGAAATAGAAGAAGTATTATATTTTAATATAAAGTGGAATTAAAGAAAACGGACTTTGAAATAAATTAGCTATAAAGTTTGTTTGGATGAACTTATGAATTATAAGCAAAAAGTCATTCTAGCTTATGACTTTTTACTTATTTTTGTGAATCTAGCTTAAAAACAAGTGCTTAAAAGTATTTCTATATTTTACCCCAAATACTATAAAATTACGTAAAAGTTATTTTGACTTAAAAACATCTAAAATAAGCCAATCCAAACAGGCTCTTACCAAACACTACAAAACTGCTTAAAAGTTATGTTAAAAAAATCTAAAATAAGTCAATCCAACAGCCGCATAGTTAAGTCAAAATAGCTTTTAAGCACTTTTGTAGTGTTTGAATAAAGATTTAAAAAAAAATTAAGTACTTATTTTTAAGTCAAAATAACAAAAATAAAATATGTCAAAAGCCATGAGTTAGAGGCTTTTGGCTTATAAATCATAAGTTATTATAGGCTCATTCAAACGATCGCCCCGTTTAACTAATACCCGTCTTATATATTTTTTCAAGTTTTTGCACGGATTGCTTCTATCTCGGAGTGATCTTTAATTTTTGCCCCTTAAATTCATGGTCTTTAATGTTTGTCCTACTGTTCATTTAATGAAATTTTGTGGGCCAAAGTACCTTTAATTATGCCCTAATTTCATAGGGCAAAAGGTTTTAGGACCTGTTTAGAAAGTCATTTGATAATTGAATTTGGGTGTAATTGATTGTAATTATACAATTTGACCTGTTTGTTTGGTTAGATAATTACATGGTTGGTAGAGAATTAGATGTAATTGGGAGAGAGTAATTGCACTCTCAATTCTCAGGGGTAAATGCGAATTGCAGGTAATTATATGGTGTAATTACAAGGTCACTTTTTATTAATTTATTTTTTAATTTTCTTTTTAATTTATTTTTTATTTTAAGAAAATTTTTATTTTACATTATTTATCTTTTTTATTTTACATTATTTATCTTTTATTTCCTTTCTATCAAGCAATTATTATTTTCTTCATTTAACATATATGCATTATTATTCTAATTTTTGAATTAAAGTATAATTTCATTGTTGAATGATGTTATAGACTTATATTTTCCTTTTCTTTTGAATTATATTTACTTAAGTTATTGCAACTTGTTTTAAGTTATGTTTGAATTTGACATAAGAGTATTATGTTAATTTTTAATCTTAATTTTAAATTTAAATTTATGTGATATTTTCGGTTTTAATTTACTTGCTTTAGTAGTATTGACTTATTATTTCACATTACATGCTATTCACTTTTTAGTTAGAATTGATAGATTATATTTTGTCAAATATTTAAATAATTTTATGGCATTATATTTATAATATTAATATTTTTGTTAAACATGCATTTCATCACATTCTTAATAAATATGACTTTTAATTTTTATAATTAATTAAATTAAAATATTATTAATTTGAACATATATATCAATTGTTTTTTTAATAATATTAGTTAAAAATATATATATTTATTAATTAATATATTTTGCAGAGACAATGTATATCTTAAATACCTAATTTAATATACGTTATAAAAATACATATTTGTCAAATATTAATTTTTGATAATTAACTATTATTCTAAATATTTAATCTAACTGCGTAATTACACTTGTGCACACAAACAGTATGCTTGATTGTAATTACACCATGACAAACAATCATGTTATCGTAAATATTATATTGTGTAATTAGTAGGCTGTATAATTATTACTCTAGTAATTATACAAATTCCAATATCACAGTGACTTACGAAACAGACTCTTAGAGAATGCTTTTACATGTATTTAAGTAACTTATGACCGAGGTGCAATTGTGCAAACATACGTGAAAAAATTATTTTTAATAAAAAAATTCAAATATATACATGACAAATTTTAATCAATTTTTACACGTAATTCAATCAAAGAATATCTAAACTTTGTCCTTGCAAGCCATACTAGACATTAGGCAAAAACAATTCATGTTAGGCCTTCACAATGCCACACTTCCGAATGCTAATGTCTGAAGTTGTCAAGCGTTAAACACGATTATTTGACTTTTTTGTCCAAACCAAATAAACTCGCAAAACAAAAAAAATTATGGAGCACTAGTTAAATGGCGACCTCAAAAGGGATTATTTGTGCACTTTAGCTATTATTTTCTTCGTTTCAAAATAAGTGATATTTTAGTCTTTTCATTTTGTTTCAAAATAAGCGGAGTTTCACATTATCAAGAAGACATTAATGATGTTCTTCCAATGTTATCCTTATTTAAATGAAGAGAGATTTATAAATTATTAAAGAGTTACATCTTTTTCAAAGTATTTATTAGGGGTAAGTTGGTAAAAATGCATTTTACTCTCCGAAAGTGAGTAGTTTTCTAAGAGTTGGTTGAACTGATATTTGAAAGCGACTTCGTGTGATTCAAATTTTGTTCCTTTACTTCCACTCACATCTGGGGTTTTTTCCCCTCTAATTGTTCAAAGGTACTTCAACCTGGGTGGTGACAGCCATGGTTAATTTGCATATGTGCTTTCACATCTGGATGTTGCTATGACACGTGATGAGTCAATGTATCACCCCGGGGTAATGTGCACGCAGGATTGTTTAGCATTAGGAGCCTTGGTATTGAGTAAAGGTCGAGTCTTTATCATGAATATTTGCTTACCGATTCATGGTTAGGGTATATCTTGATATTATCTGTCGGCCCTCATACTATAAGAAGTCTAAATGGTACACTTGGCTGAATATTAAGTTATTTACTTAGTGGATTAGGGGTTCAATTCTTGTTTTTTAGTGGTGCAGTTAGTTGAATATTGAGTTATTTATGCAGAGGACTAGGGGTTCAATTCCCTTTTATTTGGAGGTGCTCCCGTGATCTAAAAGATCATAGATATTCCTCTGTATTGAGTAAAGGTTGAGTCTTTATCATGCATACTTGCTTCCCAACTTACGGTTTATTCATATCTTGATATTACTGTGGGCACCCATACTATAAGAAGTCTAATGGTGCAATTGATTGAATATTGAGTTATTTGCCTAGAAGATTAGGGGAATAATTTTCGCTTAATACATTTTTTTTCCAGTTTTTCTAAAAGTAGTGCACTGATGATATAAAAATCCTAAATTTGCCTCTGTACTAAGTGAAAGTTGAGTCTTTATCATGTATACTTGCTTCTTGGTTGGTGCATATCTTGACATGTTGTATCGTGCATATTTTTATATATTTTATCTGTGGCATATCTTGTTATACTATTTTTATGCTTTACTTCAATCAATGTTATATATAATCGGAGAAAGGGATAAATTTACTCTTAAACTATGTGAAGTGGAACGAATTTGTCCTTCATTATTTAACAGTGTCAAACAATGCTATTTGACCTCAACCATTAATAAGGGAGGGCAAATCTGTTCCATTTGACATAGTTCAGGGCAGATTTCACCTTTTGAGGCCAAAAGTCTTAACTTACCTCGATTCAAACAACTCTTAACCTTTCAAAAGGACCAAAACCGTCTTTCCTCACTCAGAATCTACCAAATGACTCCAATTTATCCAAAGATTACTTGATAGTATCAAAAAAGATATTTGACTCGATTCATGATTTAAGACTCCGTGAAAGTCAATCGTAAAGTCAATCCCTAGTCAAACAGTTAAACCCCAAAATAAAAGTCAAATCCGAGTTATCCATAACCCCAATTGAGTCCAATCTATTCTCAAATTTTCAATTTAGAGTCCAATTAATCCCTCAAATCCTAAATTTAGCGATTCTAGGTCTTTGACTTAAATTCATCAGCACGTTCACATTCAAGGCACCGCTGTCTCCATGCATAACTAGGTCCAGGCTTAACCGCGATAGCGGTTATCAGTCAGGTTGACTAACACCGAGATCGCGTTTATGCGCCAGATTTCAGAAAAATGTGCAACTTATAAACATGGTCTGATGGTGCCAAAACTCACCTGGGCCCCTTGGGTGCCAACCCAATCCATTCCAACAAATCCCAAATGATAATATTGACTTGTACAAAGGTTCAAAACATAATTTGAGACAAAAATACTCAATAATATAAATTGTACATGTAAATGAGAGTTGAGAGGTAGCAACTAACTGACTTAACAGATATATCTAATGAAGTTACCAAAATTCAAGCTTCCACTTGTACTGAATCTGACATAAGAGAGTTGATCTGTATTAAGGCCTCCATTTTATTCTAGTTTTGATATCCCTTCAGTTCCTATGGGGGAGGAGTTTCTTGCTGTAAAGGGAGGAGGAACATTTAGGTTGTTCCCATCTCCTTCTAGCATTTGAGTAACAACTTTGATGGAAGGTCGATCTGTTGCATTCCATTGGATGCACCAAAGTCCTATAATAGCCAATTTCCTTACAATTATGATATCGTCATCTTCCTCGATCCTGATTTTCAACTCTTCTTCTTGATTCAGGCGCTGATGAATCCACTCAGGAAAGTTCACTTGGCTAGTATTGGCCTTTGTGTCAAAATTCTTCCTCCCTCCAACCATTTCAAGTAGCATCATTCCAAAGCTATAGACATCAGATTTATGAGATGCTTTTCCGAAATTGCTTGATAGCACTTCTGGTGCAATATAACCCATGGTTCCTCTAGCTTCAGTCATCGTGACTTGACTTTTCTCTTTAGAGCATAACTTGGCAAGACCAAAATCAGAGATCTTGGGGTTCAAGTTATGGTCTAACAGAATATTTTGGGGTTTGATATCGAAATGAAGGATTTGTTGGTCACATCCTTGATGAAGATAATCCAGCCCTTTTGCTATTCCCATAGCAATATCATGAAGCTTCTTCCAATTAAGGGCAATATTATCTTTGAAACTTGCTGGGAAAATGAGCTTGTCAAGTGACTGATTTGGCAAGTATTCAAACACTAGAGCTCTTCTAACTCCATCAGCACAAAAGCCAACTAGGCGAACCACGTTGACATGGTGGATTTTCCCCATTGCTGCAACTTCATTAATAAATTCTTCCCCATTTCCTTCGGAATCATTGAGAACTTTTACAGCAACATGAATTTCATTAGAGAGTGTTCCTTTATAAACAACACCGTAAGCTCCCTCTCCCAATCTTTCCTGAAACAGATTTGTTATCTTTTTAATATCTGCATAAGTATATCTAGTGGGCCTGAGAGCTCTGTAATCTCCGAGAAACTTTTCAACTCTGGCTCGATTCTCTCTTTCAATTTTGTTTGAGTTATAAAACTCATAGAGCGCCATGACAATAATTCCAAAAAGAGCAATGCCTAAAACTCCACCTGGAAGACATCAACTTGTACATTATACACAAGGCAAATAAGTATGGGAAATTGAAAGATGAGAAAGAAAAGGCATAGAACACCAACCTGCAATCAATGGTTCCTTTAATCCACCTGCAGTCATTGAATATGTTTTACTTAAGACGACATTCAGGTTTGCTATTAATTATTTTATTAAGATAAAATTATGCAATCAAAATTGAACTTTAATACCTTTCGTAGTGACTGGTCGGTTGAAACACTGAGTAGTCAGTTGTTTGGTATAGTTCTTGAAGCCACAATCCATTTCAAGACCTTCACAGTAGCGACACACTGGATTAAACCAACTGAGTCTTAAGTAACTGTCAACTGTATCGGAGGGAACTGACGGATTTTCATGAATCTTTTTGCAAGTTGTCGGGGGGAGTGAATCGAAAGAGTACTGATCAATAGCAAATATTGTTCTGTCAGAGGCACAAGCTGGTTCTACATGCTGATAATCTGCTGGGAGACCAGAACATTTGAAAACCGAAAAGTCAGTTAGTATAACATAGGGTTCATCAACAGTGAAGACGAAAGGAGATGCTGATAAATTAAGGTGCAATAGCTTGAGAATGAGACAACGTTCAGGATCATGAAGTCTAATCCGCTGAGACATATAATCGATTTCTTCAACAAATAGTATAAGTGAATTGGGAAGTGTGAGTATGGTTTTGTTTTTGCTGTCACAAGATAACTCGAAGCCTGGATAGCCACAATATTCTGGCTGGTGGTGAAGCCTGAAAGGAAAATGAATGCTAGGGCCATAACTTTCACACCTGGATTCTCTGCAATCATATGCTCCTTCACTAACCATAGCCAACAATACCATGATGATGAGAAGTAAGTGCAAGCGGAAAACAATGGTCATCTCTACTGAAAGACCTTGAAAGTTGAAACTTACAGTTTTTCTTTTGTATGAAATTAGAAGGATATAATTAACAAAGAATCAAGCAGTTGCACAGATTACAAAAGAAACAAGATGTCAGCTCCCAGAGATAAAAAAAAAGCTATCTATCAGCTTTCAACAGAGATCTATGGAGCTGATAAAATCTAGGAAAGAATCAACACTAAATACAGGGTAGAGATTAGCCCAACCAAAGAAACTTGCAGTTGTTCCAGTGGAAAATTAAAGACAAAACCTTGACAAATTTTATTGAGGGTTTGCCTTTCATTTTTGCAACATAGCAAAGTATAGGTTGGAAATAACTATTGGGTTGGGTCCCTCCATCAAGGGTGCTAATTAGTCCACTAGTTTGTCCTCCTCCTAAACCCGAATATATGACGTATAAATATACCATTATGAGTATTGGAAAAGATAGGTTTTTCCACACGGTTAGTGTTTACAAAGAAAACGATCTGCATCTTCTAGAGGATATCTAGGTCAAAGGACAAAGAAAATCCATATGCTTACAACTGGTAATACGAGCCGAGATTGTTAAGAAAAGTCTTGCACCCTTAGTTTGACTTGTTGCAATGAGAGATGTAATCACTCTCTTTCTTTGCGAAGGATTGGATTTTTTATTTCATTTAATGGTTTGATTTTTCCACACTCTTTAATCAAGTAAAGTCTTGTGCCTCCATTTTTGACCTACTAGAATGAGAGACATGCTTGACTTCCCTTACTTCATGAAGACATTCAATGACTTGATTGGTTTGCTTGCTGTGGGCCATGAAAAACACATCTTCTTGACTGCTAACTTGCAGTGTTTGGCAAAAAGGGAAATACCCACAAAAACACACACACACACACCCAGAGTTAACCAGAAAAATATAATGTCCGGAGGAACCAAGTTTCTTCTTACAATCCTCATCTTCATGCAGCTCTCAGAAACCCCATTTGCAGAACAGAGTCAGCAGTGTGTCCCTTCTAGTTGCGGGCATATTCATAACATCAGTTATCCCTTTCGATTGAAGAGTGATCCAAAGCACTGCGGCCGTGAAAATTATGAATTGAGCTGTGAAGGGGATCGCGCCATATTCACAATATTACCATATAATTGGAATCAATCACTGAACTACTATGTCCAAGCCATCAATTACGAAAACTCCACTATCCGCCTTGTAGATCCTGGTATAAGAGAACAAGTTATTTGCTCTCTTCCTCAGAATTCGATTACGTTTTACACTATCCTCCGTCTTGGTTTTAATCTTATTATTAGGCCTGATTTTGTTCATTTAACAGTACCAATCACTATTTTCAGCTGTCCATTTGCCATAAATTCTCCAGTCTTTGTGGAAATCACTAATTGTCTCAACAGGAGTAGTTATGCTTCCAATGTTTCTTCTGATTTATTTAAGGGACACACGTACGCAACCATGGGCGAATTATCACCATCCAATTTGGAAGTCGGGTGTAGTGTAGACCTCATGTCACTGACTTCATGGCATATTCATGATGCAAATGCAAATATTTCTATTTTAAGTTTGCATAATGCTTTGGCATATGGGTTTGAGATTTCATGGTTTCGTCATGTTTACTGTGACGTGTGCCCCGGAGAATATAACTGTGAAGGTGAAAATTCAAGGGATGTTCGTTGTGTAGATCTCAGCTGCAAAGTTTACAATTTTATATTCTTCAGAACCTTGTGTGGTAAGAACATTCCCAATATCATGCTAGGATATAACACACTTTTAGCAAATTTTTCTGTGTAAGTCTTACCTTTTTTGTTTTTTCCGGTTCTTGATTTTCTCTTCGGATGACCAAAATCAAGTAACTCAAAGACATGTTCTCCGCGTTCTTAAAAGTAAGCACTCGTTCTATTGTCAATTCTGGTTTTATATAAACAGTAACTAGTTGCGAGTTAGATTAACTGTGTTATTGATTGTTGGTGTTCTTGCAGCAATCATCCCATGGATACTTCCCATAGCTGGTAAGACATGTCTTTTGTCTTTCAAATTCACTGAGAAGAATCTGAACTTACAGACTAATGGACTTGAAATCAATCTGAACCAACACATAGACGGAGTTCCTTCTTTATCATCTGATAATTATATATGATGAACTTTGACTAGAAAATCATTAATTTAATTTATAATTTTTTAATGGATAGTATAATAATAATAACAACAGATAGAGTTAATAGTCAAAAACACACCTAAAAGTATCATTCTTACCTAAAATATCACCGTTGTTCAGGTAGGAAAAGTGAATTACTGATAGTTTAGGTGTGTTTTGATAAACATTTGGTGCTAGTTTAGGTAGGAAAGTCGCACTCCTGATAGTTCAGGTGTGAAACTCGAAAAATCATGATATTTCAGGTGTGTTTTTCACCCTTCACTCTAATAGATATAAGAGTAATACTCCATCCATACCAATCTATATGACATTCTTTTCTTTTAAGTCAGTCCCAGAAAGAATAACACTTTTCTATTTTTGGTAACAATTTAAACTCATTTTACCCTTTTTTATCGCATACAAATATCTATAGTTTATTTTAAACCACTAGTTTCAAAAGTCTTCATTTCTTTCTTAGATTTTGTACCTAGTCAAACACCTTCACATAAATCGGGATGGAACGGAGGGAGTAGTTGAAAAACTAACTTTACAAGGAAAAATCATGCCTAAGTTTAAAATTTGAATACTTTAATGAATCCACATTTCTGAAAATTGTGCAAGTGATATATAAACTATGAACTAATGTCAAACATTTCCTAAAGTAGCACAGTGGAAAAAATGTATATGTATTGGAAAGGAGATGGAGAACTTCTTGAGCAATTACTACTACTTATTGAACAATTAATTTAACCATTCACAAATTTTTCTTGCTTATTTATGATGGTTGTACACAGGGCTTAGCGCTGTGGCAAGAATCGTTCTATTTCCATGCGTATTTGTGTTTCTGATAATCCAATTACGAAGAAGGCATTTGTCGTTTTTTGATGAAATTGAAAGTTTCCTGCATAAGGAGAACAATTTCATGCCCATTCGATACCCCTATGCCAACATAAAGAAGATGACTGGGAATTTCAAAGAGAAACTAGGCCAAGGAGGTTATGGTTCAGTATATAAAGGTAAGCTTCAAAGCGGTCCTAATGTAGCAGTGAAGATATTGAGTAAGCCCAAAGCTGATGGGAAAGACTTCATGAATGAGGTTGCCACGATTGGGAGGATTCATCATGTTAACGTGGTACAACTTATTGGCTATTGTGCTGAGAGATCGAAACGTGCCCTCGTGTATGACTTCATGCCTAACGGATCACTTGAAAAGTACATAGCACCCCGAGAAGGAGGAGCTGATATTTTAAGTTGGGAAAGAAAGTTTGAAATCGCTCTTGGAGTTGCTCGAGGTATTGAGTATTTGCATCGAGGTTGTGACATTCAAATTCTACATTTTGACATCAAGCCACACAACATTCTTTTGGATGAGAACTTCATTCCAAAACTATCTGATTTTGGTCTTGCCAAATAATACCCGACGGATAAGAGCATTGTTACTCTAACAGCAGCCAGGGGAACAATTGGTTATGTAGCTCCAGAATTGATCAACAGAAGCATTGGTCCCATATCTTATAAGGCAGATGTTTATAGCTTTGGAATGCTACTAATTGAGATAGTAGGCTTGAAAAAAAACTTGGCGGCAACAGAGGATGTGTCAAGCCAGTATTTCCCGTATTGGATTTATGATCAATTCGACAAGGAAAAGGAAATTGAAGTACTAGACGAGACACATGACAACGAAAAGGAGTTGATAAAGAAGCTGACATTAGTTGCTTTGTGGTGCATACAAATGAATCCACTCGATCGTCCCTCAATGACTAAAGTAGTGGAAATACAATAATAACTGGGTTCACTGTAAAATATTTGTAAATATTTAGTGAATATTCTAATAGATATGTAGGATTTGAGCAAAAGCTACTGGTTTCCGTGAACCCAACATTGGATCCTCCCTTATTGTAGCATAGCAATATGTAATACTCGTGCTCTATCTTTGTGTAATTCACATTTTCTTTTTGGCTTTTATGTCTGTGAATCTTTGAACATGGTTTTTGCCAAATCGGATAACAGGTTATTATATATATACTCATTTTATGTCTCAATTTATGTAAAGGTGTTGCTTGGCCACGAAGTTTAGATGAAAATAGGAGACCGTTGAAACTTGTGATCTGAAATACTTTTTAAAGTCTACAAAAGAAAGAGTACTTGGAGATTCTAATCTTTATAACAACCATCTTATCAAAAAAGAGTGTTGGGAGGAAAATAACCAACATGAGTACATTTCCTAAGTGTCGCTTGAATTAAATGAAATGGAAGGAGAAAGAGCATTGTCGCTTGCACTACATTGTCCGAAAATAACCTTGCCTGACCACTTCCGCGCTGATCGAGCTGACCGTCACACCCGGACTTCAATATCCCATTATCCATTAATCTCCTTGCCAAATCTCATTCTTTGATTCTTTCTTTTTCCTCCCAACTACAAAGGAAGATTAATCTGCAAAACTTTTATTAAGGATCTTTATAACGGAACTAAAGAGTACAGATGTTATTCTCCAATGCACTGAATCTATATATGTTACTTTTGTGGTGCAACATTCAACAAAATTGCCTTATAAGGTCCCTCCTAATCCTTTTTTGGTCCTTACAAGGGATTTAAGGTTACTGTACAAATTTACAGTATGAAAGTAATATATATATATATATACTGTTAACTGTCTAACCGAGACTTTCAGCTCGAGAGGAACTTCCAGGGGCCTGTCCCAGTGCCTATCCTGCAAAAGGTGAAGCGGAAAATAAACAGATTATGCTTCTGCATTCCTATAGTCTCTTAAGTTTGTGTTTTTTTCAGATGCCTACCTTCCGAAGCCAGCTAAAGCTCGTAGACTCATATAGATGGTTAGAGCTAACCAAATTCCGATAAATCCAAAACTTGATGAAAGAATGAGCAAGAACATAATGCTGAAAAGAGCCACCGTAAGCTGAAGATCAAAAGTATTCTTGTCAGTAAATGTTTACTTTGATCAGGATAAGTTACAAAAAAAAATGATAATATCCCCAGATCATCGCGAAGAAAGATTTGTTAAAGAGGGTAATTCTCTATTTGGATATGTGTGTGAGGACGGGGGCGGAGGACTATTAATTGAGTTGAAATGTGAGTTTGAGTAACTGAAATACAGTTGAGACTATTGTTGCAACATTATAATCCTTTAGAATGTACAAGAAAATTTGATACCATTTTGAGCATAGTATGTTTATTATGTGTTGACAGCAAGAAATGAATTATCTCGTGTGAGCTTACCATCGAGTATGCAGAGTACGCAAAGTCAGATGCGCCAAAGTTTACACCATCTAAGACAAAGGCCAGGCAATTGATTGGTTGGCTTGCTGCAACAAACTGAAATTGGAAGAAATGGTAAGTTCTGAACTGAAGTCTTTTACTGTGAAAGATTTGTAAATGTATCAAATGACATGTTTATAGATGGTCTGTACCGGAATGCCAATGCCAATTAGGTGTAGGACATTGACATCTTTTGTAAATAATCTTGCTCCGTAGTGTAAACCAATTCCAAGAACGAGTGCTAGTAACAACCCTAGAACTACTCCCAACTGCATGTTTTGAGAACTAGATGGTTACTATCTCATTTGCTATTAAAAATATACTCGTATGTGAATACTCTGCTATTGAACAAATTTATTACCTGTAACACCCTTGATGCTGTTGCAGTACACCTAGTGAAGTCCTTTTGAGCAAATGCACTTGCTAGTATTGCCTGAAAGGGGAAAAGGAAGGTTGAAGTTTTGAAGTTTGTTCACATAATATGATGACTGTTGATGCTTTCTCGTGGTGGCGAATATGAAAGTACAAATGTGTTTCACTAGTGATACTATGAAACTCATACAGTCAAATCTCTCTATAACAACATCTTTTGTCCCGATTTTTTTCAGCAGCTACAGTGAAATGCTTTTATAGAGAACTTATTATATAACATAACATGAATGATCGATTCTCCAGGAAACATGACTGTTATAGTGAAATGTTGTTCGAGAGGATGACTGTTATAAAGAGGTCTGACTGTATAGAGATCCACAGGAAGACCTTATGGATTTTCACACCATTATAGCCAGGCCTTTGGAGCAAATGATGGTTCCCTTTATTCTTGATTAAGATTTCTCAGAAAAATGATACATCCGGTTAGATGTTCTTCCGTTTTATTAGTTACTGGTCTTTCTCTTTTCCTCTGCCTCTTTAGCTTATTTGAGACAGCCGAAAAGTATTGATTGGGGGGATCATGTCTCACCTGTCCAGCAACAGCTAACCCGTCAGCTAGAAGAGATGTAGCTAGCCAAACCTGCAAGCAGACCTGAAATGCAGCCATTTGTGTAGGTCCTAATCTTGCAGCCAATGATGCAGCTAATGTTATGCAGAATGTTACCGCTATGACCCTCACTAACAATAGGAAGCCTGAAATTAGGAGGAAGAAAAGAGAAAACAAATCAGTTAGGTTTTATTATGAATATGAAAGAGATACAGTTAGGATGCGTTTGTTATGAGGGATAAGGGATAACTAATCCCGGGATTAAATGAGTTTATCCCATGTTTGGTTGAGATAAATCCCAGGATAAGTTATCTTCAGATTATAGTGTTATTTTTATCCTACATTGAGGGTGGGATAACAATCCGGGGATAACTAATCCTAGGATGCCTAGTCCCACGATAACTTGTTCCCCAACCAAACGTGCCCTTTAATCTTGAAATAACAGCCTGAAGTAAAGATTCATTAATAGACAGAAACAAAGAACAAAATCTGGTGAATGGAAGCAGTTCAACATTTCAGAAAACAAATGGACGGCGGAAGCTCAGAAGATTTGATATCTCAGATTAACTTAATATAGTCATCAGAGTACCACCTTTACGCCTTAAAGCACATACACTCGGACCATAGTATCAAATGTAAGAAATCATGTTTCTTTGATGATTTTCTGTTGAACATGTAGATAGAAGAGATCTTCTTGAACTAGCATCAGTAGACCTTATGGAAATTCCAGTAGTTTAGTATACAGAAGCAAGAAAATCCTTACCATTTGTAAGAAATCGAGCAAATTGAAGATGTTTGAGACTAGGAGGTACGATATCGACCTTTTCCAATAGTTTCCAGAAGAGTATAACTGAAATTAGGTACCTATAACAAAAATTCAAGTAAGAACATCTGTCCAACATTTCCCACAACTCTTTTATCAGTGAAACTGTTGCCTCGCAATTTTATTTATCAGGAGAGACTAGAATCTACTCACTGAGAAATTACATGAGCGATTGCAGCACCTTTGACACCGAGATGGAAAACAAACATGAATATAGGGTCCAAGATTATATTTGCCAAATCGCCAGCCACTATATGATATGTCAAAACACACACAGAAAAAGAAAAAAGCTGAGTCAGATTTAGGCCTCATTTGTTTTTAAGATGTCTGAATCTGAATATTAAGATTTAGATGTCTGACACTGTCACACATCAAAAATTACTTACCAGTTGCATATAGTGGAGTTTTGGTGTCCTTAAATCCGCGAAATACCCCTTGCATGGATAACGAGAGGAGAACTGCTGGTGCACCAAGTGATCTTAATCTCAGGTAATCTTGTGCTGGTTTTGACATAGCTGAGCCCTGTAAAATTATCACATAGAACCAGAAATTAACACTGTGAGAGCCTCTCAACCCCCTTCTCACCTACCACCACAAAGACGGGAATAGAAAAAGCAAAAGAAAATGGCACCAAGAGTTGGAAGAAGGATACAAGAATCTGAATTCCTATGGAAAAAAAAATACTCCTTCCATCCCAGTTTACGTGACATTCTTTTATTTTTTGTCAGTCCAGAAAAGAATGACACGTTTCTATATTTAGTAACAGTTCAACTTTGAACTTCTCATTTTACCCTTAGTAACAGTTTAACTTTGAACTTCTCATTTTACCCTTACTGAGATCATTTATAGATACACAAATATCTATGACTTGTTCTTAGACTGCAAGTTTCAAAAGTCTTTCATTCTTAAACTCCGTGCCCAATCAAACACCTTCACATAAATTGGGCCGGAGAGACTAAGAAATTTCTCCTCCCCTCTCTGCTTTTGAAGAGATCAACTTACAGATTTGACTCCCATGAATTTTAAGAAAGGCGTTGCTCCAGTGATTAGAAATATTGCTTGGATGATGCCAAGGACAGCACCAATGATCAATGCAGACGACGCGGATGGAATGTGTCTCTTTTGGGGCTTAGGCTTCACTACTTCAAAGCTCGTAGCTATGTTTCCGTACTTGCATACACTCACAGAATCTGAAGGTAAACGAAAAGATAGGGTCATTATCAAAAAGTAGAAGGAACATGCATGTGAATCATTCTCAAGCGTGTAACAAGCTGCTTATTTTCAAGTTTCAGCACTTCTATCAAAGCACGTATATTGCTTACTCATAAATTCAGCTCCAACACTTAAAAAGTGCTTAAAAGCTACTTAGATTCAGCTAATTCAAACGGTCTCAAGAATTTGAGTGTGAATGTTTCACTTTCCAACATACCATTTTTAGGTATCAGGCTTTTGCTTTCACTCTTTGACGGTGACTCGGCATCTCCTTCATTCTGCTCTGTACTTTTATCATCCTGCAGGTCTTGGTTTGCTTTCGTGATCGTATCTTCCTCAGCAACGAAAGAAGTTGTTACGCTCATCAGGGGAAATATTGCAATCTTAGATGCTTGATTGAATACAGCAATCGAAACTCCTACAGCAGCCTGCTCAATCGGACCTGTGTCGAACAAATTTAGAGTTTATTTTAATGATCCAGAACGCATAAACTAAAAGTCGTGGCTCCGCCTCTGCTTGCAAGACAATAGGAATAAATATTAAATTTTGTGAAATTGATACCTATATGGCCAATGAATGCTGTATCAACCAGAGATGCAATAGGATCTGCTGTTAAAGCTAATGCAGCAGGTAAGGCTATCCTTCCTATTTCTTGCCCAAGTTCATCCAATTTAAAAATTGATCTGCTCAAAGGTTAACAAAAAAAGCAAGTTACACAATCGGCTAAAAATAATTACATTCGCTAGTCAAATATACAAAAAGATATACATTTATCGGCTATAATTTTCCGTATACATCAGAAGTGGATTTATATTCAGATATTCATCAGAAATGTAAATTCTTTTTGAGAAAATATTTTCTTAGATTTTTTGTCAACATTTTGATATTTCCTTCACTCTTATGTACAAAAAAAAATACTATCAAAACAAATATTTCCATCCTTCACTCTTATCAGATCTCATTAACATTTCCATTTATTTGGCTCCATACAATGTGGGGCTATGTTGTTCGGATTCTTCAAACCACTACTAGAAAATAGACAGAAATTATCGATGGACAAATTCTGTAGCTAAACAGCGATAGCACAATTCGTCCACTAATCCTATTTAGCTACGAATTATCTGAAGATTCTGTTAATTACGAGCGGTTTTCCGAGAGATTAGCGACAAAGTTCGTAGCTGAATCTAGAATTTTTTTTTGTAGTCATAGGGTGTGTCAGATCCTCTGAAAGTAGTGCATTTTTGGAGGTACCGACACGAGCGCGGCAACATTTTTAGAGATTTTGAGCAATATTATAGGTGTGGGGCAAGAATAAAAATGAGAAAAAAACACATCAATTTTATTATTTCTCACATGTAAAAGTGTGTATAATCCTTTTAAATGATACTCCATCCGTTTCAATTTGTTTTTCTTACATTTTTTTTAGTCTGTTTGAAAAAGACTGCCCCCTTTCTTTTTTCTGACAACTCTTTGTTTCTAACTTTCCACGCGACGTGTTTAACATTACAAGATCAAGAGACATTTTGATACATTCCGCGTCTCTTTAGTTTAAGATCACAAAAGATTCAAAAAATTTTTTTACTTTCTTAAACTCCGTACCAAATTAAAACGAAGGGAGTAAATCTTAAAGCTCAATACCAGAATGTTGAATTTAATTTATGACCAAAAAGAGAAAAAGAATAAAAAAGGCAAAAACTTTACCTTATATCTCTGAAAAATAGGGAGAGTAGGTTTTTAACATCCTCTGTATATGAAACTCCTTTCTCTTCCATACTTGTATACTGCAAAATGGCAAATCCCCAATATTAGAAATATATATATATATAAGGACACCAATTACTAATTAATAAGAAGTATTTCAGTATGGTGTTTGACCGGATACGAAATTTAAGAAAAAAATAAAGCTTTTGAAATATATGGTCTAAAATAAGTCATAAGTTTTGTGCACGAGGGGTAAAACTGAAAAATTCAAAATTAAATTGTTACTGAATACGAAAACATATCATTACTTTTGAAACTGACTAAAGAAAAAAAAATGTCACGTAAATTGAGACGACGGGAATAATTTTCTTGGAGATAGGAATCTGTTTTAATTTAGGGATAATTTTTCACAAAATTCCTAGAGAAGTGAAGTCATCAAGTTGAGGTTAACATGAGTCCAGATTGTACTACAAAAGGATATAACCTGCCTTGGATGTCACTTTTCTTGAATAGTTGACATCTGTTTCTTATGTTTTAAATTTCCATTCAATAGTTGACATGTGCCAACAGATTTCTTGGTACGGAATAAAATATTTTCTTATTTTGTCGTGTTTTGATTGGTCAAAAATTTTTTAATTTTTTTTTTTTAGGAGATTAAGGAAAATGACTTCTCTAATGAAATACTACTAGAACTAGAGATTTTTCCCACCGCAAATCAGGGAAAATTTGTGTTATAAAATATGATTTTCCCACCCATTTCTCACCGAACCAGTTCACTGGGAAAATGCATGGTGGGAAACAGATTCCCACTGAAGTAATTAGAAACTTCATGATTTTTTCATGTGGAAACTCTATTATTTTTTCTTTTCCCACCGATAACAGTGTGAATAGCCACTTTATATTTTTTGGTAGGAAATTTCAATGGGAAAATAGTGATTTTTAGTAGTGAAAGTAGGGAAAACAAGTCGCGTTATCTCCTCTTTACCCCACTTTCCGCCCCGACCCCACCCCCAACCCCTAACTCTCACCTATCAGCCTAGCCCATCCTCGTAGTTTTGTCTTCGATTTATACAAATATTTTTAGGATAGTATTTTTTACTTGCATACCGAACACAAAAAAATAAATACGACAACACTTATTTTCCTGAAAAATATTTTTCTTACTACCGAATACAGCCTTAATTCTTTACTTTTAGCTTTTTTCGGGAGCCGAAAAGACGTTCTTTCAAGACAGGACATACGATATAAAAAGAATCATCTAAGGATCTTGTCTGGACAAAGATCTGTCTTTCCTAAGCAAGATGGTTAAAAAAAAACCTTAAATTAGAAATAAACTTTAATTATATTTCAATCTCAAAGAAATTGACAAACTTTAATGGGGAAAAGAAAAAGAGAGGATATATATAAACATTTTATTTGAGGGAAAAAATATGTAGAAATGAATTTTCCCAAATGAACTTTCAATGTACATGACGATATAAATAAGTAACATGTTTTTGTTTTTGACAATATACCTCTTTTATGACGATAATTCATTCTGGTTCTATCTGCAAATTTTTTTTCAAAAAAAATCGACGAACTTTAATAAAAAAAAGAAAAGAAAGAGAAGACATGTTTTAAAAATTTTACTTGAGGGGCAAAAATTTTGTAGAAATGATTTTCCCCAAATGAACTTTCAATGTACATGACGATATAAATAAGTAAAATGTTGTTACTTGTTCATGTTTTAATATTTTATTTAGAGGGGAAAAAAAGAAGGGAGAAATGATTTTTCACAAAAGAACTTTCAATGTACAAGGTGATATAAACAAGTAACATATTTATTGTTCTTGACAATATACCTCTTTTATTGCGATAATTCATTCTGATTCTGACTGCAAGCTTTTCTGCTATTGTCTTCTAACATATGAACAAGTGAACACAATATAACTCAACTTATATAATTCAAATAACGAGTTATATTTTAAGGTAGCTCCTGGTTCGCCTCTATCTCTAAACGGTCTTGTTTGGAATTCCGAGGTCGTGGTAGCCGCGGGCCTCCTGTATCTTGCTCTCTTTCTTTTGTACTTCTACCTTTCTACAGTACCTTGAAGGTAATAATATCTTTAAATTATTATTTTTTAAAAATAAAAAAAAAATCTAAATATTTTTATATCTTTGGTTAAACGTAAAATTTGGGAAAAGTGATGTTTGGCAATGGTTGTATTAACTGACAGAAGTTAAATACTGTTTTCACCTTGATTAGAGGAAAGTGACATATAATTTATGCAATTTAAATAACAACATAAAGCTATAGAAAAAAAAAAAGCCTTTTTGCTTTTATCAGAGTTGGCCGTTTGCCTAGAGTATATGTTGAATAATATTCCTTATTGAGAAAAACAAGAGAATAATAGAAAATTAGAGTGAAGGGTGAAAAAGATATCTATAATATCACGATTTTTTAAAAGTTTCTTACCTGAATTATCACCAAATGCTTATCGAAACACACATAAACTATCAATTATTTCATTTTTCTATCTGAACGATGATTGTATTTCAGGTAGGAAAAGGGAACAACTGATAGTTAAGATGTGTTTTGATAAACATTTGGTGATAGTTCAAGTATGAAACTCGTACACCTGATAGTTCTGGTACGAAACTCAAACACTGTAATAGTTCAGGTGTGTTTTTGATCATTACAAGCACACATTTTGCAATAACATCAAGTATGTTTGTGTATATATAACCTCATTCAACTTTAATGACATCAAATCATTATAAATCCAGTTTGTAGATAACTCATTCTTTCTATTATTAGGAGGTGTAGTTTTCTTATAAAAAAATTAAAATAATAACACAATTAAGTGAAATGAAGAAAAAAAAGAATATAAATTAAATTAAAACAAATAAGGAAAGAAAATAAAAAAAAACAACCTTGTAAATACATAGTCATTCTCAACTCCCACGTGCACCTTGAGAATTGAAGAGTATAATTACTCCTCGTTCAATTACATTCAATACATATTGACCAAATTATTACGTGGCCGAAAAAACATACCAAACTATGTAACTAACTACACCAAATTCCAATTACTAATAGCTGACTTATTATTAATATTCCTCTTTATCTTTTCCAAATAGAAAACATGTACTTTTTGGAAGAAAAAAGATTCTCGAATCACTTTTCTTTGCTTTATAATTTAAAAGTCATTCGGTTAGTCAATTTTTTTTTTAGTTTTATAAGTTAAAAGTCACTCAACTATTAGTATTTCACTCTTAAGTCACTCAGCCATTTTAGATAATATTTTAAATTTAATTTCGCTGACACAAAAACTTTATTTTAAGCCAAACTTTTAATAAATAAATGCTACACACTTTAACCATTTTATTGATCTGCCCCCCTCAGCAAGATCCGATAAAATTAAAGAAAGACATATCGTGGAAAAAAAAGATATAATACATAAATAGGCATTCAAACTTGGCCTCAACTGACAATTAAGCACTCAAACTTTGAGAGTGCACATTTAGACACCTCAACTCATATCCACTGTGTCAGTAGAGCACTCCAACTTACAAAATGATCATCTAGACACTTTCAAAATTTATGTGTCACGTCAGCATCGCGTGTCTATGAGACATAGTGGGGACTAGGTGGAGCATTTAGTTGTGAGTTTAGACCAAGTTGAGGTGCCTAGATATGCACTCTCAAAGTTTGAGTGCTTAATTGCCAGTTGAGGCCACGTTTTTGAGTGTCTATTTATGTATTATGTAAAAAAAAATGTGTTTCACTTGTGAAAACAAAGAACAAAACACAAATAATTTTCTAATTTTGCTTCTATAATTCTAAAATAATAAACATTAAAAAAGAAAGAAAGAAATTTTCAGACCTGTCATTTTCTTTAATTTATTGAGACCATATAGGTTTGGGAAAACTACACAAAATGACCCATAAAGTACATTAATTATCATGATTTGCCCCCTTTCTTGCTAATTTCGTCAAATACCTATTTTTTTCAAAGTATTTACCCCAATTGTGTCCCCCTTTTTTAGCACATTGGATCGTGATTTTTTTTGTTCTTTCATTAATTACTTTTGTCATTTCATTAATTATTTTTGTCTTTTTTCTCATTAATTATTTTTATTTTCTTGTCCTCTTTTTGCTTTTTTTTTTTGGTCTCGTCCTTTGTATTTATTTATTATTTTATCATTTTGTCCTTTTTTATTTTTTATTATAGGTGTTACTTGCTAACTTTATTATTTGTTTTCTATTTTTTATTTTATTTTCTTCTCTTCTTCTGTCTTTCATTTTTTTTTTGTCTTAATTCTTTTTTTTTTGTTTCCTTTTTATATGTTTATTTTTAAAAGATAAAGATATTAATTAGTTGTGAGTTGAGACGAAATTGAGGTGCCTAGATATGCACTCTCAAAGTTTGAGTGTTTAATTGCCAGTTGATGCCACGTTTTTGAGTGCCTATTTATGTATTATGTAAAAAAAATAAATATAAAAGTCTTGTGTATTATGTCTATTTATTTAATTTTTAGATGAATAAATATAAAAATTAAATAATTAGTCTATAATTTTCTTTTATTATCTTTTTAATTTTTTTCAGTAGCAATTAATGAACATTAACAAAAGTACTATTTTGGTTCATTTCTTCCTAATAATTAATATTATTCTCATTTTATTCCTTTTTTTTTTTTTATGTTTCATATTCTCCTTTTTTTTTTCTTGCTTTATCTTTCTCATATTCGCTCCTTTTCTTGTTTTTGTTTTTCTCAAAAAAATTTCAGCAATTTTGTGAAGTTCATCCTCAAAAAATATTTTAGCAATTTGACACATTCTATTTTTACTTTCTTAATTATCTATCGACAATATTTCACCCTTTTACTTTTCAACTTATTATTTTAGGTACGTCTCTTGACCACTTTCCAAAAATGAGAAGAAGAAATATATCATATATATCGGATCGATTGTGCATGTGCTTAAGTTTCTTGAGAGATTTATAATAGCTCTGAGCTACTTTTAATTTTTCATGTTGACTTAAGCTTTTGATATAAATGATCATATTATATAAACATCAAAGACTATGAAAGATAATTTGCATTACCAGCAACATTTTAGGCCTGAATCCTGCAATTTTTTAAAAAAATGAAGAATTAAAGTCGAGGATAAAGAAGGAGGTAGAAAATACATTGATATATAAAAAATAATCTTTTGCAGGATAAAGATCAAGATTGAATATCTAAGGTAACACTAATTTCTTTTCTTGTGCTTTTGTATTCTCGTAATAATTTTGTATTCCAATTCTTCAAACATCCTAGTAAACCTTGCTGGTTTTGAGTTGACAACATTATGTATATTACGGACAATCCAATACTGAGTCCACATCCGTAACCCATGAGAACCGCCTGCCAACTCATCATCGATGAATCTCCTCCTTCTTCTTCATCCAGCGGAGTTGATGCTTGTGATACCCCATCATTACCGCCACAATCTTTTGAGAGGGGAAATCCACACAGTCCATCAGTCCCTTGGTATGAAGTCTTCTCAAATGTATCAAATTGTTTTCCTTTGGGGATGCATCCAACGAGATGATTGTGAGAGAGATTTAAAAATGAAAGAAATGTGAGGGTTTCAAGTTGTTGTGGTATCCGTCCACCAATTTTGTTAGATGAGAGATCCAATGATTCTAGTGCAGATAAATTTTGCAGTAATGCTGGTACATGATCTTTCAAGAAATTGTGAGAGAAGTTCAAAGCACGAAGTCCGATGACATCTCCAAACGTACTTGGAATATAACCTTCAAATCTGTTCTTTGAGAGATTGATGATTATGTTTGTAATAAAAACTTGAACGGATTCAAGATCCTGTCCCTTTGTTGTAATTGCGATTGCATACTCATAAATAGAAGATTAATCTCCTACATACCCGGGTTTCTCAAAGGAGACTCATAAATAGTAAATACACCTCCTATATATGCTGGATTTCTCACGTTCTGATCAATTATCCTCGTGGCTTGGAAATTCTCAAAAAGACTTGCTGGTAAATTCTTTGAAACTTTGATGGAACTTAAAATCATTAAATTTGGTAGAGTTCCTATCCATTTTGGAAATGTATCATTCAACTCATTGTTACCTAAATCAAGAACTTCCAAATACTCGCAATTGATCAAAGATCGCGGGACCTCTAGCTTAGTCCCATGCAATTTAATGACGCCGAGTGTGTTTCCAATACTAAAAGTTGTATTAGTTGTCCCGCTGAGATTGTTGTTGCTTAAATAAAAAACCCAAAGTCCAATCATCTCACCCAGACAATCGTGGGATTGTTCCCTTCAAATTATTACTTCCCAAATCTAGCACCAGTAGTATTCTCAAATTGTAGATGGTTGGATCAATATGTCCACTGATATTATTGTGCGAAAGGAGAAGACGTATTAGCTCAGGCTGGTTAAGGAGTGACTTTGGAATAGGACCTTGCAACTGATTTTGTTTTAAATTAACTTTATGCAATGTTTTGTACTTGCAATCTGAAAATTTTCCACTGAAATGGTTATTGCTCGAGTCTCACATTTCTAGTGATGGAATGGAAGGGTGAATATCCAGGATGGTATAGTCTCATTCAAGTAGTTTGATGACAAGTTGAGCCATCCTAGGTACTGCAGACCACTAACATTGGATGGAATTGGACCAGTTAGGGATCAATTGGAGGAAAAATCTAGCCATTCAAGTTGCGTCCAGCTAAAGGATAAGAACTCAAGTTGGCCAACAAAGTCGTTTCTCGAAAGTGATAACTCCCTGATCTTTTCAAATCTCAAGAAGTGGGAAATTGATCCTCCAAGATGGTTATTATCAAGTTGCAAGACCTCTATGTTGGTGAGATTCCATAGAGGTCTTGGAATGGGCCCTGAGAGATTGGAAGAACTCATGTCCAAGTGAAGCAATGATTGAGGTATCCTACCAGTAAAATTCACACCAGAGAGATGTAAGTGCATGAGTGATGCACTGCTATTCCATTTGGTTGTTGGAAACCTAACTGTGATCTGGGTATTGTACGATAAATCAAGAGATTTCAAGTTGGAAAGGTGAAATAACTTTTACTACATTGATTTTGAAGTAGTCAAAATTCCAAAAGCTACACATTATTTATGTGAAAGCTATGAAAGTTGGGTGCGTACTGGATCCTTCAAGAGAAGTGTATTTTTGAAGGAATCTGACATGAATACGACAATATTTTGCATAGTTCGAGCAATATTTTGTGTTGTTTAACTTTCTTATTATTTTTTTCTTTTTTAAAAGAAAAAATAAAATAAAATTGGAAGATCCTTTTTTCACGCCTTTCCGTGACGTGAAGTCACTCCCTTGTAGTAGTCAATCAAAAATAATGAAAAGAAATACCAAAAGTTTCACATTGTTCACAAGACAATGTACAGTTCTTTGTGTAAATACATGATCATTTCACTTTTCAACTTATTTTACGTCTCTTGATAATTTATGCTAATTCAATGTACATGATTATTTCACTTTTCCAACTATAATTTTCCCTTCCCATTTCACTTTTGAGGCAACTGGTAGATCTAGAATTTGGAGTTTATATATTACTACAACGACTTTAAGTTAATACTATATAAATCATTAGATTTACATATTTATAGGTATTTATTGAATTTCTTAGTATATAGAAGGCCTAAGTAAAAGTTGGTGAGTTCACGTAAATCCGTAACCAACACTCTGAATTCACACCCTGAGTATAGATCAGTTCCAGTAGATGTAAACCTGAAGGAATCCGAGTGCATTGAACTAGCATGAATCTTCAAAAAGCAGGACGCGTTGAACAAAAGAAGAAATAGAGTTATCAGTTTTGATGTTCTTCTTAAAGTTGAATCCAAAGTTAAGATCTTTACTACTGTTTCTTTGCTTAGTCACTTCCAGGAAAGTCATTTTTCCGAGTTTTTACTGCATTGCTTTTGCAGCAGTCAATTCCAAAAGAATCAAAAATATTATTTAGAAAAAGGAAAAAGTTGGAACAATTTTCTATTGTTTCACTTTGCTTTCTTACTTCTTTCTCTTCCTGATGATAACTCTCGTCTTTATGTGACTGTTTTTTTTTTGTTTTTTTTCAAATGGAAGATTCTTTCTTGACGCCTTTCCTTAACGCGTAATCACTGCTTTTGTAGAATTCAATAGAAAATTGTTGTAAATTTTTCCTTTTAAAAAAAATGTTTTTTGTTTCATTCTTTTGAAATCGACTGCTGCAAAAGCAATGCAGAAAAGATCTTAACTTTAAATCTTTATTCTTTGGACATAAAGCAGAACATAAAAAATGCCACTTTCACTTGAAGATTTCTTCAAAAAACGCGTCCTGCTTTTTGTTGGGCTCGTGGAGGCCTGATTAATTAGGCCCGTTAGAAACCCTAATAACCCTAATCTATTTCTATAAATAGATAGCTTGTACTTGTAATCTATACACCACAAGAGAGAGAGTAATAAAATTCCTCCTAGTTGCAGTTGTGGACTAGGTCGTGAGACCGAACCACGTAAATTCTTGTGTGTCGTTTGTGTTCCGTTTTTTATTTTCTCGCAGTTAATTTGTGTGTGTGTGTTTATTGTTGTTATTCCGTTGTCCCAACAATTGGTATCAGAGCGAGGTTATACAGCCGTCGCTGCTGCCAGTTGTGAACCAGTCCGACCGAAAGAAAAAAAAACAGAAACCAGTCGTGCAGGTCTCCGTTCAGCCGTTCAGTCGTACCGTCGCCGTCACGAGCAGCAGATCTGAACAGCCTCGAGCGCGCAGCACCGGAGAAAGAGAAACTCGCAGTCGCCGGCAGGTACTGTTCACCGACAAAAAGTTTTTCAATTGGTTTTTTTTGTTGTTGTTGGTCCGAGTTGCTTTGTTGGTGCGTATTGGTTTTGTCATTGAATTTCTGACGAAGTTACCGAGATCTGAGATCAGTTGTACCGGGTACCTCATCTAGTCGTTTGAGATGGCAGAAGATGGGAAGTATCGAGTTGAAAAGTTTGATGGTGCAGATTTCAGTTGGTGGAAAATGCAAATTGAGGATTTGCTGGTTCAGAAGGAGTTAGACATGGTATTGGGTGACAAACCAGAAAAGATGTCTGATGTAGAGTGGGCAGGTTTGGATCGGAAAGCCATGGCGGTTATCCGACTCTCGTTGACCAAGAATGTTGCGTTTAACATTCTGAAGGAGAAGACAGCGAAAGGTGTCATGGAAGCGCTGTCTAACATGTACGAGAAGCCATCTGCAGCAAACAAGGTCTTTCTGATTAGAGAATTGGTGAACATAAAAATGAAGGAAGGCAGTTTAGTTACCGAGCACATACATACAATGAATTCAATCTTAGCCAGACTTACGTCAGTGGGCATTAAGTTCGATGATGAAGTTCAAGCCTTACTACTGCTATCGTCATTACCTGACAGTTGGTCCGGAACGGTTACAGCAGTTACCAGTTCAGCGGGACCCGATGGATTCACTTTTGAGAAGATTCGTGATCTCATTCTAGGCGAGGATGTCAGAAGAAGGGGTTCTGGGGAATCATCGAGTGAATTGCTAAATGTCAGCAGAGGAAGGAGAAATAGCAGAGGTAGTGGGAGCAGGAACAGAAGAAGGAGTCAGTCGAAGACTCAGGATCGCTCAGATGTAACGTGTTGGACGTGCAAGGAGGTGGGGCATTTCAGGAATCAATGCCCGAATAATAAACAAGTTAACATTGCAGGAGACTATGCTCATAATGATCTCTTGATATGTAGCGTGGAGAGCAGTGTGGATTCCTGGGTCATGGATTCTGGTGCTTCATTTCATGCTACCCACAGCAGTGAAGCATTGCAGAATCTGAAAGAAGGGGATTTTGGAAAGGTAAGACTAGCAAACAATAAAGTTCTTGATGTAACGGGCATGGGTGACATGATTCTGAAAACTTCAGTCGGTTCGTGGACTTTAAAGGATGTCCGAGTGATTCCAAGCTTGAAGAAACGGTTGATTTCTGTTGGGCAGTTGGATGATGAGGGACACGATGTTAAGTTCGGAAACGGGAAGTGGAAGGTGATGAAGGGGAACTGGTCATAGCTCGAGGAAAGAAACGGAGTTCGCTGTATATGGTCTATTTACCATCTGAGGGAGTGACTGTCCCATATCAGAAGAGAAACAAAATCCAGTTCACAGA
The DNA here is from genome assembly GCA_035772735.1 of Datura wrightii. Taxonomy (NCBI): domain Eukaryota; kingdom Viridiplantae; phylum Streptophyta; class Magnoliopsida; order Solanales; family Solanaceae; genus Datura; species Datura wrightii. Next base: position 4,448,570 of record JASDFA010000012.1, on the reverse strand, counting down.
GTCTCGTGGGCATAAGAAGGTTCATTTTGCAGGAGATAAACCCAGAGCCACAGGTCAGATTCAGGTTGAACGTGCTTGGAAAGGTTCAGGTAAACCAGTCAGGGGTTCTCGTGGCAGTGGGAGCATCGACAGTCAGCCAGTTAAAACTTCAGCCAGAGTTACCAGACAGTGGGTTAAGAGAACCAGTGTTCCAGCAGTCAAAGTCTCTCCGGATGATTACCTGCTAACTATGGAGAGTGTTGTTTGTTCTCAGAGTATCCCAGGATTCGGCAGTTCGTGCAAGTGGGAGTCGGTAGGGACAGAGGACGAGTCAGGGGCAGTTTTAGCCGTGACTGATGTTGGAGCTTGGGGAAGCTTCAACGGGCCTTCAGGTTAACTGATGAAAAGGCCGCTGCAACCAGGAAGATGAGGAGGAGATTACTAGACGTACAAGTGCTCACAGTGGATGGCAGTTGAAGATTATCATGCCTCCAAGTGGGAGATTGTTGGGCTTGTGGAGGCCTGATTAATTAGGCCCGTTAGAAACCCTAATAACCCTAATCTATTTCTATAAATAGATAGCTTGTACTTGTAATCTATACACCACAAGAGAGAGAGTAATAAAATTCCTCCTAGTTGCAGTTGTGGACTAGGTCGTGAGACCGAACCACGTAAATTCTTGTGTGTCGTTTGTGTTTCGTTTTTCTCTATTTTCTCGCAGTTAATTTGTGTGTGTGTGTTTATTGTTGTTATTCCGTTGTCCTAACACTTTTTGAGGATTAGTGCTTCAACGCACTTGGATTTATTCAGGTTTACATCAACTGGAATTAATTTATACTATTTCTATCGGGGGGAAAGTTTATAATTTCTGCAGTAGTTATAATAAATCAAAATCACTTTATCCTTGGCAATCATGTTTACTGTGTTAGGGAGAAACAGTGATCCAGATGAAATCGAATTCATATGTACACAGTATATGCCGTAAAAAGTCTGAAAAATGACTTAAGTAAAGCAATAGTAGTAGATTCACGGTATTTCTTCACTGTTTTCGATTGACTCCTCCAAATTCAGAGACTGAGTTTAAGGAAAGGTGTTAAAAAGGATCTTTCATTTTTCTTAAAGAAAGGAAAAGTGCCACATAAACACAAAATATTGTTCAAACTCTGCAAAGATATTATCGGGATCCTCCAAAAATATTATCACACTCATATGGCAATCCTACAAATAAAATGCACCCAACGTGCATCTTTTAAGAGTCTGAACAACATATTCCCGGATAATAGAAGTGTTAGAAAGTTTTGATCAAAAGATTTTGCAATTTGTGCATATCATTTGGCAGATAAGAAGTGTGAGAGTAAAGTGATATGATATGATAGTGCTTGGAAAAGAAAATAGCAGTAATAGAAAAAGCAATTACTTTGCATTTTTAAAGTACTTTTAATGTATTCTCCTTTCTGACAATGTAAATTTTAGTTTGTTTTCTGCTATATATACCTCTACGTTATTTCATAGAAGAACATAGCAAAAAATTTCTTTAGATTTCTTCTATACCAAATTAGTGCAGAAATGGGGATTGGAAAACTCGCATTGTTTATGCTATATGTCTTTTTGTGTCAACTTGGTTTCTCCTCATCATCATCTCATTTGTGCCCAAAAGATCAAGCTCTTGCTCTTTTACAATTCAAGCACATGTTTACCATAAATCCTAATGCTTCTAATTATTATTGTTGTTTCTTCTTATCCAAAAACTCTTTCATGGAACAAGAGCACGGATTGCTGTTCATGGGATGGAGTCTATTGTGATGAATTGATGGGACAAGTGACTGAGCTCAACCTCACTTGCGACCAACTACAAGGCAAGTTTCATTCCAACAGTATCCTCTTTCAGCTCTCCTATCTCAAAAGGCTTGAAGCATCTTAATCTATCATATTCAAGTCTTTCAGGTCTAATCCCTTCTGAAATCTCTCATCTTTCTAAATTACACATTCTTTGTATTCAGAGTGATAATGAGCTTAGATTCGGACTTCACAATTTTAAACTGCTTCTTAAGAACTTGACCCAATTAAGAGAGCTCGACCTTACAAATGTGAATATCTCTTCCACCATTCCTCTAAATTTCTCTTGTTATTTAACAACTTTGGATCTTTCAATCACAGATTTATACGGGATATTGCCCGAAAGAGTTTTCCACCTATCAAACTTGAAATCTCTTGATTTATCATACAATTCCCAGCTCACTGTTAGGTTTCCGATAACCAAATGGAATACCAGTACATCATCACTCATGTATTTACATCTCCCTGGTGTGAATTTTACTGGTAAGATACCTGCATCATTTAACCATCTAATTCATTGCTTGTATTGGACATGAGTTCTTGTAATCTCTCCGGGCCCATTCCTACACCTCTATGGAATCTCACCAACATAGAGTTTTTGCAACTTGATGATAACCATCTTGAAGAACAAAATTGAAAGATTTCTAGCACATATCTAGAAATTTTTTCACCCACCATTGTTGAATTATTCATTCAACACCTACCCAAGCCACCATTGTTGAATTATTCATTCAACACCTACCCAAGCCACCATTGTTGAATTATTCATTCAACACCTACCCAAGCCACCATTATTGAATTATTCATTCAACACCTACCCAAGCCACCATTGTTAAAGAAGAAAGTTTCCCCTTTCACACCTCCATTCACACCACCTCAACCCTCTATAAAAGGAGGGTTAATCTTCATTGTAAATGATCCACCAAAGAGTGAATACATCTCTAAGAGAGTAGTTCCTAGTGAGTGGAGTGAGTTTTGAGAGTTTTTTGTGAGTTTGAAAATCTCTTTGTAAATTCTATTCTTGAGTAATAAAGTTTTATTTTTTCTCTCAAATTATTCCTTACAACTCCGTAATGATCCTGTGATAACAAGTGGTATCAGAGCCTCGTCGGAAGTGCTCATCAGGATTGTGTAAGGCTGAAAATTTTGAGAGTTTCAAAAGTGCTCAAAACTCAATTTTGAGTACACCATTGCATTCCTCTCGTCAACACGAGTTCGTACATATTTTCGGAACTAAAATCCGACGTCGTATGAAGTCGTAAGAGCTCCCAAAAGAAATTGAGGAGAAAGACGATTTACAGTACTCTACTGCAGTAATTTCTGCAAGATTTTTCAGAAATTACATTTCAGTCCCAAATTCGGTGAATTAATCACTGTAAGGTGATAATGACCACAGAAGAGTCAACATCATCTTCCAGAGCCATGATTATGCTCACTGCCACCAACTACACGCTGTGGAAACCTCGAATGGAAGATCTTCTTAGTTGTAAAGATTTGTTCGACCTTATAGAAATAAAAGGCGTAAATCCTAATCCCGACAAGTTGTCAGAATGGAAGAAATTAAATCGAAAAACTATTGGTCAAATCCGACAATGGATTGACCATAGTGTCTTCCACCGTGTTGCACAGGAGACAGACGCATATGCCCTCTGGAAGAAGTTGGAGGATATGTACCAGGCCAAGACCGCTCGGAATAAGGCTTTGTTGATGAGACGCTTAGTCAACATGAAGCTGAAAAGTGGAATTTCAGTTGCCGAGCATACCTGTGAGTTCCAGAGCCTGGTGAACCAGTTATCATGTGTAGAGATGCCGCTTGGTGATGAAGTTCAGGCACTTCTACTTCTCAGTTCTCTCCCCGACAGTTGGGAAACGCTGGTGGTTTCTCTCAGCAACTCGGCCCCAGATGGAAAACATACCATGCTTATGGTTAAAGATGCCCTGTTCAATGAAGAGGCAAGGAGAAAGGACATGGGTACAGATCAGACCCATGCCCTTATTACAGAAAATCGTGGGAGACAACAAGGGAAACAACAAAGGAGTAGTAGAGGCAAATGGAGAGGCAGGAGCAAGAGTAGGGGTAGATCCACAGATGGCAGAAAACCAGCATTCAAGTGCCATTATTGTGGAATAGAGGGTCATATGAAGAAGAATTGCTATAAATGGCTAGAAGAGCAAGGCCAGAGCAGTTCGCAATCGAAGAATAAGGGTGGAGAAACACTAGTTACTATCCCTGGAGATGTAGCTTTCTGTTCAACACATTATGAGACATGTCTTCACGTGTCAAAAGAGGACACGGAATGGGTGGTAGATACTGCAGCATCTTACCACGTAACTCCTCATAAGGAATACTTCACAACATACAAAGCCGGTGACTTTGGAGCTGTGAAAATGGGAAATTCCAGTTTCTCTGGGATTGTAGGAATTGGTGATGTACAAATAAAGACAAGTTCCGGGAGTACAATTACTCTGAAGGATGTCCGCCATGTGCCTGACCTTCGGCTGAATTTACTTTCAGGTATAGCTCTTGACCAACAGGGCTATGATAATCACTTCAGCAAAGGCACATGGAAGTTATCTAGAGGCGCTATGACAATCGCTCGAGGTCATATTTGTGGCACGTTGTACAAGACTCATGTGAAGATATGTACAGACAGCCTCAATGTAGCAGAAAAAGAGGCTTCACAGAATTCGTGGCACCAAAGACTTGGCCACATGAGTGAGAAAGGGTTGTCTACCCTAATAAATAAGGAGCTTATCAATGTTGACAAAGATGTTGCACTAGATCCTTGCAATCATTGTCTATTTGGTAAACAACATAGAGTCTCATTCAAATCCTCTTCAACGAGAAGATCAGAGTTGCTCAGTCTAGTACACTCTGATGTTTGCGGTCCCTTAGAGATTGAATCACTCGGCGGAAACAAATATTTTCTGACATTCATTGATGATGCTTCTCGAAAGGTATGGGTGTATTTCCTGAAGACAAAGGACCAGGTGTTCGAGTACTTCAAATTGTTTCATGTCATGGTAGAGCGTGAAACAGGAAAGAAATTAAAGTGTCTACGGTTAGACAATGGAGGCGAATACTCTTCCAAGGTCTTCGACGTGTATTGCAAAACATATGGTATTCGACACGAGAAAACGGTCCCACACACCCCTCAACACAATGGTGTAGCCGAAAGAATGAACCGAACAATCATGGAACGTGTTCGAAGCATGATCAGTATGGCTAAGCTGCCAAAGCCATTCTGGGGAGAAGCAGTCAGAGTCGCCTGTTACCTGATCAACAGATCACCATCAGTACCACTGAATTTTGAAGTTCCAGAGAAACTGTGGTCTGGGAAGAATCCATCATACTCATACTTGAGAGTATTTGGATGTTTAGCATATGCACATGTATCCAAGGAGCTCAGACAAAAGCTCGATGCAAGGACCACTCCATGCATTTTCATTGGCTTTGGAGATGAAGAATTTGGATACAGATTATGGGATCCAAAGGAGAAAAAGGTGATCAGAAGTAGGGACGTGGTGTTCCATGAAAACCAGACAATAGAAGACATTGAAAAACCCACAATGTCTCAAAAGTCAAATGTTGCTGCTCAGATGCCAGAAGTAGTAACAAAATCATTTGTGAGAATTAATGATGAAGTACCAGAAGCAGAAGAAGAGGAAGAAGAGGGTGTTGAGCAGGGGGAGCCACAAACCCCTCTACCAGAAGCTTCAGGTCCATCACAAGGCTCAGATGATGGTGAATATCCTCAGATTGTCAATCCAGAAGTTCGTAGATCTGAACGAGGTCGGATTCCATCCAGAAGATATACAGAATCCGAGTATCTTCTGCTTACCGAAGATAGAGAACCAGAGAGTTTTCATGAAGCTATATCTCATAAGGAAAAAGAAAAATGGCTGCTTGCAATGCAGGATGAAATGGAATCTCTACAGAAAAATCACACTTATGAGATCGTAAAACTTCCAAAAGGGAAGAAGGCACTGAAAAATAAATGGGTGTTCAAGCTAAAGAAAGATGGTAGCGGAAAAGTGGTGAAATACAAAGCAAGGTTGGTAGTCAAAGGATTCCAACAGGAGAAAGGAATCGACTTTGATGAGATTTTTTCACCAGTAGTCAAGATGACTTCAATCAGAGTTATACTTGGATTGGTCGCAAGTATGAATTTGGAGCTTGAACAAATGGATGTGAAGACAGCTTTTCTTCATGGAGATTTGAAAGAAGAAATCTATATGGAGCAGCCAGAAGGTTTTGAGGTTTCAGGTGATAACCTCGTATGCAAGCTAAAGAAAAGCTTGTATGGTCTGAAGCAGGCACCAAGAAAATGGTACAAGAAGTTTGACTCGTGCATGGTAAGTCAAGGATACAAGAAAACTGTAACAGATGAGTGCGTCTACATTCAAAAATTTTCAGACGGGAATTTTGTTGCTCTTCTACTATACGTAGACGATATTCTAATCATGGGAAAGGATGCAACAAAGATTTGCCAGCTGAAGAAGGAATTGTCTAAAGTTTTTGACATGAAAGACTTAGGACCAGCTCAACAGATATTGGGAATGCAAATAGCTAGAGACAGGAAAAACCGCAAATTATGGATTTCTCAAGAAAGGTATATTGAACGTGTGCTTGAAAGGTTCAATATGAACAACGCTAAACCAGTCAGCATTCCACTAGCCAATCACTTCAAATTGAGCAAGAGTTCATGTCCCTCATCTAAGGAAGAGATCAGGGAAATGTCATCAGTACCGTACTCTTCAGCAGTTGGAAGTTTAATGTATGCAATGGTGTGTACGAGGCCAAATATTGCTCATGCAGTGGGTACAGTGAGTCGTTTTCTCTCTAATCCCGGGAAGGAGCATTGGGAGGCAGTAAAGTGGATTCTCAGATACCTTAAGGGTACAACTAATATATGTCTTTGTTACGGGGGAGTTTATCCAATCTTGGAAGGCTATACAGATTTAGATATGGCAGGAGATCTTGATAGTAGAAAATCTACTTCAGGATTCATCTACAGTTTTGCAGGAGGAGCTGTTTCATGGCAGTCAAGATTACAGAAGTGTGTTGCTTTATCTACAACAGAAGCAGAATATATTGCAGCAGCTGAAGCTGGAAAGGAAATGTTGTGGCTGAAGCGGTTTCTCCAAGAATTTGAAATCAAGCAAAAAGAGTACAAGGTACACTGTGACAGTCAGAGTGCTATAGATTTGAGCAAAAATTCCATGTACCATTCCCGTACAAAGCACATTGATATTCGGTATCATTGGATACGCGAGGTGATGGATCGACAACTGTTGAGACTAGTAAAGATCCATACGAAGGAGAATCCAGCAGATATGTTGACAAAGGTGGTTACTCGAGAAAAATTGGAGCTGTGCAAAGACATAGCCGGGATGGTTGTTCCAGATATGGCTAGAGGGGGAGAATTGAAAGATTTCTAGCACATATCTAGAAATTTTTCCACCCACCATTATTGAATTATTCATTCAACACCTACCCAAGCCACCATTGTTGAATTATTCATTCAACACCTACCCAAGCCACCATTGTTGAAGAAGAAAGTTTCCCCTTTCACACCTCCATTCACACCACCTCAACCCTCTATAAAAGGAGGGTTAATCTTCATTGTAAATGATCCACCAAAGAGTGAATACATCTCTAAGAGAGTAGTTCCTAGTGAGTGGAGTGAGTTTTGAGAGTTTTTTGTGAGTTTGAAAATCTCTTTGTAAATTCTATTCTTGAGTAATAGAGTTTTATTTTTTCTCTCAAATTATTCCTTACAACTCCGTAATGATCCTGTGATAACAAAAATTTCTCACTTCTTCAGATTTGGAAAGCTCAGCTACTTATCACTTAGAAATAACAACTTCTATGGCAACTTGACTTCTTATCTTTAAACAGAAGCTGGATGTAACTTGTAGCTTTAGATTTTTCGTTCAATTCTCTAACTGGTCCAATTCCATCCAGCGTCAGTGAACTGCAAAACCTACAATGGCTCTTCTTGTCATCAAACCACTTGAATGGGACTATACCATCCTGGATATTCTGCCTTCCATCACTAGTAGTGTTGTACTTGAGCAACAACAGTTTCAGTGGCAAAATTCAGGAGTTCAAGTCCAAAACATTACGTTATGTTAATCTAAAACAAAATCAGCTGCAAGGTCTTATTCTAAGGTCACTCCTAAACCAGCAGAACCTAAAACTTCTTCTCCTTTCGCAAAACAAATTCAGTGGACAAATTTCTTCGACCATCTGCTATCTAAAAGAACTGATAGTGCTAGATTTGGGAAGTACTTATTTGAAGGGAACAATCCCGCAATGTTTGGGTGAGATGAGCCGAGTTCGGGTGTTGGATTTAAGCAACAATAGTCTTAGTGGGACAATTAATACAACTTTTGATATTGGAAACACACTCAGAGTCATCAAATTGCACGGGATAAGCTAGAAGGGAAAGTCCCACGATCTTTGATCAATTGCAAGTATTTGGAACTTCTCGATTTAGGTAACAACAAATTGAATGACACTTGCCCAAAGTAGTTGGGAATTTTACCGAATTTAAAGATTTTACAGATGAGCTCAAATAAGTTGCATAGCCCCATCAAAAGTTCAAGGACTAGAAACTTGTTTGCACAACTTCGAATTATGGATCTATCATCCAATAGATTCAGTGGGAATTTACCGGCAAGTCTTTTTGAGAATTTTCAAGCCATGAAGATAATTGATGAGAACGCGAGAGCCCCATTGTATTTTGAAGAAATAACTGAAATTGAATATGAGTTTATGATGATAATTACAACAAAGGGATTGGATCTTGAATTTCATGAAGGTTTGATTGAAAAAATGACTATCATCAATCTCTCAAAGAACAGATTTGAAGGTTATATTCTAAGTACGGTTGGAGATCTCATTGCACTTCGTGCTTTGAACTTATCTCATAATTTCTTGGAAGGTCATATACCAGCATCACTGCAAAATTTATCTCTACTAGAATCTTTGGATCTCTCATCTAACAAAATTGGTGGAAGGATACCGCAACAACTTGAAGCCCTCACATTTCTTGAAGTGTTAAAACTCTCTCACAATCATCTTGTTGGATGCATTCTCAAAGAAAAACAATTTGATACATTTGAGAACAGTTCATACCAAGGGAATGATGGTCTGCATGGATTTCCACTCTCAAAAGATTGTGGTGGTGATGATTGAGTACCACAAGCGACAACTCCACTAGATGATGAAGAAGGGGGAGATTCATCAATGATCAGTTGGCAGGCAGTTCTCATGGGCTACAGTTGTGGTCTAATTATTGGATTGTCCGTGATATACATAATGTTGTCAACTCAAAATCCAGCATGATTTTCGAGGATATTTGAAGAATTGGAACACAAAATTATTACGAGAATGCAAAAGCACAAGAAAAGAAATTAGTTTGTCCTGGTATTCAATATGACCTTTATCTTTCAGAAGATTTTTTTTTAATATATATATATTTTCAATTTATATTCTACCTCCTTCATCCTTCAAGCTTTTTAACTTTGAATCTTCATATTTGAAAATTGCAGGATTCAAGTCTACTGAGTTGCTGGGGATGCTAATATGTAAAAGCTTTTTAATTTCCTAGTTTGTGATGTTTTTGAAGTGTTTCTTACCCTATGAATAAAGATATGAGTTTTCTTCCTTTGAGACTCATCCATATTTGTTTTCATTTATTTAGAGTATCTCTCCCTTATTTGGCTAATATTTAATGATACTATTAATATTTTACCCACGTTGGAATCCCTGCACTTATTTGGCGAAAAATTCACAAAATTGTACTTTTCTATTTTAATTTTATTTATTTTAACAGTAGTTTTAGAGCATTACAAAGTCTTTTCATATTTCTTAAACTTCGTGTCCAATGAAGCTATATCACATAAATTGAGAATTTTCTGCCAATTCATATATCTCCTAATGCATTAATGTATTAGTTCATGAACTAAATTAAATATAATGTGAATAGCAGGAATCTCTCCATTTATCATCCAATCGCAGATCAGTGTTAGGTTCCCTCACATTTCTTTCAACAATAAATCTCTCTCACAATCATCTTGTTGGATGCATCCCCAAACGAAACCAATTTAATACATTTGAGAACACTTCATACCAAGGGAATAATGGTCTGCATGGATTTCCACTCTCAAGAGATTGCGGTAGTGATGATGGGGTATCACAAGCGATAACTCCAATTGAGCAAGATGAAGAAGAACGTGGGGTTTCATCAATAATCAGTTGGCAAGCGGTTCTTATGGGTTACGGTTATGGACTCATTATTGGATTGTCCCTAATATACATAATGCTGACAACTCAAAAACCAGCATGGTTTTCGAGGATGCTTGAAGAATTGGAACACAAAATTATTACGAGAATGAAAAAACACAAGAAGAGAATTAGTGTGTAACCTCCAGGTATTCAACTTGATCTCTATCCTTCAGAAGATTGTTTTTTATATGTCAATGTATTTTCTACCTCCTTCATCCTTAAAGCTCTTGACTTTAAGTTTTCATTTTTTAAAATTGCAGGATTTAAGAAACCGTGATACTTGTGTTTTTCACCCTTCACTCTTTTGTTTTCTATTAGGAGAAGATAAATCTGAAGATAATTTCTGATTTTTCTATGTAATATATCATAACTTCTGGTACTATTTTAATAACACATTTAAATTGAGCTTCACATTTTCATTGGAACAAACTCTCATTCTATGCGTGTGGGGAAAAACTATTGGTTGTGCAGAGAAAGCAAAGTAGAAATTGTCTTCCTTCTTTGTTTTTTTCCCTTTAATGGAAAGGAAAAGTTGTGTGTCTGTGTGTGTGGAGCCAAAACACAGACCTTTTCTGTGAAACCTTTGTCTATAATGCATGTGTTATTATATCTTTTCATTTGAATCTTTCTATGCATTCACACTCTTGAGAATGTGAACTGTTGATATATGCGCGGCCGTTTGGCCATACGAGATAAAATCATGATTTGAAATCATAATATGAAATTATATGAGATAGAGTTTGAAGTTTTGTTTGGACATGCAATTTGAGATTTTTAAGTTGTATTTAAATTATGTAGCTATATATTTTTTCCTCACTAAAATGGTGGACGTTTTTTTACAAAATATAAACTTGTAGGTTAAATTTTGCATTTGAAAAATTCCATCTCATGATTTGAAATCCCAAATCAAGTATTTTGGAGAATTCGGGATTTCATCTCATGATTTGAAATTATGAGATGAAATCGCATGTCCAAACGCTGATTCATCTCATAATTTCAAATCGCAACATGAAATCACATGTCCAAACGCCTACATAATTTCCAGCATTCATTTGAATTACGGTACAATGATTTGAGATAGTCTTTACGTATTGAATGTGCAAATGTAATGGATAACTCTAAAATTGACTGAAAATGAAAAGTCTGAAGCAACAATTAAATGTGGATAGTAAATTTCTATTGTTTAATTTGTGCTATATATACCTCATCAAAATTCTTGAATAGAGACATAGAGCAAATATCTATTGATTTCTTCTCTACCAACATAATTAGTTTTGATCATTTTAGTGCAGAAATGGATCATGGAAAACTTGTATTTTTTATGCTATATCCCTTTCTCAGTCAACTTGTTTTCTCCTCATTATTGTGCCCCAAAGATCAAGCTCTTTCTCTTCTACAATTCAAGCACATGTTTACCATAAATCCTAATGCTTCTCATTATTGTGATTCTTCTTTTCCAAAAACACTATCTTGGAACAAGAGCACGGATTGCTGCTCATGGGATGGAATACAATGTGACGAGATGACAGGACAAGTGATTGAGCTCAACCTCACTTGCAGCCAACTTCAAGGCAAGTTTCATTCCGACAATAGCCTCTTTCAGCTCTCCAATCTCAAAAGGCTTGATTTGTCTCATAATGATTTCTCCGGATCGCTCATTTCACCTAAATTTGGCGAGTTTTCTAGCTTGATACATCTTGATTTGTCGGAGTCAGGTTTTTCAGGTCAAATTCCTTCTGAAATCTCTCATCTTTCTAAATTACACTTTCTTCGTATCTGGAATTATGATGTATATGAGCTTAGTCTTGGTCCTCATAATTTTGAATTGCTCCTTAAGAACCTGACCCGATTAAGAGAGCTTGAACTTTATGGTGTGAACATCTCTTCTACCATTCCTCTAAATTTCTCTTCTTATTTAACTACTTTGGATCTTTCGAACACACAGTTACATGGGGTATTGCCCGAAAGAGTTTTCCACCTTTCCAACTTAGAATCTCTTCATTTATCATACAATCCGCAGCTCACTGTTAAGTTTCCCACGTCCAAATGGAATAGCAGTGCAGCGCTCATGGTGCTACATCTCAGTGGTGTGAATTTTACCGGTAAGATACCTGAATCATTTAGCCATCTAACTTCACTTCATGCACTGTACATGAGTTCTTGTAGTCTCTCCGGGCCTATTCCTAGACCTCTATGGAATCTCACCAACATAGAGGTTTTGTTCCTAGGCAATAACCATCTTGAAGGACCAATTTCCCACTTCTTGAGATTTGGAAAGCTCTGGCGGTTATCACTTGAATATAACAACTTTGATGGCCAACTTGAGTTCTTATCCTTGAACAGAAGCTGGACGCAACTTGAATGGCTAGATTTTTCATCCAATTCCCTAACTGGTCCAATTCCATCCAATATTAGTGGACTGCAAAACCTACAATGGCTCAGGTTGTCATCAAACCACTTGAATGGGTGTATACCCTCCTGGATATTCTCCCTTCCGTCACTACAAGTGTTAGACTTGAGTTATAACCATTTCAGCGGAAAAATTCAGGAGTTCAAGTCCAAAACACTATATTACGTAGCACTAAAACAAAATCAGCTGCAAGGTCCCATTCCAAAGTCACTCCTAAACCGGCGTGTGCTACAATTTCTTCTCCTTTCGCACAATAATATCAGTGAACATATTGATTCAACCATCTGCAATTTGGAAACAGTAAAAGTGATAGACTTAGGAAGTAATTATCTAAAGGGAACAATACCGCGATGTTTGGGTGAGATGAGCCGACTTATGGTATTGGATTTAAGCAACAATAGTCTTACTGAGACAATTAATACAACTTTTGGTATTGGAAGCCCACTTAGAGCCATCAAATTGCATGGGAATAAGCTAGAGGGGAAAGTCCCGCGATCTTTGATCAATTGCAAGTATTTGGAAGTTATTGATCTTGGTAACAATGAATTGAATGACACATTTCCATACTGGTTGGAGACCCTACCTGATTTGTTGATTTTAAGCTTGAGATCAAATAAGTTGCATGGTCCCATTAAAACTTCAGGGAATAGAAACTTGTTTAGGCAGCTTCAAATTATGGATCTATCATTCAATGGATTTAATGGGAATTTACCAGCAAGCCTTTTTGGGAATTTCCAAGCCATGAAGAGAATTGATGAGAATACAAGAACTCCACAGTATGTAGGAGATCCATATAAAGCTTATCATGATTATGTGATGACAATTACAACAAAGGGCTTGGATCATAAATTTGTTCACATTTTGAGTACAAATGCAATTATTGATCTCTCAAGCAATAGATTTGAAGGTCCTATTCCAAGTACGATTGGAGATCTTATTGCACTCCGTACGTTGAACTTATCTCACAATGACTTGGAAGGTCATATACCAGCATCTCTGCAACATTTATTAGTACTTGAATCATTGGATTTCTCATCCAACAAAATAGGTGGTGAAATTCCCAACAACTTACCTCCCTCACATCACTTGAAGTCTTAAATCTCTCTCACAATCATCTTGTTGGATGCATCCCCAAAGGAAATCAATTTGATACATTTGAGAAGAATTCATACCAAGGGAATGATGGGCTACGGGGATTTCCACCTTCAAGAGATTGTGGTGGTGATGATGGGGTACCACAAGCAAAAACTCCATTTGAGCTAGATGATGAAGAAGAAGAAGAAGGAGAAGGGGATTCATCAATGATCAATTGGCAAGCAGTTCTCATGGGTTACGGTTGTGGACTCATTATTGGATTGTCTGTAATATACATAATGTTGTCAACTCAAAAACCAGCATGGTTTTCAAGGATGGTTCTACAACTGGAACTCAGAATGATTATGAGAATGAAAAGACACAAGAAAAGATATTAGTGTGCAACCTCCAGGTATTCAACTTGAATCTTTATCCTTCAGAAGATTACTTATTTATATATCCATGTATTTCTACCTCCTTCATCCTCAAAGCTCACAACTTCAATTCTTCATTTTTCGAAAATTGCAGGATTCAAGTCTAAGATGTTGTCGGTACTGATGCAAATATAAGTCTTTAGCTTTTGTAGTTTGTGATTTTTTCCAAAGTATTTGTTATAAATCAATGAATAAAGCCATGATTTTTTTTCTAAGCAATTTGTAGCAATGTGGCTCAATTGCAATGTCAGTTCATAAATTTATGAAGTTATCTTATATTTATCTTAATTACATCAAGTAATTAAAAAATGACATTCATACTTGGAACTACTAATTTTCCTTTGAACAAACAGACTGGATGAACAAGGCCTAACAGGGAACAACCCTTTTTGTTCAAGTTTTTAGTTATCAGGTCCTACAGATTGTCAGGTTACTTCCAGATAAGTATTCCTGACTTAGTTTAGGACACCAGTTTCGAGCTATTAGTTTAGTAGTTAAGTTAGGACTATCCAGTGGGAGTAGGACTTAGCACCGAGCGGGCCGGGGTTCAGCGCACCAGGTTTCTAGAACTACGTCGCCACCGAAGGTTTTAGCCCGAATGGGCCTCAGACTTGTGATCACCCAGCTCAACCACTATACCTTGGCAAGGTACAGTGGGCTCTCACGGATGGGGTGTATATATCGGACTCCACGTCTAGCTCACGTGGTTATATGTTGGTTATAGACTCTCCCACTTGTCAGTACAGTTCAGTTCAGCTCAGTCTCAGTTTAGCTCAATTCAGTCACTCAGTTACAGGACATGTTTATAACTGTTAGTCAGAGTCTATATTGACCGTATCACAGCTATAGCACAGTCTCTATCAGTCTTCAATATCAGATTGGTCATTTCATATTATCTCAGTTCAGTTGCTTATTTCCATGTTTTATGTATATCTCACTTATTTAGTACATTCAAAGTACTGATGCATATTTTCCAACAAAAGTACCGATGCATATTTTCATGTTGTATCGTATTACGATACAGGTGCAGGTTCTCAGTCGCAGCAACGTCAGTAGTTCCCTTCCGACGACTCCAATAGCAGTACTTATTGGTGAGTCCTCATTGTTCGAGGACGATGTTTCTTTTCAGTCAGTTCTTTACTTAGTCTGACTTTAGAGTTAGCTGGGGACTTGTTCGAGCAACTCGGCAGATCTTAGTTGGCTTTCAGACACAGTTGTTTAGTATTCTTTTCAGCTATGTCTACTCTTTTCAAAACAGTATTACTTGGATAATTATTTTTACACATCTTCCGCTTATGTTTGCTTAGTTTACCAATGTGATGTTAGACCAGGGGTTAACTTGGGGTCACTTGTAGCACCAAGTACCGTGTCTCGTCCAGGGTGTAGGCTCGGGTCGTGATATAGAGTCCCACATTGGTTGGGGAATGGATTGATTGTTTATTTTATATGGACTTAGGCAATTCACCCCTCATAAGCTAACTTATGGGGTTGAGTTAGGTCCGGGTGCCATATCCTTACAATCCGCAAAAGGGTCCCTGCTACGAATCATCCTTTTTCTTTTTCTAATGAAAATTTCTCCATAACAACATGAACGTTCAACAGTCAGTAAAGTAACAAATGAAAAAAAAATTGGCAAACATCTTAAGTATAAGTGTTGATTCTTCAATCAATCCAAGCTGCTATATATGTTTGCTGTAAGAAATTGAACTTCATACAGACTAGTATTAATGGTAAAAATGGTCATGCTCTCAGCAATATCAACAACCTTGACGGCTTGATCATCAACACCTCCATCTTCATCGGCAGTTTATCACTCTGAAGAAATTTTGACAAAATTGCAGTAAAGTGCGCCCGCTTTTTGCCATCTTTCTAACAACTTCTTGTTATTAGGGTGTTGGGCAGGACCACCAGTTGCATGACATTCATGCAAAATAACTACTTCGATTCACTCGTCTATCTAAATTTACTGGCAACAGATAAGAGCCGAGAGAAATTAGAATATCGTTGAGTGATAAGGCCAGCATTTGCTCCATCCATGCTTCTGAAGTCACTCCTGAAACTGCACAAAATTAGCAAACTTCTCTGTTTATAAAGTTCAATTGTCCAACTTAGTCCAACCCTTCATATTTTTTGTGCTTACAGTTCAGCTATGAGTGCGCCATGGATTAGTCTTTCAATTTTTTTTCAGAGAAATCTATAGAAATTTGCCAGTTGCTACTAGTCACTTCTATGGTGACAAGTAATTTTTGGTGTCATTCTTGTGAACAAGATCCAACACAATCATCCTAAGTTAATTTTCTGTATGGAAAGCTTCCAAAAGTGATTTATATGATTGATAATGGTGTTCTAACTGTTCCTATTTGTTAGATTGCAAGTTTTGATGATGTCAACCCCATACAGGGACCAGATCCGTTATGCCGCAGTTGACACTAATTTGAACTGGGCGAAAAACTTTTTTGATACAGCTGTCCAAGGTGCTTTTTGGCAGATGGTTGGTGAGTCAGCAGAGCAGCAGGGCAGTGTACTTGACCAATGAAAGAGTTTTCTTGTTTGTGTGTCCGAAACTTGTCCTTGGCATCTTGCAAAACATCATAAGTTGACACACAAACACACTCTTCTTTTTTCTGATTTAGAAAAATAGACCTTGAAAAAGCTTATTCTTCTCTCTGAAAAAGGCAGCCATTTTTTCCTTGTTTGACAGCAAGAATCGAAGTTAAAGAGCTCAAGTTTTGAGGCTGCCATCAAAGAAGAAGAAGTGCATTGTGACAGATAGAAACCGTGTCATTTGTACAAGTTTGTTTTCTTGTTTTTTAAATGTTGTTTTCTCGTTTCTGTCGACTAGAGTTAGTTGACATTTCGGCTAGAGTTAGTCTTGTATTTCAGTTGAGTTTTAGCTGGAGTAGATGACATTGAAATCATTGTTTGAAGTCTTGTAATAGAGGTGTTACAAGTGGGAGATTAGGAGGTTAATCTCTTAGTTTACACTAGAGTCTGTAATCTTGTTGCTCAGATCTAGTAGAGGAGTTTGAGAAATCCTACGAGGTAGGTCGTGGTTTTTTACTTCCTGTGAGCAAGGAGGTTTTCCACGTTCTTACTGCTTTATTTACGTGTGTGTGTCTCTGTTTCTGTGTAACCTGATAGAGGAACCAGGTCCGAAGTACGGTGGTCGACCCATATAACTTAACACTATTTATTTTATAAATGAGGATGATGTCATCCGCAAAAGAGAGGTGAGATATTTGAGGGGCGTTTTTATTTATAATGGTAGGTAGCCAGGAGTTATGATTGACTGAAATGCATGGTTGAGCTAATGCTCGAAAACGTAGTGGTTGTCTAAACGAGATACTATGTGGAATAAGATCTTCACATACTTGGGACTTTGTAATACTATGTGGAATAAGATCTTCACATATTTCGGACTTTGTTCTTAAAACCAACTGGCATAACATCGAGGCATTCCATTGCGGCTCATACCTGATTTATCTCCAAAACAACTCTCTGCTTCATCACTTCCAGTTCCAAAAATGTGGAAATCTGAATCCGGAAAAGCAATTAACAAACATTGAACAGGTTCAAGCATGATCTATTTAATTTTCCAGCTTTAAGAATATGAGATTAACAAACTCTCATTCTTTTGTTATTTTCCAGCTTTAAGAATATAATATTTTCATTGGGACAAACTCTCATTCTTTTGTTAAAAGTTGAATTTTCCCACTAAACACAAGGTGAAATGCTTACATGATTATCCTGTGGTTGTTAAAAGAAAGCAAAGTAGAAATTGTCTTCCTTCTGTTTTTGCAGTAGAAAGGGAAAGTTGTGTGTGTGTTTGTGGAGGGTTGTTGAAAGAACAAAAACAAAGATCTTTTCTGTGACATCTTTGTCTAATAAGGTATCAGACAAAAATGCATGTGTTATTGTGTGACACACATTGAAAGTGCATATTTGATTAACAACTCTAAATTGACTGAAAATAACTAGGTAACCAGTAGTAAATTTTTCTTTGCTTTATTTGCGCGATATATACACCTCATCAAAATTATTAAATAGAGAGACAAAGCAAACATTTCTTGATTTCTTCTCTACCAACTTAATTAGCTAGTTTTCATCATTTTTAGTGCAGAAATGGGTTTTGTAAAACTCAGTATTTTTTATGTTATATCCCTTCCTCTGTCAACTTGGTTTTTCCTCATCCGTGCCTCATTCGTGCCCCAAAGATCAAGCTCTTGCCCTTCTACAATTCAAGCACATGTTTACAATAAGTCCTGACGTTTCTAATATTTGTGATTTTTCTCATCCAAAAACTCTTTCATGGAACAAGAGCACAGATTGCTACTCGTGGGATGGAGTTTATTGCGACGAGACAAGGGGACAAGTGATTGGGCTAAACCTCACTTGCAGCGGACTTCAAGGCAAGTTTCATTCCAACAGTAGCCTCTTTCAGCTCTTCAATCTCAAAAGGCTTGATTTGTCTCATAATGATTTTTTCGGATCGCTCATTTCACCTAAATTTGGTGAGTTTTCTAGCTTGACGCATCTTGATTTGTCGGAGTCAGGTTTTTCAGGTGAAATTCCTTCTGAAATCTCTCACCTTTCTAAGTTACACGTTCTTCGTATCTAGAGTGATATGAAGAATTTGACATATTAAATTAAAATCTTTAAGAATTTGACATATTAAATTAAAATCTTTAATAACACATAAATTGAACTCAAATCTATTCTCTCTTATTTTATCCTAATTTCTGGTTTTTTTTTCTACATAATTTCATAACTTTTAGTACTATTTTAATAGACATTTGAATTGAAATAACTATATAAATAATTTTGATTATAATTGATTATTTTTCATAATGAAATAACTGTTATTAAGATTAATTATGAAACTTTAAGTCACAATACCTTTCACATTCTTCTACGTGTATGATATATTAATACTCTCTTCATATGCTCTAACCTCTGTCTCTTCATATGCTCTAACTTTTTAAGTTAATTGAACGTAAAATTATAACTTTTTCAAATGTTGTTAATTCTCTAATTAAGAAAAAAATTACTGTTCAAATGATAATGAGTAAAAGAATATTAATATAGAATCTATGAGATGATCTTTGAGTTTATTACTATAATATTTATTTATTGTGAAAAGTTTACTCTAATTTTTCTATACATTGGTACTAATGAATAATTTAGTTTAAAGATGTTTTGAAGTAGTAATTTGTTTATTTTTGAAGGAAATAAATAATGGACGTTTAAATGACCATATTTAATTTTTTTTTGTAGATATCTATCACTTATTTATAAGTTGAATTTATTTTTTTGTACAAAATTGTTAATATGAGTAGTGTTTAAATGAAGGTAAAATGATCGTTAAATATTTGATGGACATTTTGATACTTTTAGAAAGTATTTTCAAGAACTCCCAAATCTATTTATAGAAATAAAGTTTGGCGACCATCGCGATGATCAAAGCAATAAAAAATGTGTGTCAACCTACACATGTAAAATTTTCATGAAGAACATTTTCTAATAAAAGAATAAGAATATATATATATATATATATATATATATAACAAAATAACAAATTTGACTTCACAATCACAAGAGAGTAAAATGTAAGTAAAAGTCTGTGCAACTTTAAATGCAATAGGTAATATATTTTCAGGCTTGGCGTTTAATAATCGTGGATGTGATCAATCAGATCATCAATTTCGACACGTTCCCATTTTCTTATATAAGCACCTGAACTTTTCTATTTATGCTCTTCAATTGGTATCCTCAATATCTACGGATTCCTTCATCACTACCTATATGTATAACATACTGATGACAAACACATATTTTGTTGATAGCCTCAATAATAAAGCTTGCGATCCTTCTTGTTCCTTCCTATTTTATCTACGCATTGATTTATCGTGGGTTAGCAAACACTTTGATTATGAAAATAAAGAGATATAATGGCAGCAAATGACTTAATACTCTTCTATATGCCAAAAATAGAGAGACTATCAATCTGATACAATAGGTGCCAGAAGTTTCTTCAAGATCTTTTTACGTTTCGCTGCCGCAAATAATTTTTTCCAAAGATAATTTATACCTTTTAAATATATACTCATCAAGTAATTGTTAGAATACTTACAGTGTCATGCACTATATATGGTGAAGACTATTGCCTTGATCCCAAATTTTTGTGAGTTATCTTTCTAACCAATTATACCTATAGAGATGTCCAGCATAGAGAAGTCATAAAACAGATTATAGAGTCACAAATTAAGATACTCAATATGAAATGAGTTTAGCAGCAAAATTAGAGATACTATTAAAAAAAATGAACATAAGAAAGTTTCATATGTTCCTGATTATTCTGAAGCATATACATAGTTATTTGTTAGATCCATACACCTAGATTATTCAAATATTGCAATAATAGATGCAAGTCAACTCAGCAACATATTAAAAAAAATTATATGCTAAAAGAGAACAAAAAAAAAAGTAACAAATAATGCTACATACCAACCAACACAAAAATCACAAATGACCAAAAATTATGCAATAGAAACATGATTATAAAATTTATATATGACATGAAGAGAGGAATGTTTAAGCATTAATAGCAACTGAAAGGTTATAGAGAAGACTAACTATTTAGTATATGCGGAGAAAACTTAAATGTCTGGATATTAAATGACATGTTAAGGCATCATATTAACTGATTCATTAAATAATATTAATATGAATTAACCACTGCTTTACTTGAGTCTTTATTGGATTGTATATGTTTGCCATTTTGTATAAAAATTCTATAGAATAGTGTTTGATTGTAAGGACAACCCCATCACTATATGATATTATAGAAAAAGAAACCAACAAATATTGTGAAAGAAAAATAATACTATATGATAAATATTTTTTTGTGTACAATTTGATGTACTAATCTACTGATGAAATAAAAATCAACAAAAAAATAATTACAAATTAAAGTAATTAATCAATAAATTTAAGAGATATTAGGCGAGATGCAACAGAGATTCATATAGCCGCAATTTCGACTTCTATTTCAAGAAAATTAACAAAACATCTCTTTTGTAATGAAAATTTTATATAATTTTCTTGTAAAGATGGGTCTTTAATAGGATAAAGATAATTAATTAAATTGAAGAATTGTAACTTAAACTTTATGTAATAATTTAATAGAAATTAAATGAAAGAAAGTGAATGAGAGGAAATAAAATGTCTCCAAATATCTGTCTTTTCATTTTTCACCAAGTAGAGACATTAGTAGATGAATATGGTCCATATATTGAATTTAGTGCATTAATTATTAAGTAATCCTTCAAATTTTTTTATATTTTACATTTTTCAGAGGATGTTATAGCCAATAAATTTTATAAGGTTATTTTAGTAATTCAATTTTTAATTTTATTGCTTCTCACTTATAATATAATATGATATAATATAATATGATATGATATGATTATTATTATTATTATTATTACTATGATGATGATGATTATAGATATAGATTATATATATATATATATATATATATATATATATATATATATAGTAATAATATGATTATTTATTATTTATTATTATTTGATGGATATATTGGTCTTTCAATGTTTAGAGATATTTTAGTATTTTAAACTTTTCACTTATTTATTATTTATTATTCATATTTAATTACTATTAATTGAAGGATATATTAGTCCTTCAATGTTTGGAGGACATTTTAGTCTTTTAATTTATCTAGCATATTTATTAAAATTATTTTAAAATAATTTAAAAAAATTAAAAAAACTACAAAAAAAATAAATACAATTTTAGGCGTTAGAGAGTGCCACGTCACCATGCCAATATCTTTTCTTTATATATATATATATATATATATATATATATATATATATATATATATATATATATAGATAGATAGATAGATAGATAGATAGATATAAATATATAGACTTTTCTTCTTTGTTTTTCCCCCTTGAGTATTTTCCTTAGCTTGTGCCTTGTCTTTTGATTTATGATACCTTGATTACCATATCTAACCTTCTTGTTATTCTTCCTCTTAACAGTAGTAAACCCCTCATTCTCATCAGGATTCAAGAAGTAAATAAGATTGAGAATTCATTTTCAAATCATTGGGACTTTGTTCCTAAACTCAACTGACATAACATCAAGACTTTGTTCGCACGCCCAACATTAGGACTTTGTTCCTAAATTATCTGCTTAATTTTCCATCTTTAAGGTTATGACATATTAAATTAAAATTATTAGTAACACATCAATTGAACACAAATCTTTTCTCTCTTCATTTGTCCTAAATTTTTTTCTACAAAATATCATGACTTTTAAGTTCTATTTTAATAAACATTTGAATTGAGCTTGATATTTAGCATTCATTTGAATTACGCGCAATGACTTGAATAGTCTTTATATATTATGTGACACACATTGAATGTGCATATGCGATTAACAAGTCTAAAATTGAACAATAATAACAAGGTGACCTTCCTATGGGTGGAAAGACTTCACCATTTAAGGCTCTATCCCCACAACTGTTGCAGGCTGCTTTCAAATATTGCCAAAATCTGATTAATGTCTGTCTTCAAGTCCTTGATACTAATTTTTGGACTTTACAGGCAAACTTTTTCACTCAAAAATGTTTGTTTTCAGTAATTTTCTCTCATCATCTTTTCCACTAGCTATATTTTAGCAGAAAACAATAACATGTGAATTGTTATTGTTGAACAGCTAAACAAAGAACTTTCTCTTTTCTTTTTGTCCTAACTACTCTTTTTAAAAAAAAAGAAATTATTGACCTGTAAGTCAAGGTCTATGGAGTATGGACAAATCAATTTATAGATTAAATATCATTTCCTACTTTTAAAGTTAATATTCTCAAGGTGATTTTTTTCTGCATTATGTAGGACTGTATAATAGTTAAATCAAGTACTATTTAGACCTTTCTATGGAATAACTTGACCTGACTTGAGAATTTTGAAATTTTTTGATATTTTTCAGCTTTCATTTGGATTCTTATGCAATGACTCATGCATTTACTTGAGAATATAAACTTGACCTTTTTTAAACTATCAGTTTAACTTCAATATATCAACCTTGTAAAAATCCATGCGCGCATTGACTAAATATCTAAGGATAGCATTAAAATTATTTATATTGTTAATGTATATATTTTGAAGTCAAAGGAAATTACAGTAAATAAGGTCATTTATCTTGAATACATTCTAAATATATAATATTCTGTTTTTATTGTTTTTAAAATAAATTGTAGATTTTGATACTCTAAAAAAAATTCTGTAGAATTTAACTAGAGAATTTTTTTTTTAAATTTAAAATTTGACTGAAAATGACTAGGTGAGTTTTCCGAAATTAGTTACTCCAGAGAAACAGTAATAGATTTTTCTTTACTTAATTTGTGGTTTTCAATGTACCTCTTCAAAGGAGATTTCCACTGATACAATGCATTACCAAAGTGATGTCCTATTCCTAAGAACCATACATTGTTGAATGTTGACTCCAAGAAATTTCTTTTTGAAAAGGCATAATACATAAATATACATTTATACTTGGCCTCAATTGGCAATTAAGCACTCAAACTTTGAGAGTGTATATCTAGGCACCTCAACTTGGTCTCGACTGACAACTAACCACTCCAACTAGTCCCACTATGTCTTGTAAGCACACGATGCTGACATGGCATATGACATAATGAAACCAAGTTGAGGTGCCTAGATAATCATCTTGTAAGTTGGAGTGCTCAATTGATATAGTGAAACCAAGTTGAGGTGCCTAGATGTGCATTCTCAAAGTTTGATTGCTTAATTGTCAGTTGAGGCCAAGTTTGAGTGCTTATTTATGTATTATGCCTAATTTTTTTAATGTGCAGCATCAAGAAATAATTTCTCACAAAAAATAAAATAAAATTATGGTTCCTAATAACTCTATTAACTATATGATATTTTAAAGAGATAATGGTTAAATACACTTAAACTATCACTTTTGCGTGAGTTTTATGTCTCAACTGTCATTTCTAAATTTGACTGAAAATGATTTGGTGACCTTCCTTGAATTGCTTACCCTAAAACAATATATAGTACTATATTTTGTGTTATATATATCTCGATATTGTTTAATTAGAGAGGAGCATAGCAAAATATACTTAGTTTTTAATATTTTTAGTACATAAATGGGTTGCCAAAATCTTTTAGACTTTTCTTATACATCAATTATCACTCTTATTTTGATATTTGGCCAAGATCTATACACCAATTATTATTCTTATAGACTTTATTTCACCTTTAAGAATTTAAATTAATCTAATAACTGTTTTCTAATGTTTGAGATAATATGCTCAAGGTTAATTTTTTCGTATAGTAGTTATGTCTAGTACTACAAGATAAATAAGATTAATAATGCGTAATAGTTGGATCAAGACTATTTACAGATATTAACATTTTCGACTAATAAGGTATCAAACAAAATTGTATTATTATAATTGATAAGATTTTTGTATTTTAGCCTTCATTTAGACGTTTCTATGCGTTAAAATCATTTATATTATTAATGTGTATAATTTGAAGTCGAAGAAAACTACTGTAAATAAGACCTTGTACCTTGAACATGTTACAAATAGTATCAGACTTATACTGTTTTCAAAATAAAGTGTAGATTTTAATAGTCTAAAAAGCTTTTTTGGTAGAACATGCAATTTGGGATCCTCATTTTGGTCAACCGGCTGTGGAATCTTTACTCGAGGAGTACGGCCCAGTGAATATTGCTTATTCTGGTATTTATCAGTGGTGGTATACAATCGGTTTACGCACTAATGGAGATCTTTATACTGGCGCTCTTTTTCTATTATTTCTTTCTGCCATATCCTTAATAGCAGGTTGGTTACACCTACAACCGAAATGGACACCGAGCGTTTCCTGGTTCAAAAATGCCGAATCTCGTCTGAATCATCATTTGTCAGGACTCTTTGGCGTAAGTTCCTTGGCTTGGACAGGGCATTTAGTCCATGTTGCTATTCCTGCATCCAGAGGGGAGTACGTTCGGTGGAATAATTTCTTAGATGTATTACCGCATCCTCACCAGAAAATTTTTTGAAATTCAAGTTTTGACCGAAAGTGATAAGGTGAGCTTTTTGAAATTGATTACTCTAAAGCAACATTAGCAAGTTTTTCTTTACTTAATTTGTGGTTCACAATATTTGTCTAGCTGGACTTAGTCAAGGTGAAAGTGTCAAGTGTTTTTTTTTTCTTTTTTAGTTCTTGACTTATGCTTTCGGCAAAGTTCTACACCTACTCTTATAGACTATTATCTCACCTCTAAGAATTTAAATTGATTAAATAACTATTTTCTACTGTTGAAGTTAATATTCTTAAGGTGCATTATTCTGTATTATGTAGGATTAGGTACTAGTTAAATGTAGTACTATTTGATAAATAAAATTTATAACTCGTGCATTGACTTGAGAATTTAGATTTTTGATATTTTTCAACATTCATTTGAATCATGCGCAATGAATTGAATAGTCTTTACATATTGTGTGACACACATTGAATGTGCATATGTGATTGACAAGTCTAAAATTGACTGAAAATGATAAGGTGACCTTCCTATGTGGACTCACTTGGCTGGAAAGACTTCACCATTTAAGGCACTATGCCCACAGCTATTGCAGGCTGCTTTCAAGTGTTGCCAAAAGTGTCTGTTTTCAGTAATTTTCTAACTACTCTTTCTTGAATAAATTATTGACTTATAAGTCAAGGGTCTATGGAGTATGAACAAATCATATTAAATAATCATTTTCTATTTTAAAATTTAATATTTTCAAGATGATTTTTTCTGCAGTATGTATGACTGCACAATAGTTATATCTAGTACTGGAGTGACATAATTTTTTTGTTGTACCTCTCATTTGAACTTTTCTGTGTAATGATTTGTGCATTGAGTTGAGACTATGTAAAATTCATTAGAACTCTTCGAATATAAGTATGATCATCATCATCAAGTTAATATTTGATTTGGTGTGTACACCAAACAACACTCTTATTCTAACCAATAAAAAAAAGAGTAAAGGTCCAAAAACACACATGAACTATATCGCTTTTGTGAATTTAGTACCTGAACTATGCGAAATTTGCCTTAGGTACCTGAACTATCACCCTTAGGTTATAGAAACACACCTGCGTGCTGACTAAACCAAACACTCTCACGCGCGTGAGTGACGTTTTAGACGTTAAAAATTGCCTGTATGGCATTCCAACAGCTACAGTTTGCTGAGTAGGCTTTTTTTTTATATAAAAAAAATCACTTTTAATTGTTCTTCTTCTTCTTCTTCATTTCTTCTTCATCTTTTTCTGCAAAATTGCAGATTTCTTCATCTTTCTTTAATTTATTCTTCATTTTATAATAACTCATCCCTTTTTCTTAAACAGATCTAGTTTTATCCCTCCTTTCTTCAATTTATTATTGTACAAATAAATTGAAAAATACTTTTTTTCTTTTATAAAAAGGCCCCTACATTTTTCAAAACTCCTCTTTTTTCTCCCTTCTCCCTTCTCTTCTCGGCTTCTCCGTCTCTCCTTTGTCCATTGCCATTAGATCTTCGAAACCCATTAAAGCGTTTGTTCTATTTGATTTTTTGTTCAGTTTGTTTCAAAATTTGTGGCATTTTTTGCTCGATTTTATAATTTTTCGTGTAGTAGTGTGAAAAATCTTGGTGGGTTCTTCAGAAGTGGATGAGTAAGTTGGTAGTGAAGTTTCTACAGTATGTTTAGGTTCAAGAAATTGGGAGAAAAGAGGATTTTCGATTTCTAGTAAAAAATAGAGTAATTATAAAATATTTTGTAAATTTAGTTTTCAATTTATTTAAGCTTTGTCACGGTGAAAATAATTATACACATGAAGTGCCACGTGAAACTTTTTAAAAGGTAAACTGACAAGTGTATCACACGCAAAAAATATAAATATTCAGGTGTGTTTCTGTAAGCTTGGAGTGGTAGTTCAGGTACTAAACGCAAAGTTCGCACAGTTCAGATACTAAACTCGCAAAAACGGTATAGTTCAAATGTGTTTTTGGACATTTACTCATAATAAAATTCGAATTCTTTGACTTGAAATGTCTTTGTCAAAGTCTATACACCAAGTAATACTCATATCCTAATCCTTACTTTTAAGTCTAGGGTCTAGACACCAAATAGCACTCTTTACCTTATAGACTTTTCTCTCTCCTTTAAGAAGTTAATGTTTTCAGGTGCATTCTTTTGCATTACGTAGGACTGTGAAATAGTTATATCAAGTACTATTTGATAAATAAGATTAATAATGCATAATCATCGGGTCACAATTATTTGCAGAGACTTGAAACTGTGACCTTTTTTTTTATAAGATATCAAACAAAGCTGTATTATTACAAGTGATATGATTTTTGTGTTGTGGCTTTCATTTGAACCTTTCTATGCGAATACTTGGGCATTGACTTGAGAATTGAACTTTCAATATTTTCCGACATTCATTTAAATTCATGTGCAACGACTTCATAATATAAACTTGAGATTTTTTTTTCCCCGCTAGTTTTAATTCAATACATTAAAAGTGTAAAAAATTCATACTAGCTATCAAGTCATTTGAATCCAATTACAACTAACTTTCTATTAATTAGTGTGACCTGTAGGAGGCAAGGCAACATGACAGCGTGTTGACAACATAATATCCGGCTTTTACTATTTTCAAAATAAACTGTATATTTTAGATAATTGACAACTCTAAATTTGACTGAAAATGACACGATGACCTTCCTCGATTTGATTACCCCAAAACAATAATAGTAAATTTTCTTTTGCTTAATTTGTTCTATATATACCTCATTAAAGTTGTTGAACAGAGGAACAGAACAAAGATTTCTTGGTTTCTTTTCCACTATCATTGTTTTCCAACTCAGTTTTGATCTTTTTAGTGCAGAAATGGCCATTAAGAAACTATCATTGTTTCTGCTATATGCCTTTCTCTGTCAACTTACTTCTTCCACATCCTCATCTCATTTGTGCCCCAAAGATCAAGCTCTTGCTCTTATACAGTTCAAGAATATGTTTACCATAAATCCACATGCCGATTCTTCTTATTATTGTTGGGAGAAAAGCCAGAGGATTAATTCATATCCAAAAACGCTTTCATGGAATAAGAGCACAGATTGTTGCTCATGGGATGGAGTTCATTGTGATGAGACAACAAGACAAGTGGTTGAGCTTGACCTCAGTTACAGCCAACTTCAAGGCAAGTTTCATACCAACTGTAGCCTCTTCCAACTCTCTAGTCTCAAAAGGCTCGTTCTATCTTGTAATGATTTCTCCGGGTCGCTCATTTCACCTAAATTTGGTGAGCTTTCTAGCTTGATGCAGCTTGATCTATCAGGTTCGAATCTTTCAGGTCTAATCCCTTCTGAAGTCTCTCATCTTTCAAAATTGCGGATTCTACGAATCTCAGGAAATACACAAGATGCTCTTAGACTTGAACCTCACAATTTTAAACTGCTCCTTAAGAACTTGACCCAATTAAGAGAGCTTGACCTATTCATATGTGAACATCTCTTCCACCATGCCTCTAAATTTCTCTTCTCATTTAATCACTCTAAGACTTTGGGACACACAATTATATGGGATATTGCCCGAAAGAGTTTTCCACCTTTCCAACTTGGAATCTCTTGATTTATCATACAATCCCCAGCTCACTGGTAGGTTCCCTGCAACCAAATGGAATAGCAGTGCATCACTCATGTACTTGTATCTCTCTGGAATGAATTTTACTGGTAGGATACCTCAATCATTTAGTTATCTAACTTCATTGCTTGAATTGGAGATGCGTTCTTGTGATCTCTCAGGTCCTATTATTAAACCCCTATGGAATCTCACCAACATAGAGCTTTTGTTCCTTGCTAATAACCATTTTGAAGGACCAATTTCCCACTTCTTGAGATTTGGAAAGCTCAGGGAGTTATCACTTGGAAGTAACAACTTTGATGGCCAACTTGAGTTCTTATCCTTTAACAGAAGCTGGACGCAACTTGAGAACTTAGATTTTTCGTCCAATTCCCTAGTTGGTCCAATTCCTTCGGATGTAAGTGGTCTGCAAAACCTACAATCACTCTTCCTGTCATCAAACTACTTGAAC
Organism: Datura wrightii; assembly: GCA_035772735.1. Taxonomy (NCBI): domain Eukaryota; kingdom Viridiplantae; phylum Streptophyta; class Magnoliopsida; order Solanales; family Solanaceae; genus Datura; species Datura wrightii. The sequence goes on along the minus strand of JASDFA010000012.1, from coordinate 4,419,349 downwards.
GGGACTATACCTTCCTGGATATTCTCCCTTCCTTCACTATCTGAATTATACTTGAATGATAACAATTTCAGTGGAAAAATTCAGGAGTTCAAGTCCAAAACATTGTTTGATGTCACTCTAAAACAAAATCAGTTGCAAGGTCCTATTCCGAGGTCACTCCTAAACCAGCAGAGCCTATCTTATCTTCTCCTTTCGCATAATAATCTCAGTGGACAGATTGCTTCAGATATCTGCAGTCTGAAAACACTTGTAATGCTAGATTTTGGAAGTAACAATTTGAAGGGAAAAATCCCACAATGTGTGGGTGAGATGAGTGGACTTTGGGTTTTTGATCTCAGCAACAACAATCTCAGCGGAACAATTAATATAACTTTTAGTATTGGGAACACACTCGCCATCATCAAATTGCACGGGAATAAGCTAGAGGGAAAAGTCCCACGATCTTTGATCAATTGCAAGCATTTGAAAGTTCTTGATTTAGGTAACAATGAGTTGAATGACACATTCCCAAAATGGTTAGGAACTCTACCTAATATGAAGATTTTAAGTCTGAGATCAAATATGTTGCATGGGCGCATCGAAACTTCAAGGACTGGAAACTTGTTTGCACAACTTCAAATTATGGATCTCTCGTCCAATGGATTTAGTGGGAATTTACCAGCAAGTCTTTTTGGGAATTTTCAAGCCATGAAGAGAGTTGATGAGAATGCAGGAACCCGGCAGTATGTAGGAGAAGACTTTTATTATTATTATCATCTTTCTGAGATGATTACAACAAAAGGATTGGATCTTGAATTTCCTGGAGTTTTGACTGCAAACATAATTATCAATCTCTCGAAGAATAGATTTGAAGGCTGTATTCCAAGTACGGTTGGAGATCTCATTGCACTTCGTACTTTGAACTTATCTCATAATGGCTTAGTAGGTGTTATACCAACATCGCTGCAACATTTATCTGTACTTGAATCATTGGATCTCTCGTTTAACAAAATTGGGGGAGGGATACCACAACAACTTGCAACCCTCACATCACTTGCGGTCTTAAATCTCTCTCACAATCATCTTGTTGGATGCATCCCCAAAGGAAAACAATTTGATACATTTGAAAACAGTTCATACCAAGGGAATGATGGGCTGCGTGGATTTCCAATCTCAAAAGACTGTGGCGGTGATGATGGGACACCACAAGCGACAACTCCATTTGAGCTAGATGAACAAGAAGGGGGAGATTCATCAATAATCAGTTGGCAGGCGATTCTCATGGGTTACGGTTGTGGACTCATTATTGGATTGTCCATAATATACATAATGCTGTCAACTCAAAAACCAGCACGTTTTGCGAGGATGGTTGAAGAACTAGAACACAAAATTATTATGAGAACGAAAAAACACAAGAAAAGATATGAGTGTAGCCTCCAGGTATTCAACTTGATCTTTTTCCTTCAGAAGATTGTTTTTAATATGTCAATGTATTTTCTATCTCCTTCAAGCTCTCGACTTTAATTCTTCATTTTTTAAAATTGCAGGATTCAAGCCTAATATGTTGCTGCTGATGCAAATATCTTTCATAATGTTTCTGTAGTGTTCGTTATCCTGTGAATAAAAGACATGAGTTTTCTTCCTTTGAGAGTTCTCTGGCAGTAGTTTTGAAGTCGGTTCATAAGAAGTTATTATCTTATTTTTTTTCTTAATTACATAGTAATTTCAATGTGGAAGAATAGTAATTTCCTTTGAAAGAAACTTTTGCACAATCGATCCTATATATGATATATCTTTATCGCTATGGCTACTTATAGAGGAGCGCGGCCCAAAATCAATCCAGCACAACACACCATAGATGTAAAGTAAGTTGAAAGTAAAGGGTGAAATATTATCGAGCACATTGTGGGGCGAGCAGAAGGCCGGGACCGGAGGTAAGGCGCACCGAGCTCTGCGCTGCGCGGCCATGCCAGAGCACTGGCCTATGCATCACGCCCGTGTGCTGGTGCTGTGGCCAGAGCGCCGCGCCCCCCGCTACCGCCTCAAATTATATAAGCTCCCTCAAGTCTTAAATGAATCATTCAAAAACATTTCCTAAAACAAGACCCTCGGCAGTACGAAGCTTCTCTCCACCTTTTCATTTAATTTAAGCAAAATTACGCCGTTAAACTCTATTCAACTGCAAATTCGTCTTGGATCGCAAGTTTTGGACCTACGAGGAATGTTCCTAGGGAGTTATTTTTTGAAATCTCGCTCGGATTGTCAGAGTCCCGCTGAGTAGAAGTTATAGAAATTACTTTTAATTAAGTCCTAAGCATCCACAAGTGATAAGTAAGTGTTTTTACCTTCTAAACTCTTAGGAATTTGTAAGCTTTCGGCAGAATTGGATAGAGTTTGAATTGTAGTTTATATGCTTAAAGGATATTGTTATTAGCTGTTTCCTAGTATTGAAAATAGCTTTATTTTCTCAGTATGAGGACTACAATTTGGAGGAATCACCAGCTTTAGGTTGGAACTATTTGAGTGAACAGAAATCAACAATTGAGGTATGTTAAGGCTAATCTGTTCGTCAAGTTATTCTCGTCGTAATACAGATACGACTTGTATTTCTGTTGTAACTTAAGAATGCAAGTGTTGTAGTTAGTCGCTACGAATGGAATTGAGATTGTAACATAGTGTCCCCGATTAGGGCTGATCGTATTTCGTATGGCCTCTCGCCAGGAATAACTGAGGGGTTGCTAGTTGTACGAACTACTTACGGAGCTATAAACTGCTTACGGAGCTACTGAGTTGCTTACGGAGCTATTAACTATTTGAAAGGACTAAAGTAAAGCCTTCAAGGCCATGCTGGAGTCTCCTATAAACTCCTTCTATGCCAAAATGGCACTACCACCCCTCACTAGGGCCTAGGGTGCCCGAAATGCATTTGCAGTCACATGTGGGATCTTAGGGGTATATAGACTGATTGGCGCTTTCTGGGGCTTATGGGGCCCAGATAGGTTATCTTTGTGTTGGTTGTACCTTCCAGGCTTATGGGGGCCGATTAGGTTCTTGTTTGAATATTATCTACTAGTTGTAGCTTATGATTATAACATTGCGCAGGTTAGATTCTAATTCCTGTTGCAGATTACTTCTAGTTCTTTTTACAACTTTCATTCAGTTATTTTCATTACCGCCTTACATATTTGGTATATATTGTATTGATCCTTATATATGGGGCGCTACATACTTGCCTGCAGGTTCGGTCAGACGAGTTTCAGGACCTCCTTATCAGTTACTCAAGGTCAGCAGATTGGTCAGTTCTCTTCCTTCAGAGTTGCCAGTTAGAGAAGGTTTGCTTATTTTTGTTGTATAGCTTTTGGGTAGGTTGGGCCCCTATCCTGACCATTATTTTCCTCTTAGAGGCTTGCGAACTACAAGTTCCTAGTTGTTGGTGGCCTTGTGGGGCCTATGTATGTTATATTTTGTATGTTGACCGTGTGGGGCCTAGCTTAACTAGCGCTTAGCAGCCTTTTTGGCTATAGTTTATATGTAATTGCTTGTCTTTCTTTTGTTATGACTTAGACAGCATGGTGGTCTTGTTAGCCAGTATTAGGATCCTCTGGATGTTGTGATTGCTGGGTTAGCTATTTTTATGTAGGTTGTATGTCGCGACCTAGTCGGCCCGAGGTTGTATTTTTCACAAAAGTGCTTTTGAGAAGAAGCTACTTTTTTAGCTTCTGAAAAATAGCTTCCACTACTCCCTAAAAACACTTATTTTCTCTCAAAAGTTTGGACAAACACCTCATTTTTAAAATAAGTATTGTTTAGGAAAAATAAGCACTTTTGACCTCTAGAACAGACTATTAGTGACAATATTATAGTTTAGGAATATAACAGTCACTTTTCTATTGTTACTTTTTCAAATAATTTTGTTTCGTTTGAAGATGCAATACAATCCGACGGAACAATCTTTGATAATTTCTTTATATTTCATCAACTAATCTAACATTTAATATATGCATAATATTTTACTCCTATTTACTTAACAAAATATTTTACGTAGATATAAGCAGAAAGGTCCTTGGAAATGTCGACTGAACTTTTTTTCCTTTGTTAAAAGATTCTACAATAGACAAAACTATCATTTACTATTTTTCATAATTAGTTGTTATTTAATTATTATATAGATCTTTACTAATTTGTAAAATGTAAAAATCCTGCTATTTAATATTTTAAAATTGACTATTTGATTCTTAAATCTTTTCTTATTTGAACTACATTAAAAGTCTTAACATGTAAGACTTTAAAATCAATTACAATTCTGTTCACTTATACATCAATTCATTATTTATTAAACTAACTAATTAACCATCCTAATATTTCAATATGCAAAAATAAATAAATGAAAGAGTGTAATTTTATTATGTTTTAATACGTAAATTTCTCCTTCTTCTTTTTCTTCTTTTAGAAAAATGTATAATTGAAAAAAAAATATAGAAATACAACATACTTTAAGTTGTTTCGATTAATCGAATGCTCTTGTTATATACTCTCTTTAGTTAAACATACATTATTTTTTCTGTTTCAAATTTATGTGAAGTTCAATTTATGTGAAGTATTTGATTAAACACGTATATTAAGAGAAAGAGGGAAAAAATTAAGCTGAAATCATCTCATAAAGGGTAAAATTAAAAGTTTAAAATTAAATTATTACTAAATATTTAAAGTATGAAGCCTCGTGCAAAGTATCATTCACCTTTTTACCCTTTTAAAAATAGAGTTCATTTTTGACACAATAGTTATTTAATTATTTTTTTAGTATTTAGGATTTTAAAAATTAACCAAATTTTATGTATTAAATTCTTTCTTATTTGAAATATAATATATATATGTGTGTGTGTGTGTGTGTGTGTGTGTGACACACACACACATATAATGCATGTATTTAATTGCTTATGTAAAAGTGCACGATTCTTTTACCTTTCAATCAAATGTTATTTGTATGATGTTTTTGTTCATTGAAACAAGTATTAGAACAAATTGAAAAAAAATTATTAGATTGGATCAAACTCTTAAACATAATCATTTATCAATTTGAAATTCATAATTTCTTTCTAAATTCTTATATTATTAGACAAACACATCTTTTAAATATTATTATGCTATTTTATAAATTTGTTATTATTTAATTATTTTTATAATATTTTTAAGTTAGATAAAATTATAATTATGAATAAACTCTAATGATATATTTTTTATGTGTATGCCTGTAATTTTTAGTTTTCCTTTTAAGTTCAGAACCTTTTAAGGATAGAATTTATTAGGTATAGAATTCAACTCATTACATGAGTCTTCTATATATAAAAAAAAAAAAAAAAGAGAGAGAGAGAGAAAGGAGGAAATTAATTTTATTTTTCATTAAAATACTGTATAATAGATAAAATTATTATTTTATTATTTTTTAAAGTTATTATTTTTATATTTTTTAAATAAAATAAAATTATAATTATGAATAAACCCTAATAATATATTTTCTACATGAATTTTTATTTGATTAGATTTATTATGAAAAAAATTGTGATTGCAGTGGATATTAATTATATTTACTATTTTTAATTGGTCTTAAAGAGTCTTAATTTCAATAGGAATGCATTGCAGTTTTACGTATCAACTTAATTTGTATAAATTGTTCTCGTGTCTCTCTCTTTTTAATTTATCAATTTAATTTTTTGGAAGTCAACGCTTCAAAGCTAAGTTATTTGTATGTATTTAGTTAACTTCGTTCGAAAAAAAAAGAAAATAAAATAAAAATAACTTTAGATCAAAGGCATAACTATTGAATAGTAACTATTATAAATTTTTCATATATTTTTATTTTAGTCAATGATATCTTAAATAGTAGTTGTAGGCAAAATTCAAGTAATGAAAATTCACTTCTTAAATCATGTTATGTCAAGTTAATAGAAATCTTTTATAAATATAGCTTTTGTGTTATATGATTCCATTCATTATTCTCATAGCACCGTAATAATGAATTTAATACAAATCTTGTAATAATTAACATAAAATATACATATAATGCATGTATTTAAGTACTCATGTAAAAGCAAATAATTTTTTTACCTTCTATTAAACGGTATTTCTACAATGTTTTTGGTCATTAAAACAAGTGTTAGAACAAATTGAAGAAAGAACTTATAGATAATTTGAAATTTATAATTTTCTTTTTAAATTCTTATATTATTATACAAATATAATTTTTAAATTTTACTCATGCTATTCTTTTTATAAATTTTTTTAATTAAATTAAGAGACACACTCGAGACGCGTACACTAAAATTAGTAATAATAACATATAAAAAGGCAAACAGAGAAACAAGCTCGAGGGAGCAGTGGATGATCAATTATTATTGGAGTAGAGAATGGTGAGGGAGAAAAAAAGATCTATTTTCCGGAAGCGAAGGGATTTTTTTTTTGAGTGGGGTCCATAAGTCAATTAAATGTCGCATTTTAAAAAAGATGATGAGATCAATATTTTTATTTTACGTTAGTAATTAATCGACTGACGCTAAAAATATATAATTAATGCATATAATAAAAATATAAGTATGAATATTAAATAAAATTAAAATTACTGCTTAAAAAATAAATAAATAAGAATATAATATCATAAAAATAAAATTATAGTGCTTATGTTGTATATATGTTGTTGACACTCCATATTTTTAGTTAATTATTCAAGCTTTTTGAATTACAACTAGAATGAAATGTTTATTTTACATATGCAATAGTATTTTCTTAAATATTTTGATGTGATTTTACTTTTTCATTTGACGAAATTATCCTAACATGTGTGTTATATATATAGAGCTCTATAGTCGATTTAAACATTTTTTTCATTTTTTTTAATTAAATAAATTGCTTTCAATTGCTCAAAATAATTTATCACCACGAAATTGAAATTATTCCTTTTGAAAAGTAATGTAGAAATAGGGTTTGAAGGGATATTTTTGTCATTTTATTATTTTATCCATGAGATAACTTATTCCAACATTATTATTCTACTCATATGTAGGGATTACTTATCCCAGTACTAATTTCTAATCCTGGGATAAGTTATCCCAGACTTTGCAACCAAATTAAAAATTAAGAGTTATTAAAATTTATCCCAAAATTATTTTCTCTTCTTATCCATCGTACCAAACCACCCGATAGTGTTTAATATCTAAAGAATGATGATTGTTTACGTGTATATACATACTAGTTCTTGAACACGTGGTTTGCACATGTATTTCAGACTAAGAATATAATTTTTTTTTAAAATAATTAAAACAGATTAAAATAAATGTGTGATGTGTTATACGAATTTTGAAAGGGAAAATTATGCTCAAACCGATGAATAGTAAGTCTATATTATCGATATTTATTGTTCTTACGAAACACAATTTTTTTGAAAATTGATACGGAATTAAGTTGAACGGACATCTTTCATTTTTCAAGAATGGAAGACATATTTCTTTGAGAATATTATTTAAATATATAATTATTATGGTCATTTGTCTGATTTAAATATTTTATTTCTTTCATCTATGAATTTAATAGGAACAAATAGTTGATACACACACATCAAATATAATATGAGCAGTTAAGATCAATATATTTCATGCGATGCAATATTTATTAGACAACAACTTCACATTTTAAATTAAACTTCTAAATACAAATACATTTAAAATATATCATCTAAGATAATTTTTAATTACAAAATAACAAAATTTTCTATCACAGTTTTTGTTTAGATTTCACATTAGTATTTAATATATTGGACAGGCTAAACAATCTAATTAATTATATTAAATACAATTCTAATAACAAATATACTTATACATATTAAAAATAAATCTACATAAAAGAATCATATACATTTTTGTAGATATAGAAACAATCCTATCAATTGAAGAATAGAACTTAACACACATTTTAAAGAAAATAAAAGTATCTCATGTCATCTAGACTTCTTTCCTTATTTAATTACTAGTCATAGATAATATAAATATTTATGAATAATACTTTAAATTTTATATTGATTGTACTTAGAGATAAATGTTATATATAATTGAGAAAATTAATAGTCTTATGTATGTCTCTCGTCTTATATCTATATATAATTAGATCGCAATACATAATTTTATTATTCTAAACATTTATTACTAATGATATAATTAGATAATTTTGTAATTTAAGATAAGATAAACAAGAAAATGAAGAAAAATAAGATCAGAATTACATAAATATATAACGTACCAACAAATAGCTCGTATATTTGAAAAAAAAAACTCCATCTAATCATGCTTTAAATTAAAACACGTCTAACATCTGATCTGCTAAAAAATAAAAGAGAAAACAATAACAAAGAAAAGAAGAAAGAAAGCTAGTTCTAAATAGAAATAGCAATTATCGAGAGATTATATATAATTAAAAAAAAAAATTATCAGTCAATGTTTATTTAGAGATACGGTCAATAATGTATTCATCACATCTCCAACAGAATCAATAATTATAAAAGTTCAAAAAATCTTTTCATATTTCAGCTTTCTTAATGTCTTTTTTATTTAATTTGGGTACAATTATAAGGGAGGGGTAACAGTTGATTAATTATATTGATAAGTTGTAAAAACATATTATCTCCCGTGACTATAGCAATTCACAATTTAATAGGATTTTACTAACCATGTTTCTATTGCTAGCATTTAATATATATAATATGGAAGTAATTTTTAATAGTTAAATAGTTTGATTTATTTATTAATTAGTAAATTTACTATTTAGTATCAAAATAGTATAAGAATTTCTCAATATTTAAAGGTTATTTTAGTATTTTAACTTTAACTTTTTGGCTACGGATGAACAAAAGAAGAAAAAAGGCCCCGCGGCCCAACAACAATAAGCCAGCTCGCAGCCTTCAGATTTAGGCTAAGAAGCCCCAAATCCTTTTCTTAATATTTTATTAAATTGTTTTTTTTTTCAAAATAATATTATCTATTTTAGCCACAAAATATTTTAAATTTGTCGGTCAACCGTCTTTTCGGATTTCTCGAGATGCCTGACACCTTCCTCGCAAGATAATCAAAATCCTTACCAAGAGAAAAGAGCAGGTGAAATCTCACTTAATTTCTTAATAGCCTCAATTTTTTTACCATCACGTCACAAAAGTCTCGTAAAATAGAAAATAATATAAACTACGATATTTTTTAATGTATTAAACTATCGTCAAAAAAATATTCAGGTGCTCTTTTTCTTCTAATATTTATTGACTTAATAATTTTGTTTTTCTCCAAATTAATGCAAACTTATCGAAAGACAACGCATAAATAAGGAAAAAAAATTGTATAGGCGATGCCAATTAATTGGCATATGTTTTAGAAAAGATCTATATAGACTATGCCAATTAGTTGGGCATATGTTTTAGTCATGTTAATTTATTTACTTTAGGTTTTTATGTTTTCTAAGAGTGGAACTTATCAAATATTTTTTTGCAAGCAGAAAATATAGAGAAATTCTACTTACTTTTATTTTTAATTTTTTCTGTATTATGTTGGCTCGAGATGAATTTAAATGGAAAAACACGGTCAGTTGGGATTCCTATAGCCTACACAACTTGTTTGGTATTTGAGCTTAGTAGTTGTATTTGTCCATTTGTTGCAACAAGTTTTCATGTCATTATTTGTTTTCAATTGTTTTCATTGTAAGATTCTATAGCAATGCTGAGAGATTGGATTGGAACATTTAAGTGACATTTTTGCTGTGACATCAGTCTATAAAGAAGTAATGTAGAAAGTAGTTTTGTGGCATGACTAGTCGCTACTGCTATTGAAAGTCAAAAATCTTTCATTATTAAAGCGAATGTGCATTGTTTCAGGTTTTGAGTTAAATTGTCTAGTCAGTCCTTTGTGACTAAAACTTTTCTTTTCCGGTTCTCTTTTTTTCCCCTCTTTATTGGTACAATGTGTCAAATAAACGAGTTATTTTGATTTTTCCTAACAGATGGGTAGTCTGTTGCAACAGATTTGTAACTTGTTGGGAAAAATCAAAACAACTATGTTATATGTCGCAACAGATTACCCATCTGTTGGGAAAAATCAGAACAGTTTGCTACTGTATTGTTTTCCCGAACATGTGACATTTTTGTTGTGACATCCGTCTATAAAGACGTGATATAATACTTTTGTGTGGCATGACTAGTCACTACTGCTATTGAAAGGCAAAAATCTTTCATTATTAAAACGAATATACATTGTAAGTGGCTAACAACTGCATTTTTGTTCTTTTTCAACTTTATGCCGTGCCAGGGATAAAAAGAATTAAAAAAAATTGCAACTCCTTGATGTCATCAAGTCTTAAGCATGTTAAAAGAAATCACATTTTATTGACCGATAGATTATCTTTATAGCAAATACTATACTTGGATGGATTTGTAGATCAATTCATTGAGAATATTGCTGGATACTTGATATAAAGTCCACATGTGAACTTTCACTCCCTCTTGGTCAGATTGAGGACAATTCCTCAGCAAACGGGTCTGCTACTGCAAATGCCAAGGATGGTATGGGCAAGGTGACCCAAAAGATTAACGAGTTTGCTGTTTCAGAAACAAAGAATGAAGAGACGCAAGTCGATGGTGTGGAGGAGAAGGTATTTGATGCCTGATTAGGAACTTAAGGGGTTTTGTATGGTTTTCACCTCTTGGAAAGCTATAACTGGCTAGACCACTGAGTATTTTGACTATGAGTTCTGGGTTGGATACAGGGACACCAGCGGTTGCTAATTCATCTGAGAGAGACCGAATGGTCTGAAGATATTCAGTGATGGAGCGAGAGTCCTTGGTGACTCGAGCAAGTTGATCATGGAGGCTAAATATTCGGGTTTGTGATTTGTTTGCATACGTGGTGTGCAGTGCGTCCCAGGCTGATTTGGATGAGGTGGCAGCTGCAACGATGGGGGCAATAGTGGCTTCGACAGAGGCGATGAGAGCATTCTGTATGAGTTGATCTTGGCAGAACCAAGTAAGGAATGCCGGATTGTTGGCACCATTCGCAATCGTGCAACAGGGAGCTGGAGTGGTCCCATCGAGATGGCCAAAGAGGTTATAGCCATGCATAAGCATAGAGAACTGAGCTTTTCAGGTGGCGAAGTTGTAGCCATCACTTAGTTTGATAGGTAGTTGAGAAGCAGGATTAAATTAGATGATGATATTGGCACCCGTTGTGTTGTCAGCATTGACAACTCTGGGATTTGTGTCATTTTTGTTGCCATTATTGGCCATTGATGATAAACTAGCGTTATTGATGATGGAAATGAGAGGAAAAAAAATATATATATATATATAGGATCGTTCTCGTTAGAGCGTATAGGGCTCTAATACCATATGAACGCTTGGAGAGTTGATGAAAAAGTTATGTTTATTAATGACAAGAAATAACTCTTTAAATAGAGTTTATAATAAAGAGATAGATTCATAGCTAAAGACAACTGAGGTATCCTAATTAAATAATAAACTAAAATATAAATGATAAACCAAATATACTCAAACTAAACAAACTATTCCTAAACTGATTGAAACTCTGAAGCCTTACGGTATCCGATATTTTTATTAGGGTTCCGACTAATTTGGACTCTCGTAAGGCTTATTTCATATGCAAGGGTCGAACTAAAGACCTCTGGTTAAGGATGAAAATAGCGGCAAATCTAGCGCTTCGGTTACGGAATCGGCCGAACTCGTAGCTTTGGTTCAAACCTTGTATTTATATTTTAAAAATCCATTAAATATGTACAGATTATTAATTTAAAATTCAATAACTTGAAAAGATTAGAATTTCGAATTCAGAAGCTTCAAATCTTGACTTCGCCATCATTTTTTTATTTTTTTATTTTTTTATTTTTAGCTCAATTGCAGGTTCCAGATCTAGGCATTCAATGTTTTTGATCCACAACCAAACTTCTTCAGCAGCTTCCCATCAGCTACAACTAAAAATGTATGTTGATTTCAAAATTAGAGTCTTCCATTGTTATATTGAAAAGTGCACTAAAATATTAAAAAAAATAATTCGGTGTATTAAGTTCTTGTTATGCGTGGAATTTAGAAAAGGATCGGATCATAAGGATACTATTGTATGCAGTCTCACTTTGCATTTATGCAAGATGCCGTTTTCACAACTTGAACCCATAATCTCCTGATCACATGACAATAATTTTACTAGTTACGTCAAGACTCCCTTTAAATATTCACATGGATGAAATTGTACCTAAAAGAAAGATTGACGGATCGGAGATATTCATATCTAATAACTTTGAGAAGAAACTTTTTTACTTTTAATTACTATCCTCCATTTTAATTTGTTTACCTAGTTAATTTTGACTTGACACGAAATTTTAAAAAGAAAAAAAAATTAAATTTTGTGTCTTAAACTAAAAATATGTAGAATGTACCAAAATTTTCTCTAATCTTGAGCGTTTAAACATGACATGTTAAAAATTGAAATTAAAGAGTGATCAAAACAAGAAAGAGGCATTAAAAAAAAAAGAAAAAAAGAAAAAAGAATAGTAACAACTTATAATTCATAATGAAACTAAATTTCAAAGTAGTAATTTAGCCTCATACACCCCCCCCCCCCCCCCCAAAAAAAAAAAAGAGAGACTTGAATGAAACTTTTTTTTTTCATTTTGTTTTCATGAATTGATGGGTCAATTTTCTTGCTTTGATTTGTAATACTGTAAAATTTTGACATTAAAAAGCTTCTAATATCATATCCATTACACATGGGAATTCTTTCAATTTAACTTACCAAAAATTAGCAAAATAATAAAAGTCTAAAGATTTGCAAGTCAATATAACAACTAGATGATCTTTAAAGTATAGACATTTTTCCTCTACTATTTTAAGCATTTTTCAAATCATAGGATCAGTCATTAATGCTTGCATCGTATTTTTCAGAGTCGCATGGTCTTTTTACAAATTCTGCTAATACGGAATTCTTTATGCAACGACGTACCTTTCTTTTTTCTTCAAATCTATGGTCTTCCTTTATATCACCAATAACCCCCATATAAGAAATTTTAAGTTTTGGTTGACAATCAATACATAAAGAAAGATATCATAATAAAAACCGCTTTTTATTGGAAGCGCTTTAATCACAAATAAGATTTTTTCATGTGAACATAATAATTTTAAAATGAATCCAATATGACTATACAACGAATTAAATGAATGTTGCTTCCAAGAAATTTCTCACTGCAATTTCTTTATTCTGCACCATCAAGTAATAACCTTTCAAAAAATAAAAAATAAAAAATTATGGTTTCTTCGTAACTCTATTAACTATATATTATTTTTAAGATATAATGATCTAACACACCTAAATTATTATTTTTTTATAAGTTTTTCGTCTCAATAATTCATTTTAAATTTGACTGAAAATGATTTGGGTGACCTTTCTGGAATTGCTTACTCCTAAACAACAGTAGTATATTTTGTGTATATATATATCGATATTATTTAATTAGAGAGGAGCAGAGCAAAAAATTCTTAATTTTAATATTTTTAGTACATAAATGGGTTATCAAAATCTTGTAGACTTTTCGCATACACCAATTATCACTCTTATATATAGACTTTTATTTCTCCTCCAAGAATTTTAAATAATTGATCTAATAATTATTTTCTATTGTTTAAGATAATATGATCAAGGTTAATTTTTTTACATAATAGTTATCTCTAGTGTTATTTTATAGATAAGATTAATAGTGCGTAATAATTGGGTCAGGACTACGTACAAGAGACTGTCTTTTTCGACTAATAAGGTATCAAATAAAATTGTATTGTTATAAGTGATAAAAATTTTGTATAGCTTTCATTTAAACCTTTCTGCAAGGACTTGACTTAAGAATTTGAAACTTTTGATATTTTCGAGCTTTCATTTCGATTATAAAGTTGAGATTATTTTTTCTATTAGTTTAACTTCAATATATTAATCTTGTAAAAAATTCATATCATCAGGTCCAATTACAATAAACTTTCTATTACAAGTATTGAGCAAATATATACAAAGTAGGATAAGAGTGAACTATAAACGGTGAAGCAACATGATATATAGCATTAAAATATTTATACTGTTGACATATATAATTTGAAGTCAAAGGAAATTACAGTAAATAACACCCTATACATTGAACACATTCTAAATAATATTTAACTTTTACTATTTTCAATATAAAGTATGAATTTTTATAGTCTAAGAAAGCTTTTTAGTAGAAATTTACCAGAAAATTTCTTGAAATTCAAAATTTGATTGAAAGTGACAATGTGAATTTCTCGGAATTGATTATTCCAAATCAACATTAATAAATCTTTCTTTACTTAATTTATGGTTCATAATGTTTGTCTAGCTGGACTTAGTCAAGGTGAAAGTGACAAGTTTTTTATTTTCTTTTTGAATTCTTGACTTGAAATATTTTCTTATAGACTTTTCTACACCGACTCTTATAGATTTTTCTCGTACCTCTAATAAGAATTTAAATTGATTAAAGGGAAAAGGGGCAAATATGTCCCTCAACTTTGTGATTTAGAGCAAATATATCCCCCATTAAAAAATTGTGCAAATATGTCCCTGCCGTATAAAATGGGGCAAATATATCCTTCTTGCTAATGGACTTTCTTTTCTGAATTAAAAATTATTTATTTTTATATTTTTAAATGGGAAAAGGGCAAATATATCCCTCAACCATGTGATTTAGAGCAAATATATCTTCCGTTAAAAATGATGCAAATATGTCCCTGCCTTTTATCAAATGGGGCAAATATATCATTCTTGCTAACAGACTTTTTTTTTTGAATGAAAAATTATTTACTTTTATATTTTTAAATTTAGAAAACCACATGACTTTAAATTAAATAATCAATCCCTCTTCTCTCACCCTACCCAACCCACACCCAAACCCATCAAAACCCACGATCCAAACTTTAAAAAAAGAACCCAGTTCATTCTTTTCCTCACTCACAATTTTAATACCTCATTTTTTAACATGAAAACATAGGGTCGACGCTTATCTCAAGCAATACATGAGAATTAGTCTCAATTTGGTTCTTTTTTTAATGTTTGGGTCGTGGATTTTGGTGAGTGCGGTGTGGGTCGAGTAGGGTGAGAGAAGAGAGACTGATTCTTTAATTTAAAGTCATGTAGCTTTTTAATTTAAAAATATAAAAATAAAGAATTTTTAATTTAAAAAAAAATATTTGTACCACTTTTTTAATTTAAAACAGCAGGGACATATTTGTACCACTTTTTTAACGGGGGATATATTTGCTCTAAATCACATAGTTGAGGGATATATTTGCCATTTAAAAATATAAAAATAAATAATTTTTAATTCAAAAAAAAAGTCCGTTAGAAAGAAGGGTATATTTTCCCCATTTGATAAACGGCAGGGACATATTTTCATCATTTTTTTAACGAGAGATATATTTGCTCTAAATCACAAAGTTGAGGGATATATTTGCCCCTTTTCCCCTGATTACATAATTATTTTCTACTGTTGAAGTCAATATTCTCAAGGTGCATTATTCTACATTATGTAGGATTAGGTACTAGTTAAATCTAGTACTATTTTATAAATAAGATTAATGACTCATGCATTGACTTGAGAACTTAAATTTTTAATATTTTTCGGTATTCACTTGGATTCTGGTGCTATGACTTTTGCATTGACTTGAGAACTTTTTTTCTGTTAGTTTAACTTCTGTATATTAACGGTGTTGAAGAATTTAAACTATCAAGTCGTTTAAGAAATTTTAAAATTTAAGAGACCAAAATATCCCTTTAAACTTAAGTGACTATAATATTTATTATAATTAATGTGTATTTACTTTTTCTTTTCTCCAAAATATTACAACATTAGTATTTATAAAAAGGGAAATAGTGTTTTTCAATTATATAAGGACATTTTGATATTTTAACTATTTACTTTAAGTTATTCTCATTTTTAATATAATACGACGAATTATGTAAACACCTAATATATACATGAAACTAATAAAATGATGATAGTTTAAGAGTGTTATAAACCTATTCACTCCTTTTCTTTTATGTAACTAATCAAACTTATATTATTTGAATTTTTGACTTATAAATAGTAAAGTCAATTATTAATACTCTAAATAGAGTTTTTCTTTTTCCTCTAAGTCAATAGCTCATGCTTTGACTAATAGTTTTGGAACTTTTTACAATGACAGATATTAGTTTAATTTCAATTGATACATTATGAAATTAAAAAAAAAAAAAAAAAAAAAGGTATCATAGATTAATGATTTACAAAATATTGTAGCACACTAGCTATATCTTGGATACAAAAATATCAAAGTTTCTCTACCAAGTACTTAGTTTTGATATTTTTAGTACAAAAATGGCTTATCGAAATCTTGCATTGTTTCTGCTATACACGTTTCTCTGTCAAATTGTTTTCTCCTCGCCCTTGTGTCCCAGTGATCAAGCCCTTGCTCTTCTTCAATTCAACCACATGTTTTCTATTAATCCTAATGCTTCTGATTATTGTTTCGACATAACAGGACAAGAGATTCAGTCGTATCCAAAAACTGTTTCATGGAACAAGAGCACAGATTGCTGCTCATGGGATGGAGTTTATTGTGATGAATCGACGGGACAAGGGATTGAACTTAACCTCAGATGCAGCCAATTACAAGGCAAGTTTCATTCCAATAGTAGCCTCTTTCAACTCTCCAATCTCAAAAGGCTTAACTTGTCTTATAATGATTTTTTCGGGTCGCTCATTTCACCTAAATTTGGTGAGTTTTCTACTTTGATGCATCTTGATTTGTCGTATTCAGGTTTTATAGGTCTAATCCCTTCTGAAATTTCTCACCTTTCTAAATTATACATTCTTCGTATCCAGAATGATTATGAGGTTAGTCTTGGGCCTCACAATTTTAAACTTCTCCTTAGGAACTTGACCCAGTTAAGAGAGCTCGACCTTTACTATGTGAACATCTCTTCCACCATTCCTCTAAATTTCTCTTCTTATTTAACAACTCTCCAACTTTGGAAGGCACAGTTATATGGGATATTGCCCGAAAGAGTTTTCCACCTTTCCAACTTGAAATCTCTTGATTTATCATACAATTCCCAGCTCACTGCTAGGTTTCCGACAACCAAATGGAATACCAGTGCATCATCACTCATGTACTTACGTCTCCCTGGAGTGAATTTTACTGGTAGGATACCTGAATCATTTAGCCATCTAACTTCACTTGTTGAATTGGACATGAGTTCTTGTAATCTCTCAGGGCCCATTCCTAATCCTCTATGGAATCTCACCAAAATAGGGATTTTGGACCTTGATAATAACCATCTTGAAGGACCAATTTCCCACTTCTTCATATTTGAAAAGATCAGGGAGTTATCACTTGGAAATAACAATTTTGTTGGCCAACTTGAGTTCTTATCCTTTAACAGAAGCTGGACACAACTTGAATGGCTAGATTTTTCGTCCAATTCCCTAACTGGTCTAATTCCATCCAACGTAAGTAGTCTGCAAAACCTACAATTCCTCTACTTGTCATCAAACCACTTGAATGGGACTATACCTTCCTGGATTTTCTCCCTCCCGTCACTAAGAGCGTTATATTTGAGCAATAACAGTTTCAGAGGCAAAATTCAAGAGTTCAAGTCCAAAACATTACGTTATGTTAATCTAAAACGAAATCAGCTGCAAGGTCCTATTCCAAGATCACTCCTAAACCAGAAAGGCCTAGAATATCTCGTCCTTTTGCACAATAATCTCAGTGGACAGATTGGTTCAGCTATCTGCAATATGAAAACACTGACAGTGCTAGATTTGGGTAGCAATAATTTGGAGGGAACAGTCCCGCAATGTTTGGGTGAGATGAGTGAAGTTTTGGTTTTGGATTTGAGCAACAATAGTCTCAGCGGGACAATTAATACAACTTTTAGTATTGGAAACAAACTCAGTGTCATTAAATTGGACGGGAATAAGCTACAGGGGAAAGTCCCACGATCTTTGATCAATTGCAAATATTTGATACTTCTTAATTTAGCTGACAATCAGTTGAATGACACATTTCCAACATGGTTGGGAACCCTACCGAGTTTAATGATTTTAAAGTTGACTTCTAATAAGTTGCACGGGCCCGTTAAAATTTCAAGGACCGGAAACTTGTTTGCACAACTTCGAATTATTGATCTCTCATCCAATGGAATTAGTGGGAATTTACCAATAAATCTTTTTCGGAATTTCCAAGCCATGAAAGTAACTGATGAGAACATGAAAATCGGAAGGTATATAGGAGGTGATTCTTTTAGTTATGGTTTGTCTTTGACAATTGCAACAAAGGGATTGGATCTTTTTCTTGATCGAGTTTGGAGTAATAACATAATTATCAATCTCTCGAAGAATAGGTTTGAAGGTCATATTCCAAATATTATTGGAGATCTCGTTGGACTTCGTACGTTGAACTTATCCCATAATCGGTTGGAAGGTCATATACCAACATCACTGCAACGTTTATCTGTACTTGAATCATTGGATCTCTCATCCAACAAAATCGGCGGAGAAATTCCACAACAACTTGCATCCCTCACATTTCTTGCAGTCTTAAATCTCTCTCACAATGATCTTATTGGATGCATCCCCAAAGGAAACCAATTTGATACGTTTGAGAACAGTTCATACCAAGGGAATGATGGGCTACGTGGATCTCCGCTCAGTAGAGATTGTGGTGGTGGTGATGGGGTATCACAAGGGACAACTCTGGTTGAGCTAGATCAAGAAGAAGAAGAAGGAGATTCACCAATGATCAGTTGGCATGCGGTTCTCATGGGTTACGGTTGTGGACTAGTTATTGGACTGTCCGTAATATACATAATGTTGTCAACCCAAAATCCAGCATGGTTTTCGAGGATGGTTGAAGAATTGGAACACAAAATCATTACGAGAATGAAAAGGAACAAGAAAAGATGCTAGTGTTTAACCTCTAGGTATTCAACTTAGAGCTCTATACCAATTCTTTTGGTTTGATTTATTTGATATTAGAGACATATGTTCTAGTCTCTAGAAGGCATTTTCTTAGAATATTATTGTTCTACTTTACAATCCATACATTTTATCTTTCAGAAGATTATAAATCAATTTTTAAAATTGCAGGATTCAAGTCCTATAAGTTGCTGGAGATGATGCAGATAAAAGCTTTTACTCTAATATTTTGTGATGTTTCATAAAGTTTTTGTTACCCTGTGAATAAAGATGAGACTTTTCTTCCTCTGAGACTCACCCAGATTTTTTCTTCATTTGTCTATGGTATGTAGAAAGAAGAATTTTAGTGTAAATAAGATGAATTGGTAAAATTCTACTGGTTGATGGTAAAATGTTTAGGGATCACGTCAAGGACAATATCATAGTAATACATGCATCAATCTGCCAGGAAATTGGAAATACAGTAGAAAGCACAATAAAGTTCCTAAAAGAGTTCCAATAAAATGTTTCGTGTACAGTGGAACGAACCACCACAATGGAGTTGGTCTAGCAGTTGAAAAGTTGGATAAACAACCACTAAAACCAAGGTTAGAATCCTAGCAGAGATGACACTGGAAGAACTCTTCCCATATAAGTCCCGGGTGATTATCTCTATCGGTGGAAGGAAATCCATATGGATTTGACACTTCATTTAGGAAGATATCAAGCAGAACTGCTTGCCTTTAACTGATATTTATCATGATCAACTATTGTTCAGATTAACTAATTAGGAAACCGCTCCATAACTTCAATATCTCAGGGTAAATAAAAAGATTCAGAAAAACGGAAGTATAAAACAAAAAGGAATACCTCACTAAACAGACTTTGGAACCAGGTTTTCTGTGCATTTTCACAAAAATGTATCCTCCTTGATCTGTCAAGCTATGACTGAAGATTTCTTTAATTAGTGCTTCAATCTCTGTGCAAAACCTATTTGCAGGATCCTTTTAGCTGATTTCATCAAGCAGGCTCATCGACAATTTTGTAAATAAAAGCTTCTGCAGTTATCAGCTCTATTAAATATAACTGTGGGCTGGAACCTTGTGTATTCCAGAATCTAACATTGCTTTTCTCAAGGCAGCAGCATGATCCCACCTCTCTGCACCAGCGCAAGTGCTTTAGAGTTGCACATATCTCCCAGAATGATTTGGTCGCGACTTAAGCAATAGTTGTGCTACTTCATTTCCCAACTCAATGGCTCCATGAAGTCTACAGGCACCCATCAGAGCACCCAAGACAGTGGCATCAGCTTCAAAAGGCATCTTCTTTATGAATTCGTATGCTTCCTGCAGTAGCCCAGCTCTCCTACAAGATCAACCACACAACCATAGTGCTCCATCTTAGCAACAAGTCCAAATTCATGTGACATTGCTTCAAATGATTTTAAACCAAAATCGACAAGCTTGGCACGCACACAAGCTGATAGAACTGCCACAAAGGTAATCTCATTTGGTTGCAGCCCTTTTGCTCTCATGTTGGGAATAACTTGCTGTCTTATTCCAAGAGGTAAGCGATATAAATACATGTACATAAGGTGCTAACTAAGGAAAGAAATAAAAGAGATTCCTACAAATCTACTATCTACATATGTGCTATGTACATTACTGAGAAAGAGTCTATGTTCATTCTGTAACACATACATTGTTAATGCGTGCTTCTCTCTACCATTCAAACCTAGGGAAGAAATCATAGTTCCAAGCTCAAACCTGTTTGCTAAACATTGCATCAAATACCTTTGAAGCATATACCAAACAACCGATCTTCCCATAAAACGCAATTAGTGCGGTCGTCATGAAGACACTCAACTCCTCATTATTTACCATGTAAGCATGTATTTGCCTCCCAAGATATAACGCCACACCAATCATCCAGAAACATGCAAGAAGAAAGAATATTAACAACAGTAGCCTCATTTGGTTTCAACAAACCACACTTCACATCCTCTTGTACCATCACTTTCTCAAAAAACTACAACAACCTCAAAGCACCCGTTCTTCGTGTAACCCATGAATCATACCAGTCCATGAATAAACATCTCTATAAGGCATGCGAGAAAACATAAAAGCCCAAACCCATATCGCCCTTTTCCCCACAAGCATCAAGCATCAAGCATCGCATTATACGACACAACACACGGTTCAGGCATTTCATCAAACAGCTTGCACGCACTCCCGAGTTCACCCGCGATTTATTACAGCCCAATGAAAGACGTACACATACGGCTCACTGAAGACCCCTCTTCTCAGGAGTTGACAGTGAGGCTTCTTGCCTTTATATGAAGCCAAATGACAAGGCTGCTTTGCAAAGGGAAGGGAAAGTATGGATATTGGGTTGAGCTTGATGAAAGAGCAAGTTTTTCCATCTACTTCAGATAGAGTAAATCAAAATATAAATTGCATTTTTGGAATTTGTATTTGTCAACTGTTATTTCAGTGGTGAATTGACCCCAAAATAGCAAATTTTCTGTAATTTGCAGGCTGAGAGTTTGCAGATAAATCAAATGGCATTGTCTTCTGATTATGAATCTCAGGGGTGGGCAGCCATACAAAACGACAGATGAGGCAATTTTCAGAATGTATAACTATGTTGCAACGGTGGGTGCCTGTCAGATTCGACACAGAGGTAACCACATTTTCGGGGAGAATCCGACCAACATAGATGTGGAAACAAAGTTTAATTAGGTTAGTCTTGGATTTGGTGGTGTAGGTCTTATGTGATCCATTTGATCCCTCTTTTACTGTAAATTATCGTTTTGGATTTTGATTGTGACATGACCTCGATATGTTTCTTCTATGTACAAATTGTTAAGGTCATACATGGGTACTTTGTTAAATGGAACATGTTGCTTTTTTTCTCTGGGTACATTGGGTCTTTTAGTAACATTTGTGTGAATACGTCATCAGGTTGTGGAGTTGCTGGAATTGTTCTTCCAGAGAAAGAAGAGAAGGGCGATGCTATTGCCGCCCCTTTTGATGTTGTAACAAAGGTCATGGAATGTACAAGAGAGTGTGACTAAGACTCTAGTTCGCTGGGCCACAGGGATGTCATGGTTCTCAACTGTGGATGTTGATATCGAGGGGTTTTTTTGAATACCAACAACTTGCCATTGATTGGCAAAGTTGGACTTGGTGCTGATTTTGTTAGGTTGAATGCAAGTGCTCTTCAGGTCACTTACATTGTCAGAGGCAGTGGCCGAGTTCAGGTTGTTGGTGCTGATGGTAAACGTGTTCTTGAAACACACATCAAAGATGGTAATCTCTTCATGGTTCCTAGCTTCTTTGTTGGCGATCCTGATGGCATGGAGATGGAGTGGTCCTCTATCATCACTAGCCCCTAAGTATGTTTTACATTGTTTTGTTGATGTCAAATTACAATTCCTATCAATCTAAAATAGATTCTAACCTTAACTATTTTTATGTGATAGTCCAATGCTCACTCACTTGGCTGGAAAGACTTCACCATTTAAGGCTCTATCCCTGCAACTGTTGTAGGCTGCTTTCAAGGTAGAGAACTGGAGAAGAGATTTTCTTCCCACCGCTAAACTGATTAAGTTACCAAGTTTCCGTCCTTTAAACTTATTAATAAGAGACTACTAGTAGTACAGAGGTTTTGGAATTGTGGTTACTGTTTTAGATATGTGTTGAGAACAATTATCATAGTTCAATTGCTCTTTTGTTTGGTTATGGTGGTAATGATTTCTCTTTACGTGCTCTGCTCGGAATACTCAGCATCTTTTGTTCAATCCCTAGTCATGATAGGAACGGAAACAGTCTCTCTACCCCACAAACTTTTTGGCCTTTAAAGCAAATTTTTCACTCCAAAAAGTCCTTCAACACAGGCAACCATCAGTCACAAAAGAAAGCATGGATCCTTCATAAGTAAAATTGAATTGAATTGAATTGCACATAGATTAACTGAACAAAAACTATGGATCAAAAGAGAAAAAGAAATTAAGATAATAAAATTACACTACGTTAAAAAGCAGAACTTTTGCCAAAAATTGATTTGACAAAGATATAAACTAGACAATGAACATCGCTGAAAAAAGACAGGAACTTGGACCACAGTCAGATGCCATGGTTTCGACGCCAACTTGAGACTCCCTCAAAGCTAAGATGGTCCATATTTTCGCAAAGCTTATTCCTGTATCCTCTCGGCAGATTGCAACTTGTAGCTAAGCAGCAATGAAAATTTAGTGAACTAGTAGCAACGAAGCAGCTGGATTGTGTCAAGAACTTGAGTTTTCTCCCTTAAAACAATATTTTTGACACCTGCTCTTCCTCTTGCTGATACATATATCCATATTTTTCGTATTCTTGAACTTGAAAGTATTCCAAAAATTCAAAATGCCACAGCTTTGAATAGTACCGTAGCAGCTGTGAATCTCTTTCAAGAAGAGTAAAAGAATGACCTTCATACTTCAAATTATCAATTTTCTTTGGAATCGAACAGGTCCTTTTTTCATGGCGTAAAATACAGTCAATGGACAACAGGTGAATATTCTTGTACTGCACTTACTGGTCCCAAGAGATGGAAAACACTCTCCGAATCTATATCAAAGATGTTCGGAATTTATTTACTTCTCTCAAGTGTTGGCTTGTTTTAGTTTTGGTGCAACTGCCACTTTCTTTAAGCAGTGCTGCAATCTCTGTGCAAAACCATATGCAGTATCCTTTTAGCTGATTTTGATGAGTCGAGATTTCATCACCAAGTAGCCTCACTGAAAAATTTGCAAATTCAAAGCAAACTTTTTCACCTGTTACAAAAGCAGAGAATTTTCTCTCTGCAAATCTATATATTTATATAAAGGAGGGACTTAGGCCCGCCTACGTGTCATACCTCACAGTCTAGGAATCTCATTTATCTTTTTTTTTGTATTTTCTCCTCTTTTTTTCTAGTTTGTTCATTAAAATTTAAAAAAAAAAAAAAAAAAAAAAACCCAACAGTCACGTTTATGCATCCTGATAATTGACGTCTCTTCCTCTAATAACTTCTGCCAAAAGTGGCTTCCTCCCCCGCTTCCTTTTCCTCCCTCTCTGCATCTTCTTTTGCGTCTTTCCCTCTCTCATCTTAAAAAAAGTGAGAGATAAGTTGATATTTCAAATTCTTGGGGATTGTTGATCAAAAAAAAAATTTCTTCCAATTCCTTTTACATCAATGGAGGAATATTAGTGCAATAGAAAGAACATGAAACAAATTTGGCTGTAACATTGAGTTTATTTTAGAGATTGCTACCTCAACAGAGGATAAGGAACAAGGATTATTCTTCTCAATTAGGGATTCTGTCCAAATTTACTCCTTGCCACTGAGGTAAATCTTCTCTTTTATCTTTTTGCGATTTTTAGCTTTTCTTACATGTTTAATTGATGTTTCATGTATTTTCTTCCAATTTCTTTTATATCAATGGAGGAATATGTAGTGCAATAGAAAGAAGTTGAAACGAAACTTGGCTGTAATATTAAATTTACTTTAGGAATTACTACCTCAACAAAGGATAAGGGATAAGGATTATTCTTCTCAATTAGGAATTCTGCCCAAATTTACTCTTCGCCATCAAGGTAAATCTTCTCTTTTCTCTTTTTACAGTTTTTAGTTTTTTTTTTAAATGTTAGTTGATGTTCCATGTATCTTTAAATTTATATTCTCGAATTCTTGGTTAATTTGGGTTTATCACATACTAAAATAATGCATCTTTGGGTTAATTTGTTGCCTATTTATGAGATTAATTTAATCTTTAAAAAAATATACAAATATAACATTCTTACACTTGAAGGATTTTAGTAACACCTCTTGTGTTCGAATTTTCGAAAAATAAGACGCGAAGATTTGACATACAAAAGTTTTAGGTTCTTCCACCCTTCTATTTC
The DNA here is from genome assembly GCA_035772735.1 of Datura wrightii. Taxonomy (NCBI): domain Eukaryota; kingdom Viridiplantae; phylum Streptophyta; class Magnoliopsida; order Solanales; family Solanaceae; genus Datura; species Datura wrightii. The sequence goes on along the minus strand of JASDFA010000012.1, from coordinate 4,394,423 downwards.
TAGTAGACTGCAACCACACAATAAATTGGATTCCTTTAGGATTTTGGACAGTCCTAACAATAATTATGTATTTAAGAATAAGAAGGAGTATTTCTTTTGAGTTTTGTCAAGTTACTTAGAATTAGAATAATTAGATGCTTTAAACAGTTTCATGATAAGTTCTACATTTTTTTATATACTGGCCAATACTTACCAACCACTTTCATAATAAATATAATAGTTATTTATTATCTATCATCGAAAAGACAGTCAGACTTGGTTATCAATCTTATTTTATGAAACAAAACTTGGATGTAACATTGAATTTAATTTAGGAATTATTACCTCAATAGAGGATAAGCTAAGGGACAAGGATTATTCTTCTCGATTAGAGATTCTGCCCAAATTTACTCCTCACCGTCAAGATAAATCTTCTTTTTTCTCTTTTTGCGATTTTTTTTTAAAATGTTTATTTGATGTTTCATGTATCTTTAAATTCATATTCTCGAATTCCTGCTACTAATAGTACTATTATGTCCTTTAATATTTTTTACTGATTTATATTAACTAATTAATCTTCGAAATGCATATTTACTATTATTTTATCAGATTCACATGAACACTGTAATATTTCTGAGTCTGTTTTTGTGTAGAACTTGTTTTCACTATTTTGTATTGACTACTACAAAGGCAGTGATAGCGCTTTGATTCAATTTGCAGGATTCAATTAGTTGCTGGAGATGCAAATAAAAGCTTTTACGTTCATAGTTTGCGATGTTTCATAAAGTGTTTGTTACCCTATGAATAAAGACGTGATTTTTGTTCCTTTGAGACTCAACCAGATTTTGTTTTCATTTGTCTATGGGGTACAGAGAAATAAATTCAAGCCTATTTATTGATTAACTATCTCCCAAGACTTATTCGACTAATAAACAGAAATCGGACACAAAAACTTTTCACAAATTCTATACATCAAAAACTTTGAATTTTCTCAATTCTCTCACATGACATCATTAACTACAAACACAGAGCACCTGACTTTAAAGTTCAGAAAAATAAAAATCTGTAGTTTTAGAGTTCAAAATATTTTTATACACTCATGATAGACCAAAGTAGCAGTCTGCTATCTTAACTTTTTTCATTGAAGCAGCAGCAAAATGCTCTACTGACATATCATGAGAAAGAAACTATGTTCTCAGAAATGGGAATCTTCCGATTTATAACTCATAAAAATCTAGTATCCAACATGGCCTCATGGTCTCAGAAGGAGAATCCTCTGTTAATACAATCAATGAATTCAGCATTACACGCTATAGGGGCAGCCTCTCATGATACAACATGAAGCAAAAGGTGTCACAAAAATTAAAGAAATCATGCCACAACTATAAAGATAAAGCATCAAATTTTCCATCAGTAACTGTCCTCCAATTAGAAAGAGGTCAGTAATGACTTGAAGGTAATCTCATTTGGTTGCAGCCCCTCTCCTCTCATCTTCTCATACATAGTTACTGCATGCTTCTCTCTACCATTCAAAGCTACGGAAGAAATCAGACCATTCCAAGTGCAAACCTGGTTGCTAACAATTGCATCAAATGCCTTCAACGCCTATACCAAACAACCCATCTTCCCATAAAACGCAATCAATGCGGTCATCATGAAGACACTCAACTCCTCATTCTTTATCATGTAAGTATGTACCTTCAACCCTAGATATAACGCCATACCAACATCCAGAAACGTGCAAGAAGAAAGAATACTAACAAAAGAAGCCTCATTTGGCTTCAATAAACCATGCTTCACATCCTTGTGTACCATCATTTTCTCGAAAAACTTAACAGCACCCTCAGAGCGCCTGTTCTTCATGGACTAGTAATTCTTCATGTACCCATGAATCATATAAACCTCCATGCGAGAAAACGTCAAAAACTATCCCCATTTTTCCCACAAGCATCAAGCATCGCATTATAGGCGATATAACACACGGTTCAGGAATTTCATCAAACATCTTGTGTGCACTCCCTGAGTTCACCAGTGATTGCCTATAAGCCAATGAAAGGCGCACACATAGTGTTGCAGGCTGCTTTCAAGGTTTCACCAGATGTAGAGAACTGCAGAAGAGATTTTCTTCCCACCACCAAACTGATTAATCAACCAAGTTTCCGTCCTTTAAACTTGTTAATAAGAGACTACTATTAGCACAGAGGTTTTGGAATTGTGTTGAGAACAAGTATGATAGTTCAATTGCTCTTTTGTTTGGTTATTTTTAAATTTGATGCTGGTACTGATTTCTCTTTATGCACTCTGCATGGAATACTTAGCATCTTTTGTTCAATCCCTTAGTCATAATAGAACCAGAAGCAGCTCTCTACCCCACAAATTATACTCTTGATTCTGTTGCTGCTTAAAGTGATCCCATATCCATGGGATACAGGCCTTGTACAAAATCCATCTAGGAAAATTAATTTTCTGAAAGGCCTTGAACTAGAGAGACAACTAAACTATCGACAAGTACTAGAAATACACATTCTACCAGATACGGTAACATCATGTTTATTAGCATAAGCAATTTCCTTTCCAAATCGAGCAAAAGTGTCAGTAGGTGTTGCAGATTTCCAGCATGACTAACTCAGTCTGAATTTTTTCCTTACTATAGTAGTCTCATCATCTTCTTGTAGACTAACAACAAGTAATATTCTGACATAAAAGAAAGTACGGTTCCTTCATAAATCATTAATTAGTGAATGCAGGCATACACTCGTGGCATACACCCAACTGGCATAACATAAAGGCATTCCGTCACAGCTCATAACTGATTCTCCGCTTCATCACTTCCTCTGGTTCCAAAATTATGGAAATCTGAAACTGGTAAAGTAATTAACAAACACTGAACAGGTTCAAGTATGATCTCTTTATATTTTCCAGCTTTAAGAATATGACCTACAACAACAACAACAACCCAGTATAATCCCACCAAGTGGGGTCTGGGGTTTAAGAATATGACATATTAAATTAAAATTATTAATAACACAAATCTATTCTCTCTTCATTTATCCTAATTTCTGATTTTTCTACGTAATATCATAACTTTTAGTACTATTTTAATAAGCATTTAAACTGAGCTTCATATTTTCATCAGAACAAACTCTCATTCTTTTGTTAAAAGTTGAATTTGCCAACAAACACAAGGTGAAGTGCTTACATGTGTATCATGAGGAGGAGAGATTCTTGGTTGTGCAGAGAAAGCAAAGTAGAAATTGTCTTCTTTCATGTGTTTTAGTAGTAGAAAGGGAAAGACGTGGGGATGGGGGGTTGTTAAGACAGCCAAAACAAAGACTTTTTTTGTCTAATAAAGTATCAAACAAAATGCATGTGTTATTACACTTTGTGTTGTACTTTCATTTGAATTCCATGCATTGACTTGAGAATGTGAACTATTGACAGTTTCCAGCATTCATTTAAATTACGGCACAATGATTTGAGATAGTCTTTACATATTGAATGTGCATATGTAATTGATTGAAAATGAGAAGGTGACCTTCCTAGAATTGATTAATCCAAATCAACAGTTAAATGTGGTTAGTAAATTTCTTTGCTTAAATTTTGCTATATATACGTCATCAAAATTATTGAATAGAGACACAGCAAACATTTCTTGATTTCTTCTCTACCAACTTAATTAGTTTTGATCATTTTAGTGCAGAAATGGATCATGGAAAACTTGTTCTTTTTATTCTCTATCAACTTGTTTTCTCCTCATTATCCTTCCCTCATTTGTGCCCCAAAGATCAAGCCCTTGCTCTTCTACAATTCAAGCACATGTTTACCATAAATCCTAATGCTTCTGATTATTGTTTTATTTCTTATCCAAAAACTCTTTCATGGAACAAGAGCACGGATTGCTGCTCATGGGATGGAGTTTATTGTGATGAATCGACGGGACAAGTGATTGAGCTCAACCTCACTTGCAACCAACTTCAAGGCAAGTTTCATTCCAACAGTAGCCTCTTCCAGCTCTCCAATCTCAAAAGTCTTGATTTGTCTTATAATGATTTTTCCGGGTCACTCATTTCACCTAAATTTGGTGAGTTTTCTAGCTTGACGCATCTTGATCTATCAAGTTCGAATCTTTCAGGTCTAATTCCTTCTGAAATCACTCGTCTTTCTAAATTACACTTTCTTCGTATCTGGAATTATGATCCATATGAGCTTAGTCTTGGTCCTCATAATTTTTGCTCCTTAAGAACCTGACCCAATTAAGAAAGCTTGACCTTTACGGTGTGAACATCTCTTCCGCCATTCTTCTAAATTTCTCTTCTGATTTAACAAATCTGGATCTTTCAAACACACAGTTACATGGGGTATTGCCTGAAAGAGTTTTCCACCTTTCCAACTTGGAATATCTTGATTTATCGGACAATACCCAACTCACTGTTAGGTTTCCCACGACCAAATGGAACAGCAGTGCATCACTCATGGGGTGATTCAGAACTCTGTTGTGTCATCGTTAGTTACAGAGGTAAAAGAACGGCAGTACGAGGACCCTGACTTAGTCCAGCTCAGAGATAGAGTTCAGAAAGGTAAGGAGCCAGATTTCCAAGTGACTGAGGATGAAGTGCTGTGTTGTAAGGGCCGCATATGTGTCCCGAATGTTTCAGGGTTTCGCCAGCAGATCATGCATGAGGTATATTACGCTCGCTATTCCCTCCATCTAGGAGCAACGAAAATGTACCACGACATCAGAGACATCTACTGGTGGCCAGGTATGAAAGCTGAAATAGCTGAATTTGTATCTAGATGTCCTAACTGCCAGCAGGTGAAAGCAGAACACCAGAAATCGGGCGGTCTAAAGCAGGATATAGTTGTGCCCTTGTGGAAATGGGAAGCGATAAATATGGATTTTGTAACAGGGTTACCCGGTACCAGACGCAGAAACGATTCTATTTGGGTAATCGTTGACAGGCTGACAAAATCAGCCCATTTCCTGCCAGTACGAACTACATTCTCTGCTGAGGATTATGCTGAACTGTATATCAGAGAGATAGTCAGATTGCACGGTGTTCCGGTGTCTATTATCTCGATAGAGGAGCACAGTTTACAGCGAGATTCTGGCAGTCGTTCCAGAGAGGCCCGGGGACACGGATTAACTTAAGTACAGCATTCCACCCTCAGACAGATGGACAGGCTGAGCGCACTATTCAGACGCTCGAGGACATGCTACGAGCGTGTGTACTAGATTTTGGGGGTAGCTGGGATGAGCGTTTGCCGTTAATTGAATTTGCTTATAATAATAGCTATCATTCAGCTATCCAGATAGCGCCCTTTGAAGCATTATACGGGCGAAAATGTAGATCACCCATCGGCTGGTTTGAAGTGGGGGAGACAGCGCTGATTGGGCCGAAAATTATTCGTCAGTAAGAAGAGGCGGTGAAGCTTATCAGAGAATGCCTACTGACTGCTCAGAGCCGCCAGAAGTCTTATGCAGATATGCGGCGCAGAAATCTAGAATTTGCAGTGGATGACTGGGTATATTTGAAAGTGTCTCCGATGAAAGGGGCGATGAGATTTGGCAAGAAAGGCAAGCTTAGCCCGAGGTTCATTGGGCCATATTAGATTCGGCGGAGAATAGGTCGAGTTGCATACGAGTTGAACTTGCCTCCAGAGTTAGCGTCTGTTCACCCAGTATTCCATGTATCTATGTTGAGGAAGTTCGTAGGAGACCCTTCCACAGTTGTTCCAGTTCAGGATGTCCAGGTCACAAAAGAGTTAGCATATGAAGAGGTTCCGGTAGCTATACTAGACAGACAGATTCGTAGACTGAGAACGAAAGATGTTGCTTCAGTCAAAGTATTGTGGCGTAATAAGAACCGAGAAGTGATGACCTGGGAAGCCGAGGAGGACATGAAAGCCAGATATCCCCACTTATTCCAGACATAGACAAACAGGAGATATATTAGAACTGTTTTTCCTTATGAATGCTTATACTTCTATGAAAGCAGGCGATTGATTATAGACAGTTATGAATGAATACTATAGTATTATGTGGAGTACCTGTATGGGACTTTTCTGCATTTCAAGTTTTTGGGATAGTCCATATTACAGGGGAAACTCTGCCGATATTTTTCTAGAAACAAGTTGAGTAAGTTGAGAAGTCCTCTAGATAGAAGTTTACATTCGAGGACGAATGTTCTTAAGGGGGAGAGAATGTTATACCCCGTAAAATTCCCAACGCATAGATGGCCTATTCGCGTGTTGGTTAAGAGTATTTGAAAGTCATACACACTAGGAAAAGGCCCGGGACAAGATCGGACAAGAAACCTGTCGAACCATCGCGGAAGGAGCCAGGGCAGAGCCCCTCCGCGATGGCAACGTGTCACGGAGGTGGAGCCTCCGCGTTGGCTCCGTGATACGTTAGCCCTGTCCAGGCCCAACTATATAAGCCCTCCACTTCGGTTTAAATGTTATATTTCATATAATTTCCAGAGAAGTCGAGGGAAAAGTAGAGAGGACGAAGATTCCATTGGAATTTCCTTCCGATTACGCCGTCAAACGCGGTCCAAATTCAAATTAACTCCAGATACCGAGGTATTAAGCAGTAAGGAGCATTCCTGCGGATTTAGTTTCACGAAATTCGGCCGGCGAATCGTCGTGCTACCGAACTAAGGTAAGTGGAATTGCTCCAAATTAGTGTCAATATACTCCTAGCCTCAAAGTGAGTATTTCTCCCTTCTAGACTTTCGAGAAATAGCGAGTTTTTGACCGTCTTTCGATAAGCCAAAGTTTAGACTATAAATATATCGAAAGTGACGTTTTCTTTCAGAATATTGGCGTATTTGGTTCTAATTGACATGAATATGAATGTAGTTGGGAGAAACAGCAGAAGTACCGACGGAAATCACATCGGGCAGTCGGGTACTCAGAAACCAGGTATGTAAAGCTATTCTTTCGGCAAGCCAGGATGTACAGTCTAGAAAATAAATAGAATAAAGGCTATTGACAGATACCCAGCGTATAGGAATGATTTTAGTACAATTTCCAGCAAGCATGCTAGTATATCATTACGTATCATGCGATAATCAAAATAACGGATAGTCAAATGATTTTAGATAGTAATGTGGTATCAGCTAGTAGCTCAGCATGTTCTTACGTAATACCCAGAATGGAAGTTGTAAAAGTAGTATAATGAATTAGCAAGATGACAGATAATATGTATTACATTCGTTGAGACTGTATCCGGTAACAGATGACACATCTTATGTTATTGGGCTATATCCAACTATAGATGACATGTTCCATGTTATTGAGTTATATCCAGATGTAATCAGATCAGTAATCAGATTTAGAAATAGCTCCAGATACAGATGTAGCTCCAGAAATAGATATGGCTCTAGAAACTGATATAGCTTCAGATCACGGGTAACAATAATCAGATAAACAGATAAAGGCCAGATAGCAGTTAGCCAGCAATCAGAAACAGTGCAAAACAGAATATAGCATCAGTTGTTTAGTACGGACTAGCCTTGAAATAAAAGAAGAGAATAGGATTAGTATTTTTTTCATTTGAGCATGCTTGTTGTGTATGTGTTTTGCATGTTGAGACTTGTTGTGGCATGTGGGTGTCCTTTAGCATCCCCACCGCCCCTGGGTTATAGCTGTGTCGATACCAGATTCAGATACCGCCACCAGCTGGGCGATGTCGTCCGCCTAGAGGACGATGATGGCCGACCACCATGATAATACGGTCCAGATTACCCTGCTTGAAGGGGCAGTTCAGTTCGCTCTGCGCAGAGCCAGGTTACCCTATTACAGGGGCAGATTACTCTGTGTGCGCTTGTGGCCGGGGGCTGTATTTACAGCCGCTATATAGCCGGTTCGTTTCTTGAAATAGAGTCAGAGCCAGCCAAAGCACCAGATGTGCTCAGGCTGGACCGTTTAGCAGCCCAGAGTCTAGCAGGCACCAAGTGTCCGTCATACCCCCCAAGGTGGGGTATGACAAACTTAGTATCAGAGCAGTTCGTGTCCCAGAGAGTCTGCAAGCCCTGCTAAGTAGAGTCTTGTCTATGGATGTGTTGTGCACCGCATACTATAGGCAGGAGGCTGCGAGGCATAATAGGATGGTTACCCTTCTTTCATACTCAGTCGTGCCATAGCACAGTACAGTATAGGGTTGGTTCTTCTGAAACTTACCACCCTCTTTGTCCACAGATACTATGGCAGATAAGTGGCACCCTGCTACAGGCAGGAGATTGGATACAGCGGCGGGCGAAGGCACCAGTAGGATGCCTCACGTACAGCCAGATTCAGCCCGGTCTGAGGGCGATGCGAAGGTGTCATCTCGACCCTCCCAGCAGTCTCCGCCTCGCCAGACACCATTTGAGGCAGCACCGCCTCCCACAGCTCCTGCACCCACATCTGATCAGGAGCTACGTAGTGCGGTGGTTATGTTAACCCAGATGCTAGCTACTCAGTGTCAGCCAGTACCACCTGCAGCAGCAGAATCTCTAGGTGGGTCAGGTAGTTCCAGGGTTAGAGAATTCTTGGCATTGGGACCCCCGCAGTTCACTGGGTCAGATCAAGCAAAGGACCCCCAGGATTTCCTAGATCAGATGCAGAGAATTTTTCGGGTTATGCATGTGACCCCTACAGAATCAGTTGAGCTGGCAGTGTTTCGGTTGCGGGACATAGCTGTATTATGGTACGAGAGTTGGGAAAGGTCTCGAGGGAGAGATGTTGCCCCTCCGACCTGGTCCAGCTTCTCGGAGGCCTTCCTGGACCACTACTTACCCCGGGAGGTCAGACAGGCCCGGATGGACCAGTTCTTACACTTAGAGCAGGGGGCTAGGAGTGTCCGTGAGTATTCTTTACAGTTCGACTCTTTAGCCCGCTATGCTCCGGCACTTGTGGACACCATGTCGTCCAGAGTCCATCGCTTTATTATGGGCCTGAATTCACTTTACATAGAGACGTGCATGACGGCTACTTTGAGAGAGGACATGGACATAGCCAGGGTACAGGCCTTCGCACAGACAATTGAGGGCCTGACACAGCAGCAGCGGGGCGACAGGCAGGCGACTTTAGAGCAGCGCCGTAGAAACAGACCCGCTGAGATTCAGGGGGAAATCCCTAGGGGGCCGAGACCACGATTTTCAGATAGGCCAACCAGATCTTTACCTCCGGTACAGCAGCAGAGAGGCAGATTTGTTCGCCGGAGTCAGTCAGAGTCCGATAGCAGTTTACAGACAGTAGCATCACCTCAGCAGCGGAGGGCAGAACAGAGTAGATTTGCACCTACCCCTTGTCCTATATGCCACCGACCCCATTCTGGAGCCTGCAGGCAAGGCTTCTCAGGGTGCTATTACTACGGGCAGGAAGAGCATTTAATGAGAGATTGTCCGGCCAGAGGACAGGGTAGCCGGGATAGTCTGGATAGAGCATCAGCGGGGCCACGAGCTCCAGCAGCCTTAGCAGGGCGCAGACCCTCAGGTTCAGCAAATAGGGGCCGAGGTAGATCAGGAGCCTCTGGCTCAGGTGCAGGCCCCAGCCGTACCTATGCATTACCAAGGAGGCAGGATTCAGCGACATCTCCCGACGTGGTCACAGATATATTGATTATCTGCTCATACCCTGTTTATGTATTGATTGATCCAGGGTCTACCTTGTCATATATTAAACCATTTGTGGCCCGAAAGTTGGGTATTGAACCAGAATTGCTTCAACATCCCTTTTCAGTGCTTACACCGGTCGGTGACTCGATTACAGCTAAAAGAGTTTACCAAGGGTGTACGGTAGAGGTTGCTGATTGCCAGACCACAGTAGACTTAATAGAACTTGAGATGGTCGACTTCGATGCCATTATGGGTATGGATTGGTTAGTGCCATGCTATGCCAACTTAGAATGCTGGACCAAGACGGTCCGATTTCACTTTCCGGGGGAAGCAGTGCGAGAATGGAAAGGGAGCACAGCTACGCCAAAAGGTAAGTTTATTTCCTACCTCCAAGCGAGAAAATTAATAGCAAAGGGATGTATTTACCACCTAGTTAGGGTCCAGGACGTTCGGGTGGAACCTCCAACTCTTCAGTCTGTTCCAGTGGTCAATGAATTCCCTGACGTATTTCCAGATGAGTTACCTGGTATCCCTCCCGAAAGGGAGATAAATTTTGCAATTGACTTGTTGCCAGGGACGCAACCTATATCCATTCCCCCGTATCGCATGGCACCAGCTGAGCTTAGAGAGTTGAAAGAGCAGTTAAAAGATTTGCTCGACAAAGGCTTTATCAGGCTTAATACTTCCCCGTGGGGTGCGCCAGTTCTGTTTGTAAGAAAGAAAGATGGCTCACTCCGTACGTGTATAGACTACTGGCAGCTGAATAAGGTAACGGTTAAAAACAAATACCCGCTCCCTAGAATAGATGATTTGTTTGACCAGTTGCAGGGGGCCAGATGTTTCTCTAAGATAGATCTGAGGTTCGGATACCACCAGGTCCGAGTTCGTGAGAGGGACATTCCAAAGACTGCTTTCAGGACCAGATATGGTCACTTTGAATTTCTAGTCATGTCTTTTGGGTTGACGAATGCTCCCACAGTGTTTATGGACCTGATGAACAGCATATTCAGACCGTATTTGGATCTGTTCGTGATAGTATTTATCGATGATATTCTGGTATATTCTCGTTCAGAGACAGATCACCAGAACCATTTACGAACAATACTCCAGATCCTTAGAGACCTCAGCTGTACGCCAAGTTTTCTAAGTGTGAGTTCTGGCTAAACTCAGTTGCCTTTTTGGGACATATGGTGTCGGATGCTGGTATACAAGTGGACACACAGAAAATAGAGGCGGTCAAGACATGGCCGAGACCTACCACTCCGACCGAGGTCCGCAGTTTCCTGCGTTTAGCAGGGTATTACCGGAGATTTCTTGAAGTATTCTCCACTATAGCAGCACCTCTGACAAAGCTGACACAGAAAGCAGCGAAATTTCAGTGGACGGAGGCATGTGAGCAGAGTTTTCAAGAATTGAAAGACAGATTGACCTCCGCCCCAGTACTAGCGTTGCCAGAGGGAATAGATGGGTATGCGGTGTATTGCGACGCTTCACGCATTGGACTGGGTTGTGTGCTGATGCAGCATGGAAAGGTAATTGTTATGCTTCCAGACAACTGAGGAAGCACGAAAAGAACTATCCAACCCATGACCTAGAACTGGCCGCAGTGATCCACGCTCTGAAAATCTGGAGGCATTATCTGTATGGCGTTCATGTAGACATTTTTACAGATCATAAAAGCCTGCAGTACATTTTCACACAGAGGGAGTTAAATCTGCGGCAGCATTGTTGGTTAGAATTGCTGAAAGATTATGACGTAAATATTCTCTACCACCCAGGAAGAGCTAATATAGTAGCAGATGCCCTCAGCCGTAAGTCAATGGGGAGTTTAGTGTATTTGCGACACGAGAAGTGAGAGTTAGACAAGGAAATTCATCAGCTAGCTGGTTTAGCCGTTCGAGTAGTGGAAACAGAAAATAACAGAGCAGTGATTCAGAACTCTGTTGTGTCATCGTTAGTTACAGAGGTAAAAGAACGGCAGTACGAGGACCCTGACTTAGTCCAGCTCAGAGATAGAGTTCAGAAAGGTAAGGAGCCAGATTTCCAAGTGACTGAGGATGAAGTGTTGCGTTGTAAGGGCCGCCTATGTGTCCCGAATGTTTCAGGGCTTCGCCAGCAGATCATGCATGAAGTACATTACGCTCGCTATTCCCTCCATCCAGGAGCAACGAAAATGTACCACGACATTAGAGACATCTACTGGTGGCCAGGTATGAAAGCTGAAATAGCTGAATTTGTATCTAGATGTCCTAACTGTCAGCAGGTGAAAGCAGAACACCAGAAACTGGGCGGTCTAAAGCCTGAAGCGTCGCAATACACCATACCCATTTGTTCCCTCTGGCAATGCTAGTACTAGGGCGGAGGTCAATCTGTCTTCAATTCTTGAAAACTCTGCTCACATGCCTCCGTCCACTGAAATTTCGCTGCTTTTTGTGTCAGTTTTGTCAGAGGTGCTGCTATAGTAGAGAATCCTTCAACAAATCTCTGGTAATATCCTGCTAAACCCAGGAAACTGCGGACCTCGGTCGGAGTGGTAGGTCTCGGCCATGTCTTGACCGCCTCTATTTTCTGTGTGTCCACTTGTATACCAGCATCCGACACGATATGCCCCAAAAAGGCAACTGAGTTCAGCCAAAACTCACACTTAGAAAACTTGGCGTACAGCTGACGGTCTCTAAGGATCTGGAGTACTGTTCGTAAATGGTTCTGGTGATCTGTCTCTGAACGAGAATATACCAGAATATCATCGATAAATACTATCACGAACAGATCCAAATACGGTCTGAATATGCTGTTCATCAGGTCCATAAACACTGCGGGAGCATTCGTCAACCCAAAAGACATGACTAGAAATTCAAAGTGACCATATTTGATCCTGAAAGCAGTCCTTGGAATGTCCCTCTCATGAACTCGGACCTGGTGGTATCCGAACCTCAGATCTATCTTAGAGAAACATCTGGCCCCCTGCAACTGGTCAAACAAATCATCTATTCTAGGGAGCAGGTATTTGTTTTTAACCGTTACCTTATTCAGCTGCCGGTAGTCTATACACATACGGAGTGAGCCATCTTTCTTTCTTACAAACAGAACTGGCGCACCCCATGGGGAAGTACTAAGCCTGATAAAGCCTTTGTCGAGCAAATCTTTTAATTGCTCTTTCAACTCTCTAAGCTCAGCTGGTGCCATGCGATAAGGGGGAATGGATATAGGTTGCGTCCCTGGCAACAAGTCAATTGCAAAATTTATCTCCCTTTCGGGAGGGATACCAGGTAACTCATCTGGAAATACGTCAGGGAATTCATTGACCACTGGAACAGACTGAAGAGTTGGAGGTTCCACCCGAACGTCCTGGACCCTAACTAGGTGGTAAATACATCCCTTTGCTATTAATTTTCTCGCTTGGAGGTAGGAAATAAACTTACCTTTTGGCGCAGCTGTGCTCCCTTTCCATTCTCGCACTGCTTCTCCCGGAAAGTGAAATCGGACCGTCTTGGTCCAGCATTCTAAGTTGGCATAGCATGGCACTAACCAATCCATACCCATAATGGCATCGAAGTCGACCATCTCAAGTTCTATTAAGTCTACTGTGGTCTGGCGATCAGCAACCTCTACCGTACACCCTTGGTAAACTCTTTTAGCTGTAATCGAGTCACCGACCGGTGTAAGCACTGAAAAGGACTGCTGAAGCAATTCTGGTTCGATACCCAACTTTCGGGCCACAAATGGCGTAATATATGACAAGGTAGACCCTGGATCAATCAATACATAAACAGGGTATGAGCAGATGATCAATATACCTGTGACCACGTCGGGAGATGCCTCTGAATCTTGCCTCCCTGGTAATGCATAGGTACGGCTGGGGCCTGCACCTGAGCCAGAGGCTCCTGATCTACCTCGGCCCATATTTGCTGAACCTGAGGGTCTGCGCCCTGCTGAGGCTGCTGGAGCTCGTGGCCCCGCTGATGCTCTATCCAGACCATCTGGGCTACCCTGTCCTCTGACCGGACAATCCCTCATTAAATGCCCTTCCTGTCCGCAGTAATAACACCCTGAGAAGCCTTGCCTCAGGCACCAAGATGGGGTCAGTGGCATATAGGACAAGGGGTAGGTGCAAACCTACTCTGCCCTGCCCTCCGCTGCTGAGATGATGCTACTGTCCGTAAACTGCTACCGGACTCTGACTGACTCCAGCGAGCAAATCTACCTCTCTGCTGCTATATCGAAGGTAAAAATCTGGGTGGCCTATCTGAAAACCGTGGTCTCGGCCCCCTAGGGATTTCCCCCTGAATCTCAGCGGGTCTGTTTCTACGGCGCTGCTCTGAAGTCGCCTGCCTGTCGCCCCGCTGCCACTGTCTCAGGCCCTCAATTGTCTGTGCGAAGGCCTGTACCCTAGCTATGTCCATGTCCTCTCTCAAAGTAGTCGTCATGCACGTCTCTATGTAATCTGAATTCAGGCCCATAATAAAGCGATGGACTCTGGACGACATGGTGTCCACAAATGCTGGAGCATAGTGGGCTAAGGAGTCTAACTGTAAAGAATACTCAAGGACACTCCTGGCCCCCTGCTCTAAGTGTAAGAACTGGTCCATCCGGGCCTGTCTGACCTCCCGTGATAAGTAGTGGTCCAGGAAGGCCTCTGAGAAGCTGGACCAAGTAGGAGGGGCTGCATCTCTTCCCCGAGATCTCTCCCAACTTTCGTACCACAAAACAACAATATCCCTCAACCGGAACACTGCTAATTCCACTAATTCTGTTGTGGTTACGTGCATGACTCTAAAGATTCTCTGCATCTGGTCCAGAAAGTCCTGAGGGTCCTCCGCTGAATCTGACCCTGTAAACTGAGGGGGTCCCAATGCCAAGAACTCTCTAACCCTGAAACTACCTGGCCCACCTAGGGATTCTGCTGCTACAGGTGGTACTGGCTGACGATGAGTAGCTAGCATCTAGGTTAACATAACCACCACACTACGTAGCTCCTGATCAGATGAAGTGGGTGCAGAAGCTGTGGGAGGCGGTGCTGCCTCAAATGGTGTCTGGCGAGGCGGAGACTGCTGGGAGGGTCGAGATGACACCTCCGTATCGCCCTCAGACCGGACTGAATCTGGCTGTAACTAAGGCATCCTGCTGGTGCCTTCGCCTGCCGCTGTATCCAATCTCCTGCCTGTAGCAGGGTGCCACTGATCTACCATAGTATCTGTAGACAAAGAGAGTGGTAAGTTTCAAAAGAACCAACCTTATACTATACTGTGCTATGGCACGACTGAGTATGAAAGAAGGGTAACCATCCTATTATGCCTCGCAGCCTCCTACTTATAGTATGTGGTGCACAACACATCCATAGACAAGACTCTACTTAGCACGGCTTGCAGACTCTTTGGGACAAGAACTGCTCTGATATCAAGTTTGTCACACCCCACCTTGGGGGGTATGACGGGCACCTGGTGCCTACTAGACTCTGGGCTGCTAAACGGTCCAACCTGAGCACATCTGGTGCTTTGGCTGGCTCTGGCTCTATTTCAAGAAACGAACCGGCTATATAGCGGCTGTAAATACAGCGTCCGGCCGATTAGGCCTATAGCCACTTGTATTGTATCATCAGCTAACCAGAATCATTCACATGTAAGGAAACCTATGCGGGCCGACAAGGCCACCATGCTGTCTAGTTATCTCTAACTCAATATAACAAATGCGGAACAGCTACGTGACCGGCAAGGTCACCACTACTGATTGGATAAGGCCTCACACGGCCAACATAGACAACTAAACATACGCACGGCCCCACACAACCGGCACAACTAACCACAGGGAAATATATACAGACTGCAAGCCTCTAGGAATACTGATAAGATGGTCGGGACAGGGCCCCGACCTACCCGTACTACACAACAAAAGAAAATAAAATACACCTCTGAATATCAAGCTCCGGATGACAGGAGTTGATAACTCTGCGCTGGCTAGGGTCACGAGCGATCGGCTCCTCGTCTGTGAGTACCTGCAGGCAAGCAATGCAGCGCCCAAACGGGCGTCAGTACCACAGCTACCGAGCATGTAAAGCAAACTGAAATGTACAACTGAATGGGTAACAACAATAACATGAAGTATAAGCAGAAAGTAGCTGAATCTATCTGACTGAGGATAAGTGGGGAGAGTTTACCTATTCTGTAACTAAACTGGGCGTACCCGACGACGTGTCGTCCTACTGTCTATCATTATCTAACAGCACATATAGATATACATATAATACACACAATACCTGACCGACCCCCATAAGCCGGAAGGTGCCAACCAACAAACAATCTATTTACCCCTACCCGGGTCTAAACCAACCAAAAATAAGTCACTCCACTCATCTGATAATTGTGAGCTCCTCCAACCGGCCCCCTTGGGTGGAGTCCGGAGACTCCTGCCTCTGGGCGGAAGTGCGCAACAGGGTAATCTGCTGTTGTATCTGTGACTGAAACTGTCCCTGGGTGCAAGCACGCAACAGGGTAATTTTATAAAAATCTGTATCTGAAATTGCCCCCGGCCACAAGCACACACAGAGTAATCTGCCCCTGTAAACAGGGTAACCTGGCTCTGCGCAGAGCGAACTGAACTGGCCCTGCAAGCAAGGTAATCTGGACCGTATTATCATGGTGGTCGGCCATCATCGTCCTCTAGGCGGACGACATCACCCAGCTGGTGGCGGTATCTGAATCTGGTATCGACACAGCTATAACCCAGGGGCGGTGGGGATGCTTAAAGGACACCCACATGCCACAACAAGTCTCAACATGCAAAACACATACACAGCAAGCATGCTCAAATGAAAAAAAATACTAATCCTATTCTCTTCTTTTATTTCAAGGCCAATCCGTACTAAACAACTGATGCTATATTCTGTTTTGCACTGTTTCTGATTGCTGGCTAACTGCTACCTGGCCTTTATCTGTTTATCTGATTATTGTTACCCGTGATCTGAAGCTATATCAGTTTCTAGAGCCATATCTATTTCTGGAGCTACATCTGTATCTGGAGCTATTTCTATATCTGATTACTAATCTGATTACATCTGGATATAACTCAATAACATGGAACATGCCATCTATAATTGGATATAGCCCAATAACATAAGATGTGGCATTTGTTACCGGATACAGTCTCAACGAATGTAATACATACTATCTGTGATCTTGCTAATTCATTATACTACTTTTACAACTTCCATTCTGGGTATTACGTAAGAACATGCTGAGCTATTAGCTGATACCACATTACTATCTAAAATCATCTGACTATCCGTTATTCTGATTATCGCATGATACGTAATGATATACTAGCATGCTTGCTGGAAATTGTACTAAAATCGTTCCTGTACGCTGGGTATCTGTCAATAGCCTTTATTCTATTTATTTTCCAGACTGTACTTCCTGGCTTGCCGAAAGAATAGCTTTACATACCTTGTTTCTGAGTACCCGACTGCCCGATGTGATTTCCGTCGGTACTTCTGCTGTTTCTCCCAGCTACATTCATATTCATGTCAATTAGAACCAAATACACCAATATTCTGAAAGAAGATGTCACTTTCGATATATTTATAGTCTAAACTTTGGCTTATCGAAAGACGGTCAAAAACTCGTTATTTCTCGAAAGTCCAGAAGGGAGAAATACTCACTTTGAGGCTAGGAGTATATTGACACTAATTTGGAGCAATTCCACTTACCTTAGTTCGGTAGCACGACGATTCGCCAGCCGAATTTCGCGAAACTAAATCCGTAGGAATGCTCATTACTGCTTAATACCTCGGTATCTGGAGTTAATTTGAGTTTGGACCGCGTTTGATGGCGTAATCGGAAAGAAATTCCAATGGAATCTTCGTCCTCTCTGCTTTTCCCTCGACTTCTCTGGAAATTATATGAAATATAACATTTAAACAGAAGTGGAGGGCTTATATAGTTGGGCCTGGACAGGGCCAACGTGTCACAGAGCCAACGCGGAGGCTCCAACTCCGTGACACGTTGCTATCGCGGAGGGGCTCTGCCCTGGCTCCTTCCGCGATGGTTCGACAGGTTTCTCGTCTGGTCTTTTCCCGGGCCTTTTCTAGCATGTATGGCTTTCAAATACTCTTAACCAACACGTGAATAGGCCATCTATATGTTGGAAATTTTACGGGGTATAACATTAGATCTCCATGGTATGAATTTAACTGGTAGGATACCTGCATCATTTAGCCATCTAACTTCACTCCGTGCATTGGACATGAATTCTTGTAATCTCTCGGGGCCCATTCCAAGACCTCTATGGAATCTCACCAACATAGAGGTCTTGCAACTTGATAATAACCATCTTGAAGGACCAATTGCCCACTTGTTCAGATTTGGAAAGCTCAGGTACTTATCACTTAGAAATAACAACTTTTATGGCCAACTTGACTTCTTATCCTTTAACAGAAGCTGGACGCAACTTCAAAGGTTAGATTTTTCGTCCAATTCCCTAACTGGTCCAATTCCATCCAATGTAAGTGGTCTGCAAAACCTAAAATGGCTCAACTTGTCAGCAAACTACTTGAATGGGAGTATACCCTCCTGGATATTCTCCCCTCCATCACTAGTAGTTTTAGACTTGAGCTATAACCATTTCAGTGGCAAAATTCAGGAGTTCAAGTCCAAAACACTGATGTTAGTTGTTTTAAAACAAAATCAGCTGCAAGGTCCTATTCCAAAGTCACTCCTAGAACAGCAGGGCCTATATTATCTTGTCCTTTCTCAAAATAATCTCAGTGGACAGATTGCTTCAACTGTCTGCAATGTGATAACATTGGAAGTACTAGATTTGGGTAGCAATAATTTGGAGGGACTGATCCCACAATGTTTGGGTGAGATTAGTGGACTTCAGATTTTGGATTTAAGCAACAACACTCTCGGTGGGACAATTAATACAACTTTTAGTATTGGAAACCAACTCAGAGCCATTAAATTGGACAGGAATAAGCTAGAGGGGAAAGTCCCACAATCTTTGATCAATTGCAAAGATTTGGTACATCTTAATTTAGCTAACAATCAGTTGAATGACACATTTCCAAGATGTTCAGGAATCCTACCAAATTTGAAGATTTTAAAGTTGACTTCTAATAAGTTGCACGGTCCCATTCAAACTTCAAGGACTGGAAACTTGTTTGCACAACTTCGAATTATGGATCTCTCATCTAATGGATTTAGCGGGAATTTACCAATAAATCTCTTTCAGAATTTCCAAGCCATGAAAGTAACTGATGAGAACATGAGAAGCGGAAGGTACATAGAAAATGATTCTCTTAATTATGATGAGTCTTTGACAATTACAACAAAGGGAATGGATCTTTTTTTTGTTCGAGTTTTGAATTATAACATAGTTATTAATCTTTCCAACAATAGATTTGAAGGTCCTATTCCAAACATCATTGGAGATCTCACTGGGCTTCGTACTTTGAACTTATCCCATAATGTCTTGGAAGGTATTATACCAGCGTCACTTCAACATTTATCTGTACTTGAATCATTGGATCTCTCATCCAACAAAATAGGTGGAGAAATCCCGCAACAACTTGCATCCCTCACATTTCTTGCAGTCTTAAATCTCTCATACAATCATCTTGTTGGATGCATCCCCAAAGGAAAACAATTTGATACGTTTGAGAACAGTTCATACCAAGGGAATGATGGGTTACGTGGATCTCCACTCAGTAGAGATTGTGGTGGTGGTGATGGGGTACCACAAGGGACAACTCTGGTTGAGCTAGATCGAGAAGAAGAAGAAGGAGATTCACCAATGATCAGTTGGCAGGCGGTTCTCATGAGTTATGGTTGTGGACTAGTTATTGGACT